>SJYO01000647.1:34195066-34873748 GCA_006410555.1 Capra ibex | reverse complement strand
CACACTCTACTCACGTTAACACACCATCAAACCCGTAAGAAACCGTAACGGAAAGAAACCCTAACCTTACTTTTGACTGGAAAAGGTCAGGACACCGGTGACGACTCAAAAGGTCTAAACGACGGTATAACTCACGTCGTGAAAGTGTCGTAGTAGAAAGTCCTAAACTTTGTCGAGTTGACCTTAAGGTAGTGGAGGTGATCGAAACAAGCATCACTACGAAAGATTCCGGGTGAACTGAAGTGTAAGGTTCTACAGACCAAGATCTAATCACTAGTGTAGTAGTACTAATAGACCCAGCACTTCTAGGAAAAACATGTCAAGAAGACACATAAGACCGGTGGAGAAGAATTGTAGAAGACGAAGACAATCCAGGTCTGGTAAAGTCAGGAAATAGCTCGGGTAGAAACGTACTTTACAAGGGAACCATAGAGATTAAAAGAATTTCTCTGGAGATCAGAAAGGGTAAGACAACAAAAGGAGATAAAGAAACGTAACTAGCGACTTCTTCCGAAAGAATAGAGAAGAACGATAAGAAACCTTGAGACGTAAGTCTACGAATATAGAAAGGAAAAGAGGAAACGAAAAGCGGAGAGAAGAAAAGTGTCGATAAACATTCCGGAGGGGTCTGTCGGTAAAACGAAAAAACGTAAAGAAAAGGTACCCCTACCAGAACTAGGGACAGAGGACATGTTACAGTACTTGGAGTAAGGTATCAAGTAGTCCGTGAGATAGATAGTCTAGATCCGGGAATTTAGATAAAGAGTGAAGGTGACATATTAGTATTCCCTAAACTAAATCCAGTATGGACTTACCAGATCGCCAAAGGCATGAAAGAAGTTAAATTCAGACTTAGACCGTTATTCCTCAAGTACTACACTCGGTGTCAATCGAGGACCAGAACAAAAACAACTGACATATCTCGAAGAGGTAGAAACCGACGTTTCTTATATTAGTTAGACTAAAGCCACAACTGGTAGACCACTACAGGTACACATCTCAGAAGAGAACACAACAACCTTCTCCCACAAACGATACTGGTCACGTAAAAGAACCGTTTTGAGATAATCAGAAACGGGACGAAGTAAGGCGAAAGGTTCCAGTTTAAGCGGACAATGAGGTCCACAAAGAACTGAAGGATGAAAACGTAAGGTCAGGGGATATTACTTTTCCTGTAGAAAAAACCCACAATCAAGATTTTCCAGAACATCCAGAAGTATTTTGGCAAGTTGAAGTCAAAGAAGTCGCAATGACCAACCCCGTATCTGAACCTATTGACACTATGACTTACCAAACGGAACCTCGGTTTGTCTCTAGTAACACAACAAAAACTCTAACGTAGGTTCATGACGTAAAGCCTGAGAAAACAACTGGTACTACCGATGAGGTAAAGAAGACTCCCTAAGGACGGGTGTCATCATCTATATTACCAGTAGACTCAATTTAAGTGGGTAAGGTCAGGTAAAATCAAGCAACTAAGGATCTTACAGCTGCAAGTGGGAACGGTAGACAACAAACTGGTGAAGGTTAGACGGAACTAAGTACCTGGACTGTAAGGTCCAAGGATACGTTATAACGAGCAATGTCGTAGCCTAGAACGAAGATAGTGGTTAGTGTAGGTGTTGACCCATAACAAAAACGAAACCGAGGTAGGGAAGTAAGAAAGACCTCAATAAAGAGGTGACTAGAGGTCATCGTATAACCCGTGGATTACTGGACCCCTCCTAGTTTGAATCAACGATGATTGAAATATTTTATCTGACAATGTATACATTCGGAGTGTCATTGGTGTTTCGTTTTGGGTCTTGTAAATTTTTCTATTTCTCTTTTTTTACGTTTATTGACTGATTTTCTTTAGTAGTTTGGTGTTTCCTTCTCGTCCTCTTTTCTTTAATTCTCTCCTAGATGTCTTTGTCGGTCATTTGTTAATTGTTTTACCGTTATTCGTGTATGAATGGTTATTAATGAAATTTACATTTGTCTGATTTACAAGGTTAGTTTTCAGTTGTCTTACCGACTCGTTTAATTTTTTCTTTTTTTTCTTTTTTTGTTCTGGGTAGATGTTCGTTGATCTGACTGAAGTCTACTTTGTTATGTATGTCTAACTTTTCATTTCCCTATCTTTCTATAAGGTAGGTTTGCCTTTGGTTTTATTTCGACCTCATCGACATTGATAGTCTGTTTTCTCCGAAATTTGGATTCTGACATAATTTGTCTGTTTATACCCATAATGTTTTACTCTTTCTTCTGTTAGGTTATACTTTATATTATAAATATTCATAATTTCCAGTCAAAAGTAAGGTTAAGGTTTCTTTCCGTTACGGTTTCTTACGAGTTTGATGGCGTGTTAACGTGAGTAGAGTGTAGGATCATTTCATTACGAGTTTTAAGAGGTTCGGTCTGAAATCGTTATGTACTTGGCACTTGAGGGACTACAAGAAGTTCGACCAAAATCTTTTCCGTCTCCTTGGTCTCTAGTTTAACGGTTGTAGGCGACCTAGTACCTTTTTCGTTCCCTCAAGGTCTTTTTGTAGGTAAAGACGAAATAACTGATACGGTTTCGAAAACTGACACACCTGGTGTTATTTGACACCTTTTAAGACTTTCTGTACCCTTTTGGTCTGGTGGATTGGACGGAGAACTCTTTAGACATACGTCCAGTCCTTCGTTGTCAATCTTGACCTGTACCTTGTTGTCTGACCAAGGTTTATCCTTTTCCTCATGCAGTTCCGACATATAACAGTGGGACNGACCTGACCTTCTTTGTGTTCGACCTTAGTTCTAACGGCCCTCTTTATAGTTATTGGAGTCTATACGTCTACTGTGGTGGGAATACCGTCTTTCACTTCTCCTTGATCTTTCGGAGAACTACGTTCACTTTCTCCTCTCACTTTTTCAACCGGATTTCGAGTAGTAAATCTTTTGCTTCTAGTACCGTAGACCAGGGTAGTGAAGTACCCTTTATCTACCTCTTTGTCACCTTTGTCACAGTCTGAAATAAAAAAACCCGAGGGTTTAGTGACGTCTACCACTGACGTCGGTACTTTAATTTTCTACGAATGAGGAACCTTCTTTTCAATACTGGTTGGATCTATCATATAAGTTTTCGTCTCTGTAATGAAACGGCTGATTCCAGGCGGATCNCTGGTTGGATCTATCATATAAGTTTTCGTCTCTGTAATGAAACGGCTGATTCCAGGCGGATCAGTTCCGATACCAAAAAGGACACCAGTACATACCTACACTCTCAACCTGACACTTCTTCCGACTCGCGGCTTCTTAACTACGTAAACTTGACACCACAACCTCTTCTGAGAACTCTCAGGGAACCTGACGTTCCTCTAGGTTGGTCAGGCAAGACTTCCTCTAGTCGGGACCCTAAAGAAATCTTCCTTACTACGATTTCGACTTCGAGGTCATGAAACCGGTGGAGTACGATTCTCAACTGAGTAACCTTTTCTGAGACTACGACCCTCCCTAACCCCCGTCCTCCTCTTCTCCTGCTGGGTCTTACTCTACCGATCTACCGTAGTGACTGGGCTACCTGCACTCAGACTCACTGAGGTCCTCAACCACTACCTGTCCCTCCGGACCGCACGACGCTAAGTACCCCAACGTTTCTCAACCTGTACTGACTCGCTGACTTGACTTGATTACGTGGGTTGTCCGAAGGAACTACCGATTCCCCCATTTCTTAGACGGACTTTATTTCCTCTGTCTCCTCTGGACGTAAGTTAGGGACCCAATCCTTCTAGGAGATCTTTTCCTTTACCGTTGGGTAAGGTCATAAGAACGGACTTGTTAAGGTACCTGTCTCCTCGGACCATCCGACATCAAGTTTCCCGGTATTTCTCAGTCTTTCTGACTCGTTGATTTGTACGTCGTGCGTGCGTGGGTTGTTTCCTCTCGACTTCCATATTTCGTCTGTATAGTAATTTCTTTGTCTCTCGTTATGTTATCGTCGTCCCTAAAATCATTGGGTGACTTCAGTTACCTCTGTGGTAGGTCTGTTAGTTAATCCTTTTTATTCGTGACTTACTACGTAATCTGGTCTACCTGAATTGTCTATGTAGGGTAGGTTTGGTTGTCTTTTGTGTAAGAAGATTTCATATGTACCTTCTAAAAGGTTCTGTCTAGTATACAATCCGGTGTTTTATTCAGAATTATTTAAATTCTCCTGACTTTAATATAGTCCGTAGAAAAGACTGGTATACTATACTTTGATTTTAATTCATGTACCTCTTTTGACTTTTTAAAGTGTTCATACACCTCTATTTTATTGTACGACCTGAAAGGACCACCTTGTCTCCTATTTTTAGGTGGACGGTTACGTCCCTTGTGACCAAGTTAGGGACCAGGTCCTTCTAGGGTGTATTGTTCCTCGTTGATCCGGACGTTCGGTGTTGATGACTCAGACGTACGACGTCGATGACTCCGGGCACGGATCTCGGACACGAGGTGTTGTTCTCTTCGGTGTGTTTGCTCTTCGGGTACGCGATGTTACCTCTGGGTCACGTTGGTCTTATTTAATTTTTGTTTTTAGTTATACGACGACTTGTTGTTTACCCGACAAAGAAGAAATCTTTTTTAGTTTTCTTTTTATTTATGGAACTCTGTTTACTTTTACCTTCTCATTGTATGGTTTTAAACACCCTACTTCATTTTCGTTAAGGTTCTCCCTTCAACTCTCACTATTTACGGATGGACTTCTTTATTCAGGGTTCATTTGTAGGATGCAAAGGTGGAGTTCCTTGATCTTTTTCTTATTTGTTTCGGGTTTTAATGATCTTCTTTACTTTATCTGACTTTTCTGTTCTCTCTTCTAGTTACCTTGATTCTCGATCAAGAAACTTTTCCATTTGTTTTGACTGTTTGGAAATCGATCTGAGTGGTTTTTCTCTTCTGAGTTGTAGTCTTTACTTTCTCTACAGTGTCGACTACGTTCTCTTTATGTTTCCTGACAGTGACTATAATCCTTGTTAATGTACGGTTGTTTAAACTGTTGGATATTCTTTACCTATTTAAAGATCTTTGTATGTTGAATAGTTGTGACTGAGTACCACTTTATGTTTTAGACTTGTGTCTGACTAATGATCATTTCTCTAATTTAGTCGTCAGTTTTTGGAGAATTGTTGGTTTCAGGTCCTAGTCAGTCGAAGTGACCACTTAAGATTATTTATAAGTTTATTCTTAATTATGGTTAGGAAGTGTTTGAGAAGGTTTTTTGTCATCTCTTCCCTTGAGAAGGTTTAAGTAAAACTCCTATCGTAATGGGGTTAGGGTTTTGATCTGTTCATACGGTGTTCTTTTCTTTTAATGTCCGGTCATAGTGACTACTTGTATGTACGTTTTTAGGAGTTGTTTTGTAATCATTTGGTTTAATTTGTTATGTAACTTTTCTAGTATATAGTACTAGTTCATTCCAAATTAGTTTCCTACTTCTTACCAAGTTGTAGACGTTTAGTCAATTGTACTATATGGTGTAATTTTTTACTTCCTATTTTTAGTATACTAGAAGAGTTATCTACGTTTTTTTCGTAAACTGTTTTAAGTCGTAGGTAAATACTGATTTTTGAGAGTTGTTTCACCGATATCCCCTTTATGTAGAGTCATAGTAATTCCGGTCTACACTGTTCGGGTGTTACTGGTAGTACGAGTTACCACTTTTCGACCTCCGAAAAAGGGATTTTAGTCCTTGTTCTGTCCTACGGGTGAGAGTGGTGAACATAAGTTATATCCTGACTTCAGGGTCGGTCTTGTTAATCCGTTCTTTCTCTTTTCCGTAGGTTTAATTTTTCCTTTTTCATATTGACAATGATAAACGTATACTGTACTGTGATGTAGATCTTTAGGATTTTTGAGGTAGTTTTTGGGTAATCCTGATTATTTATTTTCCTCAGGTTTAACCTTTCCTTCTTCATTTTGACAGTAACAGAGGTCTATTGTACTATGATAAGTGTCTTTTAGGATCTCTATTGTGGGTTTATGATGACCTACAGTAGTTACTTATCCATTTTAACGTCTTATGTTTTAGTTATGTGTTTTGAAACAACGTAAAGATATATGATTATTTGATAGTCTTTCTCTTTAAATTTTTGTTGGGTTTAATGGTAGTGTAGATCTTCTTATTTTATGAATCCTTATTTAGATTGATTTCTTTTTCTAGACATGAGTCTTTTGATATTATGTGTCTACTTTCTTTGACTTCTGTTGTGTCTACCTTTTTGATCGACACAAGTGTTTGACCTTCTTAATTATGACAATTTTACTGGTACGATGAGTTCCATTAGATATCTAAGTTACGTCAAGGATAATTTTTATGGTTATCGTAAAAGATATCTTGATCATTAAGATTTCAGACATATCGTTGTGTTTTCTAAGAATTCTCGGTTTTGTTAGGACTCTTTCTTATTTTCTCGACCTCCATAGTCCACAGGATTAAAATTTAATATGGTGTTTCGATGTTAATAGTTTTGTCATACCATTACCTTGTTTTTACCTTTGTGTATTTACCTTGTCTTGACCCTCGGGTCTTTATTTGAGTATGTGAAAACATTAATTGGATACTGTTTCCTCCGTTCTTATATGTTACCCCCTTTTCTGTCAGAGAAGTTCTTCACCACAACCCCGATGGGACCACCAAGTCACCATGTCTTAGACGGACGGTTGTGTCCTTTGTACCCAAACTAGGGACTAGAACCTTCTAGGGTCCACGACGTCTCGTTGATTCGGGTATACGGTGTTGATAACTCGACCACGAGATCTCGGACCCTCGACGTTGATGACTCGGGTGTACGGGAACTCGGGTGCGAGACGTTGCTCTTTTCGGTGGTGTAGCTCTTGGACGTGCATGTTGATCTCATCGGGGGTGCGTGGTGTTGATCTCCTTTCGGGTGGATCGTTGTTTCTGGGTCGTGTCGGTTTGTATTTATTTGTTTATTTTAATATATATATTTTGTTCTCTTTATTATCGGATACACATACGATCCCCTGTGCCCAGAAAATTTTTCGCCACGATCTTTTTGACCTGGTCGATGAACATTTTGTTAGTTTAATCTTGTAAAAGAGTGTGGTATATTGTTTTTTCGGAGTTTTACTTTATATGAGAAGACCTTTAAAAAATCTAATAATACGAGCATAAAATGTATTTCAAATCTTAACCGAAATGTCTAATAATGTCCCTATCCTTTAAATGTACAGAAGTACGTAAGTCATGAAATGAATCAATGTGTCACATGTCACCATAATAAAGTTTTACCTTTGTACCTCGAAGTCAATGTTGTTATGTTGTAATTAATAGTAACGGAATGTGATTTCATCCAATGACCTCGTTACAGTTTCTTACCCGGGTTCTCAATAATGTCGAAGACGGTGGATCCAAAAAGTAGTCTTTATTTCTTAACACTATAGTGTCTTTGGATGATAGGGTTGTATAACACTATATCTTCAAAATTTTAGTATGAAATTTTCAAATGAATTTTAGTATGGGTTTAGAACCGAAGATTTGTGGTCAGGAGTGATTGTCCTTGGTCCCGAGGGGTTTCTTTACTGACTAAGGTCTCAACCCCGTCTTTTTCGTGTTCTATTTGTGTCTTAATAGAACATGGTCTTTCATGTCTTCACGAGTTTCTTATTTCCTCTGTACAGTGTCTTGGTTTTCGGTCACACTTCCCCAGGGTTACCGATTTATACTTTCTTACACTCGTAGTATTATTACTCACGTTAACTAATCTAAGATGACTTATTTTCTCTGGGGTATTTAAATACGATTACAACTACCGATCTTACTATTTGTTTACTTACCTCATTTCCCTTTCAAAAGATCATTGTGTTGCGACTGGTTAATTGATGTATCTTCCTTTAGCATCTTAATCCATTAATAGTAAAACATTGGTACTATAGTTATTGACGAAATCCACTCTTAGTTATTACTTACGACTTTGTCACTTTAAAACTATTCCTTTTTTAATATGTATGTCCGGTTTTATAGAGGGGTCTTTATTAAATACTTAACGTTTCTCCTTTTTTAGTATTAAAATACCATTTCTTTGTACCATCAGTAATGCAATTGAATCGTTTCTATTATAGTGGTTATGACTCTGTCCATTGTTAACAGAAGGACTACACCACGGGGTTCCTTCTATGTAAAGTGAATCCGTCACGGTTGTGTATATAAACCGCATATTCGGCTTAGTGTTCCTTTGTCTTTTTTCGTTCAACTCTCTTTAAAGTCCTTGTTTACCGGATATAAGAATTTTTCGTGGTTACAGCCCTTTGTGTTTCCGTCCGTTCCTTGACGACATCTAAATCCTCTGTGTCTTTGATTTAGTCACGTACTAGGACCCAATCTATGTGGTCTTTTTTGGGAAAAAGATGTTTTCTGTAACTCTGTTGACTGCTTTTAAGTTTTTAACTTATTATTCTAGATTTAATTTATGACATAATTGTGAAATAAAGGATAAAACTATTAATTTAACACTTATATATTTACTTACAGAAACAAGTTTCCCTGATACATTTCACAAACTCCCATCTCCAAGCATTGTCAAGTATATATTTCCAAGGGGGGGCGGGGGGGAGGGTCCGTAGGTGTAAAACGTGACTATGTGGATTCTACCGTTGTGTTTGAAGACATCTCGTACGAATAAAAGACCTTCCAAATGACTGTAAATACTAATTTGTCGGTGATCTACCGTTATCACTAGAGAGTTAGAGTCGTCGGATCCGAAGATGTCCCTCGTAAAACCTGAACATGAATTTTTTGTTTTGGTTTTTTGTTGACCGTTAGAAATTATTTCGTGATTATATATTATTGTATAATATATAATCCATTGGTGATGTGAGTTTTATCTACAAAAGTATTACCAAATTTGTTCCGGAATGTATTAGAAAAGCGACAGGTCGAAACGGGAAGTTTGGGTGGAATGACTGGTACATAGAGAAATCTAGGTACAATTGTCCGACGGCAAAGTCTTTTGAAGGAGTTGGGAGGATGTATTTTATCATCAATCCCCGTACGGGAGGGGACGGGAAAATGGGGTGAAGTAAAAAGAAGTCGCTAACTACAAAAAAGGATGTATGAGGGTCAAAGCATTCCTGTCTGAAATAAAACGAGTGACGGACATTTTACCCTATATTTATGGATCTTTTCCATATATATGTTCCGTTCATAGAAGAGAGGAAAAATCGACCATGAGTAGTGAGTTCCGCTACCGTGGGGTGTCAGGTACCCCAGCGCTTCTCAGCCTGTGCTGACTCGCTCAAGTGAAAGTGAAAAATGAAAGTGTGTAACCTCTTCCTTTACCGTTGGGTGGGGTCACAAGAACGGACCTCTTAGGGTCCCTGCCCCCTCGGACCACCCGACAGCAGATACCCCAGCGTGTCTCAGTCTGTACTGACTTCACTGAATCGTCGTCGTCGTCATAGTGAGTTGACTTTTGGTAATGTGGGGTCGGGTTGGGGTCGTTAGTGGATTACTTTAGTCTGACACTTCTCAATAATTTACAGTTTATAACTTCACAAAATACACCTTCCTTTAGTTCTTTGAATTCGTCGTCTTCACCACGAAATCTTTTTAAGAAGACTGCTCTTCTACCATTTTCACATACTCCGGACCTTTGGTTTCTACGTCCTCTGTGTCAGTTCCAGAGACCACAATCCTCTGAATCCAAACTAGGACCAAGATATCAGACGGTCTCGGGGTTCTGAGGCCTACTTGACGATTGAGTTCTTCGAGAGACCCGAAGTCAACGAGTCATGGATTTTACTCCCGTCTCTTTATGGATGGGGGATCCTTGTGTCACCAAGAAAATTAGGACAATAGTCACCGACTATGTATTTAAAATCGTAATGTATATGCTTTATTCCCTTTTCTTCGTTCGTTTGTAAACAAGTAAATTAAAAATGACTCACGGTTGTCCATACAGTCCATGGAAGGATCCGTGACCTTTACGTCGACACTCCTTTTTTCCCAAGACCCAGAAGCAATACCAGTGTACGATCGTGTTCCACTGTTTTTCTCGGGCTTAAATAGACAGACCAAAAACTCGAAGTCGACCACTTGACGATTTGAACCCTCCTGTCTTCAGGGTAGTTTCAGAAGAGAGAATTGCAGAGAGTTCCTCTATGTACAAGATAATACAGTCCGATACTCTTCCCGATAATTTTTTGCATTCATCCCATTCCTCTGTTCTCATACGACTGTAATAAAATTTATTCCAACACTGTAAACTCATTTCTCCACTCTCTACGATCTTAAAGTGGACCTTTCTAAGTTTTTATTTTGTTTTCAGTCCTCCTTCTTGACTAAACTTCTACTACAATAAACCCCAGAATCTTTACTAAATCGAGACCGAAGTTTTCTGTTTGATTTTCGACTGACCTTTTTCGTGGAGTCTTTGATCAAATGAATGTACATTTGAAATCAGAAGATAAAGAAAGACGGAGCCCCTTACTTATTAACGTCCGCGAGGATACCGTCTCTTGATAGTAGTTCCTTGGTGAAATACCCAAGTTGACATAGGGGGAGTTTTTTCCCAAACCGTTGTTACTTTGTTTTTAGACTCACGGATTCAAATTGTATTATACATGTGTTTTAATTTGTTTGATAGGGACTAGAAACCGTTAAGATGAGGTTAGATCTGAACTAAGTATGTATATGTACACTCTTTATGGTTGTCTACTCAATTTTCGTAGTCGAGTTGTGTACTTGTCGTCATTCTTTACAATGTAATTGGCAGTTTCCATTTGGGTAAATTCCATTCCCTCTCGGGTACTTGTACCCTCATCAGTGGTTTCGTGTAATGAGGTCGACTCACGACTCGTTCCGTGCGTGCGTGTTACAGTAGTAGTCTCGGAGTGGGCGTCGACTGTGCCGTTGTGTCTGAAGTCCCTCAGGTTCAAGTGGGGTACTGGTGTAATCTCCGTTCCACCTTGGATCCTGATACCCTAAGTTTTTCTGCTCGAGAAAAACCATTTGTCATACACTTGTACTCAAAGGGTTCACCGTGTCACCATTTCTTAAGTAGACGGTTACGTCCCCTGAATTCTCTGCACCCAAGATAGGGACCCAGTCCTTCTAGGGGACCTCGTCCTTTACCGTTGGGTGAGGACGTATGAACGGACCTTTAAAGGTACCTGTCTTCTTGGATCGCCCGATATTAGGTACCCCAGCGTTTCTCAGTCTGTGTTGAGTCGCGTACACGCACGTGTGTCCGCTCGTGTATGGAGATGATGGAAAGGTGGATGTTGTGTTCGTACGACGACGACGACTCAACGAAGTCAGCATAGGCTGAGACGTGTTGGGGTACCTGGCGTCGGGCGGTCCGAGGAGACAGGTATCCTAAGAGTCCTGTTCTTGTGACCTCACCCAACGGTACGGGAGGAGGTCCCCTAGAAGGGTTGTTTCCCTGACTTTGCCCCAGATGACGTGACGTCCGTTCTAAGAAATGACGACTCGGTGGTCCCTTCCCTTAGTTGTGTTCGTACAATGGATTAAATACAGTAATATAAGAATTGTGATCGTTTCTTTATACGTTGTATGTTAAGAACGTTTTAGATAAGAGTTTTCGTTTCCATCAGTGCCTTCTCTTTTTTTCATAGTTCCCGAGAGCGGTAGTTCGAGTACATATCTTTCCTGGGCTGTAGACACCAACTTGTCGAACCGACTTTTCTGTAAGTTCTAGGAAGTGTACGACTTCCCGTCATGGTGTTAGTTCTCGTTTCACTTACTCTTCTATGTCAACGGGGTTTTAATGGAAATAATAATCAATGTTTTATTCTGATGAAATCATAAAGTCCAAGAGGTATTCAGGTGGGGGTTTTCCTGTCCATCGTAACAAGTTTTACGGATCAGTGAGTTTTGTTTCTTAAATCTTGAACTCATTTAATTTGTTATATATTTCCAGTAGTTGTACTGAGTGCTATGGTGGTGGTTTGAAGTACAGTGACTACTGACAAGTGGTGATGACCACTGTTAAGAATGTATGATCAATTTTATATATAGTTTACGAGAGTTTGAAAAACTATCCGTTAGAAATTTATAGATGACACGTTTCGTAAATTCGGTGGTTATTTAATGGGTTATCGTTACTTAATGTAGACTGGAATTGGAAGTAGATATATTGGTGTCCGAGTAGTAACATGTTTACCCATACTAAACATAAACAGATGGAGGTCGGTCGATTGAAGAGACAGGTCACGATGATATGAAAAGACTTTTACTTCAAATAAAGTGAATAAAACACATATAAAACACATATTTGGTGAATAAAACACCAAAGACTGTTGAAAGACTTTGGTGAATAAATCCCTCAACTTTTTTGATCTATGACACCAGAAGTATCGATTAGAGTATCTAGAAAAAGTTTGAGGTTCAATTAGGAGATCCTTCTCCGTGTGTCTTAGTGTCCCAAAAAGGTGTTGACACAAATGATATTGAAATCCCTCTTCGCGATTTCTGTCATCATCCGGATTACTTATTCGGTTAATTACTGTTGAGAGTGGGACATCTGAGATGCCGTCTCTAATGTTTGACCTTTTAAGACTTTCTCTACCCTTATGGTCCGGTGGACTGTACGGAGAACTCTTTGGATATACGTCCAGTCCTTCGTTGTCAATCTTGACCTGTACCTTGTTGCCTGACCAAGGTTTAACCCTTTCCTCATGCAGTTCCGACATATAACAGTGGGACGAATAAATTGAATATATGTCTCATGTAGTACGTTTTACGACCCGACCTACTTCGTGTTCGACCTTAGTTCTGACGGTCCTCTTTATAGTTATTGGAGTCTATACGTTACTGTGGTGGGAATACCGTCTTTCATTTCTTCTTGATTTCTCGGAGAACTACTTTCACTTTCTCCTCTCACTTCTTTTTCAACCGAATTTCGATTTGTAAGTCTTTTGATTCTAGTACCGTAGACCAGGGTAGTAAAGTACCGTTTCTCTACCCCTTTGTCACCGACTGAAATAAAAAGACCCGAGGTTTTAGTGATGTCTACCACTAACGTCGGTACTTTAATTTTCTGTGAATGAGGAACCTTCCTTTCAATACTGGTTGGATCTATCGTATAAGTTTTCGTCTCTGTAATGAAACAGTTGTTTCCAGACAGATCAGTTCCGATACCAAAAAGGTCACCAGTACATATCTACACTCTCAACCTGATATTTCTTTCGACTCGCTGCGTCTTAACTACGTAAACTTGACACCACAACCTCTTCTGAGAGCTCTCAAGGAACCTGACGTTCCTCTAGGTTGGTCAAGTAGGATTTCTCTAATCAGGACCCACAAGTAACCTTCCTGACTACAACTTCGACTTTGAGGTTATGAAACCGGTGGACTACGCTTCTCGACTGAGTAAACTTTTCTGGGACTCCGACCCTCCCTAACTTCCGTCCTCCTCTTCCCCTGCTGTCTCCTACTCTACCAACCTACCGTAGTAGTTGAGTTACCTGTACTCAGACCCACCTAAGGTCTCAACCACTACCTGTTCCTCCGGACCGTACGACACCAAGTACCCCAGCGTTTCTCAGCCTGTACTGCCTCGCTGACTTGTTTGACGTCCGACATTTTAGGACGGAGATTGAAAATATTATCAAAAAATTTTTAATTTTCAGTGTAATTTTGTTTTTAAAGGTTCAGAGAGTTTTTTAGCCTTCTGGACCATTGTACTGAGTAGAAGAGTGTCTCGTTTACTCTTTCGGGTGGGGTATAAGATTATTAGTGGTAAGGGAAACCCGAATAATTAGTATACGAAGTCTTCGGTATAAGATTTTTATTTAATTGTGTTGGTGTTTAATAACATGTATGTTATAAGTAAGATTTGATTCTTGTGTCTACTGGGTTTGAGATAATCTAAAAATTTTTCGGTTTCTACTACATTTTACTTCGTTTTCAATTTGTTTACTTAGAAACATGGTCCACCATTGTATTAGTGTGTCGTTCTTTGATCGAGTGTATTGAAATTTTGAGTCCTTAAACTGAGATGTGGGGATCACTTTTTGACACGGGATTCTTGTTGTTAGACTTCTTTAGTAGTCGAAAGAAGTCATTAGTATAATGACCACCATCATGACTGTAACAGTAAGAGTCTGATAAAACATAAGTACGAACACTCCTTTCTTTTAATTATTAGTACAACTACGACAACTCTTGACCCCAAAAGTTAAACTCTCTTTCTTCTATGTCTACATTTTAGATTCCTTTTAGGGACCCAGTAAGTTAAACTAAAAATTCATATTGTATTTGAGTAATAAAAAAATTTCTCTTTTTGTATTGAATGGAGGATTGGTGTCTATTCAGGATCTTTGTTACTGATTTAAATCATCTTTATTCACGGGACTAACACTAAAGATTTACAGTAAAGAGTGACCTTCTCATAAGAATCTCTTTCCCGATGAAGGATCAGACCCCGTCTTTTAAATGTTCAGACTTGTTTGACAGTGTGGTCTGTGGTTTTTGATAGTTTTTACGGAGTCCAGCTCAGTTTTGATGAGTCCTCGGTAGTACTTCCCTGAGGGTAACCGGTTTTTGTCCTGTTAGTTATCTTTATTGTTGATATGTGCGATGTTTTACGTGCTTGTAATTTTTGTACGATTTACTTTCCCCAGTCAGTGTTTTCTGGGTGTATATCATACTAAGATAAATATGTGTTACAGATCGGATCCGTTTATATACCTCTTTCATTCATTTAATCACCAACGGCTGCCCCCCTCCAGTCTATCTAACCCTCCATTACTCCTCACCGACATTTACCCATATCGTAAAGAAAAACTCCACTACCTTTATAAAGTTTGAATGGTCTATCACCACTACGAAGGTTCTGACACTTGTATGACTTTTGGTGACTTGATATGTGAAATGTGTCCACTTAAAATACCATATATTTGATATGGATGCATTTTGACGTGCTTTGTCCCTGTAGGGATCACCAGGTCACCGATTCTCAGACGTGAAGGGTACGTCCCTCGGGTCCACAGTAGGGACCAACCCTTCGGTCTAGGGGGTACGGTGCTGAAGGTACGGTGTCGATTGTCCGACCACGTTTTCATTGACATCAAAAACGTGACGACTTTAAACGGTAGACTACAACCTTATGTAAGAATTTATTTACACCAATACAGTATCTAGTAAAGTTACACGTAAAGAGTGAAATACCCACAAAAAACGATTACTAAATAATGAACGACGATTACTGTTATGAACAAAATATAAATAAAACCTAATACCTTTACTACAATCTGTTTTTCGTTTAGACTTGTCAAAAGAATAGAAAGATATGAAGATAAATAATAAAAACCAACGGGACCCAGAAGTGACGACGAGTGTCCGAAAAGAGTCAACGTCGCTCGCCCCGGATGAGAAGCAACGCCACGGGTCCGAAGAGAGCAGCACCTCGTGTCCGAGATGCTCATGCCCGAATCGTCAACGCCGAGTGTCCGAGATCTCGGACCCGAGTCATCAACAACACGTGCCTGAATCGACGAGACTCCGCACAAGTTAGAAGGATCCGGTCCCTGACTTGGGTACAAGGGTCGTAGCCGTTCACATAAGAATAGGTGACATAGTGGTCCCCTCAGGGAGTTCGCTAAAATAAACTCAAGTTTTACTCAGTATTTCGTCGTCTCTCTTGAGTGTTGTAGTTGTTACGTAAACCGGGTCCTTGACGGCTGTCACGTCCCGACGGAGTTCTCCAAAACGTTTCCTCTAATCTCTGACGTGCTACTCCTCGTATCACCAACCGGTCTCCTTCAATGTTACTGATTGACTCTCGGTAGCAACTTCGACTAGAAGGATGTTGATGTGTTCTTCGACGACTTCTTGAGTCACAGTTGGTAAGATGTTGACAAGTCGTAAAGTTCGTTTAACCTTTCTACCTTTTCGAGTCATTCGACTCGACTGGCTTTTAGTTTTTTTAGTAATAAAACTTCACAACAGAAGAGAATGAGATACGTTGTTGTTGCTTAGTAAGGAGTTAGTCTAGTACTACACGCTGGTTTTCACCCAAAATATACTGTTGACCGTTGCTGGTCGAGTCGTCGACCTGACTCTTCCCGCCGTTTCGTGTCCAGTACCAGTGACAAGCCACCAGCCGACGGGTGGACTGGGTGATTTCGAAGACTTAGGGCCGCTTCGGTGATGTAGACTCTTCATACGAGTTGTTGAACTACTCTACGTGGCTTTTGACGTTACGGATCTCGGCCGTGACTAGTTGTCTTTCCCGGGTTACGAAGATGTGATGTTGTGGACTGGCGAAGTTTTCAACTTGTTTAACCCGATGCTTCAAGACGGAGTAGACGGTATAAGTAGACTGGAGGGGGATTGGTTGATGGTGAAGAAGTTCGTAGATCTTTTGAAAAACGTCCCTTTTGTGAAGGTGTCGGTCTTCCGTCTTTTACGAAAGATTCTCAAGCAGTTTGGGGTTTCGTACCTAAAAATGTGATGTCCTTATTTGTTTGAATTAAGAACAACCGTTTTTACCCAACTAATATCACCAAGGATAAAACTCATTATTTCTACAAACTCGGACTAATATTACTAAATTTTAGGTGTCAGACTTTACCGGTAATGCAAACGTGGTTGGATTATTTTTAAACCGGAACCTTACATCTTACTTCGTCCCGTTTCTGATTATCTCAAAACAGTTCTTTTACGTGACCAGTATCGTTTGTGGGAGAAGGTTGTTGTGTTCTCTTCTGAGATGTGTACCTGTAGTGGTTTACCAGTTGTGGTTTTAGTCTAACTAATGTAGGAAACGTCGGTTTCTACCTCTTCGAGATATGTCAGTTGTTTTTGTTCTGGTCCTCGATTGACACCGAGTGTAGTACTTGAGGAATAACGGTCTAAGTCTGAATTTAACTTCTTTCATCCCTTTGGCGATCTGGTAAGTCCATACTGGATTTAGTTTAGGGAATACTAATATGTCACCTTCACTCTTTATCTAAATTCCCGGATCTAGACTATCTATCTCACGGACTACTTGATACCTTACTCCAAGTACTGTGACATGTCCTCTGTCCCTAGTTCTGGTAGGGGTACCTTTTCTTTACGTTTTTTCGTTTTACCGACAGACCCCTCCGGAATGTTTATCGACACTTTTCTTCTCTCCACTTTTCGTTTCCTCTTTTCCTTTCTATATTCGTAGACTTACGTCTCAAGGTCTCTTATCGTTCTTCTCTATTCTTTCGGAAGAAGTCGCTAGTTACGTTTCTTTATCTCCTTTTGTTGTCTTACCCTTTCTGATCTCTAGAGAAGGTTTTTTAATCTATGGTTCCCTTGTAAAGTACGTTTCTACCCGAGCTATTTCCTGTCTTTACCAGACCTGGATTGTCTTCGTCTTCTATAATTCTTTTCCACCGGTCTTATGTGTCTTGACATGTTTTTTCTAGAAGTGCTGGGTCTATTAGTGCTACCACACTAGTAAGTAGATCTCGGTCTGTAGGACCTTACACTTTAGTTCACCCGGAATCTTTCGTAGTGATGCTTGTTTCGATCACCTCCACTAACTTAAGGTCAACTCGATAAAGTTTAGGACTTTCTACTATGACACTTTCACGACGTGAGTTATACGGTCGTGTAAACCTTTTGAGTCGTCACCGGTGTCCTGACCTTTTCCAGGCAAAAGTAAGGTTAGGGTTTCTTTCCGTTACGGTTTCTTACGAGTTTGATGGTGTGTTAACGTGAGTAGAGTGTAGGATCATTTCATTACGAGTTTTAAGAGGTTCGGTCCGAAGTCGTTATGCACTGGCACTTGAGGGACTACAAGTTCGACCAAAATCTTTTCCGTCTCCTTGGTCTCTAGTTTAACGGTCGTAGACGACCTAGTACCTTTTTCGTTCTCTCAAGGTCTTTTTGTAGATAAAGACGAAATAACTGATACGGTTTCGGAAACTGACACACCTAGTGTTATTTGACACCTTTTAAGAACTTCTCTACCCTTATGGTCTGGTGGATTGGACGGAGAACTCTTTACACATACGTCCAGTCCTTCGTTGTCAATCTTCACCTGTACCTTGTTGTCTGACCAAGGTTTATCCTTTTCCTCATGCAGTTCCGACATATAACAGTGGGACGAATAAATTGAAGATACGTCTCATGTAGTTCTCTTTGCGACCTGACCTTCTTTGTGTTAGACCTTAGTTCTAACGGCCCTCTTTATAGTTATTGGAGTGTATACGTCTACTGTAGTGGGACTACCGTCTTTCACTTCTCCTTGATTTTTCGGAGAACTACTTTCACTTTTCTCCTCTCACTTTTTCAACCGAATTTCGAGTTGTAAGTCTTTTGCTTCTAGTACCAGGGTAGTGAAGTACCCTTTATCTACCCCTTTGTCACCTTGTCACAGTCTGAAATAAAAACCCCAAGGGTTTAGTGACGTCTACCACTGACGTCGGTACTTTAATTTTCTGTGAATGAGGAACCTTCCTTTCAATACTGGTTCGATCTATCGTATAAGTTTTCGTCTCTGTAATGAAACGGTTGTTTCCAGGTAGATAAGTTCCGATACCAAAAAGGACACCAGTACATACCTACACTCTCAACCTGACACTTCTTGCGACTCGCGGTTTCTGAACTACGAAAACTTGACGCCACAACCTCTTCTGAGAACTCTCAGGGAACCTGACGTTCCTCTAGGTTGGTCAGGTAAGACTTCCTCTAGTCGGGACCCTAAAGAAATCTTCCTTACTACGATTTCGACTTTGAGGTTATGAAACCGGTGGAGTACACTTCTCAACTGAGTAACCTTTTCTGAGACTACGACCCTCCCTAACCCCCGTCCTCCTCTTTCCTTACTGTCTCCTACTCTACCGACCTACCGTAGTAACTGAGCTACCTGCACTCAGACTCACTTGAGGCCCTCAACCACTACCTGTCCCTCCGGACCACACGACGCTAAGTACCCCAGCGTTTCACAGCCTGTGCTGACTCGTTGACTTGATTTGACTTTTTTAAAGCACACACTGTTTTAAAAATCCACACTATTATCATGACGTCAATACATAAATTTTTACTTCTCAGGTCCTGAAGGGACCGTCAAGTCATCAATTCTGAGGGCACCAGGGTCGCGTCCCCCATATACAAGTTAGGGACTGGTCCCTTGATTCTATGGAGTACGGTGTACTACACCGGATTTTCTTTTTTTTCTTTCTCAGGGTTAGAATGGTTTACCATACAGACCCCAAACGAAATTTTATTCTACCTTCCTTCGTCTTCTGTATCTACTTTATTGTAGTCGGTATCAACTATTGACAACTTCAACTCCACCTAAAACGGTAAAAGAGAACTGTTAGTTCGACAGTTAAGACGTGTTGGAGCCTTAATGACGTAAAGTGTTTAAGTCTGTACCTTTACAAAGGGTGGTTAATTGTAGAGACTTTATTTCTGTGTAGAATGTCACTTACCACGATAGTCCAATTGACCCTCATAAATTATTTTACCACTTAATTTTTGATTATCGTAGAGTTTAAGTTTCTTTTTGACATTTTTTATATAAATCTATTAAAGACGATTTAGTAATTTTGAGGATCGATAGACTTAAAAAAAATATACGAACCTAATGAAGTCTATGTCACTCTCTTCGTATTTTCATGAAATCAATTATATTTTTACTTGAATCAGGGGTTTGGTCGTAACCACCATCTGTCCTAGACCCCTTGTGGTCCGTTTTCAGATATACTCCACCCTCCTTTTTTTGCAAACGATGTCAATAAGATGGTCCAGATTTTTTATACCATTTTTACTTAAAAACAACTGGTAGGACAGAAAAGAAGTAAAGATTGTTTCCTCAAGGATTCGTTGTCAGTGAAAATCGTAAAGTTGTTCAACGACCAAAGTTCGTTAGATTTCCTTGTGCCATTTCCATTTCGAAGACCCAGAACGATATGTTCTTTATGATTGTCTTTATTTTAAATCATTGTATATATATGAATGACTCTTTCTTCTGTTCTTTTGTAAAGACTGTTGTCGTCAGATTTTCACTTTAAAATCATCATATATTAAAAGCTTCATGTATAAAATTACCTTAGTGTGTTTTAATTTTTACGGTGACAAAAAATTTGTAGTCTGTCAACTGTCAATGGAAACTTTTACAGTTTTTCGTTTCTTTTTCTATCTAATCGGTGTAAAATATTTTTCAGTTAAATACAGTTTTTGTGTGATATTTACGTTAAACTTTCCGATACTGCAACTTTATGTTTGGACGGGGTATTGTTTTTGATATAAGAATAGTTCATCGAGAATTCTAATCTTTTCTTAGTTGTAGGTTATATTTTTACCCGTTTTCTATCATCTACCGGTTATTATAGGAGGTTTATCAGTTGAAACAATCGTTATTTTGTTTAATTCCATAGAGCATCTAATGGTCAAAACTCTTCGAAAAGTTCAGTATGACGGGTCAGGACCTCCGATTCGTCCCCGACCTTCTTGTAAGGATAAGGATTGTGAGGCGGCCGTGGGCAGGAAGATGTTCACAGTGGAATCATTACCCCGAAGGAAGTGGGATAAATTTTGACGTGGGGGTAGGGTCGAAGAGTTAGGGAGAATAGAGGGAGATAAAAGGTGGAATAGCGAATTGTATGATACATTAAATGAATACTACAGATAACAAATAAGAAACGTAGGAGAGTAATTTTATTTGACGAAGATCTCTGCGCTTGTCTCTTCCGTTACCGTGGGGTGAGGTCACGAGAACGGACCTTTAGGGTACCTGCCTCCTCAGACCATCCGACGCCAGGTACCCCAGCGATTCTCAGTCTGTGCTAACTCGCTGAAGTGAAAGTGAAAAGTGAAAGTACGTAACCTCTTCCTTTATCGTTGGGTGAGGTCACAAGAACGGACCTCTTAGGGTCCCTGCCCCCTCGGACCACCCGACGGCAGCGTGTCTCAACCTGTACTGACTTCACTGAATCGTCGTCGTCTCTTCGCTTTTCGTTTCCTCTTTTCATTTCTATATTCGTAGACTTACGTCTCAAGATTTCTTTCGGAAGGAGTCACTAGTTACGTTTCTTTATCTCCTTTTGTTGTCTTACCCTTTCCGATCTCTATAGAAGTTCTTTTAGTCTCTATGGTTCCCTTGTCAAGTACGTTTCTACCCGAGTTATTTCCTGACTTTACCATATCTGGATTGTCTTCGTCTTCTATAATTCTTTTCCACCGTTCTTATGTGTCTTCTTGACATGTTTTCCCTAGAAGTGCTGGGTCTATTAGTGCTACCACACCTAGTGAGTAGATCTCGGTCTGTAGGACCTTACACTCCAGTCCAGTCAGAATCCTTCGTAGTGATGCTTGTTTCAATCACCTCCACTACCTTAAGGTCAACTCGACAAAGTTTAGGACTTTCTACTACGACACTTTCACGACGTGAGTTATACGGTCGTGTAAACCTTTTGAGTCGTCACCGGTGTCCTAATCTTTTCCAGTCAAAAGTAAAGTTAGGGTTTCTTTCCGTTACGGTTTCTTACGAGTTTTGATGGTGTGTTGACGTGAGTAGAGTGTAGGATCATTTCATTACGAGTTTTAAGAGGTTCGGTCCGAAGTCGTTACTTGGCACTTGAAGGTCTACAAGTTCGACCAAAACCGTTTCCGTCTCCTTAGTCTCTAGTTTGACGGTTGTAGGTTACCTAGTTCCTTTTTCGTTCTCTCAAGGTCTTTTTGTAGATAAAGACGAAATGACTGATACGGTTTCGGAAACTGACACACCTAGTGTTATTTGACACCTTTTAAGAACTTCTCTACCCTTATGGTCTGGTGGACTGGACGGAGGACTCTTTGGATATACGTCGAGTCCTTCGTTATCAATCTTCACCTGTACCTTGTTGTCTGACCAAGGTTTATCCTTTTCCTCATACAGTTCCGACATATAACAGTGGGACGAATAATTGAACATACGTCTCATGTAGTACTCTTTGCGACCCGACCTTCTTCGTGTTAGACCTTAGTTCTAACGGTCCTCTTCATAGTTATTGGAGTCTATACGTCTACTATGGTGGGAATACCGTCTTTCACTTCTCCTTGATCTTTCGGAGAACTACTTTCATTTTCTCCTCTCACTTTTTCAACCGAATTTCGAGTAGTAAATCTTTTGTTTCTAGTACCGTAGACCAGGGTAGTGAAGTACCCTTTATCTACCCCTTTGTCACCTTTGTCACAGTCTGAAATAAGAAAACCCGAGGTTTTAGTGACGTCTACCACTGACGTCGGTACTTTAATTTTCTGCGAATGTGGAACCTTTCTTTCAATACTGGTTGGATCTATCGTATAACTTTTCGTCTCTGTAATGAAACGGTTGTTTCCAGGTAGATCAGTTCCGATACCAAAAAGGTCGTCAGTACATGCCTATACTCTCAACCTGACACTTCTTTCGACTCGCGACTTCTTAACTACGAAAACTTGACACCACCATCTCTTCTGAGAAGTCTCAGGGAACCTGACGTTCCTCTAGGGTTGGTCAGGTAAGACTTCCTCTAGTCAGGACCGTCAAGAAACCTTCCTGACTACGATTTCGACTTTGAGGTCATGAAACCGGTGGAGTACGCTTCTCAACTGAGTAACCTTTTCTGAGACTACGACCCTCCTAACCCCCGTCCTTCTGTTCCCCTGCTGTCTCCTACTCTACCGACCTACCGTAGTGGCTGAGTTACCTGTACTCAAATTCATTTGAGGCCCTCAACCACTACCTGTCCCTCCGGACCACACGACGCTAAGTACCCCAGCGTTTCTCAGTCTCTGTTGACTCGCTGACTTGACTTTATAAAATACTTATCCTCGACCAGTAGAAAAAGACCTCTTTTGAAAATGTTATACTTGAATTTTAAAAAATTTACATGTGTGATNTACTCAAATTCATTTGAGGCCCTCAACCACTACCTGTCCCTCCGGACCACACGACGCTAAGTACCCCAACGTTTCTCAGTCTCTGTTGACTCGCTGACTTGACTTTATAAAATACTTATCCTCGACCAGTAGAAAAAGACCTCTTTTGAAAATGTTATACTTGAATTTTAAAAAATTTACATGTGTGATCAATATAGTGAAGATTCTTAAATTGGATTTCTTTATTAGTGACTACCTTCGTTACCATTAGGTTTCCTGATAAGTAGAATCGACACTTAATTATCGGATATCACCTTACAAATTTTACTACACTTTATGAATTCAACATGTTTTACAAGGACCATTACAAATGATCCCTTTTTACATAAATTATTAAGATAAAAACAGAATTTTTCATATACGTACAAATAATTATCTTTGATTTTATTTAATACCAGGTAGGTAAACTACCTTACGATTTACTTCGATGACAGATCGTAGAACTATACCTTGGTAAGGATTCTACTACTTTTTCCGTCTGGAAATTTTTTTTACCATTAGGACGTGATATACCTTGACCCCGTCTTGGTTAAAAGTTCCATACAACAATTTGTATTTTGTGTAGATTATGGTAAATTAAATTTTTTTAACAAAGTTCAAGTACATGAGATGGGAAATGACCTATTTTTACAACTTTTTAAAAATAGTTTCATAACAGGGAACACTCAAAAGTTAATGTAAAAACCTTTTAATTCTTTATTTTGGAGGAGGGAAGACTAAAGTATATACTCACGATTTTACTCGTTTTCGTGAAGAGGTCGAGTTTTTTAAAATGATGGTTTAAATATGATTGAGGTATTTCAAGAAATTGACGTTTATGTCGTATTTAATGACAGGTTTGATTGAAGGATTCGATGTATTATTAGTCAATACTTTAGATAAGACCTTAATATACTAAGACACCTTATCTTTGTGTGTATATATATTATATATGCATGTAGATATATACAAAGATAAGGTATGTTAAAGTTTACGTCTACATTTAGCGTAATTTAATATTTTAATATTATTTGTTTCCGTGTGTCGAAAACTATATGTGTAACTTTTGACTTACGTGTTTCACTCTATCTTGTGATAGGAAATCTTTGTCTGTATAGGTCCCCCGCTACTTACATATGGAGTTGTGGTTCCGTAAGACTCCAGGGAATACGTCTTCGGAGACAAGTGAACCGGAGATAGTATTAACAGGAATCTATGTGGTTTTCCTTAACAGTGACCCTCTATATGCTCCTGAAACCCCGCACATTCTAGACCCAATTTTAGGATCGAAGTTTAAAAGATCCACCCATTAGACCACTTAGAGTTAAAGGAATAGACATTTATTTTATCTCTGGCAGTGGTTGATCAATTGTAATCATTTACTCTTATGTCACACACTTCTTCACTCTACTTCTTCCTTAAGAGGTTCATTCTGTTGATTTCTAGGGGTTCAGTCTAGAAAGTCGTCTCAATTTTCTTGTCTTTCCTTTGTTTAGGATTTCTCGTGACTTGACCTTCTGTCCTTGTGACCTAAGGTCAAAACTGTGACGATGTTTGTCCACGTCGAGGGACCCGTATAAGAGATTTCATACAGCTAAGGTCATAATTCTAGGTGTTTTGTTTCTCTGATTTTTAGGAAAGATGGACATGGTGTGGTCCTGATTTACTGATCCTACAATAAATGACAAAATTTACTTTTTAAAGATTTTAATAATTAAATTTACGAACGAAAAAATTTTTGTTCAGGACTAGTCAAAAGTAATACTGACTCGATGGTCAGCAATTGTATATTCTGACAAAGGGATTGATTCATTAGGTTTCAGATTTCTGATTTGATACCGTACGAAAAAGAGTCTGAAAGAAGGAGTGATTAGACCATTGATCGTCGGACGGAAACGTTTTACTGACCTTTAGTCCTCACGTCAGTCTTCAATACCTTATCAGTCCAATGGACTCAGTTTACCCCGAACTTGAAGACTGTATCAAGGGATTGGTTCGATTAATTAATCTGTAGAGTCCATAAATTTTCCTCCTACCTCTTTGGACATGAGGAGTTTAGTTTTATAATTAATTTTATTTTTTTATTTCGTGGAGACTTTGATGTTCATCTACTCCCACCAAGTTTCTTAGTTCCAACATGTCATTGACGATTAATATACGTCATAAGTGAACAAAAACACGTTCATTGAGATTCAATGGGTGCCACCACTTACCTCCTCATTGTCTATTAGGTTTTATGTATATGAGTCGAAATGTTTATTTTGTATACCAGATTTATCTATTAGGTTTCATTACTTATAGACCAATTTTTATTTCATATACTAGTGGGGATGATATAAGTGGAGGGTTTAATATCCAACTAAGTCCGACTATAATTAAAGGAATACCTCTCTTGTTTCTGTCTTCTTAAGAGTTATTATGTCACTCATCATTTTAGTGGTGGAGGAATGTTCTCGTCTTTTGTATAACCAAATATTGTGAAAGTATAGTCGAGGTCTCTCTCATTGTTTTGTGTGTGTGTGTGTGTATGTCCTCTTGGTGTCTCTTGTGTGTGTCTTTGTAAATTTAAGGGTGACGTGTCCTCTTGGTCCAATCGAGGAACAACGAAGATAATTTGGATAGACTCATTTTTAACCAAAAACTTAGTAGGTATATACCTATTAGTCTCCGTTTAGTTTATGTATGTTAAATTTATGTGACCAATGGTCCGTGAAGTGTTTTATTTTTTAAAGTACTTTGTCAACTGCCTTTGCTTCGGTTCTCAAGCAATTGAATTGAAGAACTCAAACAGTTCTTCAATTCTCAACTCAAGCAGAAGAAATCGAGATAACTATCTTCAGTAATAGACAAGAGGACTTTGTAATCCATCGGCGGTTTTTGTTATGTGTAGGCATGTGTGTGCGTGTGTATGGGCCTAGAACATAATAGTGAGTCTTTCCTTTGGATCCCTTCGGAGCCTTTACTTAAAGTAGTCGAGTCTTTCTGCGTCTACCAGATTGTTGAGGTCCATCTGGGTTCATGTACCTTTTCACAGGTCTTTTATTGCGTAAAAAAAGGGTTCCGGGAGACGTTAATTTGCACTCATATTCTATTTTCAAGAAGTCTGATTCTGAGTGAACGCTTCGGGAGATGACCCGCAAAAATACTTCGAGACTGGTTGAAAACACAAAGGGTGTTATCGCGATTTGGTGCTAATACGTAGGACGACTATTTTTGCCCGGACACCGTGACTTGTTTGGTACGGTCTTAGGCATTGACGCGACCGATTTGTTGAAGGGGCGGTGACGACGCTACGGGTGAGGTCTTCCGGAGACGTAAGTCGCGTTCTGTTCGTCGTTGGCTTTGGCCGACGTCTGGTCCCCCGACGGACGTGTGGCGCTCCTTCCGCTCTGCGGACGTCTGAGTCCTTCAACGGATTGGGTCCCCCCTTCGAGGACGGGAGGAGATTTTTTCCCTCGCACATCCGACCGTCTGGCTTTCTGCCTTTTAAGTAAGTTCTTAAGGACCGACGGATGGGACGTGTGCATCCTCCATTCAATTCTGCGACTCTTCGTCCATACCTTTCTCTTGTCAAGTGTTTGACTAGTACTAGGTTGTCGAGTCACGCTTCCGGGTTTGATCCCCTCGGCCACGGAGTAGGTCATCAACCCTTCCATTACCAGGCCCGACGAGACCAGGAGGTGGTTATCGGGAAAAGGTCGTCCGTGGCCCGACGAGTCTTGGTCTGGAAGTCGTTGGCCTCGAGGGAGGGTGTACCAAGGTCCCCGCGTTGGGAGGTGCCGGCGGGGCTCCGGTACACCGGCCCCGGCGGGCCCACGGGGTCTGGGGCACTTGCAAGGTCCGCACTTTGGCCTCCTCTCCTTCACGTCCCTATCTGGGTCTCTTGCCCTACAACCCCACGCTTTGAGTGAAGGAGACCCGAAACAGGAAGAACCGGAACCAGGAAAAGAAAGCCCGGACCTCGCGTTCGTGACGTCCTCTCTCCCTACCTACTTCCCGCTTACCCCTCTTTTCCTCCGCTGGTTCCACTCCCACCTCTGGGTCGTCCCCACGCTCCGGGCCCGCGGCCCGGACGGACTCCCCGCCGAGGTCCGGCTCCCGGCGCCGCAAACGACCCGCCGGCGAGCCCCCTGACCGCCGGGTGCCCCGCGTTTCGTCGCGGGTCCGCCCCGCGCGGCCTCCCCCGAGCCCGGCCCAGTCCCTCGACCGCTCGTCACCAGCCGGAGCGGCCCGCTCCCGGCCCGGGACCTCGCCGGGGTTCGGCGCCCGGCCGGACCGCCCCTTGTTCCCCGCTACTGACGGCCGCGCCTTCCTGCGGGCTCGACTCCCCGCGCCTGGGCGTCGGGTCTTCGACCCCCACTCCCCGCCGCGGTGGAGTCACCTCCCCACGGCGTGCGGGCCCCTGGCCTGCCGCTGCCAATCCGCTTCGAGGGCCGCCACTGGGCCCGGAGCGGGGGCCGCCGGCAACGGGGAGCACCGCCCTCCGGCGAGGTGGCGAGTGGAAAGGCGAGGTACCGCTCTGGCCATTGGCGGTCCGCGGACGCGTGAGCTCACCGCCACTGAGGGCGAGGGCGGCGCCGGGGTTTGGGTCGGGCGCTTGCGGGGCGGGGGGCCGCGGGCGGGGCGGGGCGGGTGCTGCCGCGCGCGGACGCGCGACTCGCGCCTCGGATGGTGGACGAGCGCTCCTCCCCTCCCGCACTTCTTGGCCTCTCCTCCCCTCCCCTTTTTGCGGCTCCCACTCGCGCGCGCCCCACAAACTCTTCGCTCGGAACCTTCGGAGTGTCACGCTCGAAATAAGACAAGCGGCCCGCCGGCAGGGGACTCCTTATCGCTTGTCCCACCGTATCTCCCAAGGCACGNTTGGCCTCTCCTCCCCTCTCCTTCTTGCGGCTCCCACTCGCGCGCGCCCCACAAACTCTTCGCTCGGAACCTTCGGAGTGTCACGCTCGAAATAAGACAAGCGGCCCGCCGGCAGGGGACTCCTTATCGCTTGTCCCACCGTATCTCCCAAGGCACGCACGACTCAGTCTCGAGGCATCGGCTGACATTGGACGGAACCAAAGGACCAGACATTTTCCCTCATTAGTCCACATAGGGTCAGGGAGGTGACGCGACAACACTCCCGGTCAACTCTTTGACTCCTTTTCACTCCCTCTTTAATGTTCTTTCTTTTTCCTCATCCTCGTTATGTTCCTGACCTTTCTTCCTCTGAAATAGCAATGAACTTTTCGTTTCTGAAATTTTCACTCAAAAGAGCATGTTAAAGTTTCAGTTTACTTCTGACAATTTCCTTTCTTCGCCCTCTTATTTTGAATCATAAAAGAATACAATGGTGAAGTAGTTGAAAAGTCATGTCTATGTGCGTCAACAGAAATATCTTATCAAAATGTCAAAAGATTCACGTGCCAGAGTAAACTACAAGTACTGTCGAATTTCCGTTCTATCAATAATGAAGGTGATGTGTTTATTCGATTGAGTCTCCCCTATACATGAGTCCTGGAACCACAGGACTGTGTCACTAGTCAGTAGTTTATGACCAACATATCGTCCCAATCTTTTCAAAAAGACATTTCCCGGTACATCATTTGAATTTCCGAACCCCTAGTATTCTAGACAATTGATAAGTCGAGACGGTGATCTCGAGTTTTCGAAGAGTCACGAGTTTGGTTCGGAATAAATACCAGGGACTTTGAACTTAAAGTACATTAAAAGGTCATAGTACTTTACGATAAAAGGACAACTAGAAAAGGGTACTAAAGTTGGTAAGAACCAAGCCCGGAATCAAACGGTTGGGGAAACATTTTATGATGTCGTCCTGTCCACCTTCGGACGTCTAGGAACGAAAAGATCTTCAATGAGATCACCCCTTCTGGCTCTTCATTAATTAATTGGCTCCCCTTCTACTTTCATGTTATTACGACGTGTCCAGTTCGTACCCCCGAACCCGTCCTAAAATAACTCGTTTCATCCGGTAATTCCTCGTTTCATCCGAGGAGGAGGTCGGTCCCTCCTCTGTCGTAAACACGACCCAGAACCCTTTACACATCCTAAAGGTCTCCACCTCCTCTACAGTGTGTAACGACTTACTCTTTTAGTTAACTCGTTTTTCTGCGTCCGAACCTGTGGATGTCCGCCCCTGGCTCCGACCATTACTGACTTCTCTACTTCATCTTACACTCCGACCTTTACATCCAAACGGTTTAAACTTTAAATCTATTAATTATAGACAACGTCCCTTGGACTTACTATCGTAAAGATCCGTCTAACGTTTTCTCCTGTCGTGGACAACAGGTTCCTTTTGATGTTGGGTCAAAGGAGACTCAAGATAGGAACTTTTGTTTTCCTCTAAACCCCGTCGGTAACTTTGGGACCTCAGACTCCTAAGACGGACGAGTCCTAAATCTTTTCTGTTCTCTCACGGCCACCGAGTCCTTTTCAGGGTCTTACCCCTTTAATGAAGGGTGTCTTTCATTTGAGATACCCTCAACCTCACGACGAACCCAAAAGGAACCATATAGGATTGTTCGTGAATAATCCCACAGACTGTGAATGATCCACGAGTTTATAAACAGATTAGTTTCTTCTTTACTACACCCTTAAGGGACCAACAGGTCGCCTATTCTGCGGTTCGAGAGTGACGGTTTCAGGGTCCAAGCTAGGGCCCAGTCTCTTGATTTTTAGGGTCTACGGTGTCCCACACCGGTTTTTTTGTTTACTGCACGTCAAATACTCTTTCCAGACCTACTCCCTCTCTTTTGTGACTCTCCCTGTTAACCTCTCGACACGATTTTGGGTTTATCCAATCATATCTAGATAGTTTTTCCTTACACATCGAACCCTACTTAGTCAGCGTGGATAAGACTGGGACCCACTGACAAAGAAGAGAGAGAATTCTCGAATAGTCAGGAGACAAATTATTGAGTAAACTCTTAAAAAGGTCTCAGTTACAGTCCAAATAACCTGACTCAAGGGTCTTAACTGGTAAAGAAGAATAAGAAAGAAGACAAAAGGGGTAAGAGGGTCGTACGAAGGCAAGAAGTGTGAAAAAGATGTCAAAGATATTAACAAGTGTATTCGATCGAACGAACCCAAAAGGGGATAAGATTTCGGATATAGTAAAAAATACGAAGAACGAAATTTACATTGGAATTTTTAGTGGGGGTGGGGTAAAGTGTTCCGAATTAGATAAAACCTAAAATGGGAAGGTCTTCAATAAGAATTTTCACCACCGGTAAGAAACCATAAATAAGAGTTAATTTACGTATGAGGAGAGGGTGTTGACAAAAAGACGTTCAAGAAAATTTTCATCTTAAGTCTCTTTTATTTAGCAACACCAAAACAACGAATACCCGTCACACTCTTAAATTAAAGACGTTTCTAGGGAAAGGAATACTCGATTAAATAAAAAATTCTGACAGGACCTAGAAGGGATTACGAAGAAACCTTAAAACTTTATACTCGTGGATTCACATAGGAATAAATTAGTGTGGGTTGTAAGGGACCGAACCAATGGTGTTTGAGAGTTTCAAAACTAGACTTAATTTAGGTTTCATAGTGAAGGGGAATACCTAAAGGGACACAGGACCCCCTACTTTATCTGTTCTCTTCTTCTTTCCCTCTTATTTTGCCTACGAAATAAACTTATTCTAAGGGTCATCTGTAGACGTACTAACCTCTTGGGGTTGTCTTGAAAGAGAACGGAAACACTATTAAAACACTTCATACAACCCTTTTATATTAATGTAACATCCGAACTTATAGTCCTTTGTTCCGTATCAGTTGTCTTATTAACCTCTCTTGACTTCTTTCCCTAACTCCCCGAATTCCCTTTGGTCGATCCCTACCGCTCCGTAGGTCCCTGATCGTTACCACCCTCACAAATGGTGGGATCCGGACTTCTTTGTTCCCCACCTCCACACTGGTCTTGGGTTACTCCCGAACATAATCAATCGATCCCAATGGAATTGTTTCATGGTCTCCCTGAAGGGACCACCAGGTCACCAATTCTGAGACGTGAAGGATAGGTCCCCCGTGTCCAAGCTAGTGATCAATCCCCTTGATTCTAGGGTGGACGGTACTCCGGTATGTTTTTCATAGTGTCTGGTCCACCGAAGTTGTTGTCTATACATAACAGAGTGTTGAGATCTCCGATCTTCAGACTTTAGTTCCACAGTCGTTCCAACCAATGAAGACTTTTAATACTCCCTTCCTAAACAGGAGAAGGGAACCGAACCCCCACTGAAGGACAAGACACAGAGAAGTCCAGTAGAAGAGAAATACACACAGAACTAAGTACAGGTCTAACGGGGAAAAGTATTCCCGTAGTCGGTATAACCTAATCCTGGGCAAGAGTTCTCGAGTAAAATTGAACTAATGGAGACATTTCTGGGACAGAGGTTTTCCAGTGGAAGACTTCAGGACCCCCTATCCTATGGTTATGCAGAAACCCCTCCCCTATGTTAAGTTGGGTATTGTCTCGACATCACCATTCTTTCGTGACGGACTTATGTCGACACGGGAAACTATTTCCCTATTTTGGTAGTGAACACACACACACGATTCAGTTAAGTCAGCACAGACTGACACACTGGGATACCTAACATCGGGTGGTCTGAGGAGACAGGTACCCTAAGAGGTCCCTTCTTATGACCTCATCCAACGGTACGGGAGGAGGTCCCTTAGAAGGGCTGGGTCCCTAACTCGTACGCAGAGAATACAGAGGACGCAACTGTCCGTTTACGAAAATATAACCCCGGTGACCCCTTCGGGGTCGACAGTGGGTCGTCCCTTTAATAATGGGTCGAAGAAATAGATTAGTAGGAGAGACCGATCACGGAGGGTAAGTGTTTTGGGTTGACCTTCAATCTTCTGTCCCCACGGACCCACTATGTCAGGTCGGTCGGAGGGTTCCGTGTCTCGTCCCACCTCTCCCACCTCCCACTCAGACCTCCCCGTTTGTTTTATAGGTCGTGTCGGACAGACCCGTCAATCGTCCGAGGTGGGTTTCGTCTGACGTCAAAGGTTCGCTCATTCAGTCGGAGAACCCAAGGAACCAGGGACCTCTCCGAACTCTTGTCTTCAACGAACCTCTATATTTGGGGAAAGACCGAAACAAGATATTTTCGAAGGGACCACCGAGTCGACCATTTCTCAGACAGGTGTTACGTCCTCTGGACCCGAGGTAGGGACTCAACCCTTCTAGGGGACCTCTTCCCTTTCCGATGGGTGAGGTCATACGACCGGACCTCTTACGGTACCTGATATATCGGAAACCCCAACGTTTCTCAACCTGTCCTGATTCGTTGAAAGTGAAAACTCTGAAAGGACCGTCAGGTCACCAATTCTGACGCGACGGTCGCGTTCGTTGTGTCCAAACTAGGGACGAACCCATTGATTTTCCGACACACCATGTTGGTTTTTTAATTTTTTTCTTTTTAGAATTTGAAGTGTTCCTTTAACACGACCTGACTTCTCAACTCCCCTCATCCATCTCGTCTATTTTCTTATTTTCGGAACCGAACCACCTCACCCTTTGAGAACGGAGGAGAATCTACCGGAGGAGACCGGTGCCGTACTTCCAACCCCCACACCCAAGAGATCGTTACTTCTCCAACGTCTCTGACCGTCAAGACCTCCGTCCACCTCGGAGAAAAGACGAGGGACCTCCACGCGACCCCTCCGTCATCCCACAATGTTTGACTGGATTCGACTAGCCCAGGTTGAGATTCCAGAAATATGAACCATTGCTTGAAGATGGTCTGCTCAGACTCACTGCTCCTAAACAGACGGGGTGTAGGAGTGAGGACCCTATATTTCCTTCGCTCAAAACTGATTTTGGACGGTGTGCGCAAACAATTGGAAGGGACCGTCCGTCCGTGCCTTGTCGAGGATACTGGACGTATACAAGAAACTCCAAAGACGGGAGACCCTCCGAGACTGACGTCCAAATTAAAGATTTCAAACCGTCAGAGCCCCGGTTTTATTTCTGTCAAACTCTTTGTGTATTTTTACCCGTTGTACCAAATCTGTAAACTCAAGACTAAAGATGGACGATACGTTATAGTCTAGACAAAAAGAAAAGGAAGAAAGTTGAGGAAAGGTGGTCCGGGTGGGAGTCCTGTTCGTAAATAGTTCATGGACGACGTCGGGTCCGCACTCTGATTCCCGAAGTTCTTCGTCTCTTCTTTTTTTGTATCTGGAACGGGTCATCCCGAATTATCAATTAATAATTTTTTTTTAAAAACCACCCTCCCTATCTCAACTGAATGTTACAACACAATCAAAGTCCACATGTCGGTTCACTCGGCAAATATAAATACGTCTATAGACGATTAGGAATATATCATTACTAATAAAAGACCTGTGACAACAGGGAGTAGGGAGTTTGTTGAGATACGTCAGTTGTGATAATAATAGTAGACACAAACTGTCTACTCCTTCGACTCCATGTTGGTTTCAGTGTGTTTGATATATCATTCTCCATCTCAAAACTTAGTCTCGTCGGTCCGAGAGTTTTTAAGGATGAGAAGTAGTGTGTGGTATAATATTTATGTCATCTACGTACTTCATGGTGTCCTCGTGTGTGTTTTTTCTCCGGGAGAGTCGAGTCCTAAACTCCTCCCTATTCCTCTCTCTGTAGAGGACTTACTCTACTGTGACACGTCGTGACCTCTCGTAGCTTGTTTACAGTCGACCCTTGTCTTCCGTCCCTACTTCGGGGTGTACCATACACTCCCTTGGTATTTGTCGAATCGTAGTGACCTCATATTTCTCGTTCCCCCTTCCACCCTCCATCAAACGAGGTGTTTACGACTAGCCCGGGAAAGAAATGCGTCCGTGATACAAGCCACGCCTCCGCCCCCCACCCCCCCACTCCCCCACCCATCTCGTCCCTCGAATCTCGAAGATTCCTCGAACTTGAACTCGAAAGGTTGTAAAATGAAGGAACCTGAAGGGACCACTGAGTCAACATTTCTTAGGTGGATGGTTACGTCCCCTGAGTCCAAACTAGGGACCAGGTCCTTCTCAGGTGTATGGAGTCTCTTTGATTCGAGTACGGTGTCGATGACTGGGGTGCTCGGGATCTCGGGTACGAAGTGTTGTCTCTTCGGGGACGTTACTCTCCGGGAGCGTGGCGTCGAGCTCTCTTCGGAGACGAGCGGTGTTGATCTCATTCGGGCACGTGTCGTAGCTTCTGGGTCGTGTCGGGTTCTGTGTTTTTGTGAAAACAGAGGATGATTTTATTGAAAAACTTTAATAGGGACACGTTGTGTGAGTTGTTTGATCTTTATCTTGAAGGAGTTGGACTATTTCCGATTCCTTCTTTGGGTATCGATAGTCGTATAAATTACTACTTTCTGACTTTTGAAAGAGGGATTCTAGTCCTTGTTCTTTTCCTACAGGTGAGAGTGGTACCCATAAGTCAGTGCACGACTTCCAAAATCGGTCCCAGCGATCTATTCTTTTAATGTATTTTCCGTATGTTTGACCTTTCCTTTAACTGTCAAATTTTCACAATGTAGTGTCACAACTTACGGTAAGTTGCCTTAAATTTATGTTATCGTTAAACTACGGGTAGCAGTATGTGAAAATATACATTTTTTCATTTTAGTAAAACAATTAATATTCTTTAAAATGTAACGGAGGAAAAGAGGAGCTTGAACATAAAGATAAAGTAAAATGAGAGTGTCTTCAAGTAGGAGTCCATTATGTTAAAATACGAATTTTCAGAACATGACTCTGAAGGGACCACCAGAACACCGATTCTACGGTGCAAGGGTTACGCCCCGGGACTCAGGTTAGGAACCATTTCCTTGATCTAGGTACACGACGTTGATTTTCAAATTTATAGTGTTGGTTTTTCTTTTTTTCTAGGGCCTACGGCGTCGTTTCTAAGTTTACGGTGTTGATTCTGGACCGTTTCAGTTTATTTAAAATTCTTTTTCAGAACGAGTAGGACAGTAGGGAGTGGTGTATTTACACGTAATTGTAAAATTAAATCAAACGTTTCTGTAAAGGATTCTAGTACCAGGAGATTTTTGAGAGAATGGATAGTAATACTTACAGTGACGTACTACTTAGTTTTATTGTATGTCCTAGTAAAACACTATCTAATTTAAAACAACGTTTATATGTAGTCACGTTTCCATCTACTGCAAAGAATTACTCCGGACGTAGTAAGATAAGTAAAAAAAACGATTACCCACTCTTTTGAACCAGTGTATTTTATTTTTAAAAATATATACCCTTATCTGTCCCAAACCGTGTCGTTATATCAAATTTTGTAAAGGAAGGTTTACACGGTTTTTAGTGTACCATTAGTAGTTTTAAATATAAGTACCGGTAGTTGTCTGTTAAGGTTCTCCAGGAATAAGTTAAAATAACTTTCGTCCATTAACCTTTGGTAGACTGAACGTTTTTCTACACAATAGGTCAACAATTTCAATAAATGACAGAGTTAGGTTTGCCGTCATAAAGTTGCATAAGGAAGCAAACCTGGGAACTCTCCAAATATGTGGGAGTCGGTCACATGGACTCGTAAAAAACCGTCTCCCTCTCCCGAAAAACAAACTAACAGAGTGACGAGGAACCTTACTGTCACTGAAAACAAGTGACGACATAGAGGTCCCGGATTTTCTTTTCACAGTCTATGTATCATCCACGAGTCATTTAATAGAAGTCCTTACAACACTTTTTTTTTAGAAAACTATATCAAGTACCTGAAGAGTGCCTTTCTCATGATCTCGCCAAACGGTAAGGGAGGAGATCATTAGTACATACCTACACTCTTGACCTGGTATTTCTTTCAGCTCGCGGCTTCTCAATTACAAAAACTTGACACTACGATCTCTTCTGAGAACTCTCAGGAACTTATCGTTCCTCTAGTTTGGTCAATTAGGATTTCCTTTAGTTCGGACTTATACGTAATCTTCCTGACTACGACTTCGACTTCGAAGTTATGAACCCGGTGGACTACGCTTGGCGACTGAATGACCTTTTCTGGGACTACGACCCTTTCTAACTCCCACCCTCTTCTCCCACTGTCTCCCGTTCTACCAACCTACCACAGTGGCTAAGTTACCTGTACTCAAACTCCCTCGAGACCCTGTCACACTCCCTGTCCCTCCGGACCGCACGACGTCAAGTACCCCAGAGTTTCTCGACCTGAACTGAACCACTGACTTGTTGTTGTTGTTGTACCTTCCTACATTTTTGGTACCCACAGACCGACACGCATACCACCCGGCCCACCCCCACTCACGCCTGTCCCTCTTCTCCGTCTCTGTGTCTCCGTGAGTCACATGACTACACGTAAAAAATCAAATTCCGTAGTCCTTCGGTGGAAAGGGGTCTACCTTCGTCGTGACTCATTTCTCTTTCGGACCCTTAAGGAGCCGCTAAGTCCCCAACCCTGAACCACGGGAGTACAGTCTCCGGGCACAAATTAGGGACCACCCCCTTGATTCTAGAATTTTCGGTTTGCTACGTTGTTGTTGTCGTTGTTGTCTGTGTGGAGTAGAGACCATAGAGTGAACCCCAACTTAAAGTCGAAACTGTAACTGATCGATACTGAAACCCGTTTGAGAACCAGAATCTCAGAATGGGACCTATTTTTCTCATTGAGAAGGCGGGTTCCTCTCCGAAACCTCCTTTACTGTCAATTTATACCATAATGGCAGTTCATGGACGTCGTGAAGTACGTGAGTCAGTTGTCCGCAGAAGGAAGTAAACCTGAATAAGACTTCGAAGTGACGACGTCTACAATTCGTCATCTGTTCTACGATCTCAACTCCGAAGTCGACCTCAGGTCCCGTCCCCCTGAGGACACGAGTCAAAGGAGTAGATCCTTTGCCCCCAGGATTGTCGGGACGGAGTATCCCAACAACACGTCTTATTGCACAATTGAAAACGTCGCACGAATCTTGTCTTGGACTGTGCGTTATTTCTCAATTATTTACTCATGATGGACCCTCTCTTCCACGTGGGACTAGTATCTCACCTTCTCACCCCTGGTAGACTCAACGGGACAGAAATAAAAAAACTATAAAATAAACCGGTGTGACCCAGAAGCAACACCGTAAACCCTAGAAACTAGAATTAACACCCTGCGCTTGAGAATCAAGGCCGTACTCCCCCAGATAAAGACACTAGTCCCTAGCTTGGGTCCGGGGGACGTAACTCTCAGGCCTCGGAATCGGTGACCTGGTGGTCCGTTCAGGGAGGGTGTATGACAATTAGTCTTACAAAGTCTCAGCCCAAGATACCTCCTTACTTGTGGTCACCCCACTCAAAGTCACTCATATCGTCCAGTTCCCGTGGTACGCATAGACACCGGTATTCTTGTCGCATGAAGGAAGTTCCGAGGGTGGCGAGGTTTCGGGACGGACGATAACCAGTGTTAGAATATTAGTTACCCATTTCACCCCCTTTCTACCTTATTGAAGGTCAGGTCCACAGTCTTAGAGAAGTCGGTACTTTCTCCTTCGACATCACTTTTACACCCGGACTCGAGGTTGTCTACGAACGGACAGTTTCTCTTTTTTTAGTCATATCCTCTGTGAGGAGTCGGTGTCTCGTCAGGGACTTCTCCTTTACAACGGAATGTTATCCCTAATTCGGGAAGTTTCTTAAGAAGTTCCTCTTTGGTTTTAACACGGTGACTTTGAGGAGTCCAACAACTTTATTCGTAACTTTACCTATTATTAAGTACGTAGTGTGGTCCTTGTTCTGAACGTTCTCCTCCAAAGACGATGACCGTACGAGGTGTCCTATACAAGACGTCTTTCGAACCACCTCTCTTAAAGGACCACAGGTCACCAACCCTGAGTCACGAGAGCACCGGTCCCCAGTCAGGAACCAACCACTTAATTCTAGGGTGTTAAGAGTACCGTTTTTCTTTACTTTTCCAAACCACCATGAGTTTCACCTGAAGCTTCCTCTCTCCCCGCTTTACCGTATTCGAGACATGCACTATACTTGTAGTGAAGGTCGTCGTGATATCTTTCAGTGAGACTCTGTCTTCAACGTCCTATGACACCCGACCCCAAAAGGGTACTTTCGAATGATTGTCAGCTTAGAGGAGAAAAGATTATTTTCTTTTTGTGTGGAAAGATCTCATTACGAACTCTTTACAGGAGGACGACCGAGTCCAATTTGGGGGTTTACCTGAAACTCATTTGTTGTGTAAGGACCTTGAAGGGACCACCAGGTCACTGATTCTGAGACCCGAGGGTTACGTCCCCCAGGTCCAATCTGGGGACTAACCTCTTGATCTAGGGTGTACGACGTCGACTCTGGGTCACGTCGGTTTATTTGTTTAATTAATTAAAATTTTATTTTTTGGGTCGTATAAGGACACTCGGGTGTAAGTCGTAAAAAACTATGTAAACGAGGTAGGAACCGAAGATTTCTTCTATTTCTCCTATTCGAATCTCTCTCTTCCGTCGAATCATAACTTTTTCTCCAACTAGGGGAAGAGTTACGTGTTTATGTACGTAAAATTCTGGAAAGTGTCCAATTAAACAATATATTTACCCTGGGTTTCAGTCGAGGACCTTACTGACTTTATTTAGTCTTACTAAGACGTTAAAGTGTTCGATTAACACTGAGTCTTCTCCTATGTTGGTGGGTCACAAATGTCTGTGCATCCGTCTCCGTTGCAGTCCATAATCATAGACCTCTGTCGGTACGGGTACAAACGTCAGTTCCTCGAACCCTATATGTCTCAACTAATGTGGTTATTTGTCCGACTAATAAATGCGACGAGAGTACGAACTAAACGAAGTCTAATGTCCGTCAGGGACAGTGATCACTCACTACCTGGTAAAGCTTCGTCTTCGACAAGAACTTCTCTTTACCTTCCGGGCAAACACGAGTCCCCGAGTTGCTTCTCAAGAGAAGAGACACTCGGAGGTAGCACTGTTATGTAGGGACGGACGAACTTAACTTGTCACCTTAGGGTTGAAATTAAAATTACGAGTGCTGGGAATGTACTAAGTGACATTGTCCTGAAAACTACTTCTAGGGTCAAGAGCGTACCAAAAACTTGGCAACGAATGATATAGTCGTTTATCCTGTAAACGAAATTCCGACGTTGCATAGACGGCACGTAAGTAGACGTCCACGGGGTGTTTAGTACCTTGACGACCCGAGGGAAATGAAGGGAGTCACAATGTCCCAAAAATAAATGAATGAATAAATATAAATACAAATAAACCGACTCCGTCCAGAATCAACGTCGTACACCCTGGAAGTCAGAAGCAACACCGTACGTCCTAGAAATCAACACCGTACACCCTAGATCAAAGGACTGGTCCACGAGACATAATCCTCACGTCTCAGAATCGGTCACCTGGTGATCCTTTCAGGGGATGTCCCAAAAAAATTTTTACAATGATATTTGTTTCTCAAGCGACCGATCTTACTCTTTGTCAGTTCTGGTTCATTTGAGAGAGTAGGGGTTTCCCGTAATGAATCTAGATGAAAATACTCGTAGCTTGTCGTGTCGATGTATTCGTGTGTATAGGTACAATCCGAAGAAAACATGTCATTCACTCGAATCACAATCATGGAGAACCTGTACTAACCGACAATGAATCTATTTGCACCACGAATACCTCTGTTGTCTCCTATCTCGATGTCCACAAGTCCTTCCGAAGCGATTATAAATCGACTAAATCAATTGTCAAAAATGAAAGTACGTAACCTCTTCCTTTACCGTTGGGTGAGGTCACAAGAACGGACCTCTTAGGGTCCCTGCCCCTTCGGACCACCCGACGGCAGATACCCCAGCGTGTCTCAGCCTGTGCTGACTTCGCTGAATCGTCGTCGTCGTCGTCGTCAAAAATTATCCGAAGGGTCCACCGTGATCATCATTTCTTGGACGGACGGTTACGTCCCCTGAGTTCTCTGGACCCTAGTTAGGGACCCAGTCCTTCTAGGAGACCTCCTCCCGTACCGTGGGAGGAGGTCATAAGAACGGACCCCTTAGGGTACCTGTCTCCTTGGGCCACCCGATATATCAGGTATCCCAGTGTTTCTCAACTTGTGTTGACTTAACTAAATCGTGCGTACGTACGTTCAAAAATTACCGACGAGACCCCGTAAACGATACTTCTTAAGGTAAGAATGACTTCTTGTTTAATGATTGTGACCTACTTATAATGTTGTCACACTGATTACAAACTTTAAAAAGATTCTTAAAAAGATATTTGAAAGTTTTCATCGTTACAAACATCAATGATATTTAGTTCGAAACCTTCGGGGGGTTTTATTTCTGACGGAAGGAAAATTTTTTTTTTTTCCGATTAAAGACCGTGTTCCCGTATCACGTAAATTCACAACGACATCAAATGAGTCAGAGGATCAACGAAAGTATTTTCAATGACAATTCATTTGGTCTAAAGACAGTTGAGGCATCACAAAGGAATTTAAATACTGTAACTTCTTTCCTATGACCTTTGTTTGAACACCCGGACCTCGACGGATCTCCCGACTCCGGTCCACCCTCGTAGGCCGTCTCTAGGTCCAACAAATAGAATCAAGAACTCTTGATTCAGTAACTCTTGAGTTACGTACGACCCTACTCCCATAAAATCTAAATTAGTCTCGTGGGTGCTTAAAACATTTCAAAATCTCAAGATATTGAAACCCTCCCTTCTTAAGGAAATAATATACTGTTGAGGTACGAAAGATCGTTTCGTTTTCTTTGAGAGATCTTACAAGTGTCCTAAATAACGATCCCTTACTTTTATGTCCTCTAAAGAAGGAGAGAGTCAAGTCAAGTCAAGTCACTGAGTCAGTACAGGTTGAGAAATGCTGGGGTGTCTGACGTCGTGCGGTCCGGAAGGACAGATAGTGGTTGAGGGCCTCAAATGAGTTTGAGTACAGGTAACTCAGCCACTACGGTATGTTGGTAGAGTAGGAGACAACAGGGGAAGAGGAGGGCGGAAGATAGAAAGGGGCGTAGTCCCATAAAAGGTTACTCAGTCGAGAAGCGTAGTCCACCGGTTTCATGACCTCGAAGTCGAAGTCCTAGTCAGGAAGGTTACTTATAAGTCCTGACTAAAGGAAATCCTACCTGACCAACCTAGAGGAACGTCAGGTTCCCTGAGAGTTCTCAGAAGTGGTTGTGGTGTCAAGTTTTCGTGTCAAGTTTTTAAAACGAAGAGATGAGGAACGAAAAGACATAAAATATCTAAAAGTAATTTCTCATAATGAGAATATTACTTTTTGACATAAAACTCCTGAAGGGACCTCCAGGTCACCAATCCTAAGGTGCAAAGGTAGCGACCCCGGTCCCAAGTAAGGGACCCACCCTTAATTCTAGGACGTACAAAAGACTACGTCGGTCTCTTTTTGTGTTTTTCGACATAAAACGTTTCTCAGCTTGTGTTAACTCACTGAAAGTGAAAGTGAAGTTTTGATATAGTGTTCGAGTTTTTGCAGAGGTAGCCGTCTGAAAATTCTGTTTTGATTAAGTTCGTACTCCGAGGAAACTAAAACAATTCAGGTTATAAGTCTCGTCATAAGTCTCTCAAAAATCTTTCTGAAACAGGGTTAAACCCCCTTATTAAATCGGGATATGTTTACTGCGAGATCAGAGTGGATTGTTGCGTATGTTCAGTATGAACTTCACTAGTTTGACAAAGGGCCTTGTTTTGAGTTCTAAAAAGAACCACAGGTGGGGTCGGCCTGTGAACGAGGTGTCGTCTACATCGCGGGGACGAGTAGGAACCGGGTAGCTCTTGGAACCCAAATAGGGTGAATCAGAGTTAACTCGGGTCGAGTCCACAGTAAAGAAGTGTCGTCAAAAGAGACTGAGTAAAAGAAAGATTGGGAAGGACAGTAGATATAAAGGTATGAAGAGTAATAGTAGTAGCAAAGTAAATCCTCCGTACTATGAGGGAGGGATGTGCCGGATAAACATTCGAATCCTCGAAGAACTCCCCTCTGTAGTATAAAATAAGTAAGAAAATAGGAGTACGAAGAATATCACACCACCAAATTTTTACCGGTATTTAATAAAGGGGATGTTCCTCACCTCTTATACCCTGAAGGGACCGTCAGGTCACCAATTCTGAAACTGAAGGTCACTTCCTCCACACCTAAACTAGGGACCAACTCCTCAATCCTAGGGTGTACGGAAAGTCGGTTTTTTGGTTTTGTATCTTGTCTTCACTATAACATTATTTCTGAACAATTTTTTAATCATCGCACATAAACGGGAGTGTGACTTAGTTCCGACCGGAACAGTGAAATGAAACTAATCGTCTTGCTCCGTCTACTGTGCGACGGAACTCGGTGGCACACTTCGGGTCCATGGGAAGACCTCTTTAGAACGTCTCTCTCTAGTGACGGACCGGTCAGAGGTCGAGAATGGCGGTAGAGTCGTCTCTGTGGTGCTGAACACTCGTTCCGGTAGACGTTAAAGATCGGGGTCCGCCTAGAGATCTACTGTTGTCGGAGTACTTACCCGGGTCCATTTAGGTTGGGTCGAACGTCCTGACACTCGTTTATATACTGATAACAAATTCGGTGATTTAAAACCCAGGTAACAATACGTCATTATCTAATACCTTTGTACCTCATAAACCCTATGTCACTCAGAAGGTTATTCATACACAAATTAATTTAAATTAACATCCTCGGACCGACCCATTTTAATCAGGTCTACTGGGAGTACCAGGAAAAATCGCGACTCTAAGATAGTAGAGTTCTAATAATACGGTGGTACCTAATACCTAAAACGGTAATGAAGGACATAAAGATCACTATTTACTCGTGACTTAGATCTACGTAATTCAGGAACCCGTACAATCAGGTAAACCCGACGATATTGTTTTATGTTATCTTACTCACCGAATATTTATTGTCTTTAAATAAAGGGAGTCAAAACCTCCGACCTTTCAGGTTCTAGTTTCACGACCGTCCAATCCACAGACCACCCTTGGGTGAAGGATCGAGTATCTACCGACAAAGGAACGATACAAGAGTGTATCACCCTCCTCCCTAGAGAGACTCCGGAGAATATATTCCGGTCATTAGGGTATTTATTAATATTCCCACTGGATTAATGGAGGGTTTCCGGGGTAGAGGATTGTGGTAATAGAACCCCTAATCCTAAAGTTGTATACTTAAACCCTGTTGTGTAAATCTGGTATCGAAAGGTAGAGACCGAGGGGTTTGAAGTACTGGAAGAGTTTATCGTCGTTGAGTTTCCAGATTCACGTTTCAGAGTAGATTTGTAGTAGATTTATTCTATACCCATTCTAGTTCAATGTTAGGTAACCCGAAACACTACAAATTACCTAAATTTCTGTCGATGGATCCCGGTGGATAAAACTGGTTAAAAAAAAGGTTTGGATGAAAGGATGTGCAGATAACTAAAGTGGATCAAAAATTATACATAATTATATTTAGTATGGGGATATTAGGTAAATGACATCTTGTATCGGTGAAACTCCAGAAAAAAAAAAAAGACACTTTCACTTTTTTCAGTGAGTCAGCACAGGTTGAGAAACGCTGGGGTATCAGATACCTTAAGAGGCCCGGTCTTATGACCACACCCATCCGAAAGGGAAGAGGTCCCCTAGAAGGGTTGGGTCCCTAGCTTCCCCAGAGGACGTAACGTCCGTCTAAGAAATGGTTGACTCGGTAGTCCCTAAACACGATTTTATTAATATGACAGTCTAGACCGGATATGATCAAGAAAACCGAAATCTTAAAAAGAGGTTAAAGGGTACTCTCTATATCTTAGACGTTACTACTGGTACGTTACTTTTCACTCGGTTGGCTAGGTTTGGTACCATAAAACATTTCAGACTTTACAGTCTTAAAGTCCACTGGACGTAAAACCTTCTTCTGAGTCGGAAACTTAACAACGAGTGAAATAAGAAAGAAAGTACGACTTGATAAATGTTAGTCAACTGGTAAAAATAAGAATAAAACCCACCCCTACCTACGAGACCCAAATATCTATTACAAGAAACTTCTATCTGACATCAGGTTCGTAGTCCAACCAGAAAGACTCCAGTACGTACTTTCAGTTAAAAATCGAGACAACGTCAATATTGTCTTTCCTGGTTTCAGATTTGAGATGGTCACAGTCTTCGGTAACCAAGACACAACTTTCTGGAAGGAGACTACCTTTACACCCGTACTTTCCCTCGACCTTACTCTCCCGTCGGTAAGTGTCTTTGACCCGAGAGGTACGTGAAGGATCAGAGCACAAAATTTACACTTTACAAAAGAACCAAAACTTTGCAAAAACACGGACAAGGACGGTGTCAAGTTACAAGGACTGTCAAGTAAGGACCAGACTGGGTCAAAGACCAACTTGGGAACCCCGGTACCATTAGTGGGACTCCGAGGTGGACACCCACAGGGACTCACGGGTCGAAGACACGAATGGGTACCAGTGGTGAGAACCAGTGGGTAGACGAAGACGAAAGGATCGTCAGTAACCCGGGACGAAATTAAGAGAAAGAACAGGTAGTCTACGTTCCGGTGTACGATAGTGGTATCCTTCTCGAAGAAACTGTGGGTTCTATCCACGTCCAGGAGGACTACAATACGGGAGACCCAAAGACCGTAAAATGGAAGTTCCATGAATAGTGTTAAATAAAAACAGTAGATAGGACGAACAAAACACAGAAGTCGTGAACCCTACTACCCACCGTGTATCATCCTCAAGTCATTTACACGACTCATTTGTCCTTGTTTGTTTCGAACACTGAACCCGAGGGTGGAGAAAATTCCAACAGATACTAACACATACTGGAACCCGATCAATGTTTTGAATACAGAGTGAAATATGTACACAGTTCATCCCTCCCTATAATGATAAAATGAATGGGATGTCGAACTCCACGTCATTTACAGACGTCTCACTCATTTACGTGGACGATCGAGACACTATTCTCTGTGTGAAATTGTTCATAAAGAAAGTAGATTGTCCACTCTCTTCAACTAAAAGATTCGTTCCCCTTAGAATATATGACTCACCCTTTATTTTAAGTCATAAGGTATACGGAAACGGATCCTCTAAGATAAAGAGAAGTCCAACATGGAATTATGATCTTAAAAAATTACCTCCTCCCCTTTAAAAGAAATTACTTAAACCTGGTTTGATCACTGAACTAACTGGAAGGGGCAAGGATCCCTCAAATACAGACAGTGTCTAAAATTGATTTAAACCGGGTGACTGTCATGTCTAAGATCCAACGGACATAGAATTTTTGGACATTCTTTCTTCATTGCCACTTCCAGTAGACTTCTGGTGCCCCTCAACATATCTCGATTGTAAGTGTAGTCCACCAGGTCAAATAACCGGAAGACTTTGACAGTTCTAGGACTGGAACCTCACTGCCGTTTTGACGAAAGTCGAATTGTCAAGAAACATGGTGTCTGGAAGTGTCCGACCGGATTGAATTGGATAAAAGGGGTCATGTCACCTCTATCATTTCACAGTCAGAGAGTCAGCACAGGCTAAGAGACAGGTACCTTAAGAGGTCGTTCTTAGGACCTCACCTACCGGTAAAGGATGAGGTTCCCCAGAAGGGTTGGGTCCCTAATCTTGGACTCAGAGGACGTGACGTCCACCTAAGAAAGGGTAGACTCGGTGATCCCTTCGGTGTCACCTCTAGTAAATGTATATTTCATGTCTACGATGCGTCAAAAGGAAAAATAACGAGGAAAGAAGGGGTGCAGATGGATGAAGGCCTTAAAGAAGGTGGACTGTAAAAGAAGTCGTATGTCTTAAGTCTCTTCTCTCTTCTACGTCCTTCCCAGGTCTATATTGATCTCAATACATAAAATAAACGCGGAGTAGAGAAACCTCCTTCCCCTTGTCTCTACTCCCCCTATTCAATCTCCACCAGACTTTTTTTAGAGTTCCCACTCCCCATACTTCTTCCTTCAGGAAGTCACCGTGTAGACCACCACTCTACTTCACTCGGACCTATTCCTTAAGTCTCTACTAAGAACCAATCGTAACACTAGACCCTCACGTTAGGGTCACGACTCGTTCCTTCCTTCGTCGTCCACCTCCTCAGCGGTTCGTTCATGACGATCAAACATTGATCGGACGTAGAGGCCTGGTTCGCCGGGGGAAACCCACCCCTCCTGAACGGTTTCTTTGCACTGCGGAATGAGGATCTAGAGGAGTGACCACAGTCGGAACCTACATATACCAAAGTGTAAAACTACGGAGGACAGATGGCTGACACAGGATCGGACTCACACTCAACCCCTAGACCCTTAATATCGGGATTTGTCTCTGGTCATGAAGACGGATCAACCGAACACTGACCGGAGACCCAGTCCGAGCTCGAGACAGAGAACTAGGTCGAGTCTAAGTCCGAGGTCGAGACTGAGTCCGAGGTGGAGTGCTAGGTCCAGATCCAGGTCTAGGTCGGGTACCAGAAATCTGTAGACATAGCACCTTATGTCTAGGTTCAGACTAAGGAGGAGGTAGAGACCCAGACCCTCATTCCTCTTCCGACCTGAAAATGAAGACCCCCGAAGATATTTTGAAGACGAACAAAATACAGAACTAAGAAGAAAGACTTTATGTGTGTCAATCTACCCACGTAAATTAAAAACTTGTCAGTTCCTTAAAGTCTTATATCATCCTGAATTATCATAGTCTTTCGTACCCAAGGTTTCATCTTTTATAAAGACCGGATTTAAACGAAAAGTAGAAGAACCGTGGGAGATCAAAGGGTCAATGAATGATACGAAGTCCGAGGTAATTAGGTATTGAAGGTTGAAGAGATCAAAAAGATTCGGTCGGACCTAAAGTGCTAGTAGGTAAATTTGTTGTCACCAGAACAGTCGTAAGGGCTTACAGAACAGAAGAACTAAAATGAACAGAAAGGTTGGAGGATTACATATCATACAGGGGATGTATGTGTGGAAGTTCAACGCTCGAAAGTTTCTGCACTTGTGCGTAGACCAAGGTCGCTCCTTGGTCTTGGAGACGGCAGTCACAGTCCGCACTCACCGTGACGTCGAACGGGAGGTAGAGGATAACGACTGCTGGGAAGTCGAGAGGGTAGAGATGAAGAAAAGGGGGTGAGGTCAGTCATTGAGAAGAATGGACAAGTAAGCTACGGTCGGGGACCTACGGTCGACAACAGGACATGATGACTTGAAAAGTTCCACGACATAACATTCTGAACTGTACACATAAAAAACACACAAACAAAAATACACAATAAACACACTTTTCATAATATTTGGATAATGTCATGTCATGATATGTCGGTTAACACAATCAACCCATGGATCCGATCGAAACAACCTGAATACTTGTGTGAGAACTTCGTCTTGAGTAAACATATATCCCCTGAATCATATTAGGGACCGTGACGCACATTCCGGGAAGTGCTGGACCTGGGAACGATAGAAGAAATCGAAACGCAGACAGGTATTAGGGATGGAAAACGAGGTCAGTATTTATCTGCCGGTCTAGAAATGTAGACGATCAAAGAGTCAAAATAATAAGTAGGATTCCCATCCCATCCCCATATCGATTCCCTCTATAAATTTTATCCATAATTAGCCATACCGCGACCGTCATTGGCTCGAACGACACTTTCCTAAGAGTTCCGGGGAAGACCCACCCCATTGGGAAGAAGCCAACCCTTTCCTAGGACTTACTGTACGTCTACAGTACCGTCACACCCTTGGACCCCTGGTCCAACTGACGAGAAATGGTTGACCATTCCCTTGGGAAGTCGTAGAGTGTAAGACCCTGTCGGTGTGAGTTTGGAAGGGACGCGTAACGAGTAGAGAGAGATTAATCTGCAAGGAGGATGGAGGGGGGGCGGTGGGGGCGACGGAGTGTAGTAGGTTGGAACAGACAGAGACTCTTCCAAAGGACATACTGCCAGAGACTAAGCAGGTGTGAATTGAGCCTCCTGAGACCGTCGAAGGAACTGTTTCGTTTGTCGTGTCGTAGCACCTCCCACTCCTTGTCGACCCGGAATCACTACGGTCGCAGTTTCTTTAGTAAGAAGAGTTCACTGGACTGGTGTTTTCGATGTTTGGTTTGGTCCTTGTATGTGTCCCAGTCTATGGACCCCTCCACTCCTAGGTCCTAAGTTTTGCATCGGGAGAAGTACCCTCCTTCCTATGAGTGTCACTGTGGGACGTTACTCGTGGTTCTACAACTGCAAAACCTTTCGTGTCTTGTAGACACTCCTCTCTCATTTGGTCACTATCTCCAGAAGTGTGAGTCTCTCCTGTCCCAGAAACTTAAGTGACTTAAAAACTTAGAGAAACCAGTAAGTGAACAGACCCCATATACATGGAGTATGGGTAAGTCGAGACATTTGTAGACTACTCGTTTGACGTTATCCGGTCCTTTACCGGTTTCACGGTCCTTGTGTCTTCTCTTAGTCTACCAGAGCACACCCCACCCCTCACTCTCCCTCCCAACAGGCACCAGACTTCACCCCTTTGTCAAGTGTATTTCTCTGTCACAAGTTCACTTCTACCACGATCCGATCGGTACCCGTGTCCGTACTGTCCCTGTGTGACCTGTCAGGAGTGTTTGTTGGTGTTGAACCATCATAACGAATCACAAACGTGCACTGAGGGAAGAGAGACCTTAAGTGACCTGTCTCCCCCGTTCAACACCGGTTCTCTGCCAGTTCGCTGTGTCAACCCTTGCCATAAGTCCCTGGGATTCCCAGTATAAGTCTTGACGAGACGTTTGGACATAAACTTAAATCATTTTGTAGTCTATAAATTGAAGTCTAATTATTTGTAGTTTATGACCGGAGTTCATATGTAAAGTCGGGTACGTGTGTGTGTTTGTGTGTGTATGTATGTGTGTATGGATACGAGACCCTGATATTTAGCATTACAAGTTGAGTTTTGTTCAGTGGTGCTTGGAATTATGAGAATTCTGAATTGTCCAAGATTGGGACCGCAGATTCAACTTCACAGTTTTCTTTGTTTTATCTGTCTGAGATGAAGAAAGTGATGGTCCTTCTTTATTCTTTCAGTAAGAACTAGTTTACCATGTAATGTTTCACTAGACCATTTGTCGGTAGTATCTGTCTGAGATTTACTATTCGTCGCCCTCTGAGTTTAGAGTACGTACATCGACTCCTTAAGGGACCACTAGGTCACTAATTCTTAGGTGGAACGTTACGTCCCCTGTACCCAAACTAGGAACCAAGTCCTTCTAGGATGCGTGACACCCCGTTGATTCGGGTACACGGCGTTGATGACTCGGGTTCGAGGCCTCGGACACTCGACGTTGATGACTTCGGCACGCGGATCTCGGGCCGAGACGTTGCTCTTCTCGGCGACGTCACCGAAAATTCAAGGTCGTGACTCTCAAGAAACGTGAACAACTCCGGGAACGTGGAGTTATTTCTCATCGGGGACGAGTGGTGTGGACTTCCTTCGGATTCGAGTCGTCACTTCTGAGTCACGCCGGTTTTCATTTGTTTATTTATTTTCAAAAAAATTTTTTTTCTTCGAATTTACCTCATTAACAGAGATTATTCTGGTTGGTGACCCTAAAAAGAATCACTCACATTCAATAGTCAATACTTCACTTGTTTCGTTACTAAAGGAGGTTGTTTCGTCATATCTCGTTTTGTTTGTCGTGTCACAGTCCCTCCTGTCTCTTGACGACCCGGAACCTCTACGATCGTAGTTTCTATAGTGAGGAGAGTTTACGGGACTGGCTCCTTCGATGTTTGGTTTGGCCTTTGTTTGTGTCCCAGTCCGGGGACCCCTCATTGGACGTTAAAAAGTTTCACACTCTCACGCGCGACTCAGAGACTGTCGACGTTTCACTTCCACGGTCTGTACTGGACCCCGTCTCTCAGTAGTCGTGTCCGGTCCACACCTTCCCAGTACGGTTCCTGGTCTTGTGTGCCACGGAGGTGTTTTTACTTTCTGCTCTCTCTCTCCCTCCTCTCCTACCGTGTCGATGTCTTGTCCCCCTTCTCACTATATTTCAGTCTCCGAAATCCAAGGTCACGACCTGTCCAGGGAAGGACCGACACTCGGGTCCTGAGAATCCCCCTTTATACCGAACAGAGAGTCCCGACAACACTCTTGATTTACTTTGTCACATATATTTACATGAGTTGAGTCCGACCGTACATTCTCTGTAAGTTATTACATTCCAGTTACTTTAGATTTCAATGTTGATGTCACATTCTGACCCTCTTCTGTTGTATCGGGTCATGATGTTGGATTTTACCCCTTCAGGGTTTCTATTCTATATTAGTTGATATAGACTCAGATGTTTGCCTCAACCCCCCCAACCGCCCCTCTCCCAGAGTACCTACCCTTTTGGGAATTACATTTGGAGAAGAGTCGGAGAGTAAAGTATCTACTCCTTTGGTTCTGGGTTACGTTAAATTATTCAATGGAACCCAGGTCACCTGTCCCCCACCGTCAGTTCGGTCCTGTCTCGTGTGTAGGTGTCTGGTGAAAGACGACACTGTTCGAAGGATAACGGAATCTGGTTTCTCCTCGACCTAAGTGAATTTTGTCTTAGTATAAACGAACCCTTATTCTTTATCCTATTTTATAAATATTTATAAAACAATGTATCTTAAACTCGTATTTTCTTCCTTTCAGTCGACTTCCTCGTCGAGAGTTTCTTTTTTTTCCACCCACGTCAGTCTCTGTCCTTCGCTCACCTAAGTCCTATACACTTTGACTCGGTCGTCCTCGTTATCGCTCTCTCTTACTCTTCTCTTTTTCGACGGACTCCTTTTCTATGAATATTCTAAAATTTTAACCCTATACTAACGAAATGTTACAACGTAATCAAAGACGACATGTCACTTCACTTAGTCGATACACATATTATGTAGGGGAGAGAGGACCTGGAGGGAAGAGGAGAGGGACGTGGGGTGGGGAGATCCGGTAGGGTCCCGTGACTCGACTCGAGGGACACAAAATGACCGTCGAAGGGTGATCGTCGAAGGGTGTTCGTGATAAGACACGAACGACACACGGCACGAATCAACAAATCAACACAGGCTAAGAACGCTGGGGGACCTGACATCGGGCGGTCCGAGGAGATAGGTACCCCTAAGAGGTCCGTTCTTATGACCTCACCCAACGGTACGGGAAGAGGTCCCCTAGAAGGGTTGGGTCTCTAGTTTGGGTCCATAGGACGTGACGTCCGTCTAACAAATGGTAGACTCGTTGGTCCTTTCGGGTAAAACACGAATACTCTGTAATTTGTTATTTTTGTCATACCAACCAACACGGGGATTTGACAGGTATAAACATGTTCTTCCTCTCTTTACTTTTGACAGACTCTTTGGTCTTCCACCCTCTCTTTAGTCCTGAGTCCCTTGTGACGAAAACTTCCTTTTTAGAAAAGACGGAAAAAGTGGGTTTCTCCGTCCGCTACTTCTCCCTTGGCCCCTTCTAGGAGTACCCAGACCTGAACCCATGACCCGACCCGTTGGAGTGTGATCCCAGGGAAGTAGTGTTGAAGAAGTTTGGAGGACTCCCGGAAAATCCCGTCGACTTATCATTCTTGAGACACACTTGAAAAAAGACATCGTAAACTTGGATAAGGAACTTTAAAAAACATCGATTGAGGGTCCTACACGACTCTTAACGACCCGTACCGTGTCTAGCAACAAAGTTACCACAATTCTCAAAAGGGTAAAAATCAGGAACTCTTTGTTGTACGGTACGAACCCCTTTGGTTGGGAACAAATCATTTAGTCTCAACGAAGTAAAAGAAAAATAAGACCAACTGGAATTTGACAGAAACCATACGTTCAAAGATCACCGGATCCTTAGTGTCTCGTCGACTAGTCACTGATTGTCCTAAGTCAGTCCCTAGTCTCGAGAACACTTGTGGAAGAATCATGAATGGACGGAATTATGCTGGTTTCGGACACGCAGGTGTTCTACATGGTACCTCTTCAGGTTCTACTACCACACCTGCGACCCATCTTGTCAACTTCAACTCATTCCGTCCTCAAAACATCGGGACTGGACTCATAGTCTTCGGAGTCCCTCACACTAGCAGTACGAGGACCTCCCCAGTAGTCTTTCGGTCTGAAAGAGGTGGAGGAGTATCAAACCCAAAGAGACTCTGCTCCTTCTACAATACATGCCATGAACCAGAAGTCTGTATGAAACCGGACACAGGTGCGAGAGTTTTGCACTCGTCGCCTGGTCCAATTACTTCCTCCTGAGAGCCGGGGCAACTTGAAGTATAGCAAGACACATTTATTGGACCCTGTTGTCTCAATCCCCTCCTGATACTATTCTGAGGTTATTCCGACCCTCATAAACGTTGATACGACAAAGATAGATGATTAAATGAAGGGAACGAGAACCTTTTGAAGTGTCTGGTGCGTGATATGGAAAGAGGAATCTATAAAGCAACAGTGAAGATCGAACACTGATTTTGGTACAACTAGAAAAAGAATTAACCTCCTATTAACGAAATGTTATAATATAACCGAAGACGGTATGTTGTTGCACTTAGTCGGTGTTCATCATATGTCCAACCTCTTCCGCTACCGTGGGGTGAGGTCATGAGAACGGACCTTTTAGGGTACCTGCCTCCTCGGACCACCCGGCGTCAGGTACCCCAGCGATTCTCAGTCTGTGCTGACTCGCTGAAGTGAAAAGTGAAAGTACGTAACCTCTTCCTTTACCGTTGGGTGAGGTCACAAGAACGGACCTCTTAGGGTCCCTGTCCCCTCGGACCACCCTCCGGCAGATACCCCAGCGCGTCTCAGCCTGTGCCGACTTCGCTGAATCGTCGTCGTCGTCGTCATATGTGTAGGGGAGGGAGAACTTAGAGGGATGGGGGTTAGGGAGGGTAGGGAGATCCAACAGTGTCTCGTGTCTCAACTCGAGGTACACGATAGGTCGTCGAAGGGTAGTCGGTAGACAAATGCGTACCCGAAAGGACCACCGAGCCACCATTTCTTAGACGGACGGTTCGTCCTCTACGTTCAAGCTAGGGACCCAACCCTTCTAGGGAAGCTCTTCCCTTACCGATGGGTGAGGCCATAAGAACGGACCCTTTAGGGTACCTGTCTCCTCGGACTACCCGATGTTAGATACCCCAGTGTTCTAAGCCTGTGTTGAATCGATGATTTGCTGTTGTTACAGATATTTCGGTGTAAGTAGAAGGGACTAGGAGTGGTGAGTGTCGTAGGGGGAGAGGGGTGGTTGAAGGGGGTACACGGAGTCACTGTAATAGTAACAGGATCACTCGGTCTGAAATTTAGTAGAAACTAAATAAGAAAAGGGAGTAGGGACCCAAGATTAATCAGAGGTCGTGGATGATGTTGAAACTTCATAACCTAACATTGACGAATACCTTTTCAACTTGTTTGAAAAACCGGTTCGGTCATACAGCAGGTAGTCAGGGAAAAGAGTTGGGAGGAAAAAACTAGTCACTTTGACAACAGACAGTTTGAAGGAGTTCTTCTGTCTTCAAGGATTTCGTACCGACATAAATGGAAGGTGAGGAGAGTGGGAGGATTACCCGGACCGCACGAACCGTAACGAATTCCTGTCTTGGTTCGGAGTCCTTATGTTACCATTCTTTCTCCACTTACAACTGAGACGGCAGTACCGCCGGTCTAAGATGGACCCCTCTCCCGTATACAGGTAACTTTCCTACTCATTTTTGGATATTTCCTTTAGTTGGGACTTATGAGTAACCTTCCTGACTACGACTTCGCCTTCGAGGTTATGAAACCGGGTGGACTACGTTTGTCGACTGAGTAACCCTTTTTTATGGGACTACGAACCTTTCTAACTTCCGTCTTCCTTTTCTCCCGTTGTCTTCGACCCTACCAACCTACCGTAGTGGTTACGTTACCTGTACTTGAACCCGGTTGAGGTCCTCTACCATTCCTTGCACCTTCGAACCACACGACGTCAGGTACCCCAGAGCTTCTCAACCTGTGTTGAACCGCTGACTCGTTTTTGTCGTTGGATATACCTGTTCTTGACCTTCCGCACACCCTTTTACTTCTTAAATAAACGATGTCTTCATATGCAACCCTACTACAAAGAAGTTCTTTTTAGATTATTACGACGAACACTTTATTTGAAATTTTTATCCCTTTTTACATTTCTATTAGTATGTACTATCATATATGACATAACGATTTTTACCACACCTGTTCACTATTATAATGTCAAGTTTCTTCTCTCTACAAGGGGTTCAGAACTGTCAGTGACTCCGGTCCGGAACCCCCCTGTCGACTGCCACCCCAAGTCACCACCCCTCTAAGTTCCAAGAGGTCCGTCTTATTTGGAGACTCCCTGAAGGACCCACCAGGTCACCGATTCTGAGGTGAGAGGGTTACGTCCCTGGGACCCAAGATAGGAACCAGTCCCTTGATCTAGGGTGTACGACGTTGACTCTCAAGCGCACGACGTCACTTCTGGGTCCCGTCGGTTTATTTATGTCTTTTTATTTATGATTTTTTATTTGGAGGCTCTCGGAGGGGTGAGGAGAGGTAGACGAGATGTGCGGAAGTTCTCGAAAGTGTTAGGTGAGGGAGACCCAGACGGACTTGAATGACGGGTCCGGTTCGGAGAATGAGACTGCACGAACACTAGTCATCAAGTCAACACAGCCTGAGAAACACTAGGAAACCTGACATCGGACGGTCCACCGAAACAGGTACTCTAAAAAGTCCGGTTTTTCTTTTTGGGTTTTTTGACCTCACAAACCCGTAGTAGGGCTGGGTCTCTAGCTTGGGTACAGAGGACGTAAAGTCCTCCTGAGAAATGACGACTCGCAAACCCCTTCGGCAATGGGACTGTCGGGGCACGAGTGAAAATGGAGTCACAGAGACGGGTTCGGATAAGTACCCGACCCCCAGGAGAACAGAGGATGGACTGCATTTAGGTTAAAAGAGAGAGGACGGGCCAATTCAGGTAGTGACGGCACTACAGAGGGACGGAAAAACTCACATACGGGTAGAAGGAAGTGGACCTCAGAATCTCAACACTCTTATGTCTGTGTGTTAAACCTTGTGTCGTTATACGAAGTGACACGAAGTGGTGGGACAAAAGTAGTGGTGACGAAAAGCACGGTAGTTCTTTCCTTTGTGACGTTTAAGTTGATATTATAACGGTAACTAATGTAGTATGTAGATTTAGAGTCTCTACCCTTTATTACATATAAAAACCTACCTTTTTTATGTTATTATTGGGAATTTACAGTGTAATTATCTCACAACAGAGAGGTCAAACAAACAAAGAAAAAAAAACCGGTATGCCGTGTCGAACACCTTAGAATCTAGGGACTAGTCCCTAACTTGGACCCGGGCGTCGTCACTTTCGCGTCTCAGGACTGGTGACCTGACGGTCCCTTAAGGGAGTTAACTGGATTTTAAGGTGCTTAGCGAAGTTTTATTAGGACACTATAACTACCTAATATCCACCCATCCCCATAACTACTTTACTAACTTATATTACACCATTTAGAATTTCACCAACCACCCGTGTATCTCCGAGTAATATGAACAAAGATGAAAACATAGACAAGTCTAAAAAGACGCTTTTTGAAAATTTTATTTCTTGTTGGGTTTCCTTGGAACTCCTGTAATACGATTTACCTTATTCGGTCAACGTTTTTCTGATTATGACATACTAAGGTGAATATACTCCATAGACCTTATCAGTTTAAGTGTCTTCGTCGTTCAGATTACCACCAACGGTCCCCGACCTTTCCTCTCCTTTACGGTTCAACATCTTACCCAGTCTCAAGGTCAAAAAGCTCTACTTTTTCAAGACCTCTATGTACCACCATTACTAACGTGTTGTTGCACTTACATAAATTGCGATGACTTGACGTGTGACTCTTTACCAAGTCTACGATCTAAAATACAATAGACGAAATATGACGTTGATTCTTCTTTCTGGATCTCCGTCTCCGGGGTTTTGTAAACCAAAAGAAAAAGTATCACAATATCAAGACCCCATGGATCATATTCGGGTTGTTTATGATCTACTAACATGGGATGAGATTTTACATAAGAGGCTACGGGATATTTGTGAGAGATGGTATAAGTCACGTTACACCTACGTTTTATTTTTAGTCTCTGTTACAATTAAGATGATCATCTCAATCAGGAGAACCGTCACTTCAACCATAAAAGGTCCTCGAGTCCTCTTCATACGAGGTAAGTCGACATACCCTTACGCTTACCCGAAGGGCCCCACCGAGTCATAGGTGGACGGTTTCGTCCTCTGCGTCCTCTACACCCAAGTTAAAGGCCTTACCCTTCTAGGGGACCTCTTCCTTTACCGTTGGGTGAGCTCATAAGAACGGATCTTTTAGGTTACATGTCTCCTCGGACTACCAGATGTCAGGTACGACGCAGAGAGAGAGAGTGTGTGTGTGTTCACGTACGAGACATAAACAGCCACGGGTACACTCCTCCCCCTACCCTTTACACACACACACGTACATACACACACACACACATCTATGTCGACGAGGTGCCACATCCATGTGTACTTCAGGAGTTTCTACCTTTACTTGTCGGGACGAGACCCCTTTCCCTTATAAATCTGGTTCAGACTCAACCTTTACCTACTCGTGAAATTGAGTCAACGATCTTATTAGAAGACTTCGGACAGAAGAAGAGACGGGAGGGGTGGTGTAGTAGTAAAGGGACCAGTGTCCCACGATAGTCCTCTGGGACTGTCTGGGAACCCTTGGGGTCGGTCGAACTGGGACGGGAATTGGGACGACGTTTAATCCTTTGTTAGAAAGTCAGTGAGCTAGAGTCTTTAGATGTCGGTCCCTCGATTCTAACTTCAGTTCCTTTTGTCCCTGTTGGTCCCTTGATCACTGCTAGGGTTGTTCGTCTGACACCAGACTCGAGTCTATTCGGTGACCAGCAGTTCTTCCCTCAGTCTCGAACTCTGTAGAGGAGGGCGGAGGATGAGAGTCCCGTTCTAGGACTTTCCGTTGGAGACAGAGGTAAAGACTCATCTTTGCCTCTAAAGACTAATAAGTACCAAGTAGATACTCAATTTTAGGGACCTCCCCAAATCTAAGAGAAAAGTAAGAAAAAAATCTTTTGATAATCACGCCCCGAAGGGACCACCATGTCACCTATTCTTAGGAGGACGGACCAAGTTAGTGACCAGACCCTTCTAGGGTGGACGGTGTCCCGTCGATTCGGGCACTCGGTGTAGACGACTTCGGACACAAGGGATTTCAGACACCACCACCACCAAATCAGCGATTCGTCACAGGCTGAGAACGTTCGGGTACCTGACATCAGGTGTTCCTAAGAGGTCCGTTCTTGTGATCTCAGACACGAGGCGTTGTTTTCTTTAGTGACGTTGCTCTTCGGACACGTGATCTATCGTCGGCGAACGACGTTGATCTCTTTCAGACGAGTGTCGTTGCTTCTGGGTCACGTTGCTATATTTATTTGTTTATTTGTTAATTTTTTTTTTGAGATGGTCACGTACAGAAATATTTTACATCCTCTTTTCTTCTCCGCAAAGATTGGGACCCGCTACCGAGACCAAGTAGTGTCAACGTCATTGTGGCCGTTTAGAAAGGAGCGACACGCGGGAGAAGTAAACCTGACTTGTCCCATATTTAAAGGAGCAGACATTCTCCGTAGAAATGGTAAAGTTAGACTTTCTGTATACGACCCAGATTAAGTTCACCACTCATCCCCTCCCCTCTTGTGAGACCCTGCCTCTCCCTTCGTCCACCCCTCTTCGTCTCCTGCCGCGAGTGGAGGAGATTGTGGAACGCGAACTCCATCACCTGTAACTGTTTACACTACCGCAACGTCGTGACCTTCTAGAAGTGGGGACCTTACAAACGTTGGACGTTCTGTTTAGTTACATGTGAACTCCCGTTAAAAAGTCGAGAAAATGCCTCATTCCCTTTTTTTTAGGAATCTTGTAGGACCTCTTAGACACAAGAAATATTCGTAGTTCTTGATTGTTTAAGGAGGGAGACCAAAAGTGGGGGACGAAAGAAGAAAAGGGGAGAATAAAGAAGTGTGGAGAGAAAAAGAACCGGGAGGAGGGAGACTTCATGTAAATTTTAATAGGAATTGACCGACGTAGTGAAAGGGGCGGAAACATTTACGCATAGACGTCACGTCGTCTCTCCTTGTTTCCACGAATCCAAAAAAAAAAAAAAAAACCATCTTTTTGATTCGTCGTCCGGACCAGGTAGGGTAGGAAACCCGTTTCCTACCCTGAGTAAACCTAAGAATGGAGGGCTATCAGAACCTTCGAAGATATTTATAACCACAATCCTTAGACTGGGTCCTCCTCTTAGAATCAAGACATTCCTTTACGCAACCGGAAATCCAGTGTCAACGGAGTGGAACTGCACCGGGTGGAGGATAATGGGGTCTGTTTCATGGACACACTGACTTGTCACTACTACTTCTTCCGTTTTCAATGACGTTGCTGATCAGGTTATAGGTCAGGGTCATTTTAACGTCTGTACTTGCAGTGGTAGGTTTACTCGAATACCTTTTCTCCTTCCTCTTTCCCTCTGGCACTGTTGTTCCTCTGGACTCTTTTAGTGTTCAGGAGAAGGAGTCAAGTGGAAATGGGAAAGAGAGGGTTGTGGGTCGTAAATCTCTTGTTTAGGTGTCGGTGCACCTGACACGACAGTGTTTGCTGACCCGGGGTACCGACGGATCGTTAAGAAAATACGTAAGAGCCGGTGTAGAGAGAAATTAAAAGAGAATTTTGTAGTCAAAGACGAACACTTTTTAACCCCATTATTATAGACGAAATATCTTCAATAACTCTAATCTGTATGACAAACCTTTCGTTGGGTCTTGTGAGTGGTTTAATGACCAACGATAAAATTCTGGGTACTTTCAGTAATCCTTAGAAATTGTAGGAAAAGTTCGGGGACAGGGTGGTGGATGACGCAGAGAGTCGTCCACTATACTGAAAATAAAGGTATTTCTTCCATCCGACTCCCCCGCCCTACTTGACCTTCCAACCCTGACTGTAAGGATGCGCTGACGCATATACCCCTTTCTCCAAAAATTTCCTCACCTGTGGACAAATACATATTAACTGAGCGAAACGACATGTGGACTTTGATCGCACTGCAACACTTAGTTGATCCGGGGTTATTTGTTAAAAAATTTGTTTCTTGTACCCAACTTTTAGGGACAAATGAGGTGGACGGTAAACAAACAATCAGAGACGTGAGTCGGAAGGGAACAAGAGAGGTCCCGACAACCTTCACGACAGAGGTGAGGTTTCTGGTCTTCGAGATTGACATGTGACCTGGTGTAAGGGGAGAATTGTAGAGTCCCTGGACCTAGGTTTTTACTAGAGAAAGGAGAAGGTCCAAGGAGAGGAGAGTAACGTAGTAGTAGGGCATAGAAAGTGAAGAACGATAAAGGGGATATACAGGAGATCAAAAGAAGAGATCTCTTTTCCCCTCGTGAGGGTAGTCAGTGAGAAGGACCGTTCTGCGGGAGAAGAGAACAACCCTAAACAAAGGGGAGAGGACCTCACATCAAGATAATTGGCCTAATTTTCGGTAAGTTTATACGGTACATACTACTTGGGAAAAATAATCTAGACACACATTGACGTCGACGAATTAATGAAGACAAAATAGCTTGAAGTATATCGACCTTATCCCAGAGTCATAAAGACCCGTGGTTTACTGGAACTGAGGGCAAAAAAACTCGTTGTCGTCTCTGCGTAGTCTATCACCCAAGTGCAACTAGTGAGGGCAGACAAGAGAAGGAGAGAGCCGTCCGAAGGGGAGGCAGGAAGGGTCGGAGGGGTCACGTAGATGTGAGTGTGTCAGTATGACCAAGACGGAGGTGTCTGACCCATCCCACATTTGTTGAAGTTCCATCCCATCCTGCAATGAGTCCTATTATGGTCGGTGATATCGGACACCCCTTTTTTATTTGGGACGAAGTAGAAGGGAAGTCCCCATTTCGAGGGTTTAAAGGTGTTTCCTCGGTGTCTCTGAACCAGTCGGAACGGTGTGTCTCCATAAGACGTGATTATAACGTATGTTTATGGTCCAGACACGACGTTCAGTGACAGGTTAGTTTATTCATAAGAGGTGTAAACAGAGACGAGTGGAAATATTACACAGTTTGTGTGTTCTGTGTCGTTCCGGTACACTGAGTAAACGGGTCACTGTCGAGAGTTTTCGGGGAAAATAAAATCTCAAGAAACTTACACCTGGTAATTTTTTTTAGGAATAACTTAAACAATGTTATAGCGAAGACAAAATACAAAACCAAAAAATACCGACGTTCTGTACACCTTAGAATCGAGGGACTGGTCCCTAACTTGAGTATGGGGGGACCTAACCTTCCGCTTCAAAATTGGTGACCTGGTGTTCCCTTCAAGGGTGTGCGGGGAAAATCTCAGTCTAGCGACCAATGAATGTGTCTGCCACTCTCCTTCTCATCGGTGTTCAATACTAGTAGATCAGGGAAGACAAAGGTACAACAGTGAAAACCACATTCCTACTCCGTTCCGGGTATCCTTCCGACCGTGGAAGCCGGTAAACAGGATAAGACACGAATAAACTGGAACGAAACAGATCAAACGAACTGTATTGGATACACTGACTACAACGAATCTTTGGTAAGAGTCTACCCTACTGTTTAATTCTCTTAAAGGTGAGTGTCTTTAAGACTTTATCAAAGTTAAACCACACAAAAAAAAAAATTAGGGTTCGGATTAGGACTACATGATACTAATAAAGTTGTCACTCTATGGTGACAAAACCAGGTAGTTTAATTTAATCGTTTAAATTTTGTGACTCCTGTAAGGTAATTTTTACCCATAACGGGAGAACTTTTTATTAAACCGTTATATAATTCTTTATGATCCCGAAGGGTCCCCCCGTAATCACCATTTCTTGGGTGGATAGTTACGTCCTCTGAATTTTATACGTCTAAACTGGGGACCCAACCCTTCTAGAGGACCTCTTCCTGTACCGTTGGGTGAGGTCATATACGGACCTTTTCGGGTACCTGTCTCCTCGGACCGTCCGATGTCAAGTATCCCAACGTTTCTGAACCTGTACTGACTTCCTTGGCTCGTTCTTTATGACTAACTATACGAAAGTATGTCTTGAAAACAAAAGGGGAATCTTTAGATAGGATTTATATCTTTTCCCGTCTACATGTTTTAACGAGTAACAACACAATAAATATTAAATTTTGGAGTCTATTTGATTAAATTTGATTATTCACTATCATTCTCATAGTACAATATATACTTCAATTGTTCTTATGGTCTAACATACATGTCAATCTAGTGTTAATGTGTTACCTTTCCGACGAAGGGACCACCAAGTCACCATTTCTTAGACGGACGGTTACGTCCTCTGCGTCCAAGCTAGGAACACCAACCCTTCTCGGGGACCTCTTCCTTTACCGTTGGGTGAGGTTACAAGAACAGACCCTTTAGAGTACCTGTCTCCTCGGACCGTCCGATGTCAAGTACCCAACGTTTCTCAGTCTGTACTAAATCACTGATTGTTGTTGTATGTTTCATTTATGATAGACAAATATCTCTCATTATACCCAATCCATATACGGTTTTACAATTGTCACCAAATAAACACTAACACCGAAGTCCCTGACGGTGGAGTCACACACTGGTTAGATAGATTTTTTATCTAAAAATAGATAATACTTAAAAGGTTTCAAATTTTTCATTCGTACAGAGGAAAGCATTACCTTTCTGTCACAGAATTCATATTCTTTTACTTCTAGTTATAGGTATCCCCATATTTTAGTAGTCCCGGAGTTTCATTTTAGAGTGTCTGAAATTCTATGCAAAGAGTAGGACAAGTATCGGTAGATCGGTTAATCTCGACTAGGGTGAAAACCTTCACCGAACCTGGGCCCGACTGAGACCAAAAGACTCCAATGAGTCACTGGTCAACCTACGTTGTTCAGTCGTCTCCGTCCTTCTTGTTTTTACTTCAGCCGTCTTTAATGAACAAAAGGTCGAAATAGAAGAATGGTCAGTTCTTAGAGGGGTTTAAAGACGTTAATCGTCCCTCTACACCATCCTTTCTATTCTTTAAGTTGAAGTTGAAATATTCTGAAAACCGAACTCCATACTTCATGCTCCCGAGGACTCCATAGAGTCACCATTTCTTAGGTGGACGGTTCCGTCCTCTGTGACCTCTGCACTCAGACTATGGACCCAGTCCTTCTAAGGGACCTCGTCCTTTACCGTTGACAACGTCATAAGAACGGACCCCTTAAGGCACCTGTCTCCTCGGACCACCCGATGTGAAGTACCCCAGTGTTTCTCAACCTGTCCTGACTTTCTGACTGGTATGTGTGTCTCATACTGTCCCTTTGTTTAGAAAAAGTACTTTATATGTTATTTTTAAAATGGAAAGACTTATAATTCTATTTTGTACGAGTACACGTTTCTTCTTAACTTAAATATATATAAAGGGTAGTATGTTCTCTATTGCAAAACCATATCGGATACATAAAAAAAAGGTGTGTTTTAACCTTGTTATACATAATGTAATTTTTTTTTACATATAACCCAGGGAACGAGTGATCAACTCTAGGAACGGTCCTACGAGATGGTTAATGAGAGGGTTCTTAAAACGTTGTTTGATGGGTATCAGTAAGTGTCTTCCTTCTTATCCACGAAGGATCTCCCCACCTTACCCTCCCCTTCGAGTTGTCCCTCCCCTGTATGCATATGTATACCGACTAAGTGCTACGACATGACGTCTTTGATTGTCTTGTAACATTTCGTCAATATGAGGTTATTTTAGTCCTTCCTTAGTAAGTATCAAATTAGGAGTCTCTCTCGGTGCCAATATCTTTAAGTCAATAAGGTGACTAGTCTAACACAAAGGTAAAAGAGTGGGTCGTTGTAGGATTGATCTACCACATTTTTATTGCACGATCTTGTACCAACCGGTTTCCGTCCCCGACAAGATATGGGTTGTATAAATAACATTCCTCCCCGAATGGACGAAAATAGTGACACGTACGTACGTACACACTGAGAAACCTTGGGGTGATATTGGGTGGAGACATTCCACCTGACATTGGGTGGAGACAGGTACCCTAAAAACTCCGTTCTTATGGTCTCACCCAACGTTAGAGGAAGAGGTCCCCTAGAAGGGTTGGGTCCCTAGCTAGGGTATAGAGGACGTAGACGACGGAACCGTCCTTCTAAGAAATGGTGACTTGGTAGACCCTTCGGAATGAAAATAGTGATGGGACGTCACTTAAGCCTGTCTAAAAACAAACTCTAAAAAAAAATTTTAAGACTAAGAAGTCCGATATTTCCTTTTTATAGTGACAGGTTTCATTTAACCACTCACCGGGTGGTTTTTATCTGAGGGTTCTCAATATCGAGGTTTCTACGACGTATTCGAGGTAAGACCTCTACTGAAGACGACCCTTAGTTTTCTGTCGAACACACTATTTGTGTTCGAATTAGGGTGGGTGGTACGTATATAAGGTACCGACCAAAGGTTCTAGGGACTTAGTGTTCTTGGTTCCCGTCGTTGTCCGAATTCTACCAGGACAAGATGACTTTGCACTATCAGTGGTCCACCTTTACAACAAATCAACGATTCGGCACAGGTTGAGAAAACATTGGGGTACCTGACATCGAACGGTCCGAGGAGACAGGTACCCTAAAGAGTCCGTTCTTATGACCCGACCCCACCCAACAGTAAAGGAAGAGGTCCCGTAGAAGGACTGGGTCCCTAACTTGGACGCAGAGGACGAACCGTCCGCTTAAGAGATGGTGACTTGGTGGTCCCTTCAGGGTTTGTACAAGTTTTCCTACCGATATTATAAATGTTGGTGAGGTCGAATCCCTGACGATGTAATCACCCATTGGTTCGACGACCTGGTCCTTATTTTAGAGGAGGGAACGACGACGACGAATCAGCGAAGTCAGTACAGGTCGAGACACACTGGGGTACCTGACATCGGACGGTCCAAGGAGACAGGTACAATAAGAGGTCCGTTCTTATGACCTCACCCAACGGTACGGGAAGGAAGTCCCCTAGAAGGGTTCGGTCCCTAACTTGGGTCCAGAGGACGTAACGTCCGTCTAAGAAATGGTGACTCGATGGTCCCTTCGGGATGGAGGGGTAGAATCATGATAGATTTTTACTGATTTCCCTTGGACCTCCTTTAAATTTTTCTTTAGTGCCTGTGACCCGTAACTGGATATGACATTGAATCTTGTTTAACTAATATCAGTCATTAATTACGTTGACCGTAGAGATTTACATTTCAGTAGTAAGAAAAGTGTGTTTCCCTACTTTACCGTACATTCATGTATCTCCGTAAGATCGACTTATGTCTTAATTTTGAGTTGAAAATCACAACACTTGACTGGTTTTCCGTCCTACCCTCGACATCCCTCTAACTCAAGTGTACTTACGTCTTGTTCCTGAAGACCTTTGACAAATCCTTTTGTCTACCGTACTTACGTGTTACTCAAAGGTTCGGACACAACCATTACCCGCAAGACCGTAGACTTCAGATAAAACCAGTATAAATTGACTTAGGAATGAAGATTTTCGAATGAAATATCGATTTCGTTAAAAATTTTTTTCTAATTACTCCTACTCTTCTTAGTGTTAACAAAGAACTCGCGAATACTAATCGAGTTTTGACAAGAGAGATATAATATGTATAATAGCACAAATTGAGGATCAGGACACTCCACGAATCAGTGAGTCAACACAGGTCGAGAAACACTAGGACAGGTACCCCTAAGAGGTCCGTTCTTATGACCTCACAACTCCAAACTGTCTTTTGTTGTTTTTAGACATTTCGTTAATAGGAAGTTAATTTTTTTTTTTTTTTTCTTATGACCTCACCCAACGGTACGGGAGGGTGTCCCTAGAAGGATTGGGTGTCTAGTTTGGATCCAGAGGACGTAGCGTCCACCTACGAAATGGCAGACTCGGTGGTCCCTTTAGGGCATACCATCTCCGTCAATAAAATTTCCTTTCCTTGGTCTTGATCGGACCCCGTTGGTGACCTCTACTCGTCTTACGTCAAGGGGAGTCTCTACGGGGGTGGTTCTGCACTAGACTGAGTCCGTAGACTAGTCCAGGTGAATGCAAACCGTCAAACATCTTTTTCACACGGTAGAAGTAGTAGTCCTCGTCGTACTCCGGACGCGGATGGTCTCTACGTTTGACTCCTCTGTCTCGGTCAACCTCTCTCTAGTAGTCCTTACCTGACCAGGGGCAGACGTTGACTCCGGAAGACGAACCACTGTTCGTACAGTAAAAACAAAGAAAGAATCTTCCCCGACGCATACATACTGGTCGATTGTAGTCACGTAAAAGCCATTCGACTGTGACAGTCAAGAACAGTGTTAGGAGTTGTGTGTGGTCCATGAGTTATTTATGAGTAACTGACGTACATAGTTCCAAAGGACTTTTCAAGGTCTACCCGAACCTATAGACTTAGATAAAACGGTAACGAAACACGACACTTAGACTTCAGAGGATTTTAGACCGGAAGTAAAGGAGGCTTGAAGTTGGAAGAAACTTATCAAAATTTTTCGGGACCATCTGGGTAGTGACTTTCGGGATTTTAGGGTTGACAAGGGGAAACGAGAAAACCCCAAACCTATCGAAGGGTAGATTGTCGAAGTCACCACGAAGTAGAATTATGGCACTATAAGTGAAAACTAAAAGGATGAAAACGAAGAGAGACGGAGTTACGGTAATTTTTTTTTTTTCTTTTTCTTTCAAATTACTTGTACTCAGTCCCGACAACTATCGTCGAGACCTAGGACAAGGTCGACCCAACTGAGGAGACCCAAACATGATGAACCCTTCGTCACTAAGTCTAACAGTCTATGTCCATCTTTCGATTTTTTTGTATCAAGGGAAATATTAGAATACCGAGGGACCTGTATTAGAACTTGAGTAATATAGGAGACAACTATTTGAAGGTTACCAATTCAGGGATGAATTTGTCTTTTTATAGTATGTTTCGTCACATTAAAGGGTACCACTATTCCCACCTCCCCCCCCTATTTTGACATCGGTGTTTAGTTTTGTTGTCGTGTATGATCGTGTTTGTTCGTTGAAATTTAGATTTGGTAATTCACTGGTACACCGTTACTAACAAATTAAAAAAAGGAGAAAAAAATAATCCACACTTTGTCTGAAGGATGACCCAAGAGAGAGTGACGAGTGACGATAAACGGTATCTTTGTACAGTGACTTTTATTAACGTTACTTTAGTTACAAGACGAAGGAAAAAAAGGGTGGGGCTGACTATGTGTCGATACCCTGGTTGGGTTACACCTTTTCAACTTGGGACTCTCTTCTTACATCCGTCTTCCTAAGTCCTTTTACCTAGTGACATTGACTTTGAGTCCTTCAAGAGCACCGTTTGTAAAATATGTGACACCTTGACTTTTTCCATTGACTTCGGTATTCGTAGAGGTCGGTCACATATAGAGTCGGACAACGGTGTGATTTAAAATCCCAGATCGAAGTCCACTAGAGCGTGATATCTTCTTTGACGAAACGAATCGTGTCCTTTGGTATAGTCCTGAAGAGGAAGGATGGTGAGGAAAGGAGGTCTCAAGAAACCTAATGAAAATCCCCTTGTTTCTGTATGTCTGTGGTTTTCATCGACATATTTTGGATCAAATTTTACTGCTATCTGGTTTGTGCCTTTAGGGTATTTAGACCGACGAGTCCCTCCGGACGGTTATTAACAGACAGGGGGTTCCGACGAAGGGATTATCGAGTCGATCATTTCTTAGGCGGACGTTACGTCCTCTGGACCCAAGTTAGGACCCAACCCTTCTAGGAGACCTCTTCCCTTTCCGATGGGTGAGGTCATAAGACCGGACCTCTTAAGGTACCTGACGTATCAGGTGCCCCAGTGTTTCTCAGTCTGTGCTGACTCACTGAAAGTGAAAGTGAAAGTACCGACGTGTGCTCTCCTCACCCGAAACCCCAGTCTCCCGGTAGGAACCACCGCAACACGGAATCCTCCTACGTACCACTCAGAGTCTTAGGGTCTGAGTCGCGTACTTGCCCCGGATCTCCGTCGTTCGTACATAATTATGTTGAACTGTAGAGTACGTACAAAACGAAAAGGCGAGACTAAAAGGTAGTGAAAAAGTCCGAAAGAACTTGGTTCTGACTGGGATGGAAGAAGGGCCTCTGAGTTGCGTTACGCTCAAGAGTATTTCGTGTCGGTGTTCACTGTACTTCTCGGAGTCTGTTGTTGACGAGGTGGTCGTCACCTGTCTTGTAATGGTATGGGGTTGGTCGTGTGATCCCTGGACCCCATCTTCGAGACGACAGTAGGTCAAATTAAGAGTGTTGACTTTCCAATAGGAATAGAGGTAGAATAGCTACTCCTGATCTCGGGGTCTTTCACTTCCATTGAAGGGTTCCAGTGTGTAGATCCTTGATGGCCCAGTCCAAAGTTAGGTGGACCGGTTGACTGAGGTTTTAGGTCCGAGAAAGGTGTCGGGGTAAACAAAAGAGATTTCTCTTACGTTGAGTAAAGGAAAACACTACTAAAGAAAGAAAAGAAAAAATTTTTATGATTGAGTAAAAATTTTCGTCAAGACACTTACTTCATTCAGTCTTTCTCTTTTTGTTTACGTATTTACGTATGTACACCTTAGATCTTTTTACCATGTCTACTCGGATAAACGTCCCGTCCTTATTTCTGTGGCTGCATCTCTTACCTGTGCATGTACCTGTGTCTGGACCTTCTCCTCCCACCCTACTTGACCTCTCATCCTGACTGTGTACGATGTATGTATGACCTACTTTTCATCAATCACCCCTCGACGAGACATCGTGTCCCTCGAACCGAGGCACGAAACACTACTGGACCCCAACCTCTCCCCCAACCCCTGCTAGGTTTTCCCTCCCCAATACACATATGTATTTTGTCTGAGTCCTGTCATGTCGTCTTTGATTGCGTTGTAACGTTTCGAGGTTGAATTTTTTTTTTTTTTTCCTTATCGCATTTCGTCAAGACCCTCGAACCCCTGTACCGCTCTTCCGAGTAGAAACCTTTCGTCCCTGTTCCTTTCCTTGTGTTAGTGTCTCTTCTCCCTTTGTGTCCTAGTCTTGACCTAGTCGACCTTCTCCCTCCCGTCAAGCTGACCGGACGGTAGTGAATTCCAAGTCCGGTCCCGACCTTCCCGACTATCCAAAACGACGTTGGTCACTTCTGTTCAAAGATCTGTCCCTCTTTAATTTCACTTTAGGTCTGCGTAAAATGTGTCACAAATACATACAGTCTGTATGTATGTGCGTGTGCATTCACCGAGAACCGCCGGCCAGTACAGTTTATCTCGGTCGGGGACTCGAAGAGAAAGGCCGTCAGGACCCCTCGAAACTTTTTTACTCCCACAAGAGTCCGTCTGAATGAATTTTTCAGGGTTCTCTTCTTCCCCTCTCTCTTCTTGGGGACGATCCCCTACTTCTTCCGACTCACTCAGGTCTAGTCTTTGAGCCTAACCTCCACCCCTTCGAGTTTACACCTCCCAGTCCCCGGTCCCCGCAAGAGACGAACTTGACCGCTAAATCAGCCCCAGAACCCCTTCTCGAATGGTCGTAGGACTCCCTGTACGAAGGGACACTTCCCGGTGACGCGGTGTCTCTCTCTACAGAAACCGTCCCCTCTTGCTTCGGTGTCGTCTTTTGTCCTGCTCTCAGTGAAACGGGTTGTCCGATTTCCGTTGCGGTTTCGACTTGACTTCGGGCACAAGGAAGGGAGGTAGATGTGTATAAGATTTGGAAAATACCCCTAGGTCTTTTCGGGGTGAAGGAGGTAGCAAGAGGAAGGTCTTCATAAATACCGTGAAATTGTAAATAACATAAATAAGACGTGAATTAAAATGAACGTGACACTAAAAAAAGGGTGGTACATGTAGAAAAGAGGGGTTTAAACAATACGAACATATGATTTATTTGTTTCGCACACCAGTGTCCAATTTCCCTTGACTACAGACCTTTTCGATAAAGGTAAAGAAGAATAGTATTTTAGGAGAATAAAACTGAAGTGAACGTATCTTGTAGTAACAAAAAATTGCTTTGAGTAGAAGGAAGAGACTAGTCTGTCATCGTCTTCTCGATGGGGAATTTCCGGTCACACAAACCATCTTCGAGAGACTGTTGTTTTGAGTCAGGTGTATTTTAATATGTCAGAATGAGATCTGGACACGAGAGTGGTGACCGGTCAGAAGAAAATAATCGAAAGTGGACTATAAAGTGGGTATTCGACACTGTGAAAGAGAAAGGGGTAAGCTCAAAACACAGGTAAAAAGACTGTGAAAAAAAATTTTTTACACCAGGTAAAAATTTCAGAAATAACTTAAACAATGTTATAACGAAGACGTAATACAAAAACCCAAAAAACCGGGGTTCTATCCACACCCTAAAATCGAAGGGTCGGTCTCTGACTAGGGTATGGGGGACGTAACCTTCCGTTTCAGAGTCGGTGACCTGGTGGTCCCTTCGGGGACTGTGAAAGGAAAGACTGGTGTCACTACGGGGGGTGGGGCGACGACACGACGACACCGAGGTCGAACAGAAACCGAAGACGAAGAGACGGAGGACTTGGGACTGAGTCAGGTACCCGAATAAGGTCCAAGTTAAGACTATCAAGAAACTGTGAATGAGTACGATACATTGGCTCTACCCTATGGAGAGTACAACATTTGACATTGAAAATAGACCAGTCAGATTTTACGTACTTATAACCTGAATCTTTTAGAGTACGGTCTTTTGACCTGTCTCTCGAACGGAAATTTTTGAAACGGTGGTAAGAAGAAAGGGAGAAGGGAAGGTATAGGGGTATATAAATCAAATGATTAAGTCCTATGGACTTCTCCTAGACTGGATCTGTTAAAAGAGAATGTGTTTCCATCTTACTTGTATTTAAGGTATTCGAGTGGATCTGTTTCTGGTCTCGGAGGACGGTACAGGAAACTCCTCAATCTTTTCAAAGATCAGGACGATAGTTCTTCCGCTTTCAACAGAATAATGAAAGTGTCTGATCCTGACTCTTATATAGAGGGGTATCTTTTTTTTACAATTATCCACTATCAACCAAATGGACTTTATAATAGAAAATCGAAACGATGTACCTTTCATCGAAGAATACCCGATTATATATCTTCGGAAATTGTTATTATAAAAATGTCTTTTACTAGAAGTTTAAGGAGTAACTGTCTATCGAAAATTCTGTTTTCGATTCGTTTTTAATTCGATTCGTACTCTAGGTTGTTCGTATTATGTTTAGAGAGGGTTGTTCGTATTGACATTTTGTCGTCATACCAATTTGATTATATATTAGGGGAAGACACTTATATGTATATTTGTCTATATTAATAGAGATATAATCTCTAGTTTAAGATAACGTGTGTGGACAACAGAAGGAGGTCAAAATAGGACTTATTACCAGGACCGTTGTCGTGGTCATTTGTGCATTCTAGACTTTTTACTTGACTGCTGTAACGTTTCCGGTTACCGATAATTTAGGACATTTCTTTACCGTTTATGAAATCCGGACGACAAACAGCTTCTTCTTCCGACTGAACTCAAACGTGATTTCAATGTGACAATAAAGAACATATACTTCTATCCCAACAAATATAGTGAAGTTTATTGTGACTTTCTAATAACCTTTCTTGACTTCCTACCGTTTAGACTAAAGAAGTGAAATCGACTTCTAGTGTTCCTTTCGGGAGTTTCACTCTTTTGCTCTGAAAACGGAGTAATAAGAGAAAGTGTGCTAGTGATCCTACTGTCTCTCTGTGTTTCATGATAAAAGAACGAAGGAAAATATGATAGGATTTCAGTTTCGCCCTGTGGTTACCTTGGACCCGGAACCTCACTTTCGGACCCTAGGATTGGTGCTCCGTGGTCGGGTGCGGTGCCCCGAACACGTTAGAAGCAAGGGACTGGTCCCTAACTTGGAACCCGGTGTCGTCACTTTCGTGGTTCAGGATTGGTGACTTGGTGGTCTCTTCAGGGGTACAAAGGAAAAACTAAAGATCCCTTACCCGGTTTGAGTCTTACCAACAGTGAAAAATTTTTCACTGTTACTGATAAAGACTCTTTGGTTGACTTAATACGATAATCGGATCAAAACTGTAAGGTGACATAAAGAACAACACGGAACCATACACCAACTGAAGATTCCTGAACCACCTTTCCTTCGATTTTCCTCTCCTCTCCTTGGGACGGCTGAATTGTTGTATACGGAGGGATGGGACATAGATAAGATCTCATTGTTGTACGTATAATTAAGTCCATCGAAGTCTCAATTCCTACAGTGTGAAGAGGGAATAAATTAACATCGAGTTGATCACCAGGTTCACTGAGAGACCAATGTCAGAAGTAAAATCGTCTTCCGAGTCCAATCTCTTGTTTCTAGTTTCCCAGGTTCTTTCATTATCTTTCCGAACAGGAGAGTGGACCAACCTTAACTGCAGTATCAATACCTTTGACCGCTAGAAGAACGGGTCTTTATACTCGTTTTTGCTCGAGTGATTTCGATTCCTCTTGCTAAGACGTTCTTGAAGTCATTCTAACGAGTATAGACCGCAATGTCCTTTGTCCTTCGACCTTATTTTACCACCTTAATAAGGATCCATCGTCCTCAGTAATACCCGTGGAGGGGGGAGATAAGAGTAGTATGGAAATAGTAGGTATAGTTTTCCGGACTGTGGAAAATTTGTAAATAAATAAAAACCGACGAGATCCGAGAGTAACGACGTGCACCCGAAAGAGATCACCGTCGTTCGCCCTCGATGAGAGATCACGCCACGTACCCGAAGAGTGGCCCACCGAAGGGAACAACGTCTTGAGTCCGAAATCCGCATCCGCGAAATCATCGACGCCGCGAGGTCGAGACCTCGTGACCAAACCATCAACACCGGGTACCCGTGTCAACCGGACGGTGTACACCCTAGAAGGACCTGGGCCCTAGCTTTGCCATAGGGGACGTAACCGTCCACCTAAAAAAAAATTTAAAATATAACTCCATATCGGTTAATTCCGGAAGGGACCACCGAGTTACCATTTCTTAGACGGACGGTTCGTTCTCTAAACCCAACCCAAAGACCCAACCCTTCTAGGGGACCTCATCCTTTACCGTCGGGTGGGGTCATAAGAACAGACCCTTTAGGGTACCTGTCTCCTCGGACCACCCGATATCAGGTACCTAAGCGTCTTAACCTGTACTTACTCATGAGTACGTGAAGAGGGGGTTTGACGGGAGGGTAGGTCCGACCGTCCTCCTAAGAATTGGTCACCTGGTGGTCCCTTCAGGGTCCGGACTGGAAAAAAGTTTTTTAATTCTCTATTCTTTTCTTTGACTCCGTCGTCGAACGGTTTTGACGGTCGTTTAGTTCGGGTCAATGTTTCCGGTAATTCTCTTGTACTACACGAATAGAAGATCAAACTCCAAAGACGATTCGCGGTCACCGTTGTTTATCTCGTCCGTTTTGATGTTTTGAAGTACTTTTTACCAAATAAATGTGATAAACTCTAGTATGGTCACCCAATCGTTATCCGTCTATAGTATAGATTCTACCAAATCTCGACGTCGGAGTTACATAAGGGAAGATCAGTCTGAGTTTAGAAAGGTTAATATTAAAATCAGTAACAGGAAATGTTTTTAACAAGACCAAGAATAGGTCAAAAAATTTTTGACCCATTTTAGGAGTATTGTACTTTAAATGGTAAAATGGGTGAAAATTTACATATCAAGTCGCCAAAAATTTATGTAAGTATTATACGTTGGTAATGGTGGTAGATGAGGTATCAAGAAAGTAGAACATTTTGACTTTGAGATATGAATAATTAGTTATTGAGAGGTAAAGGGGGGAGGGAGGTCGGGGCTGTTTTTTTGTGGACTGAAAGACAGAAATACTAAAACTGATGATTCATGGGGTCTATTCACCCGAGTTTATCATTAACAGAAAAACACTAACCGAATAAAGTGAATCTTATTACGGGAACTCCAAGTAGATACAACATCAATTACGGTCTTAAAGGAAGGAAAAGTTCCAAGTTATTATAAGATAACCTACCTATATTGTGTAAGACAAATAAGTAAGTAGGTAACTACCTGTAAATAACAAAGAAGGTGTAAAGTCGGTAACACTCATCGCGATAATACTTATATCCACGTTTTTATAGAGAAGTTCTATGACGAGAACCCCCCTCATATTAAACCCCCTTCATATAAAGGTCTTCATCTTAACGACCCAGTCCTTCGTTGTCAATCTTGACCTGTACCTTGTTGTCTGACCAAGGTTTATCCTTTTCCTCATGCAGTTCCGATATATAACAGTGGGACGAATAAATTGAAGATACGTCTCATGTAGTACTCTTTGCGACCCGACCTACTTCGTGTTCGACCTTAGCTCTAACGGCCCTCTTTATACTTATTGGACTCTATACGTCTACTGTGGTGGAAATACCGTCTTTCACTTCTCCTCGATTTTTCGGAGAACTAGTTTCACTTTCTTCTCTCACTTTTTCAACCGAATTTCGAGTTGTAAGTCTTTTGTTTCTAGTACTGTAGACCAGGGTAGTGAAGTACCCTTTATCTACCCCTTTGTCATTTTTGTCACAGTCTGAAATACAAAACCCCGAGGTTTTAGTGACGTCTACCACTGACGTCGGTACTTTAATTTTCTGCGAATGAGGAACCTTCCTTTCAATACTGGTTGGATCTATCGTGTAACTTTTCGTCTCTGTAATGAAACGGCTGATTCCAGGCAGATCAGTTCCGACACCAAAAAGGACACCAGTACATACCTACACTCTCAACCTGACACTTCTTCCGACTTGCGACTTCTTAACTACGAAAACTTGACATCACAACCTCTTCTGAGAACTCTCAGAGAACCTGACGTTCCTCTAGGTTGGTCAGGTAAGACTTCCTCTAGTCGGTACCCACAAGAAACCTTCTTACTACGATTTCGACTTTGTGGTTATGAAACCGGTGGAGTACACTTCTCAACTGAGTAACCTTTTCTGAGACTACGACCCTCCCTAACCCCCGTCCTCCTTTTCCCCTGCTGTCTCCCACTCTACCGACCTACCGTAGTGGCTGAACTACCTGCACTCAGACTCACTTGAGGCCCCCAACCACTACCTGTCCCTCCGGACCGCACGACACTAAGTACCCCAGCGTTTCTCGACCTGTGCTGACTCACTGACTTGACTTGACTACCGTTAAGATAAAAATTAAAAAACTCCTTAGTCGTATGATGAAAGGTGTCACCGACATGTAAAGTGTGAGGGTGATTGTCACGTGTGCCCAAGGTAAAAGAGGTGTAGGAGTACTTTATAAACAATAAAAGACAGAAAAAATTTTGTCATCGGTAGGATTACTCATACCCCACCATAGAGTGTCATCAAAACTAAACGTAAGGGGTTTACTAATCACTACAACTCGTAGAATACACGAGTAACCGGTAAACATATAATAGGAACCTTTTTACACATAAGTTTAAGGAAGGGGTGAAAAACTTAGTCCAACAGACAAAAGATAACACAAAATCCTCAAGAGATACATAAAACCTATAATTAAGGAATAGTATGTATTAAACGTTTATAAAAGAGGATAAGATACTCAACAGAAAAAAGAGACAACTATCACAGAGTAATATGTGTTCTCTAAAATTAAAAGTACTCAAATAACGGGTTCAAACACAGTCATTTGGAATTTATAAATCATACTATTGTAATTATCATGTTTGGATGATGAAAAAGGAAGGACCACAAGAGACATGTAAGTCAAGAAACAATCGGTAAATTTCTCCCTACACCTACACCTTCCTTGATTGTATTTAATAAGTTAAAAGGATTAGAGATCGTTAGAATTTATCTGTTCGTTACGACGACGACGACGACGATTCAGCGAAGTCAGCACAGGTTGAGACACGCTGGCGTATCTGCCGTCGGTTGGTCAGAGGGGGTAGGGACCCCAAGAGGTCCGTTCTTGTGTCCTCACCCAACGGTAAAGGAAGAGGTTACGTACTTTCACTTTTCACTTTCACTTCAACGAGTCAGCACAGGCCGAGAAGCGTTGGGGTACCTGACGTCGGATGGTCCGAGGAGACAGGTATCCCAAAAGGTCCGTTCTCATGACCTCTGCCCACGGTAGTGGAAGAGGCTCTATTCGTCATTTCTCTCCAATTTTCGTTATGGATTTTAATTTAAAGACTTTACAAAAAAGAGATAGACATGTGAACTTAGAATACTATTTTATATTCGTCTCCAATTGACACACCACAACTTCAGTAATTATTGTCGTCGTTATGATTCATATCATCTCCCCAATAATATGATCTAAAACCTTAATTTATCTTTACCCAAGTCTTTCATCGAGACTACGATGAAAGTCTCTTCATCTACTTATTAAATTTGAACCATTGAGAATCAAAGGAGTCGGTTTTTTCTTATAGAACATCATTATGATGTTCCTTGCTTACTTTATTTTATTAATACATTTCGTAGTCAGAGTAACAACGAGAACAGTAAAAAGGCGTCTCCCGTCTCTGAATAAAAGGTATCGTAAAGGACCATGGATCCAACAGACGAGTGTCAAATTTTTTTTGACTTGTTATAAAATTTACATAAATTAGTAGTGGTCTAAAGTGACTCTTCACCATCATATACTCTAATAGACCGACGTAGTTTCATCGTAGACAAAACGTACGACTTCCAATTCGCCATAGTGACTGAGCAACGATATAAGAGACAACTTCTCGTACTCCTTCACTTGTTACGAGGAGTTTTTGGAATACTCAGTTCTTTGACACAATACAACGGAAAGAATCGATTTTACTAAGTAGACCAGTTCCAATTTCTTTATTAAGGGATTGTCTTCGTTCTCACTCCGGGGTATCAGTGACCATCCTTGGTATTACATTTAATTAACGTTCAGGAATTCTTGAGACATTACGGTCTGATGAACCTCTTCCGAAAGGTGACTTTCACTATTTCACTACATCGAGTTCCTGTGACTCAGTCAGATTCGTCCACTTCTGTCTTCCCTACGACTTGTGACTTGGGGTCCTCTCTCCGAACCTTTTGTCTCGATGCAGAACAGGGTAGGGACTCCCATTAGTCTGTCCAAACCTCCAACTCTTCCAAGTATTACACGACGCTCTTTTTATGTCCTCAGAGGGACCAAAAGGTCAAATGAACCCAATCCCCTAACCGAGTTGGTACCCTTCTCTCAGTTTCCGACAGGTCTCTTCTTTGTGTCCGAACAGGGAATCTTGGAGACAAGATTTCACTTGGACTCAGGTACTGGGTTTAAACGGACACCTTGTGCTGACTTCGCTGGATCGTCGTCGTCGTCGTCGTCTCTGACAATGGACTCTTTAAAAAAAAAAAAAAATTCAATTATGTATCTTTGATTAATTCATCTCAACCTCTGGTCGTCCCCCTCGTGAGTGTGGGACTCTGGTGACGTCTCGGGTTGTCCTTCTTCTTTCTGAGGAACGCCCGGTTCCTGAGTCGACTACTTTTCGGTATCTGAGACGAAGGGAACCGGTTGGGAGGGAGGGGTCAAAATAAAAAGGGAGATACTTTTGGAGAAGGGGACGACATCCTCCTGAACGTACACTGAACGGCACGAACGTGTGGGGTTTGACGTTAAGAGACGATTAGAGTTCATTTGGGCAGAGACGCCCTCTTTATTGACCGTACGATAACTAAAACCAGTTGCTATGTTTAGGTCGATACACCAGTCTCCGATTCTCCTCCATTGTCCTTCCTCTTTCATCAGAACTTTTGACCTTAATGGTTGGACATTCCATAGTAGAGTTACTCGTAGTCCGACAAAAGGCACCGGTACAAATGGAACAAACTTTTACGTCGCTTCGGTTCCTAGACATCCTCAAATTTTTCTTTTCCGTACACTAGTGGATTTATAATACGTTTCGTCTCCACGGGTATCAGAGACCGTCCTGTCCCGTTATATACCGTTACGGACACGTACCTCCGACCTCTTTCTCCGTCCCGGTCAAGTCACCTCGTTGTTTACGTCTTCTCAGGGAGGACTGAGAAAACCGAGGTTGTATTGGTCTTACTTTTCGTTGACGTGCAAACTGTATCATAATCATTGCCCTTGTTTACCTACCGGACCTGAAGAGAAAGGAGTGGTTGAAATTTGTAGACCTGGTTCATATTTGTACGAAAGTCCATTATCGACATGGTTCCGAAGTTAAAATTTTCAAGATTTTAGATCCATGTGACAGAACTATATTTATTCAGGAAGCCCCCTAACAACTGTACATAACTATTAGTAATTATTAACAGCTATTCCACCGTCGTAAACTATCGTGTATGTTTTTTTTAACGAAATCGTTTCGTTAATGAACGAACGAAAAAGGAAAGACAAGTAAAGGAAGACTTTACGGTTCACAGGGAAGGTAAAGTAGATCTTACTTTTGTCTGTTGGATCTTCGACAATGTGGAATATTTCTAGAGTGTGGTCTCGTTTAATTCCGTCTCTGTTTTCTTCAGTTACGGGGTCAAAATTTTATTATTAATATATCAACGAAATGGAACAAGGGGGATGATTGTATATTTAGAAAAGGGTCGTAGATGAGATTCTCAAGTCGGTCTATGACTGGTCTTATCGTCAACCAAATGGACACTACGAGACTAGTCTACTACTGGGGATCCTTCGGATGTCTAGTCTTACCTTCCTTCTAGACTTGGTTGTCTCTTCGAGACACTAGAAATATATCGATTCCCTGTTCTTCACACCGTTCACCGGTTCTTTGAGAATAAGGGTCATATTTCCAATGAGAACGAGTATTTCCTTTTATCTCTTTTATACTTTTCAAATTTTTGTCTTTATTTAGTGGGTTTCTGTTGATGGTCACCACGACAAAAACCACAAACGATATGTCGAACTTATATATGTATATGTTTATGTGTGTATATGTAATTAATACTTATATGTCATATATGTTGAAGAGTATAGACACCTTGACTCAACAGTCCAAAACAATAAAAAAAATTTGGACCTAGAGTTTATAACGGAACTTTAAAAGGGAATTCTAAACTCTGATGGTAGACTTCCTGTCTAACGACCCAAAGGAGGTCGTGTAGACTCGTCAAAGACTCCCCCACGACACTCGAAAAGTGGTGGATGTGGTGTCGTCGAGAGTAGGAGACAGGACATGAAGGGAGTAAAGGTCCCCTTTGTACCTCCAGAACAGAAAAAGGTTAAAATTTAGGGACGATACATCGTCTTTTACAAGGGACAGTGAACTGAACTGTGCACATATTCATTACAACAACAAATCAACGATTCAACACAGACTGAGAAAACGCTGGGGTACCTGACATCGGGCGGTCCGAGGAGACAGGTACCATAAAGGGTACGTTCTTATGACCTCATCCGACGGTAAGGGAAGAGGTCCTCTAGAAGGGGTGGGTCCCTAACTTGGATACACAAGACGTAACCGTCCGTCTAAGAAATGGTGACTCGGTAGTTCCTTCGTATCATTACATAACGTCTGAAGTTATTGGAAGTTCATATTTAGTCCAGTGTTGTTTCAAACTACGGATTTAACGTTATTAAGTTTCAGAGGTGGTTGTAAATACCGACCTCGAGTCAAATAAGGGGGGGGGGAAGTGAAGTACCACGTAGGATTAATAAATATCGTAAGGGGTTTCTTTGTAGAATTGACACCGAGTGTTTGGTCAGACACTCGGTGTCAGTTGGATGTCGTAGGAGATAGGTGAATGAAGAGAGGAAAGGATTATCGGGGCTAAGTACCCCAGCGTTGCTCAGCCTGTGCTGACTCGCTGAGTCGACTTGACTTACAATTGCAATTTCGGAAACTCCAACGAATTTCCCTGTAGTGATACTAGGGACGACGACTACAGAGAATTTTTTCCCAACTAAACCCTTTTACACCTATCTGGAATTCCCGTAATACTATCTCTCTCTGTTTATGACGTACGTTAGTGAATATACACGTTAGATTTTTCTTTTTTCTTTTTCTTTTGTCAACCTGAGTATGGTTGTTTCTCATCCACCAAATGGACACTACGAGACTAGTCTACTACTGGGGATCCTTCGGATGTCTAGTCTTACCTTCCTTCTAGACTTGGTTGTCTCTTCGAGACACTAGAAATATATCGATTCCCTGTTCTTCAACCAACGGTCGCTGACCCCTCCACTCCCGTAATTCTTTCAACTTCTGTGTCACGTTTGAAAGTCGATATCCTACTTATTCTAGATTCCTAGACTGTATTTTGTACCACTGATAACAACTATTGTAGCATAATATATGAATTTTAAACGATTCTCTCTTATAAGAGGGGTCCCCTTTTTTTTTTTTTCCTAGTTATGTACTCCATACCGACACAATTAAGTGATCTACCTTCTGTAGGAAAGTGTTACATATGCAGATAGTTTAGTAGTACCACGTGTGCAGTTTATAGAGTGTCAAAATATGGACTTATTTCGACCGCTCTTTCTCCCTGTCTCTTTCTCTGTCTCACGTGACTGCGGACACAGTGTCTACGGTGGACGACCGGTGAGGCTTCGGAGTCGAAGGGTTCTGCGTCCTCGACCAGACCCAAGGCGCTCCTCGCCGACGGTGACTGAGGTCAGGGGTTTGAGGAGTACGTGTGACAGGGCCCGAGATCCCGAGGTGAGAAACACACGTCACAAAACCTTCCGGAAAACCTTTTCGTCGGTAAGTGGAAACCGGAAATAATTGACTATCGAAAAATTGATAAGGTTCCTTCTTTCTTACATGGGGAGTTCTTCACCTGTTGTCAATACTCTGTCTCGAACCACAGGTAAAGGTTTCGTTAAGGGTATGAGAAAGTTAGTACCTCTTACACCAAGACCTAATCAAGCGTATCTTATCCAATATGACACCGTTATATGTCTGGTGCCCTAGAATCACGGGATTGTACACTTTCAATAAAAAAACGGGTACTCTTCAGGTGACACCCAGTCACAGAGAAGTCCCATCGAAGAAACGTTTGTCACGGAACCTCTAGGTCCGATTAAGGTGGACCTCTAAGATAGTAGAGTTACATATCGGGGATACTAATGATATCGTCCCCTTCTTTCTTGTGACCCCTGAGTACGGACAAAAGTATACGAAACCGGGGTTTCAGTGTACCAGGACGGATTGATGTTCCCGTCGACCTTCTATGTCCACTCGTGTACCACTTAAGATTTATAGAGCCAGTGTCTTGTGAAGAATTTCCCTTTTATTAAGAGTACCTACGGGTTTCTAAGCCGCTAGGAACATTCTTTACGACTGAAATTTTTGGACTCGAAATAAATACTTTTACCGAAATGATGACACTTTTACAATTTATATTGACGTGTTCTATTTAAAATTTTTCTTTTTTTAAAAAAAAAGCCGGTACGGTGTACCGAACAACCTAGAATCGAGGGACCTAGTCCCTAACTTGGACGTAGTAGGTATCACTTTCGTTCCGTAGGATTAGTCGTCTGACGGTCCCTTTAGGGGATCTAAAGAATTTTCTTTGTTCTTTACAATAGTAAATCTGTTGTAATTTTTTTTTAAGAGTTTTTCTTTTTTCTCGGTATAAATAGGTCGTCACGTTGTTCATTACGCAGACTGACGCCTGCCTAGTCTTCCAAGGTCCAAACTGAGGACCGACCGAGTGTCACGTGTAAAACCCGGAGGGACCACCGAGTCCGTCATTTCTTAGACGGACGTTACGTCCTCTGGACCCAAACTACGGACCCAGCCCTTCTAGGGGATCTCTTCCCTTACCGTTGGGTGAGGTCACAAGAACGTACTCTTTAGGGTACCTGTCTCTTCGGACCGCCCCATGTCAGGTACCCCAGCGTTTTTCTCAACCTGTGCTGACTCACTGATTGTGCTGGTTGGACTAGATTTTTTTGTTTTCTACAGTTTTTTTGGACCATGTATGTGTATTCGTGTGTGAGGTGGTCCTTGCGAAGGAGGGACTTAGGTCGAGACGGTGAACCACTGTGCCTAAGTGAATTGTAGAGTAGAGGGAGTTGAAGAAATGACATCGTCTTACTCTCACTTTCCTCCGACTTATTCTCACACCAACGACGATATAATTTTATCTTTACTTCGGAGATGTACCTTCTTGTGTCTTTAAGTGGACTCGTATCAGCCAATGCATAAACAAACTTTCTTCTTCTACACTTATTGACTTTCATGTCTTCATAGTAACATCGACTGAAACCTATCACCTCGATATCCTTAAAGAAAAGGAGGTAAAAAAAGAAGAAATAATTTTTTTTTTTTAACGATCCTAAGGCTATCAGACAGGTCACCAATCCTGAGATACGAAGGTGAGGATCGTCGGGTGCAAACTGGGGTCCATCCCCTTGATTCTAGGGTGTTCGACACATCGTCCCGGGGGGGGTTTTTACCTATCTTACTCGGACATAATGATAGTGTTCTGCCTTATTTTTGGAATAAAAAGTTTATCATACTTTTTCTACATTGTCTATTTTTAGGAAATTTTTTTTCGTACAAATTTTTTATATTCGATCGCAAATTTTAATTTACATATATAAGTCGAAACAATACTTAGTCGTATACAAAATTTTTATAATAAAAACGTTAAGAGGATATTTGTAAAGGGAAGGATCCAGTGAACGAAAAACAAAATAAAATTCACTGGACTCGGTACTCAAACCTCATATTTTGTGGATGGTTTTTTTGGGGATGAATGTGGTTACCTGTCTAGTAGATCTGTCTTTTAATTATTCCTTTATGTTGGAAATTTACTGTGTAATCTGGTCTATCTAAATTAACTATAAATGTCCTGTAAGGTAGACTTTCGTCGTCATAGGTAAAAGAAGAGTTCATGTGTGTCTTGTAAGAGGTCCTCTCTGGTGTAAAACCCAGTGTTTAGTTCGGAGCCATTACATTCTTTTGACTTTAGTATAGTTCGTAGAAGAGTAGTGTTGTGATACTCTAATCTTTAGTTAGTGTCCCTTTTTTTTGACATTTCTTGTGCTTGTGTATCTCCGATGTGTTATACGATGGTTTATTGGTTAATTAGTGACTTCTTTCGTTTCTCCTTTATTTTTATGGATCTTTGCTTACTGTTACCTTTGTGTTACTAAGTTTTGGATTCCCTACGTTGTTTTAGACTGTAGATTTCGTGGATCTCTTTCTTCTTGTTTGTTTTGGGTTTCGACTATCTTTCCTTCTTCAGTATTTCTAATCTCGTCTTTATTTACTTTATCTCTACTTCTTTTGTTATCTTTTGTAGTTACTTTGATGTTCAATCAAGAATTTCTCAATTTGTTTTGGAAATCCGTCTGAATAGTTCTTTTTTCTTTCCCTTTGCCGAGTTTAGTTATTTTAAGCTTTACTTTTTCTCTTCAATGTTGACTGTGGTGTCTTTGTGTTTCCTAGTGTTCTCTGATGATGTTCGTTGACATACGGTTATTTTACCTGTTAGATCTTCTTTCCCTGTTTAAGAATCTTTTCTTGTTTGAAGTTTCCGACTTGGTCCTTCTTTGTCTTTTACACTCGTTTGGTTAGGGTTCATTACTTTAACTTTGACTAATTTTTAGAAGTTCGTCTTGAAGGGGCCACCACGTTACCTATTTTTAGGTTGACCATTACGTCCCCTGTGCCCAAACTAGGGACAAGGCCATTCTAAGGTGTACGACACCTTGTTACTTCGGGTATGTGACGTTACTGACGAGGGTGTACGGTGTTGATCACTCGGGTCCACGACGTTGATGACTTCCGACACCCGGATCTCGGGCACGAGACGTTGTTCTCTTCAGTGGCGTTACTTTTTGGGGTGTACGGCGTTGTTTTTCGTCAGGGACGAGTGACGTCAAGACGAGTGACGTTGATCTCTTTCGGGTACGTTTTCGTTACCTCTGGGTCACGTGGGTTCTTTTTTTGGAAAGTTTGTTTGTTTTCAAGTCCTGGTATACCGAAGTATTAAGATAGTTCGTAAATCTCTTCTCAATTGTAAATAGGAAGGTTTTTTAACGTCGTCTTCCTTGTGACGGTTCGAGTAAGATACTCCGGTGGTAGTGAGACTATATTTTTGGTTTGTTTCGATAGAGTGTGTTTTTTGCTTTTAATGTCCCGTTATAATGACAACTAGTACCTTTTTCGTTCTCTTAAAGTCTTTTTTTAGATGAAGACGAAGTCACTGATGCGATTTCGGAAACTAACACACCTAGTGTTGTTTGACACCTTTTCAGAAGTTCTTTACCCTTATGGTCTACTGGAATGGACGAAGGACTCTTTGGACATACGTCCAGCTCTTCGTGGTCAATCTTGGACTGTACCTTGTTGTCTGACCAAGGTTTATCCTTTTCCTCATGTAGTTCCGGTATATAACAGTGACACGAATAAATTGAATATACGTCTTATGTAGTACTCTTTGCGACCCGACCTACTTCGTGTTCGACCTTAGTTCTAAAGGTCCTCTTTATAGTTATTGGAGTCTATACGTCTACTGTGGTGGGAATACCGTCTTTCACTTCTCCTCGATTTCGTGGAGAACTACTTCCACCTTTACCTCTCACTTTTTCGACCGAATTTTGAGTTGTAATTTTTTGATTCTAGTACCGTAGGCCAGGGTGTGAAGTACCGTTTATCTACCCCTTTGTTACCTTTGTCACTGTCTAAGATAAAAGAACCCGAGGTTTTAGTGACGTCTACCACTGACGTCGGTACTTTAATTTTCTGCGAACGAGGAAGCTTCTTTTCACTACTGTTTTGATCTGTCACATAATTTTTCGTCTCTGTAGTGAAACGGTTGTTCCCAGACATATCAGTTTCGATACCGAAAAGGTCATCCGTACATACCTACACTCTCAACCTGGCATATCTTCCGACTCGTGGTTTCTTGACTACGAAAACTTGACACCACAACGTCTTCTGAGAACTCTCAGGGATCCTGACGTTCCTCTAGTTTGGTCAGTCAGGATTTCCTTTAGTTAGTACTTGTCAGTAACCTTCCTGACTACGACTTCGACTTCAAGGTTATGAAACGGGTGGACTAAGCTTCCTTCTCAACTCAGTAATCTTTTCTGGAACTACGACCCTTTCTGACTTCCGTCCTCCTCTTCCCTTACTGTCTCCTGCTCTACCAACCTACCGTAGTGACTAAGTTACCTGTACTCAAACTCGTTCGAGACCCTCTACCGTTTCCTGTCCCTTCGGACCACACGACGTCAGGTACCCCAGCGTTTCTAACCTGTACTGACTCGCTGACTTGTTGTTGTTGTTTAGTGAGTACTTGTGTCTACGTTTTTAGGAGTTGTTTTATGATCGTTTGTCTTGGGATGTTTTGTAATTTTACTGGTATGTGGTGCTAGTTCACCCTAAATAGGGTCCCTACGTTCCTAAGTAGTTATATTCGTTTAGTTAGTTACACTATATGGTATGTGTCTAACTTCTTATTTTTGGTATACTAGTTGCGTTGTCTACGTCTTTTTCGAAAACTGTTTTAAGTTATGGGTAAATACTATTTTTTTTTTTTTCGAGAGGTGTTTCACCTATATCTCCCTTGGATGAAGTTATATTATTTTTGGTATGTACTGTTGGGTGTCCTTTATAACAAGAGAGACCACTTTTTGACCTTCGTAAAGGAGATACTAATCCTTGTTCTTTTCCTACAAGTGAGAGTAGTGATAGTCATTCATTATTGAATTGTATCAAAACCTTCAGGATCAGTACCGTTAGTCTCTTCTTTTTCTTTATTTTCCTTAGGTCTAACCTTTTCTCCATTTGGACAGTGACAAAATATCTACTGTATTATGATATGTATATTTCAGGATTTCTCCGGAGGTCTCTTATTGGTCTCGCATAGTCACGTAAACCATTTCAACATCCCACGTTTTAGTTATGTGTCTTTAGACAACATAAGGATATATGATTGTTCCTTTCTAGCCTTTTTCTTTAATTCTTTTGTTAAGGATGAATAGTGACGTTGTTTTCTTATTTTATGAATCCTTATTTAGATGGATTCCTCTGTTTTTCTGAACATAAGTCTTTTGATATCCTATGACTACTTTATTTAGTTTCTGTTGTGTTTGTCTAACTCTCTGTATGGGATAAGAACCTAACCTTCTTAGTTATAACACTTTTACTGATCTGTTGACTTCGTTAGATGTCTAAGTTAAGTTAGGGATAATTAAACATACCTTTGCATTTTCTGATATTGGTCAGTTTCGTTAAAACTCTGTCTTTTTACCTCCACCTCCTTAGTCTGAGGGACTGAAGTCTGACATGATGTTTCGATGTCATTAGTTCTGTCACACCATGACCGTATTTCTGTCTTTATGTCTATGTACATTGTCCTATCTTTCGGGTCTCCATTTGGGTCCATGGATACCAGTGGATTAGATGCTGTTTCCTTCGTTCTTATATGTTACCTCTTTTCTGTCGGAGAAAAATTTTTTGAACAATAAAATATTAAAGTCCACTTGTCGTTACCCTAAGTCGGTATGAATATACACATAAGTAAGAGGGGGTTCTCTGTCGGAGAAATTATTCGCCACGACCCTTTTGACCTGTCGATGTACATTTTCTTACTTTAATCTTGTGAGGGATTATGGTATGTGTTTTTATTTGAGTTTTACTTAATTTCTGGATATTCCACCATGTGATATCACATTCCGACCTGTGATATTTTGAGAATCTCTTTTTCGTATCCGTCTTGTGAAAAACTGTATTTAACGTCGTTCTAGAAAAAACTGAGTGTATGATCTCATTACTTTTATTTTTGTTTTTATTTACTCTGTTAATTTGAATTTTCGAAAATGTGTTGTTTCCTTTGGTATTTGTTTTGTTTTTCTGTTGGGAGTCGTACCCTCTTTTATAAACGTTTACTTCGTTGACTGTTCTCTAATTAGAGGTTTTATTTGTTTGTTGACTACGTCGAGTCATAACTTTTTTTTATTGGGTCACTTTTTTACCCTCCTTTTGGATTTACCTGTGAAGAGGTTTCTGTATGTCTACCAGTTTTCCGTGTACTTTTCTACGACTTGTGCTGATTAATAATCTCTTTACGTTCAGTTTTGATGTTACTTCATAGTGGAGTAGACCAGTCTTACCTGTAGTAGTTTTTTTAAATGTTTGTCATTTACGACCTTTCTTGCACCTCTTTCCCTTTGGAGGATGTGACGACTACCCTTACATTTGACCATGTTGGTGATACCTTTTGGCATACCTCCAAGGAGTTTTTTGATTTTGATCTTGATGGCAAGATAAACCATCGTATGCAGGGTCTTTGGGGTAAAGACCCGTTTATGGGTCTCTTTTGATATCAAGTTTTTCTGTGAACGTAAGGTTACAAGTGACGTCGTGATAAATGTTATCGGTCCTGTGCCTTCATTGGATTTACAGGTAGTTGTTTCCTTGTCTATTTCTTTTAAACTATGTACATTCTATATGAGTAGACTTACGTTTCAAAGTTTCTTATAAGACGTTCCTCTCTATTCTTTCGGAAGGAGTCACTAGTTACGTTTCTTTATCTCCTTTTGTTATCTTACTCTTTCTAATCTCTAGAGAAGTTCTTTTACTCTCTATGTTTCCCCCGTAAAGTACGTTTCTATCCGTGTCTTTTCCTGTCTTTACCATACCTGGATTTTCTTCGTCTTCTATACTTCTCCGCCGTTCTTATGTGTCTTCTTGATATGTTTTCTCTAGAATTACTTGGTCTATTGATGCTACCACACTAGTAGTGAATGGATCTCAGTCTGTAGGACCTTACACTTCAGTTCACCCGGAATCCTTCGTAGTGATGTTTGTTTCGATCACCTCCATTACCTTGAGGTCGACTCGATAAAGTTTAGGATTTTCTACTCCGACACTTTCACGACGTGAGTTATACGGTCGTTTAAACCTTTTGAGTCAGTCGTCACCGGTGTCCTGACCTTTTCCACTCAAAAGTAAGGTTAGGGTTTCTTTCCGTTACGGTTTCTTACAAGTTTGATGGGGTGTTAACGCGAGTGAAGTGTGTGATCGTTTCATTACGAGTTTTAAGAGGTTCGATCCGAAGTTGTCATGTACTTGGCTCTTAAAGGTCTACAAGTTCGACCTAAATCTTTTCCGTCTCCTTGGTCTCTAGTTTAACGGTTGTAGACGACCTAGTATCTTTTTCGTTCTCCTAAGATCTTTTTGTAGATGAAGACGACTGATGTGACTTCGAAACCTGACACACCTAGTGTTGTTTGACACCTTTTGAGAAATTCTCTACCCTTATGGTCTGTTGGAATAGACGGAGGACTCTTTGGACATACGTCCAGTTCTTCGTTGTCAATCTTAGTCTGTACCTTGTGTTGTCTGACCAAGTTTTAACCCTTTCCTTATGTAGTTCCGACATATGACAGTAGGACGAATAAATTGAAATATACGTCTCATGTGGTACTCTTTACGGTCCGACCTACTTCGTGTTCGACCTTAGTTCTAAAGGTCCTCTTTATAGTTATTAGAGTCTATACGTCTACTGTGGTGGGAATACCGTCTTTCACTTCTCCTCGATTTCACGGAGAACTACTTCCACCTTTACCTCTCACTTTTTCGACCGAATTTTGAGTTGTAATCTTTTGCTTCTAGTACCGTAGGCCAGGGTGTGAAGTACCGTTTATCTACCCCTTTGTTACCTTTGTCACTGTCTAAGATAAAAGAACCCGAGGTTTTAGTGACGTCTACCACTGACGTCGGTACTTTAATTTTCTGCGAGTGAGGAACCTCCTTTTCGCTACTGTTTTGATCTGTCGCATAATTTTTCGTCTCTGTAGTCAAACGGTTGTTTCCAGACATATCAGTTTCGATACCGAAAAGGTCATCCGTACATACCTACACTCTCAACCTGGCATATCTTCCGACTCGTGGTTTCTTGACTACGAAAACTTGACACCACANCGGAGAACTACTTCCACCTTTACCTCTCACTTTTTCGACCGAATTTTGAGTTGTAAGTTTTTGATTCTAGTACCGTAGGCCAGGGTGTGAAGTACCGTTTATCTACCCCTTTGTTACCTTTGTCACTGTCTAAGATAAAAGAACCCGAGGTTTTAGTGACGTCTACCACTGACGTCGATACTTTAATTTTCTGCGAGTGAGGAACCTCCTTTTCGCTACTGTTTTGATCTGTCGCATAATTTTTCGTCTCTGTAGTCAAACGGTTGTTTCCAGACATATCAGTTTCGATACCGAAAAGGTCATCCGTACATACCTACACTCTCAACCTGGCATATCTTCCGACTCGTGGTTTCTTGACTACGAAAACTTGACACCACAACGTCTTCTGAGAACTCTCAGGGATCCTGACGTTCCTCTAGTTTGGTCAGTCAGGATTTCCTTTAGTTAGTACTTGTCAGTAACCTTCCTGACTACGACTTCGACTTCAAGGTTATGAAACGGGTGGACTAAGCTTCCTTCTCAACTCAGTAATCTTTTATGGAACTACGACCCTTTCTGACTTCCGTCCTCCTCTTCCCTTACTGTCTCCTGCTCTACCAACCTACCGTAGTGACTAAGTTACCTGTACTCAAACGCGTTCGAGACCCTCTACCACTTCCTGTCCCTTCGGACCACACGACAACAGGTACCCTAGTGTTTCTAACCTGTACTGACTCACTGACTTGTTGTTATATAGGTTTCTTATAATGGGTCGGTGTTTTTCCTTGTTTTATCGCGGTACACGTTTCTGTACCTACCTAGATCTCTAACAGTGTGTGTCATTTCATTTAGTCTTTCTCTTTTTACAGTATATTATAACAAATATAACCTTAGATCTTTTTACCTTGTCTACTTGAATAAACGTTTCGTCTTTATCTCTGTGTGTACATCTCTTGTTTCCCCATGGTTCTCCCCTTCCCCCACACTACTTAAACCTATAACCCTAACTGAATATATGTGATAGTACCTATGTTGTCTGGTCATTATTCTTGGATGACATACCGTGTCCCTTAAGATGAGTCACGAGACACCACTGGATTTACCCTTCCTTTAGAAATTTTCTCCCTTATATAATTATACACATTGACTAAGTGAAACGACATATCGTCTTTGATTGTCTTGTGACATTTCGTTGATATGAGGTCATTTTTAATTGAATCGTTTTGTTTTCGTTTTTCTGTGGATGGTCTTTTTAAAGGTACCCTTTAAGTTACCCTATGACTAACTTCCTTTAAGACTATGTAAACAACTAAGAGTCTCGTTGTTATCACCAATCTTTATCATTCTACGACCACCTTAATCGAAATCCCTCTGGATTTGTCATCAATTAATACAAGACTTTCTTTTGTTTTAATGTCTCCGAATCCTTTCCTACATTATTAACGGATTTAGATCTTTTACTGTGAACGATTTAATCAAGTTTGTCTTCAGGGACCCGTTCCGACGACACGTATCTCTAGAAATACTCGTACTGATCTTGTCCCTCCCGTTCATCCACCTATATGTTAAAAAATTCAACCTTTTCTATGCAATTTTCTGTTAGTACAGGTTGTTCTTCTCTTATGTGAAAGACACAAAGTCGTATTACCTTTCCTGGGTCCTCAAGACAAATAATCGGATGAGAAATAGTTAAACGGGTCTGGTACACACAAAGGGGAACTGAAGACCCGGTGACAACGTAAGTCCCCGTTGAAACGTAAAATATAAGAATTCTACGAAATCCTATGTACAGACATTACTCAATGTACTATCCTTCTTAATACTATCTATGTCAATAGATTTTCTGGTTTAAAATTATATTTAGCACAATCAAATTTTCCGACTCCCACTTTACTAATTACGTTGACTCTTGTACCAGGTTGACCGTGGACGTTAATTAGTTCTGACATATAGATTTTCTCCACTTTAATGGAGATCCTGGGAGAACTGGGTCGGTGGATACGTTCTCAGAGAGATGAAGAAAAACCTCCGTTCCCCTCCTCGTAGACAATGAGACCCATTACCATCTTTAATGAGTGCATCTTCTTCCGCTACCCTGGTCTTAACATTGACTAGTATTGAGGCTTCTACGTCCAGTTGACCCTGTCGTATTACACGTCCCGACACCGTCGGTCCATTGGTGACTAACGTCGGAGGCCTTACATTCACTGTTACTTCGGTTTTGGATTGTACGGGTATCTGTCGACATCCCCCTAAGTCTACCTTTTCTTTTGGTCTCACTCCTCCTTACAGTAGTTTGGTCGTTACCGTGGGGTAATCCGGTAGAGGTCTCCAAGGTTGTTTTTTTTCAATCAAATCCGGGGAAATTATTAAAAGAAAATTGAATTTCTTAACCCGCCCCCCTCGACACGACCCAGAAACGACGACACGTGTCCGAAAGAGATCCACACCGCTCACCTCCAGTGAGAGATCGACGCACCCGAAGAGTAACGTCACCGAAGAGAGCCACACCTCGTGACCGAGACACACGTGCCCGAAGCCGTCAACACCGTGTGTCCGGGTTTCATCAGTCCGAGTCGTCAACAACCACGTGTCCAAATCGACGGGGTACCGTACACTTTAGAAGAGCCTAGCCCCTAGTTTAAACCCAGGGGACGTAGCCGTCCGCCTAATAAATGGTTTCCCGGTGCTCCCTTTAGGGGAAACTATTGAGCAAAGAGAAAGGGATTAGTTGACTTTAACTGCGCGATTTTCGTCCAGGAACCATAACTAAGTCTCCGAGGAAATGTTTGTATTCTGGTGTGAGGAAAGAAAGAAGTACTCATACATTCAGTTGCAAGAATGGGACCCTAGATGGCTAGAACACCTACACCCCATTAGTCACTGTTTCACTAGTCTTCTTCTCAACCGAAAAAATTTCAGGAAAAGTGATTTTAGAACAAATTGTTATGAAAAATAAATAAATAAAAACGCACACGACCCAGAATCAACCACGCACCCGAAAAGAGATCGACGCCGCCCTCCCGAAGAGTGACTCTACCGAAGAGAACGACGGTCAATGTCCGAGGTCCCACGGACCCGGAGTCATCGACGTCGAGGGCCCGAGGTCTCGTGTCTGAGTGGTCAACACCACGTGCCCGAGTCGACGAGACGTCGTACACCCTAGAAGGACCTAGTCCCTAACTTGGACACAGAGGACGTTACCGTCCGTCTAAGAAGTAGTGACTCGGTGGTCCCTTCGGGTCACCTCGGAGACTATCGGGAGGGGTACCGTACAATTGTGGGGACACTCTTTGCGTCGAAAAGTGTTTCTTTTCGTAATTGTGTTGGACCCGAGGTCTAATTTGTAAACCCGGAAACTACAATCCTTCTTATTAATTTGACTTAAATACAGAAAGTCAAGTCAAGTCAAGTCAGGGAGTCAGCACAGGCTGAGAAACGTTGGGGTACTTAGTGTCGTGCGGTCCGGAGGGACAGGTAGTGGTTGAGGGCCTCAAGTGGGTCTGAGTACAGGTAGCTCAGTCGCTACGGTAGGTCGGTAGAGTAGGAGACAGCAGGGGAAGAGGAGGACGGGGGTTAGGGAGGGTCGTAGTCTCAGAAAAGGTTACTCAGTTGAGAAGTGTACTCCACCGGTTTCATAACCTCAAAGTCGAAATCGTAGTCAGGAAGGTTTCTTGTGGGTACCGACTAGAGGAAGTCTTACCTGACCAATGTAGAGGAACGTCAGGTTCCCTGAGAGTTCTCCGAAGAGGTTGTGGTGTCAAGTTTTCATAGTTAAGAAGCCGCGAGTCGGAAGAAGTGTCAGGTTGAGAGTGTAGGTATGTACTGGTGACCTTTTTGGTATCGGAACTGATCTGCCTGGAAACAACCGTTTCATTACAGAAACGAAAAGTTATACGATAAATCCAACCAGTGTTGAAAAATTAATCCTAATTTATATTTATATACATTTTATGCCGTATACATACATTTGCATAAAAAATTTACGATACATTGTGTGTTCGTTTCCTAAATTTTCCTATCTACGGTTCAATAATTGTCTTCAACGGAAACCCCTTACCAACTAATTTCCAATGCCCGTTATGAAACATTAAATATATGAGAAAATAATAATCTCTAAAAACGTTATATGAACAAGTAGAAAATATTAAAATTTTTTTTTCACCTTTTAATACCGATCTCCCGCTCGAGGTTAGAAGAATTCTCCCGTCCAATTCTTTTTACTGTCGGGTTACTTCTTCTACCCCTTTCTTTTCGTTTCAGAACTTTGGAAGAGAACAGTGACGAAGTATAAGGCGATGTGGTCCTTCAGAGTCTTTTGTTTGAACCTCCTCGTTTAGATAATCGAAATTCTCGCAAAACAAAGTTTCGAAAGTCAATCAACTCGTGAAACAGAGGGAACTAGAGACCAGTAATGACGGGTCTCACGAGGAACTGAGATCAGTCCGGTTAGACAAAGGACAGAAAACACACTAACTGACTAAAGAAGACACGAATGCGGGTTTGGGGAGAAGGGAGAGACGGTTGTGTCCAAATAGTAGAGAAAGCTCTCGAGTTATCCTGAGGGGACCACCAGGTCGCGACTCTTAGACGGACGGTTACGTCCTCTGTGTTCAAACTAGGGACGAGGTCCTCTTGCGGTGTCGACCTGGACACACGGAGTCGATGACTCGACCACCAGGGACCTCGGAGACGAGACGTTGTTCTCATCGGTGGTGTTACTCTTCGGGCGGGTGGCGTTGATCTCTCATAGAGGGGGTGGGGCGAGGTGTGTTAATCTCTTTCGGGCGCCCGACGTCAGTTATTTATTTATGTTTGACATTTTTCTCGAGTTATTTTGGAGAGAGGAAGTCTTTCACAACATGACTCACGCAAACCTATTCAAAGAATTTCGAGAGGCTTGGAGTCAAGGGAACAGATACTTTACCTATTATGGGTTGTACTCACAAAACATACCTAATGTACTGTCTTATGTACATTTTGTGAATCGAGTCTGGACTTTTGGAGTTTATATACATAGTGAGTAAGAGAAAGAACCCCCTCGACGGAACCCAGAATGAACGCCGCGAGTCCTAGAAGGAACACAGTGCGTCCCAGAAAACAACTCCGTGTTCCTGAGAGATAAACACCGCGCGTCCGAGTCGACGCCGACTCCCGAATCGACGAGGTGCCGTACACCCTTAGAATCGAGGAGCTGGTCTCCAGGTTTGGACACAGGGGACGTAACGTTCTACCTAAGAATTGGTGACGTGATGGTCCCTTCAGAGATATAGTGAGTAAGAAGTACGATACGGAAGGAAGTTGGAGCATTTACCGTCTATAGATATTACTTGGTAACTTGAGAAGCAACGGGTTGACACTACACCGGAGTCTTAGACCACAATTGTATTAAAAGATCAGTAGTGACAGTTAGTCAGTCTTGACCAGACACTGTACTTTGGATAAAGACAGTAGGAATAACTTTTGTCCATCTCTGTACAGGGTTTAATGTCAGCAAGATTATCAAAATTAAAGCTGAAATGTTACCACATTTTCGTGATGTGTAAGTCATTTTTACCATAAAACTCAAAACTAAAAAAAAAGACCCGATCGGGAGACGTTATACGACGAGAAAACACTACGACCCGTCACCGTCACTCGGTGTCGAGGGTGGGTCGGTGTGTCTGTACTCCCCTTTGTTGACTATGTGATTCTTGATAAGACATGAGTCGGTTAGACAACTAGTGAAAGTCATGATATAAGTTGTTTGATGTACTCTATAGGTTATGAAATAATATTTTATCCGAAACACAATGTACTAAAACGGGTTATGTCAGATTACATTCACAAGACTCGTACAAATTCCATTCGGTCCGATCCGATACCATAAACCATTCGATCCAAATGATTTACATAAAAGTTGAGTGTCATAAGAGTTTAATGGTACCCAAATAGTCATACATTGGGGTAGTATTCAGCTCCTTCAAGATATGATTTACAAACCACTTACTTCCTTTCCAAATTATTTACCAACGAAGGAAGGGTCTGTTGATAAGGAAGTGAAGTATAAAAATTTTAATAAAAACTTGTTCGGTGTACCGTACGTCCTAGAATCAAAGGACTGGTCCCTAGTTTGGACACGGGAGACGTCACCTTCGTACCTAAGAATTGGTGACCTGACGGTCCCTTTCAGGGGTGAAGTATAAGAAAACTGTCACTTGAGAAGTAAAAATAATTATGATCGCACGTGAAATTCTAATAGATCACGTGTCCAAGATCTCCGTCTGTTTGTCAGACTTAGGGTCAAACCCTAGAATGACCAATGTACTAGTAGTCGTTAAGTGAATTGGAGAGATATGGAGACAAAGGAATTTTATTCATGTCTCATTATGGATGGGAATATGTCCCCCCACAACACTCCTGGTTTACTCCTATTCTGTACATTTCACGAAACTTGTAACTGTCGTGTATCGTTATTAGCAATCTACGATAATAAATCAAGTCTGAAAAGATTTTGAAAAATAACATTTGTTAACATCCAACTGTACGTCAACATTTTTTCGTTACGTCTCTAGGACACATGGGTCAAAAGGGGTAGAACGTGTTGATATGATGTACGGTGTTGATCCTATCACTGTAGTTTATGTCTGTTCTACTTTTTATTAAAATAGTCGTGAGAGAGTGGAGGGTAGAGACGGAGGTTGGAGGTAGGAGACTAGAGATGAGTAGAAATTAGGGGCCGTTGTTGATTGGACGAGAGGTAAAGATATTAAAACAGTGAAGTTCTTAAAATGTATTTACCTTAGTAGTCGTACACTTGAAAAGTCCAAAATCAAAGTAAGAGAAAAGGAGAAATAACAAAGGAAGGAAGACGAATAAAACCCATATTAAACGAGAATAAAAAGATCTAAGAACGTCTCCCTCGAATATAATAATTAGACTCTTAAAAGGAAATAAGATGATATACGTAAAGTCACGATATTTAAAGGAAAAGTCGTGGTGAAATCGACACAGGGTCTTTAAAACCATGTAAAAGAAAAGTAAATGAAGTCACATAAATAAAGGGACCTTTGAAGGAGAGACTGAATACCTGACAAATGTCCACACAACAAGTCACAGGTCCCTAAACCTCTGAAAGGACAGTTAAAAAACAAGAGCTCAAGATCAAACTAAGGTGACACCAGTCTCTTGCGTGACAAACTGAAGTTAAGAAAATTCACAGAACTCCAAACAAGATATCGGGTCCTACACCAGACAGAACGACATATCAAGGTACCCAACAACTTTTCTTACACATAAGACGACAATGATCAACCTCATCAGATATTTACAGAGCTCAGGATAACCGCAACAACTACAAAACTTAAAATGATATAGGAACAACTAGAGGACAGGTCAGCAAGATAGTCAACAACTCTCTCCTCACCACTCCAGAGGTCGCTATTGACGCCTAGACGTAGACAGACAAAGAGGTAAGGTCAATGTAGTCGAAAACGGAGTGTATAAAACCCCGAGACGACGAACAACGTATGTATGCATCCAGACGAGGTAGAAGGACCTTCTCGTTCGGAAAATAATAATACACGACAGGAAGAGATGGAGACCATTAGAAGAACCGAGGCTTCAGATGAAATAGACAATAATTATATCAGTCAGGACGAAAGGAAATTATAAACGTACTGTATAGAAAGGGAAAAACTTTAAAAGTTGGATTAATAATAAAAGCCACAAAGAACGTCTGCCGTATAAAGATTTATAAATCAACTATAGAATTTACATTTACAACTATACAATTCCCAATTCGGACGGTAAAAAGACAAACGAGATAAAAAGTAGAAAATAAAAAAGACTAAAGTGTGTAATGAACTTGGAAGAATCTTAAAGTAAAACTAAATAGATATCGTAAAAACTCACATATCCAAAACTTCACCAACAGGACCCATAATGTAATATATATGTATTGAATAGTGTCAGATGACCACATTTGTAAAATGGTCAAACTCGTTTAATGTCTTTTAAATGGAGGGTTATACAAACAAATCTTTTCTTAACAAAATTTATAAAAAAGGTATACGTAAAACTTGGCGTAGTCACCAGATTAAAAACGAAGTTGATAACTTGTATTAAATCTTTTGAATTCTTCTGTTTCTTTTGATGGTATAGATAGGTGTAAAAGGGAAAAGGTAACAAGAAAGAAAGATAAGCTACAAGGTTCCATGGAAGAAAATAGCAAAGGAGAGACAAATCTCTTGAAGAAAATCGGTAAGAAAATCCCATCCAGAACGACCACTATTTAAGAGAATCAAAAGGAAGTATATAGAACTAAAGAGGAAGTAAGAACTTCCGATAAAAGTCTTTACGACCCGACCTACTTCATGTTCGACCTTAGTTATAACGGTCCTTTTTATAGTTATTGGAGTCTATACGTCTACTGTGTTGAGTACCGTCTTTCGCTTCTCCTTGATTTCTTGGAGAACTACTTCCACTTTCTGTTCTCACTTTTTCGACCGAATTTTGAGTTTAAGTTTATTTTATTCTAGTATCGTAGGTCAGGGTAGTGAAGTACCATCTATCTACCCCTTTGTTAGCTTTGTCACTGTCTGAAATGAAAGAACCCGAGATTTTAGTGACGTCTACCACTGAAGTCGGCATTGTGAACGAGGAACCCTCTTTTCGATACTGTTTGGATCTATTGCTAAATTTTCGTCTCTGTTCTACTTTGACCTCGGTTAATATGTCTCACTTCATTCGGTCTTTCTTTTTGTGGTTATGTCATATGATTGTGTATATATACCTTAAATCCTTCTACCGTTACTGCTGGGACATACGTTCTGTCCTTTTTTCTGTGTCTACACATATTACCTGAAAACCTGAGTCTCCCTCTCCCTCTCCCACCCTACTAAACCCTCTTACCCTTAAGATTGTACATATGATAGTACATTCTTAACTTAGCGGTCAGGTACAGACTGCGTCCCACGTCGTACGAACCCCGACCACGTACCCCTCCTGGGTCTCTCTACAACACCCCTCCCTCCACCCTCCCCCCAAGTACAAACCCTTGCGTACATTCTTAATTTCTAAAATTTTAAATTTTTTATTTTTTATTTTAATTTTTTTTTATTTTACAACGTTAGTGTGTGTGTTTTTTTCGTCTGTGTAATGAAACGGTTGTTTCCAGGTAGATCAGTTTCGATACCAAAAGGGTCATCCGTACATACCTACACTCTCAACCTGGTATATCTTCTGAAGTCACTTCTTCTTAACTACGAAAACTTGAAACCACAACCTTTTCTGAGAACTCTCACGGATCCTGACGTTCCTCTAGTTTGGTCACGTAGGATTTCCTTTAGTTAGGACTTATAAGTAACCTTCCTGACTACAACTTCGACTTCGAGGTTATGGAACCGGTGGACTACGTTTCCCAGTGGAACTACGACCCTTTCTGACTTCCGTCCTCTCCCCTACTGTCTGCTGTTCTACCAACCTACCGTAGTGACTGAGTCACCTATACTCAAACTCGTCGAGACCCTCCACCACTTCCTGTCCCTTCAGACCACACGACGTCAGTCTGTGTTGACTTGTTGTTGTTACTAAAAACCTAATTATCAAGAAAGTCGTTTACTTTCTTATAACACGTTAAAGGAAGACCAGAGGTACCAAAGCCTATTCTTTAGACGACAGTAAATTTAATAAAAGAGTGACTTCCATTTCTCAAAGAGAGTGACGAAAGTTCTAAAAAAAAAGTAACAAAAATCAAAAGTCTGTATCTGATACTAAACAGAACCATATCTAAGGATACCTAAATAGAACAAAACCTAAAAGGTTCCGAGAATTTTGACATCTTCATATAGAAAACAGTTTAAACGTCGTAAAAATCGATAATCAAGAAGTTCATTAAGTCAGGATAGAAAAAAGGGGAGGGAAAGACCCTACGAATACTTTGTGTTTACAATCTCGAAGACAATATCAGGGTGAACAGGGACTCTAAGGTAATTTAAAAAAAGTCAGATAAAAGATAACAAGTCTGACTCACTAAAGACAACAAGAAAGATGTTCAAGTAACTAAGAAGTGAGACAGAGAAGGTAAAACGATAGCTCAGGTAAGAAACTTAAAAATTAAAACCAATTACATAAAAAGTCGAGATTTTAAAGATAAACCAAGAAGAAATATAGAAGATAAATAGAAAACTCTGAAAGAAAAAAAAGTGAAACAAAGTTCGTATAAGTATTAACCAACGACTTCGTAAAAATCCTACCGACGAAATATTAAATATGGTCTATTAAGATTGTGGAGAGTAGAGTCACGACCGTAGAAAAATAACGGAAAAAAGTAATTTCAGCTTTACAAGAACCAAGAACTATACTGTTCAATAAAAGTCAAGTCGATGACTGTAACGTACATGATACGATATTCTAAGACCTAGAATGACTTTACAAGACAAAATCGGTAGAATAAAACTATTTCACGACTCTCCCCTTCCACAATGGAACAATGACGGACCATTCCATCTTCAGGTCCAAGAGGAGAATTTTAGGTGACTGTGGACTCCGTCATCCCTGAGAAGTAAAAATGACCCTCCTCCACCTTCAAGACCGAGGGGTGATCCGGAGGTGACTATGGTAGGACTGACCCTCTCTGTCTTTACGGAAATAAAGAGGGACGTACCGGAGGTGACTGTGACGATGTCTCCCCCAACAGTAGTAATTACGACACAACACCACTTTCTTGACTGAGAAGTGATCCGAAGGAGACTGTGTGGGGTCGTTCCTCATCCTTCTCTCCGAGTAATGATGGGTCACCTCTGCTTTCAGAGCTGAGGGATAGACCGGAAGAGACTGTTGTGAGACCCATCGACGGAGTAATGTCGACCCATTTCCACCTTCAGACCCGAGGGGTGAACCGGTGGTGACCGTACTCATTCCTATTGCGGTGTCTCAAAACAAAACAAAAGAACCACAAACAGACCTCATCTCGTCAATAACCCATTTACGAAAGTCTTGACGATCAGAAAGGATCAGCACACCGATATATCTTGTCTGAAAACAACCCTGAAAGAGAAAACCGGACGGTGTAACCGTAAAACCGGAAGACCGAAGAAATCGTGGTTTAAATTCTACATACCCCGTTTTTCTTTTGGGTTCCTTGAGAGGTGACACAACAAGGAACCCAGACTCGGTCAAACAACAGAAGAGAGGTGGAAAGTCTCGGAAAAATATGAACCAAACATGTATTGAAAGGTTAAAAAAGTCAACAAGAATCTTCCTTATCCCGTTTCATGTATATAAGATAGAAGGACATTTACCTTATAGAAGAGGAAACAATATACTTTTTCCACTACGAGTTTGTTCCTTTTTATTGTACGGTTCCGATGAATATTAATTATCTAACGACTGAACGACGGACAATAAAACAGAAGAGGACGTTCTGACTGAAAAATTTTGTACCCATAATATAGAATTTTTTTTAAAAAAAACCAAAGATAATTTCATGGTTAAAGTAAAGAGACATGAGACATTAATATTGAATAATTACGAATGATACACTGTCCGAGACCCGACTTACGAAATGTACGTAAAAGAGTGAATTAGGAATATTCTTGAGACGTTATGTTTATAATAATAAGGGTAAAATTTGTACTTCTTTGACTCCGGACGTTCATTCAGTATGTTAACCATTCTCAGTCACGACCCCAGTCGGGTGGTCCTATCGGACGGAAACATCCGAGGGTTATTCAAAAATGGATTATGTTCCTACCGAAGCCCCTTTAGTCTCTTTCAATCGGTCTCAAACCCAATCGACTCTTCTGTCTCTTTATTTCGACTTTATATACTGAAATCAAGTCAACTACTACGAAATCTACCATCTGAGTCTTCTTTAGTTTCTGTGACGGGTTTTATTCCAACCTATAAAATTATTTAGTAACTATGGTAGTAGGTAATCGACACAGGACAGTAACCTCTCCTTTCTAAAATGTGGACTGAGATTACGGGTGATTGGTTTTTATGTCATACACTCGGGTGCTCACGATAAGAACAACTTTCTTATATTTCCTTAAAAAATTTTGTACTTTGGATCTTGAGATCCGGTGTCAGGGACTCTGGGAAGAGAATAAAAATCTAAAAAAAAGTATATCTGGTAAAAGTTTCAGGAATAACTTAAATAATGTTATGACGAAAACAAAGTCCAAAACCAAAAAACTGGTGCTCCGTACGTCCTAGGATCGAGGGAGTGGTCCCTGACTTGAGCGTGGAGGACGTAACCTTCCACTTCGGGATTGGTGACTTGATGGTCTCTTCAGGATAAACCTGGGAAGAAATCAGAATATTATAATCTCTAACTCCTCTTGTAACTCATAGAGTAGGATTTGGTCCCCACCATCTAAAGACCCCTCCCCCTTCAAAACAGTGACTCCTCAGTCAGATAGGTATGCAGGGTATTCAAAACCCTTTTTTTTCTTTTAGTGAATTCAAGGTCTATATAGTGTTACCCATTGTCTTCGTTAAGTTCCTTTCCCAAGTACAGGTCGGGGAAAATAAATAAAGAAAAAGGAAGTCCCTAAGTCTCTGAGTCCTGGATGGACTTATTAGGGTCAATCGTTTCAATGTCTACGGTGGCTTGAGTTCCTAGACAATATCAAGAGTATCTTCCAATACAATCTTTTCAGTAGGACCTACTTTCAAGGGTCATTATTCACCGGTGACAACTTACCGAGACAGGAGTCCTGTAACTAACAGTCTCGTGAGTGTTCCTTCTTACATGGATACTTTCTTTTGCCAATCCGTCTCCCACTCCAAAATTCAGGTCCATTTGACTGTCTACAACTGTTTTCGTTTCGCACCAGAGTATGTAACAGGAGCTTGACTAGTTGAAAAGAATAGACTTTCACCGGTGACTCGTCATTCTTTCTCGTCCCTTTTCGAGAGACAAAGTATATGACATTGGTTGAGGCTTTAAGATGTAGAAAAACCGGATCCATTGTTGGAGAAACATAGTTACCCGTATACCTCATCCTTCTCTCTCTTTGACCTTTACATATAAAGGTCGAGTCGATGACACGGACAAGAATCTTCGCCACTTTTTACTCTACCACCTTTTTCCTAGTCCTTTGTTTCGATTAGCTATTATTCTTTTTGTTATGGATTTGTGAATTCTTCCTCCATTATCCACGTTTTACTGTACCTCGATTTAGACACAGCTTCTTTTAAAATAAATGAAGAGTATAGTTGTACTTACGCCCTCCGTTTCCGTTTAAAATGGAAATTTAATGGATTGTCTTCGTTTGGAGATCATCGGGAACAATAGTCATAAACCTTCACTGACATTACGCGAGACTCTTGAACCTCATTAACCTTATTTTATCGACAAAATCACAAATTTACATTTTAGTTGTCTATGATTTAAAATCATTTCTACATCTTAGCACAGGAATTTTTCCGTGTCCTCGTACGGTGTCTTACCCTACCTTTGACCTGACTTATATGTTTGTGTAGACCTCTTTTGTCACACGATCAGTCTTACCAGTCGCAACCAACGGACCAGTCAACAAGTCACACCTTCGAGTCTTTTTCCGTGAACTGAGTACTTGCAACCGCTACGGGAAGACTCTGACAGTCCCGTAACACACCAAACTAAAGATATGTGCCAGGGGATCCCCTTCATTAACACGACTAGTGTCCTGAAAGTCAACCCAGACCAGAGACGTTGCCAGTAAAGCTTAATATTTAATCATCTACCAGCAAACTGAGTCCCTTCTTTTGACGAATGGGACACCTAAAGTCACAAAACTAATGATACTGTTATAAAAGAGTTACATTTAATTATTAAAATATACTAATAATATTTAGTCCAAGTACCTCATACCAATAATACCCAAGTCGACTTTTCACCTAGGTAAGATCCTCAAAACCGTTTTAGTAAAGACCTAGAAGAACCAGCTCCTATTAGTCTAAGGTTTCACACCTTTAAAGTTGTTCCTTCTACGGAGAACAGAAAAGTAAGGAAATTATTGAATACCCGGACAAACAGACCACCCCTGTAATTATTATCGTACTTTCACAAGTCAAAGATTTTAGACTTGTGATTGGGACACTTATTTTATAGTGACACTGACTAAGTACAGCTACATACCGTTTTTGGTGGTGTTATAACATTTCATTAATCGGAGGTTAATTTTATTTATCTAATATTTTTTTCTTATACGTAGAAGACGGAGAAAAGAAATAGACAATTTGTATTGAAATTGAACTCAAGGAATCGTTATTCATTTATTAGCTCTACCTCTGAAGTATATGAGGACACTAAGATCGTGACTTGAGTGGTTACCTGTAAACTACTGTACTAGGTTTTTAAGGTATTTAATGACTTCGTGTCTTTCGACGTATTCTCTGTAACTCTCCTCCTTAGTCTACGGAACGGTCGTTTGGTTCGTAGTCCTGACTTTTCGTTCTATTAAATTCATTCGTTTCCATCGGACCGAAAAATTTCAGTGGACTTTATTTTTGACATTTCTTACAAATTTTGTTTTTACGGGGTACACGTGTTGACTTATACCATTGTCATAGGAAACCGTATGTCGGGAATTAATCATGAAAAATACTAGACGAAACTAAAGATCGAAGAGAAGGGTAAAATAGTGTACAAAAATGTGAAGTTAAGATTTAGTATCCGAATTTGTGGAAAGTACACTTAGTACCTTTCGTTTGTAGTTTCGTTATTCTGGAAATTAGAGTTGTCGAGTCTTCGTCTGGTAAGAGTGGGAGTCAGATCATATTCTTCCGGGATCCCTAGGAGGTCCCAACCTCTATTTCGATCTACCGTTTCGTTCTTAACAGTGTGAATTGACTGAACTGAGGTTCAACGATACACAACAGAAAGAAAGTATACGGTCAGTGAGGTCGTAGAAGGAAGTCGAGGAAGAAGTCATGAATTAAAGAAAAAATTCTTCGTGGTACTCTAAAACCTTTAAAACTCCGTTTACCTGACTGGATGTACCACAGTAGGAAACTACAGAGTTCAGGTGTTGAGGACGGGACTCGTTGAGAGAAGTTAAATGTAGTGTGGTCACACGAGTAGTCTTTAGTTAATACTCAGATGACTCGGTTTAAATAACAGACTTTGTTCGTTCCGAAAAAAATACCTTTTCAAATTTGGATATGTCTTTGTCTCATATTACTTGGGGGTTCGTGGGTAGTGGGTGAAGTTGCTACCAGTTGAGTACCGGTTAGAACAAAGTAGTTACAGAAGTAGGGAGAGGGTAGGGTATTAATAAAACTCCGTTTAGGTTTTGTAATTCAGTAAAGTAGACATATATAAAAGTCATATATACAATATCTTTTTCCGGGAGAAAATTCATGTTATGGCAGTAGTGTGGATTCTTTGATTATTACCAAGAAATGGTAATAGTTTGTAGGTTATAAGTTTAAAGGGACTAAAGAGTTTATATCAACATGAACATCTGGTGGACATTCTACTAGATGTCACTGATTAACCATGAGTACAGGAACTCACTCAAAGTGGGGAATTCACACTTTATTGAATGAAGAAAAAATTTTTAAATAAATAAAATTACCTCCAATTAATGAAATGTTATAACATCACCAAAAACGGTATGTAACTGTACTTAGTCGGTACCCATATGTGCACAAGGGGTAGGACTTGGGAAGAGGGTGAAGGGAGGGGTACGGTAGGGTAGGGAGTCCCAGTAGGGTCACGTGGTCGGGACTCATGGGACAGAGTACGTAGTTTGGACCTGACCGCTAGATAAAGTGTATACTATTATATGTACTAAGTTACAATAAGAGAGTTTAGTAAGGTGGGAGAGGAAGAGGTGTCGCAGGTTTTCAGACAAGAAATGTAGACACAGAGAAAACGACAGAGTGTATATCCCAGTAACAATGGTAGAAAGATTTAGGGTATATATACACAATTATATGACATAACCACAAAAGGAAAGACTGAATGAAACGAGACATATTATCCGAGGTCAAAGTAGGTGGAGTAATCTTGACTAAGTTTTCCTAAGAAGAATTATCGACTCATTATAAGGTAACACATATACATGGTGTCGAAAGAATAGGTAAGTAGACGGCTACCTGTAAATCCAACGAAGGTGCAGGACCGATAAACTTTGTCACGACGCTACTCGTAACCCTATGTGCACAGAGAAAGTTAAGACCAAAGGAGTCACACATACGGGTCGTCACCCTAACGACCCAGTATACCCTTATTGAATGAAGGTAATTATTATTTATCCGATGTTGTTTTTACTATTCTACAGTGAAACCCCTAACTCAACGATCTTCTGACACAAAAGACAGAAATAACGAGAGACCGAGAGAAAGAGAGAAAGTAAGTCCAGTGGTCGACGGTTTCCACTGAAGTTCGCACACAATGGATGCGTCAGTGTCTCATAGAACCAGAATCTTCCGAGGTACGAACCGAATTACGAGATGAGCCTAGTAGAATTTTATGACCTATTAAAAACTTGATCCCTTAGACGTAAACGTAGAACGTGACCCGGAGTGTGTAGTCAACAAGGACGGTCTCCGGTACAACACTCCTATGAGTTCGTCGGCATATCTCCGGCTATACCACCTTTTGGGTTTGGACGGTCGTTTGTACTCATCGGACCTTCGGCTAGGCCGTCGGAGTCGTCTCGGAACTCTACTTACTGTCAAACTGACGTTGGAATACTCTCTGGAACTCGGTCTCCATACCGTCCAAACCCCACTAGAAATTTTTTTTTCAATAAACGATAATGTACAACGTGAAAGAAAACACCAACAATATGAAAAAAAAAAAAAAAAAAATGTTTGAAACACAAATGTAGTTTACTTCAGGAGTGTAATCAACTAGGTAGAGAATTCAGAAAACATTAAATACCAAGGGGAAGGTGTAAAAAAGGGAATCGTACAGAGATAACTGACGTTCATTGTCTTTTGGTCAAGTTTAGTCGAACTCGTTTTATCCTTTTTTTAAAAACCGACTTGCCGTGTCAAACGACCTAGAATCAAGAGACTGGACTCGACCTGGGCTCCGAGTACCGTAACTTTTGTGACTCAGGATTGGTGACCTGGTGGTCCCTTAAAGGTTTTATCCTTTATGTAATTTTCTCCTGTTTCCAGTCAACCTGGAGTAGTCTCCGACCTTCGTCTTGATTTATCGGTAGTCCTAAGTCCGTCGACAAAGGGGTAAGAGAAACAGATGTCCAAATATATCAGAGGACAAAACAAGGGTCAAACCCCCGGAGATACTTGTTCTGAAGATACATATAAGAACGTGTACTGAGGTCCTCGTATTCACCTATTTAAGGGAGTTCCACTATGTGGGACTTCGTATTGACTACCCCGTAAATTATATATATATATAATATCTAAATTCAAGAAACAACCCATAAGATACCAAACGAAAAGTTAGAAGTAACACATAAGAAAAAAAAAAAAAAAATTAAAACCGACGTGACCCAGAAGTAACGTCGGGGTGTCGAATATCCTAGAATCAAGGGGTTGGTCCCTAGTTTGGGTGTAGGGGACGTAACCTTCCACCTAAGAATTGGTGACCTGATGGTTCCTTCAGGAGTAGTACAGAGACTTATTTGTCTTCAAGAATTCGGAATAAATTAAGTTGAAACGTCAATAATGAAAAATCCGATTACGAAAAACACGGAACAAATTCTTTGTAAAAGATGGAGTTCAGGTATTTCTATAAGAGGAGATAATAAGTTTTTTCCGAAATATCAAAACAGAAAGTATAAACCCAGAAATTAGATAGTCCTTGTCTAAAAACACATACCCACTCCATACCCAGATTTTTTAACCAAAGTATATTTATAAGTTAAATATACTTTATAAAACAAAGTCTAGGAAAATTTTTTCGGACAAAGATATCACTGTGTAGACTATGTTTGGTGCGTTGCATATGTACACACTGAGAAGACAAGGCGACGGGATTAACAGGTAAAGATATTATGGTGTCACAAATCAATGAAAAAAATCATTAATCATTATAAAACGTTATTTAAATTATTAGGGGTAAAATAACACTTTATATATGTATCTTTCATGTAATTTTGTCTACGACTCAAATTATTTATAGATATTTTGTTTGTGACTACAATAGTGGATGAGTCTAGAAAGTAATGTCGGGGTAGGGAGGGGTGTCTTCATAGGTAATAAAACTGAAAACACTATTATTGAAGAAACGAAAAGAAATATTAAAATGGTGATGACATGTTTAGGGATTTGTTATATCAAATCAAACAGGGTGATGACTTCAAATATAATCACCTTAATATTGCGTATATTAAAAATAAAGACGAAGAAAAAGAGTAATAATACATATCTTCGTAGAAGGTCCAACAGTACTCAACGAACTCTCTCGCGGACAAGGAAGAAGACACCTAAGGTTGTATACGTATATACTTACGAATAAATAAGTAAGATGAAAACTACCTGTAGTAGAATTTGTAAGAACTACCGACCTCTACGTTTAAGAGGATACCGCATGAAATTCTCTTGAATGTACAAGAATCTTTTACAATGGAAAGTTAATTAAATCCGAAAATAATTATAAAGAGTCATTTCAACATGTAATTATTAAAGAGACATCTCCAGAAGGTGTAGTAAAGAATCAAAGTAACGTTGAATGAAGTATAAGTGATACGAAACCACTTAGTATAAATTTAAAAAAAGGTGTAAAGTAAAGAACGTCCATACTTTCTTATTTTAACTAAAAATAAATGTGTAGAATATGGGTCGTTGGAACTGTTTTAGAATAATTAATATAGTTAAATAGACATCTAAGAAAACTTAAGAGATGTAATTTTTTTTAGTAGATACTTACTACTTCAAAATAAACAAACATTAACGATACATTAAAAAATGGGAAATAGAACGAACTTATGTGACGGAGACTTAAGTCATATTACAACTTTTCGGGACAAATGAGAAAAATTCCGTTAAAAAAAGTTTAAATTAAAATAGACACCGACGTGACCCAGAAGTACGACAGGTACCCGAAATAGATCAACCACACACCCGAGGAGTGAGACCACCGAAGAGGTCAACACCTCAGACCCGAGATCCAGGTGCCCGAAGTCAGCGACGCCGTGTGTCCGAATCGACGGGACACCGTGTACCCTAGAAGGTCCTGGTCCCTGACTTGGGGGACAGGGGACGAAACGTCCTTCTGAGAGTTGGTGTCCTGGTGTCCCTTCGGGTGGGATAAATGAGAAATGTTGGTTGTACACCACACTTCTGACTCAGAAAACTTTACATCCCAAAGGTTATTGAGTGGTTATGTCCCTTCCATTCTCTTAAAGAACCGTTGTCAGGTTCTTGATTTAACAGATTCAGAATCAATTCCAATCTGACACCTCTTTATCTCCCTTTGGTTTAGAGATTTGAAAGGTTTTGGAATTTTTAAAAAATTTAAAACTTGATTCAAATGTGAATATCTTTTCGATGTTTCTATTATCGCATAAAGGTATATTACCCCTTCCTCATACAGTTCTGACATATACCAATAGTACACTTTACGACCCGATGTACTGAGTGTTCGACCTTAGTTCTAACGGTCCTTTTTATAGTTGTTGGAGTCTATACGTCCACTGTAGTGAAATTACCACCTTTCGCTTCTCCTTAATTTCTCGGAGAACTACTTCCATTTTCTGCTCTCACTTTTTCGACTGAATCATGAGTTGTAAGTATTTTACTTCTAGTATCGTAAACCAGGGTTGTGAAGTACCGTTTATCTACTCCTCTTTCACCTTTGTCACTGTCCAAAATAAAAGAACCCGAGGTTTTAGTGACGTCTACCACTGACGTCGGTACTTTAATTTTCTGTGAACGAGGAACCTTCTTTTCGATACTGTTTGGATCTGTCACACAACCTCTTCCGTCACCGTGGGGTGCGGTCATGAGAACAGACCTTTTAGGGTACCTGCCTCCTCGGACCTTCCGACATCAGGTACCCCAGCGACTCCCAACCTGTGCTGACTCACTGAAGTGAAAGTGAAAAGTGAAAGTACGTAACCTCTTCCTTTACCGTTGGGTGAGGTCACAAGAACGGTCCTCTTAGGGTCCCTGCCCCCTCGGACCACCCGACGGCAGATACCCCAGCGTGTCTTAGCCTGTGCTGACTTCACTGAATCGTCGTCTCTCACATAATTTTTCGTCTCTGTAGTAAAACGACTGTTTCCAGGCAGATCAGTTTCGATACTAAAAAGGTCATCAGTGCATACCTACACTCTCGACCTGGTATTTCTTTCGACTCGTGACTTCTTAACTACGAAACCCTGACGCCACAACCTCTTCTGAGAACTCTCAGGAAACCTGTCGCTCCTCTAGTTTGGTCAGTTGAGATTTCCTTTAGTTAGGACTTATAATTGACCTTTCTGACTACGACTTCGACTTCAAGGTTATGAAACTGGTGGACTACACTTCTCGGTTGAGTAACCTTTTCTGGGACTACGACCCTTTCTAACTCCCGTTCTCTTCTTCCCCCGTTGTTTCCTATTCTACCAACCTACCGTAGTAGCTGAGTCACCTGTACTCAAACTCTCTTGAGACCCTCTACCACTTCCTGACCACACGACGTCAGGTACCCCAACGTTTCTCAGTCTGTGCTGACTCGTTGACTTGTTGTTATATACGGAATGGACGACGACGACGACGATTCAGCGGAGTCAGCACAGGCTGAGACACGATCTAGGGAGATTACACTTATAACATGTATTAGTATCATATTAACAAACATAGTCCTTTAATTGTAATCTTTTATTGATAATTATTTATGAAATGAAGTTAAAGTTGTCGAAAGGGGGATTAAAGGGAAAAGACAAAGTATTAAGGTAGGTCTCAAGGGATAAAGTAAATCGACAATAAAGAGGAATTACGATTATAGACAATAATCAAGGAGTCAACAATGAACAGAAAGAACTAAAACAGTGAAACCTTCTCATAACTCGATGAAACGATTTACGGGAAGTCAAACCTCAACTCGAAGGGACCATCGATCCGACTATTTCTTAGACGGACTTTACAACCTCTGGACCCAAACCAGGGACCCAACCCTTCTAGAGGACCTCCTCCGGTACCGTTGGGAGAGGTCCTAAGAAAGGACCTCTTAGGGATACTTGTCTCCTCGGACCACCCGATGTCAGGTACCCCAGAATTTCTCAGCCCGTACTGACTCTCTGATTCCTGTCTCGTCCGAGGAGTACTAGTGTGGTTCCGATTTACGAAGCCTACGCTTATGATGTCTTTGCTGTAATGCAGGAAGGATCACGTAATATAATGTCTGAAATACTAGAGGTTTACAGAATGATAACCACTACTGTCATGACTAGTGACCCACTTCCACCGACGAGGGTCCAAGAGATAACATTCTCTTCCTCCTCAATTATTGATAGAACTCCTTCTATAAACCTTGATATGTTAGGACCAAAGGGACCACCGAGTCTACCATTTCTTCGACGGACGTTACGCCCTCTGGACGTAAACTAGGGACCCAGCCCTTTTAGGGGACCTCTTTCTTTACCGTTGGTGAGAACATAAGACGGACCTCTTAGGGTACCTGTCTCTTCGGACCTCCCGATGTCAGGTACCACAGCGTCTCAGACTGTGTTGGCTCACTGACTGGGAAAGTGAAAAGTTCAAGACAATGTGTCAAACGGTTGAAAATGGGTGACTGAAATTGGAGAGAATCACCTAGAACAGAGGTTGTCATAATGACATCAGAAAATGATTACCACTAAAAGATAAAAGAAAATGTACCTATTTAACCCAAGATGACATTCCTTCTCGATCGTACAAAGTTTATTCCAAAAGTGACACGTCATAAAAATTTTCTAAAAATTTTTAGAACTGACTTAAACAAGGTTATAACGAAGACAAAGTACAAATCTAAAAAACCGCCATTCCGTACCCCTAGAATCGAGGGATTGGTCCCTAACTTAAGTGTGAGAGACGTAACGTTCCACTTCAGAATTGGTGACCTACCGGTCCCTTCAGGGTGACACGTCATGAAAACAAAGTAAACTTCTTTTAATAACAGATCAGGATGAATAAATTTACGTTCATTTTGAAAGTTTAACAAATGTGATGTTTAATAAAGTAATAAGTATGATGAATTTTATTGTATGTCAGGGAATCAGTCGTTCTCAACGAACCTAAATGAGTAAGTATGTCAATATATTAGTAATAAGTTGTTTATGGAACTCATGGTTAATACACGGTTTATGACATGATCTACAATCCATATCAATATGTGGGACTACAATGAGAATAAAACCATGTTTTAATATGACTACTGAACCTTTAAATCGTCTCTTTACAGGAGTTTGGAACTGGTATTCACTTCCTAGAAACTATTCACCCCAAGTCATCATCTGAGTGTCCAGTTCGATGTTCTCAAGTCCAGAGAGTAAGGTCTTGGTGTCCTTACGAGATCTCTACAAGACTATGAAAAGACCTTCACTTATATGAATATGTTTACCCGGTAAAACCAAACATAGATGGTATACCTTTAATTTTTTTGTTTTGTTTTTTGGATCAATGAATCAACCGACGTGGCTCAGAATCAAAGTTGTGGACCCTAGAAATCGACACTGTACACCTTAGATCACGAGACTGCTCCCTAGTTTGGACCCGAGGGACTTGACCACCAGAATCGGTGACCTGATGGTCACTTCAAGGACGGTGTACCTTTAATTACATTAGGTATCAGAGGTTTTAAATGTTTATCGAGCACTACGAATTGTCGTAGTTTTGTTTGTTGGGTGAATTTTTTACCCGTCTTCTGGATTTATCTGTAAAGAGGTTTCTTGATGACTTCAAGTACGTGGGGTCGGGAGTATGAGGTGTTGTTCCCTTCGAACTCGTCACGTTCATCTGTCGTCGGGGGTGAGTGGTGTTGATCTCTTTCGGGTACGTGTCGCTCCTTCCGGGTCACGTCGGGGTTTGTCTACTCATTTGTTCGTTACGAATTATTTACTGATATAGTTTCTTTAGAAGAAATCTCCTTACATGATATTATAGGTAATATGTATTTTTTTCTTTATCTAGGTGTTTTTATACCGATAGACTAGAAACTGTTTTCACGTTTTTGTTAAGTCAGCTGTCATCAAAAATTTCTACGTCGTTTTTTATTTTTAGAACTAGATTTGAAGTGTAGAATGTATTTTAGAACTAGATTTGATTTTTGAAGTGTAGAATGTTTTTAGAACTAGATTTGAAGTGTAGAATGTATTACTAATTGAGTTTTGTCTAGTCAAGATTTTCATTTGGCATTTTATATTCTAAAACTCTTCTTTTGTATCTTCTTTTAGAAACATTGGATTACACTAATTCACTTCTCAAAAACGTATACTGTCCTTTTTGAGTTGAGTATTTGTCTTTTTTTTTACTTGTCGTAGTTTTAATTTTCGGAAACGAGACAGTTTATATAACAGTTCTCTTACTTTTCTATTCGATGTCTGACTCTCTTTTATAAACTTTTAGTATATAGATTGTTTCCTGAATAAGAATCTTATATTTTTCTTAAGAGTTTTTGATTGTTATTCTTTTTTTTAGGTTAATTTTCTACTCGTTTTTTGAACTTGTCCGTGGAACCGTTTCCCCTAGACTCCTGTCGTTTATTCTTGTACTTTTCTACAAGTTCAAGTAATCGGCAATCTCTTTGCGTTTAATGTTGGTTTTACTTCCTGAGAGGACCACCATGTCACCTATTCATCGATGGACGGTAACGTCCCCTGGACCCAAACTAGGGACCAGACCCTTCTAAGAGTACGACACCCGTTGATTCGGGTACGTGGTGTTGATGACTTCGGGTGTGTACCATGTCGGACACGAAACGTTGTTCTCTTCAGTGATACTCCTCGGGCGGGTGACGTTGATCTCTCGTCCGGGGTGAGTGACATTGATTCCTTTCAGGTACGTGTCGTTGTTTCTGGGTCGTGTCGGTTTTTATTAATTAATCAAATTTTTAGAATTGAGAAATTTTTTTTTTTTAACCGACGTAACCCGGAATCAACACAACACGGCCGAGTCATCAACCTCGCACACCCGAATCAGTGAGGTACCGTATACCCTAGGATCAAGGGACTAGTCCCTAACTTGGGTATTAGGGACGTAAAGTTCCATCTAAGAATTGGTGACTTGGTGGTCCCTTCAGGGATTTTTTTGGAAATTTATTTTTTTCCACGTTCCCTAGAGAGACCAAAAAAACAAAACAAAACAAAACAAAAACAAAAATGTTTAATTATACTTAGATATCAATGGAGTTTTGTCTTTCAAATTAAATTTCTATCACTGTTATAGTTCACGATTGTTCCCACACCTCCTTGATCTTAAGAGTATATAACGACCACCCTATCCAAGTCGGTGAGACGTATTTGTCAAACCGTCAAAGAACATTTCAATTTGTATATGAAGGGTATATTGGTTATTATAGTGAGGACCCCATAAATGGAACCTCTTTACTGTTAATACAAGTGTGTTTTTGGACATGTACTCACAAGTGTCGTTGAGACACTACCTGGGTCTTGACCTTTGTTTTACAGGTAGTTATTTACTTACCTATTTGTTTGACACTATATCAGTGTATTGCCTTATAACGAGAAGTTGTTTTTCCTTATTTGATAACTACGTATATCGTCAAACGTAACTAAAATACTACGACTTAATTTCTACAGTAGGAAGTCTTCAATATATAATATACTCAGGTACATATACTGTAAAACTTTTTCTGTCTCGATACCACTACCTCTGCTCTAGTCACCAACGGTGCCCAGTCTCCAATCGTCTGTTACACTGATTCTTCACTACCGTGTTCTGTCGAACCCCCGACTACCTTGACGATACATCGGACCAACACCGTCACCAATATGTTTAAATATGGACACAAAATTAAGTATCTTGATATTCTTTATTCATTTAAAATGACATTCTATTAATAAAATTTCCCTAGGGAAAAGGGGTGATTGTCGGGAAAACGGTCTCAACCTAACCTGTCTCCTCGGACTACCCGATGTTAGGTATCCAAAGGTTTCTCGACCTGTACGTTCCATCGTAAGTGACTCATTTCGCAATTGTGATTTAGGAAAGCGACTATTTCGACTAGAACCCAATCGAAAGATCGACAAAGAAACCTTTGGACTATTACCACCTTACAGTCGACACAGTGGTTCGTTATGATCAGTACCATTTTTCCTGGACTAATCAAATAAGATCGACCTGGTTCCCACTTACTTTCTAATCATAGACCACCCTTCGGGATTGAAACTCGAAGAGTCTCGTGTTACTGTCAACGTTGACCTGTACAGTGATACCCTGGGGACCTCCGTAGTCGATACCCTTAATCTTCTCTACCACCAAGGATGAACCCTTTGTCCTGAAGATTTCGGGTCTATCGAGGGGACGGATAGATTCACTAGAACAGAATATAGACTTGACGGCGAACATTCTAGTTTCTCACCGGGGACCTGACGACACACACTGAACGATTTCTCTTCGATCGTACGACCCAAAGAATAAGAAGTGGAAAGATTCATGTTAGTTGCGGGTCACTCTAGATAGATAACCTCAGGACACTCATACTTTACTGATCAATTCCTTTTTTACCGACACTCGTCCGTAATGTTCTTAAGTCCCAAGATTTGATTTGACTCTGCAAACCTTGGTGGGAGCTTCTCAATCTTTAAACCGTCCATTCCTTTGTTGACCATTACTGCACTTACCTTTAGTGAAAAAAAAAAAAGGGATAAATAGATCGTGTTCATTGAACAAATGAGACCTGTTCACTATATGACAGACATCCACTTTTCGGGAACATAGAAAGAATGGAACCCCTTAAACGTGTTCCGGTTGTGAATATGGTCGTTCATTCAGAGGTTCTTCGGTTAGGAACTTAGCTATCTTTGTGTAGGTGAGATCCTTCCCTTTGTGCCATTCGTCCGTAGAAGCCTTGAACATGGTACTCGTAGACGCTCTTTCTTGTCTGAATTCAAGAGACTTCTTTTTCAGGTATCCCGGTTCTTTTCGATGTGGTTTATGAAAGAAGAAGGGTGTGTTGTCTCAAAAAACAGTTATGACGACTGTAAACCTGTATAACCTGACCGTTTCAGAAACAACACTCCGACAGGACACGTGACATCCTACAGACCGTTGTAGAGACCAGACATAGGTAGGTAATCTACGGTGGTCGTAGGGGAGGGGATCAGAATTATTGGTTTTTACAGAGGTCCGTGACGGTTTATAAGGGACCCCCTGCCATAGTGGAGGTCAACTCCTAGTCACGGTATGTACTATTCTTGATTCCGAAGATCCCCGAAGGGACCACCGTGTCATCATTTCTTAGACGGACGGTTACGTCCTTTGTACCCAAGCTAAAGACCCAGTCCTTCTAGGGGACCTCTTCTTTTACCGTTGGATGAGGTCATAGGAAGGGACCCTTTAGGGTACCTGTCTCCTTGGACCCCCCGTTGTCAGGTGACCCAGTGTTTTCTCGGTCTGTACTAAATCGCTGATTTGTTGTTGCTTTCGGAACATTCAGGTCATACGTTTAGTCCACACGTCAAATTTCTTACAAACTTCTTTTCAGTTCGATGGTTTTAAATGGTCATCTTTTTACCTGAAAATACCGAAAGAGAACCATTCCTGTCAAAAGACTCTACACTAGGACCACCCACCGTCCCTTAATTGTGTAAGTATAGTAAGGACATATGATTTTAAAAATGGTTCGTAATTTAACTATCCTGAAACTGGACATCATTTCTTAGACGGTTATTACGTCCACGTTCTCTGAGTCCAAACTAGGGACCCAACCTTTCTAGGGGGTCTCTTCCCTTACCGTTGGGTGAGGTCATAAGAATGGACCTCTTAAGGTACCTGTCTCCTCGGACAGTCCGATGCCAGGTGCTCCAGCGTTTCTCAGTCTGTACTGACTCGTTGATAGTGAAAGTGAAAGTCCATCTTTAAATACCTTTTATATATTATATCTCAGAACACGAATACCGTAATCGGTATCTTTCTTTTCCGTTATGTTATTCCGGAATAATAGAAAATCGAGTCACCTATTGTTGATCTCCCGTAAAACAAAGGGTTCCCTGTGGACCATTACAGACCTCTGTAAAAACTACTAGTGTTGACCGTAGACCACCTATCTCCGGTCCCTAGTTTGTAGGGTGTCACATGTCCTGTCGGGAGGTGTTCTTTACTAAAATACCAGGTTTTACAGTTGCTAGGACTCTAATTCTTTTGGATGAAATTGGAAATCTAGTAGGTTTTGTCGTCTTAGTGACATTTAGTTAGTTAGTCAATTAGTCAGTTAGGTAGTCATTTTGATTATATCAAAATTTAACGAAAAACGATAAATATAGAGTCCTACCCGATTTTTGTTTCTCATACCTCTAAAAAGTACATACTTGATATCGACTTATTGACCCTAAACTAGTATCGTTGTTTGTATTGAAATCACATACGTTCCGATTTTACACACGAGTCTTTTCTTCTTTAAAGTTGTGCGAACAGAGAGTGTTGCTGCTCGGAATGACAGGGTATTCCTTCAATTCCAGTTTGTTCACATTTACAGAAACGGTTCCAGTGTCATTATTCACACCCGTCTTGACCCCGATCTTTGGTCTAGAGGACTAAAAATCTAGTCACAAGATAGGTGAGACGATGGTGATGTCAAGGATAACTGTCACCAGTTTACGTTCTGGTATCCAAAAGTCTCTTACACGTAATCATCCACGACAGCGCAGGTTGAGAAACACTGGGGTACCTGACATCGGGCGGTCCGACGAGACAGATATCCCAAGAGGTCCGTTCTTATGACCTCACCCAACGGTAAAGGATGATGTCCCCTAGAAGGACTGGGTCCCTAGTTTGGACACAGAGAACGTGGAGGACGTGACCGTCCGTCTAAGAAATGGTGACGCGGTGGACCTTTTTCGGGGACCTTTCTTAGGGCACATCACTAATAATACTCTTGGGGACCCACAATCCGCCCACATCTCTCACACGAGAGAGGCTAATACCGGGAGAGCCACCCACCGTCCCCCCCGTCTGGTGCCGTGACCCTGTCAAACAAAACATAGAACAGGTCGCAAGGAAGGAAAGGTACACGGTGAACTGACTTCTGGGCGGTAGGATCCCTCTCAGTAGTCTTGAGAAATCGTACGGTCTTTTTATTTTACCTGAACCTTATTACTCCTGGATTCTACCTACCCTTAGTTCCTTCCTTGACCTCCTTATCTTTACCTTCAACCACCTCCTTCTCATATTCGCGAAGTTGTGTTTAGATCCAGAATCAATTCCGTAGAATTTTCACTCCCTACACTCTCAACCACACTTTCGTGTTCCCTCGTGAGATTTTCTTTTTCTCATAAGTCAACGATTGGTTTTCCCTTTTTTACTTCCCTCTCTACTTCAAAGAACTTCTTTCCTTCTCTACTTCAATTTCTAATATTAAAAAAAAAAAAAAAAAATGATAAACGATCGACGAAATGTTTATGAGAGATTAGGAGTGTTAGTGGAACATTCCATCCACGATAATAGTAGGGGTAAAATGTCTACTCTTATGACTCCGAGTCAACCCAACCTATCGAATGAATTCCAGTGTGTCAACCCTTCGTCGTCCTGACCCTAAGTTTTGGTCCGTTAGGTCGAAGTCTGGGAACGAGAATCGGTGTCACGACCCGATGGAAAGTCCAATTTTAAGTCTTTATCTGTATTGGTACACGAAATCTTCATTCCTTATTCTTGACAATATTTTCGGGTACCCTCCGTCACGTCCAGTCTAAATTTACAGAGTCCTATCCCGTCGACCTCCTCTTATTCCGACTTTGAAGAAACCATCACGGACAAATACTACTCCATATTTAATCCTTTTCTGATACGAAAGTATCTCGTTTCGGTTACCCCGGGGGTTCACGAGAGAAACAGTATACTGGAGACTGGGTAGGACCTCGTCTTTTTTACTCTCGACACTATGTCCTGTCCCTTCCCTGCAGGTTCTGGTGTTGAACGTTTTCCGTCCTATACCCATTTCCTTCGCCGAGTCTCCCTCCTTCCAGACGTTATCCCGACGCACCTCCGGAAGGAGAGAACAGTGGGCTGTGTACGGTTGACACCCACTTTGGTTCTCTTTGGTAGTTGGTTGGGAACTACTTTGGTTCCCTACTGCCCCGATTGTTCACACGTCACACCGACTCCTGTCAGACTCATCAATCCCAATTATATCACTACGTCCAGTGTTCCGAAAAAATTGGACTGCAGACATCTACTGGTTCCCCAGAGATCTCCTTTAAGTCCCCCATACACTGAAATCCTCTTTACTATAGAAATAAAAGTGATTGGAGGATTGACTTTACGTCATAAAGGAAGTCAATGCATACAACTGTTGTTTGATGTCAACAATAGTCGTCTCGAATCTAAAACAGTGGTTGTCTTAGTGTTTATAAAAGTGTAATGTCATTTTGACGACGTCTATAGAATTCTATATTAAGTATGAGTAGTAATGAATCTTTAATATCAATAATCTGGGTGTTAATAATTTATAGTACTAAAAACATAAAAAAAATATATGACTATTGATATGAAGTCATATTGACCAAAGGAAGTATTACGATACATAAAATACGTAAAAATTTATAAGACCGGTTCTCGTAAATTACCCCTTTCTTACCTGAGTAGTTGCATATCACGACCCTTTTACTCTGTCGGTGAACCTCCTTTTACTTCAGTCTGAGAATGAAATATAGTATATGTTTCAAATGAGCCTTACGTAGTTTCTAGATTTAAATTCTTGATTTTGACGTTTTGAGAATCTTCTTTTGTATCCCCTTTTAGAAGTAATGGAACCTAAAGTGTTATCAAAGAATTTATTCTGTGGTTTCAGTGTTCGTTCCTTTCTTTTTTTATCTAATTTAGATTAAAGTACTTTTAATTTTGACAACATGTCGTCTTCTGTAATAGTTGTCCGTTGGGTGTCTTCCCCTCCTTTATAAACGTTTAGTGTATAGACTATTCCCAAATTATAGGTCTTATTTATTTCTTGAGGATGTTAAGTTGTTGTTTTTCCCCCTTTTTTTTAGAGTAAAAATTTGCCCATTTCCTTAGCCGTAAAGAGGTTTCTTCTATATGTTCTCTGGTTATTCGTGTACTTTTCTCCGAGTAGTATAAATCAATAATCCCTTTACTTTTTTTTTGTTTTGGTGTGGGATGTTACACTATGGTAAAATGTGGATGATCATACCGATATCCTCTTCCGTCACCGCGGGGTGAGGTCATGAGAACGGACCTTTTAGGGTGCCTGCCTCCTCGGACCATCCGACGTCAGGTACCCCAGCTATCCTCAACCTGTGCTGACTCGCTGAAGTGAAAGTGAAAAGTGAAAGTACGTAACCTCTTCCTTTGCCGTTGGGTGAGGTCACAAGAAGGGACCTCTTACGGTCCCTACCCCCTCGGACCACCCGACGGCAGACACCCCAGCGTGTCTCAGCCTGTGCTGACTTCACTGAATCGTCGTCGTCATACCGATATTGTTATTAAAAAAATTTTCCTTTTATTGTTAATAACCTCGCCTAAACTTCTTTAACCTTATGAACGATTACGATTGCACTATGTCGTTGACACTTTTTTTAAAAGAGTTTTTTAATTTGTATTTTAATGGTAAACTAGGTTGTTAAGGAGAGAATCCACATATGGATCTTTTTAATGTTCGTCTCTGAGTTTGTCTATGACGGTACGGATTATGAGTACCACCCTAATAAGTGCTATCGGGTTTTACCCTTTGTTAGGTTCACAGGTAATTGTCTACTTACCTATTTGTTTTGTTCCAGATATGAATGTTACCTCATATTTTACTTCATGACTAGGTACGATGTTGTAGTACGATTCATTTTATTTGGTCTGCACTTTCTGTTTCTAACATACTGAGGTGAATTTACTTTATAGATATTATCCGTTAAGTCTCTCTGTCTTTCGTCTTCTCTTCAATCGTCTCTGACCTCCCCCCGCCTGTACCCCTCAATAACGGATTACCCATGTTTTACAGACAAACGTCACTACTTTTTCAAAACCTTTATCGCCATTACCAACGTGTTGTAGTACTTACAGTAATTATGACGACTAAACATGTGCAATTTTACCAATTTTACTGGTTAAAATACAACATATATAAAATGGTGTTATTTTTTACAATTTTTTTAATAAGACTTTTCGACAAGTAATCCAGACTATCTATCGACTTTCCAAGTTTGTGTTTTTGTCCAATGTTCGGGGACTTGATATCGTGAATGTATCAACAAGACCATAGTAATTAATCAGGTGGTACCGACGAAAAACAACAATAACAATCCTCTGACCGTTGCCACCAATTAGTTTGTTACATAAATAATTTATAGTAGGGACCTACAACACCCCCTGTTGATTCCAGAAATACGGTTCAAAAGTTAGTTCTTTCACTATGTCTCTGAAGAGACCACCCTTCTTAGACGGACGGTTACGACCCTGTACCCTAACTAGGGACCACCCCCTTCTAAGGTGTACGGAGCCTCGTCGATTTAGGTGCGTGACGTCGACGACTCGGGTTCTTGGTATCCCGGACACGAGGTGTGGTTCTCTTCGGTGACGTTACTCTTCGGGTGCGTTGGGTTGATCTCTCATCGGGGGTGACCGGCGTTAATCTCTTTCGGGAACACGTGACTGTTTATAGGCCGTGTCGGTATTTATTTTTTAAATTATTAATTTTTCTTCCACTATCTCCTGTTTGGTGTGTGTGTGTGTGTGTGTGTGTGTGTGTGTTGTGTTTTTTGTTGACTTCTCTTTAATACGTTATTCGATCCCCAAGACTACTGTCCTTAAGTCTTCTCCTTTTGTCTTCATCCGTGGTTTCCGTCGTTCATCAAAGCCCCGACGGTCGAACCGACGCCGACTTACCGACGTGTGTGCGTGGACGTGAGCTGCACCACTGACTGCCACGACTACAGCTACAGGTGCAAGGGCCTCCTTCGTCAGAAGAAAGACACAAGGACAACTTTCAAAAGGAGTAACATGTGCAGAGCGAAGTGTAGTATACACTTTCTTGAAACGGATATGGATCTCCGTCTTGAGACCTTCGAGGACAGACCAACGTAACAAGGACCTTCTCACCTTTCTTTAACTTGTTTACTGTAATTTTTTTTTTAGATCTAGGAACTGTGTAAAAATACCTCTATTTTAAAGGTATATTACCATCGTATAGATGTTTTGCACCCTTTCTTAGGTGTCCGTTACGTCCTCTGTGTCCTCTACGTTCAAGGTAGGGACTGAACCCTTCTACGGGACCTCCTCCTTTACCGTTGGGTGAGGTCATAAGAACGGACCTTTTAGAGTACCTGTCTCTTCGGACCGCCCGATATCAGGTTCCCCAGTGTTTCTCAGCCTGTGCTGACTCGTTGATTCGTATGGATGTATTGCGTAGTCAAAATCTTTTGAAAGAGTAAAGCACATATTAGAATATGGATTTTGTTGGGATACTTTTTTCGGTCCACATGTTACATACCGTTTTTGGTGATGTTATAACATTCCATTAATCGGAGGTTAATTTTATTTATTTAAAATTTTTTCGGTCCACATGTAAGAGTAAAAGGTTTACCTCTTTGGTTTCGGACTTTCAAATTTGTCGAAACCGACAACTTATAAGTCAGTCCTGATCTTGGGTTTACAGACCGATCTTTCGGATCAAAATAAGTGTACAATAAGGCAACGTTTCTTTTCTAATTCTCCGTATTCATATTGGTGATTAAAAGTGACTTTTACGATTTACAATTCCCTAGTCGTACCCCAAAAGATTGAGGAAAAAAAATTTTAGATTTTATCGTAGGTAGTAATAGGGAAATAGAAAAGGAAAAGGAGTGTTTTGAATTATCGCGGACTGAGTCATAAACAGACAAACAAGTAACAGACAAAGGGTGTGATTTTATATTAAAGTTCTCCGTCCTGAAACAAGGTCCCGGGGTTTATGGCACACTGTAAATCATCCGGGAGTTGTTTATAAAAGACTTACTACCAGCTCATAGATCAATCACCGTAATATTGCATCGTCTTTTTCGTACCGCGTCTTATAGTCCTAAGACCTCAAGATCGAGACCGAAAAAGAAAAAAAAATTTGTTGATCGACATACTGACCCCCGTTCAAAGAATCTTTGACTCAAAGTCAAAGGGACAGGTATTTTACTGTACCAAACTGACATACTAGAGATTCCCAGTACTTTTCACTTTCTCACTTCAGCGAGTCAACACAGGTTGAGAGACGCTGGGGTATCCGATATCGGATGGACCGAGGAGACAGGTACCCTAAAAGGTCCGTTCTCGTGACCTCACCCATCGGTAAAGGAAGAGGTCCTCTAGAAGAACTGGGTCCCTAGTTTGGGTCCAGAGGGAGTAACGTCCGTCTGCGAAATGGTAGACTCGGTGGTCTCTTCGGAGGATTCCCAATATAGTTTGAAATTTTTATACATGATAGTAAAGCGAGAAAATTTTTCTTACTCTTCTTTCTCAATTACTCCTACCTATATCAGGGTAGAGAACCTCTTTCACGTTGATAAGAACTAGCAGACACAAAGACTTATTATTTTTCCCGTGCGTCGATTATAAGAAGGTGTATTTACATTTTTTCATCTAGATATAAATAGTAGTTGTAGTGTATGTTGTAAGTATCTCGTGAATTATATATGGTTCGTAACGTGATCTAAAAAAGTACTCAATAAAGAAAATTAAGGGTGTTGTTAGGATTATGATGAAAACTTTCATTTTCACTTTCAGTGAGTCAACACAGACTGAGAAACACTGGGGTACCTGATATGTCAGGGACCTTAAGAGGTCCGGTCTTATGACCTCACCCATCGGCAAGGGAAGAGGTCCCCGAGAAGGGTTGGGTCCCTAACTTGAGTCCAGAGAGCGTAACGTCCACCTAAGAAATGGTCGACTCGGTGGTCCCTTCGGGTTCTTATGTCCACTATTTTGACTCCAAAATCTTTACAATCCATTGAGTCGGTATCAATATATTACATAAAAATGAGAGTTTTGTATCCCATCGTCCGTACATGACATATTGTGATACTTGGTTAGTAGTTTCTTCACTCTCATATCAATCCCTTATGTCTTCTCCTACCTTCTCGACGAAATGTTACATAATGAACTCTCCTAGTCATGAGACACAGAAGGTCTTTTTTTGTCTTGATATGTGATTTTGTATTCATTGTAAAAGGGGAAATGGGCTGGGTATCCTTATGACTGGGTAGGAAGGAATGAAAAGGATACATTAGAATGTTATTTTGAAGGTACTGATCTTAGATAGACAAGGACCGTTGATTTTCTCGAATTAATTGGACAAATAATATAACTCTAATATTTTTGACGGTAGGACCCTGAAGGGACCACCAGGGTCCCATTTCTTAGGAGGACGGTTGTGATAAATGTTATCGATCCTGTACCTTCGTCGGATCTCCGGGTAGCTACCTATTCGCCTATTTAGTCAACACCATGTGTTACCTTATAGTGAGTCGATATTTTTTCCTTGTGTAAGTTCAGTCAAGATTACTCCACCTACTTGGATCTCGGATAATATGTCTCACTTCATTCAGTCTTTCTCTCTCTGTTTATGATATGTATAATTACGTTTATGTACCTTAGATCTTTCTACCATAACCGGTATGATAAACGTCCCGTCTTTTCCTCTGTGTCTGTATTTCCTGTTTGAAGACCTGGGTCAGCCCCTTCGTCTCCCACCCCACTAAACTCTCTCATCGTGCCTTTGTATGTGTACTGGCACACATTTTGTCTATCGGTCACCCGTAAACGACACACTGGGTCCCTTGGATTTCGACCACGAGACACTGTTGGACTTCCCCACCCTACCCCTCCCTCCAACAGTTCTCCCTCCCTTATATACAGACGGACACCGACTAAGTACAACTACACACCGTCTCTGATAGTGCTATGTCACCTCATTAATAGGAGGTTAATTTTTATTTTATTTTAAATTTTTCTTAGGTGGACGGTTACGTCCCCTGGCCCAAGGTAGGGACCAGGCCCTTCTAAGGTGTACGGCACCCCGTCGACCCGGACACGTGGTGTTGATGACTCCGACGTTCGGGATCTGGGACACGAGACGTTTTTCTCTTCGCTGGTGTCACTCTTCGGGCACGTGGCGTTGATCTCCCGTCGGGGACGAGCGGAGTCGATCTCGTTCGGGTGCCCACCGTTGCTTCTGGGTCGCGCCGGTTCTTTGTTTATCTCTATTTTACATTTTGTTGACTGTAGGACCCAATCTACCTCTCAGATCTTAGGTCGTGAAACAAAGACTTTACGGTGCTTCGTCCACCCTTCGTCCGTTGCATACCTGTTCGTATTACCTTCGTCACCCGGTCCCTTTCCACCGACGTCGATGAGGTAAGATCGTTAATAACAGTGCCCCCTATACCCCGAGTCCTACCGGTCTAGACTAGAAAGGGGTCCCTTCGGTATTAAAGTCTAAAAGTACACTTTAGAAGACTGAAACTTTACAACAGTTAGTGGAATGTATAAAAATTTTTGTGTCAGACGTAGATTGTTTTGTAGAGACGTCCGGTCTAAATCAGACTGGGTCGTCGTACACTGGAGACTAGGTCTCGGAACAACAATTTTTTTGTTTTATAAGAGTAGAGGAGGGTAGTGTTTAATATTGAATAGGGAGTTCTTAAAGAGAGAGAGAGTTTCGATTTCGTAAATAAAAAAGACAACAGTGTGGGAACCCTCCATAATATAGAGTAGTTAACTGAGTACCTTTCTTCGTAAAGAGGAATAACAGAAGTTGGATGTAGTCAATATAGAGTTTTCCATCGGTACAAGATGATCTGATCCTAAACCATTCAAACGGACGATATTAAAAGTGTTAGAATATTTAAAGATGGTATACGTCAGAACCGGAAGTAAATAAAGACTGAGTTCTTACGAAAAGGTGGACACCAGTTAATTAAATACCAACAACGATAAATCAGTGGTTCAGTTCAGACTGAGAAAACACTGGGGTACTTGATATCAGGTGGTCTTAAAAAAATATCAGGTACCTTAAAAAGGTCCATTCTTATGACCTCACCCAACGGTAAAGGAAGAGGTCCTCTAGAAGGGCTAGGTTCCTAGTTTGGGTGCAGAGACGTGACCGTCCACCTAAGAAATGGTGACTCGGTGGTCCTTTCGGGACCAGTTAATTGAATCACAAGGTGTTTGTAAACGACTTACGATCCACGAGTTTCCTATGTTTTCCTGTTTCTGAGATGTTAAATCATCTTATTTTTATAGTTTTATACCACGATAGTCTTAAATCTCCATACTTTCCGTCTTTAATTGAAAATAACGACCGGACGGTGTCGGTCAAAGAAGTGTGTGTAGTAGAGTTTTCTATCTATAATAAAAGGACTATTATTAATAGGAGTAAAATGGTCACTGAAATCACTCAAGGAGTCAGTACGTTGGTAATTTGTCGTCTCGGTCTTAGACTTGGGACAGAAAAACTAAGATTTTATCTACGGTGTACTACAGGATGTCTTACTCTAATTATTGGGGTCGATCCACTTCCGGAGGGACCCCTCTATCCCGAGTTGACGAGACCGATTTGACCTCCGTCCATTCTCTTATTCCGTAAAGTCCTTCTCTTGTCCTATTTTAATGTCTCTATTGTATTCCGTTGACTAAGTTGTCCAGATTCATTTTAGTCACAGTTTGGGTTTTCCAACTCCGGATAAAAACCTCACAGGACTTACGACCCAACTTGGACCTGAAAAGCCGTTAGATTTTACAAGTTCTTCGTCATCATTGTACGTGTCTGTACGAAGCCCTTCTTAGTACAGTCACCATCTCAGGTCTCGACACGACTGGTCATGTCGTCAGTGACGATGGACACTTTTGAATTTGAATTGAATTAATTTTATTTTACTCCCTTAAGGAACCGTCAGGTCACCAATCCTGAGTCGGCAAAGTGACGACATCGGGGTCTAAGTTAAGGACCAGTCCTTTTGCCCACCGTTACGGAGTGCGAGACACCGTACCGGTTATGTATTTTGTTTTTGCAGTCAAGGAATCAGTGTTATCGATGTCAAGTTCCCGTGTTGTCGGTACGTACCAGCCCTGATCGTTGATCTAACCCGTCCATAATTTGTGAAGATAGGAGCGTCTTTCAAGATGTCCTGTCGTGACCTCTGTCCTCTCTGGCCCCGTTTTTCTGGTCAGTCTCGGGAAATAATAATACCGTCAGACCGTCTCTCCGTTAGTTCAGTGTTGAGTCCCTGGTGTCAGACTCACCGATCCTCCCCGCCCACCTTTCGACAGAAGTTTCCCGAATAGTATATTGACCGATTTCCGTCGTTCCCTTTTGTAGAAAGTCAATGACAAAACAAAGATCATCAGTAGAGACCTTAAAGAAGTCAAGGTGATCAGAAAGAACTGAAGTGTCTTTTGGATGACCGAACAAAAGAAGTGATTGTGCTGGGAAGAGAAATTCCATACTACTAGTCTTCGATAATGACTGTTCACCGTCTACGTGAAATTACACCTCTTCTACTACGTAAAGTCTTCTTCCAGTAGGCTTGGTGTGACTACCCTATTACTGGAAAGTCGACTCTGTGTTGTGTTCTCCCTGACAGAGAATGACTAAGGATTATAAGGGACTACGAAGGACGGTCGTCTGTTTTTGTAAGTCCACCCACCCGGTACTAGACTTGTTGAAATCCAAAGTAAAAGTATAAGATGTTTACACTGTATTAAACCCCGTAGACCTAAGTGATGATTAATTATCTTTAATTAGAGATATCGGGTATGAACCAGAATGTTTGTTGTCGTAGTAGACCCTTGAACAACCTTTACGATTAAGAGTCCGGGGTGGATTGTCTTGTGTTAATTAGTCTTTGAGACTCCTACCTGGTCGTCAGACAAAATTCTTCGGGAGGTCTACTAAGACCATGTGTCACTTCATACTTCTGGTGACATTTACATCGATTAATAGAAATAAGTCAGTCTGTTAGTCCTAATTTAAACCTCGTGACAATTATATCCGTGAAAACTGGATCGAGGAAGTAGGTGTATGATGGGGATAGGTAGGTCGGTAGGTGACTAAGAAAATGTATTCCACGATTTTCGTGAAATTTTCGGTTCTCATTTTATAAATTTGTGTTGGGTTAAGTTGGGTTAAAAGATAATGGGGTTAATTACACTTTAGGACTTTGAATCAAAGTTCTAATAGGAAAGTATACCAGTTGATAGTGTACAAGAGATATTAGCACCCTTTCCTTTTAAGTGAAAGTCTTAAAGTTTTATTTATAGACATTAAGGTAGTCTTTTTTTGTCCGGAAACGGGTAAGATTGATACGAAAATACCACCTTACGTACACTTTTTCTTTCCGTGTTCGTTTCCCGTAACGAAAGTCATGGAAAGACAGTGAACCAGACCACCGACCCCTACTTACTAGCCTCCTGTCGGGAGTTCCTCGACTGGTAGGCTGTGTGTCTGTTGACGGAAATTACGCTGGACCACTCTCATAATGGTTCCCCGACCGACCTCTCTTTGAGTAACAACCCGACCCCTACAACTTCTTCCCCGACGACGCTAGGTAGTTGTCTTGAACTTTCCTTGTTCCCCGACTCTCCACCCTCACCCCTGAGTCAATCTTCCTTGTTCTTGCTGTGGTCACTCCAGATTTTTCGTCTTCCGCGCGTTGGCGCGTCAGTTCGGAGCCCTCCTCCTACCGTCGCCCCACGCAACTAGACCCCCTCTGAGGCCGTCGTCCGGTCAAGACCCCGAATACTGTCGAGTCTGGTTGCTCACACCTTCCTCAGTCGGACGGTTTGAGTGCGCGGCAGAAAGGAGTACCTGAAAGTTTTCGTCCCTGGCGTGCCTCTCTCTTCGAGGGTCCCTGCTGTCAGTAAGTAAGTAAGGCGTTTGTGACTGAACTCACGGGAGCTGCTCGGACTGGGACGCCACTGTCACCGGGCCCCTGAAGGCTCATATTGCGTCCCCGGCCCCCCCTCACCAGGGGCGTGGGTTGCGGCCTCGGGCCCGGGGCGGCGGCGGTGGTGGACTTCGGGGCCGGGGCCCGCCGAGGGGCCCAGGGAGCCGAGTGGACCAAGGGCCCGATGCCGCCCTCCCGCCCGCGACCTCGGCCTCCGTCGAGGCCGGCCCGTCCGCCGCGACACCTGCGCCTGCGGCCGCCAAGGGCTCGGCAACGCCGGCTTGGGCGCCCGGAGGAACTACGGTCCGGAGCGCGCGGCGTGAACCGGATTCACTAAGTGGGATTCAGAGGCCTGCTGAGGACGCCTGTCTTCTGCGTCCTCCTTTGACCTCCGATTCTCCCAGCGGCTCTAGAGGTTGGGGCTGACTTCCTGCGAGAGGACGGGTCGAGGAGGGGGGTTCTGGGGAATTGGAAGACTTCGAGTCAGGGACAGTGACGGAGAGGGACACAGAACGTAAGGGAGAAACGGGTCAACGTCAAAAGGTGTAATGACATCATTACAGATTATATAATAAGTGAAATGGATGCCGAAATTTTTTATATAAACAGAAATAAATCGACATAGTCCTAAATCAACGTCATGTAGAAGGATCGACGTTCACCCTAGATCAAGGGGCTGGTCCCTAGTTGGGTCCCCGAGACGAGGTCCTCGTACCTCAGACTCGGTGGCCTGGTTGTCCTTCAGGGATGGACATGGCAAACATTAGACAGAGTAGGGGTCTTCCCGTCCTTAAAAATACAGAAAGAAATTAACGACATAGTAACCACGGTCTCGTTACACCATCTAGATCATTCACGAGTTATTTAGACACAACTTCTTAACTTACTAACACGGTGATGAGTGACATCCGAGGTGCATCCGTCGGCGATAGACGGAAAGTTGGTTGAAGGGTAATCTTCACGGACCATGGATCATCCGTAAGTTATATATAAACGACTCACTCACTCACATAACGAGTAGAAATAAGAAAACGAGTGAGAGTACAGTAGTAGGATTAAACAACCTATTTATGTACTTAAAGAATCTTAAGGTCGAAGGTTCAAAAGAGGGAAAATAGGTACGTGAGTGGAACTAGGGGATGAGAATGGAGAGTATAGAAATGTCGACGTAAAAACGAGAACGAAGGAGGATGGAGGTTATGAAGAATCTTTCGAGTGATAGACGTCAAACCGAACCTTGTAAAAATTCGTTGTACAGAAGATTCCGTTCTCTTAGATCCGACAGTGTGACTTAGGTTTCTTTCGAAAGGCGTCTAGTGGGTACTGGGAACAAAACCCAAAATAAAATAAAAAGGAACTCTTGACTCCTAGGACGTGACGGAGGATTCAACTCTAGTACAGGAACAAGTATTAAACGAGTTGTTTACAAATACCTCATTGAAGATACAAGCTCCGGGACTCGATCTACGACCCTGTTCTATCCGTTTTAAACTCGTGAAGTTCCCTACGTATTGTGTTTTCTCTTATCAGTACCTATCACTACCCTTCACAGGACCGAACTCGGGTCAATCAAGATTTTCTTTACTGGTTCTTATTCTATCCCAGGTTAAGACGAATAACTTTGTTCAAAATCCCATCCTTATTCAATTATCACTGTACTTCCATACCCCAATATTATGGAACGGGTAAGTGTAAATAATAGAACAAGTCGAAAGTCCACCCTTTCATCCCGTCGTTAAGAAAAAACGTATTTGACCTTGATTCCAGATTCTTTCCAGTTAACTGAACGGGTTGTCCTATGACGGTCTTTTGGTGACAGACGTGACAAGAATGAGACTCTCCGTACTAATGTTAAGAATTTTGGGAGAAATGACCTTCGAGAAGTTCCATCCTTAGTCAAAGTTTGGAAGTCCCATTTCCAAAATTTTACAAAGAGGTTCCCTCTATGGTTCTTGAAAAGGCTTGGACCGCGTAAAACATTTTTACGTGTCAGAACCTCAGGGAGACCCTGGGTAGATTAGTTTGAGCGACACGTAAAAATTCGCGGGTTCCACGAAGAAGACGTGCATTTTCAAACTCTTGATGATCTTCACAAACCCACCCTTTTGGAGTTGGAATTAAGTCCCGATTATAAATGGAAACTCTGTCTAAAGCAGTCGTAAGGCTTCTCATTCACATACAGAAACTCGTCTACCCTGATGTTGCCGAAAGACCGGCCTTAGAAAGAGAAAAAATACGTTCATGAAGAACCTTTAACCCCCAAAAGGCGGCTCGTCCACGAGTCGACGACCACTAATGGGTGGCAAATTTCCAGAAAACCGAGAAAAGGGTCTGTGGGCTAACTAAACAGTGACAGAGAAAGGTTGTCCCTCGGTTCGTGAACGGGGCGGCTGGTGCTACCCCGCGCGCGTCGGACACAGCAGACGAAGAGGCGAGGAAGGGCCCAGGCGGAAGCGCGCGATTTCCTCTCGTTAGGGACCCTCAAGGACGGAGATCCCCGGTCGACAACGAGAGAAGAGCGCTCTTAATGAAGAGGGTTCGAGAGGGAAGTAGTTGGGGGGAGGGCGCCCGTCCAAGGTATAACCCATTTTAGAGCCGAGCTCCTCTCCAGGCCCTCGACAAGAGCGCTCTCGTGCCGCCCTCCGAGAGCAAGCGACCGAGACGCTTTCCGCTGGTGACCTTCGAGGCGCCCGCGACGTCGACCTCGACACTGGGGCGGCGCGTCGGCCCTCAGCCGGCCCACACCTCTCTCGCGTCCCTCTCGACCCGCCCCGCGGTCGGGACCCGGGGCCTCGCACGGGGCCGGGAAGCGTCACGAAGGGGGCGGCAGCCACTCCGCGCAGGTCGGCGACGCCGACTGTCCCCGGCGCGCGCGCGCGCCCGAAGAAGTCCCAGCGGCGTCGGCGTGGACGCGCCCGCCGGTCGCGTCCCCAGGGGCGGGCCGGCCCGCCCGATGCTCCAGTCCCCTTCGCCCACGCCCACGTCCGCCCCGGGGCGTTCCCGGTGGAGGAGCGGGGCGCCGGTGGCGACCTTCTACAGAGTCCTCTCCGGGTGCAAGATGGCCGTCCTCGACTTGTTCTGGTAGACCCTCCACGGGCTCGCAATGGTCTTGGACAGGGGCCACCCGAGGCCGCGGATACCGAGGCACACCACTCACAGTGGCCCGGCCCCCGGAGCGACCCGGCCCACAGAGGCATACGGGGTCTCAGTCCGGACGGGGGTGCCGAGTCGTTACGTGGGTCGCCGTCCTTAAAAGGCACCCCCCTCCCGTAGGGTCGGGAGAAGCTGGGGACAGGACGTGAGGGACAGGGGGAACGTGGGGGTGGGACGTGCGGGTGCATCTACCAGTCGACACACATCCTGCGTCCAGCCGACACCCGACACCCGCCACCCACGACCACAACCTCGGCCCGGGACTGAGCGTGGGACGCGCAAGGGAACCCCCACCCCCCACCCCCGCCACGACGATGCCCCCGTCCTCGTCCCCAGGGAGAAGCCTCCAGAGAGGGACGACCGTAGCTCGTCTTCCTGAGAGAGCTCTACACGGACGGGAGCCTCGTCTGTTCGGGCCCCTCGACGGGCCTCTTCGTCTTCCCGTTTCGAGCCGACGCCAGTAGACTTGTTTTGACTCCTGCTTCCCGCAACTCAAGCCCGAAAAAACGTTTGGAGACAACTTTAACGTAAAACTCTTCCCAAGAACAACTTAAGCGTGAACTTAATCGTCGATAGGTCCCTCGAATTTTATGGCTGAAATAGAGCCACTCGGGACACGGTCGAACTCACCACACAAAGGCTAAGTCAACTTTCGCATAAAGGAAAAGCGTCTCACCCCCCACCACCATCACGGACGTCGAACTCTTCGACCGCCGGAGCGACTAATCAGTGTATGGTGACGAGTAAATTCATAACAAACTGTTTTGCTAAAAGAGGAAACCTCGTTCACTCCAAGTCTAGGCAACCTGCGGGAGTTCTAGTTTTTCAATAATTGTCACGACGCTACATAATATTTATAAAAAATTAGCACTATTAAGAACACTTTGTGACACAAAAATTTCAGGAAATCTCCCAAACGTCTCTTGAATTAGACGTGAATGTCGGACTCTCCATGTATTACCAAAAGTACCCTATACCTTATATATCGTTTTCTTCCTTCTCTGTGAAAAGTCGAAATTAAGTGTGATACTTACAGAAAATTTACCTTGCGATGACATTATAAAGGTCTGAGTCAAGTGATTGAAAAGATTGAAGATTCCAAAATATGTGACATAAAATCTAAAACACATTAAACTCTCGACTGGACTTCGATTAAGTACATTAAGGACACGTACGTAATAAACGTTTCTCCAGATGTTTTAATCAAAAAACAAAGCGCCGTCTAAGGTCCGAAAATCTGAACAATTAGAAACTTATATTAAGGACACAAAGAATTTCGGGGTCGTACTTAAAGGACAAACCATCTTAGAAGACCCATTAACTCTAACACGTTAACACAGGTCGTTGTCTAGTATAACGCAAAAGATCAAGTCCGACGAACTCACTACAGCGACTACCGGGATACGAACTGTAGAAAAAAGGTAAAAATATCGCACGACAACTAAACGATTAAAAGCTTCTACACAGACCTAGTAACGACGAAATTATCGAGTGAACAAATGCCGGTCAAAAGTAAGACCTTAACTGTGTAATCAAAAACACCATGACTTAAAAACAAACGATAGTAATAACAAATTTGAAATCACCTCACTATGCCGAGTTGACACCCCTCAATCACTTGACGAACGTTCCAAAGGGATGTCAACTACACTTATTGAGTCGGGACCGTGACCTCTAGGTCACTTCACGACTATTTTGTACTTGAGGTGTAAAAAATCACGAAATAAAAAGACCAAATATCTTCGGTAGTTTTGACTGTGAACCTTCATTAAAACAATTTGTCCAAAAATTCTCATCCATCATGTAAGTGTAACATATTTTACGTTTTCCGTATCTTTCTGTCACTTTTCAAAGGTAAGAGAAACAGGTCAACATGATCAAGAAAAGAGTTCTCTGGTGGGGACAATTCAAAGAACACACAGAAAGACACCTCCGTCAAGACGATTCCCACAAATTCCACATTGGATATTTTATAGCCACCTCTTTTTATTGGTTATAATACACTGTTAACTGGAATTCACATCAACTAAAACCTAACTTTTATAGTCTTAAATGTAAGTGTACACAATAGAGTAAGTCTCATCAATAAAGTTCAACAAGAAAGTTAGTCGTCGAAAATCCACACCGTCTTTTTTTTTACAAAAAATTTGAAGAGAATCTTAGGTGAGACCTCGGACACAATAAAAAGTGATAGAAGTAAAAAAAAATCTCGTCTAAACTAAAATCCTTTATTGTTTCAATCTAACTTAGGTTTAGTAAATCTCTTAAACCCGAGTTCAGACCACTTTTTCTAATCCGTCGGTCCGACCACTATGACAAACTCCAGTTTATCCTCAACATTGGCATTTCATTACTGTGTCTTAAAGGACACCCTGAACATCTTGACCTAACTTCAGACAAGGTTTTTTCCTAGAGACTTTCATAAAGTTCCTTACGTTGTAGTGACTTTATTACACAGGCAAAGGATTAAACTAACGAGACTTCACACTATGTGAAACTACACAATTGAAATTTTCAATTTTATTATTCGGTTAAAAGTCGCAAAAGTAAACATGATTCATAGATCATTGTGTTCACACTATTGATTAGCACTTACTTTCTAGTTCTTTAGTTTTATCTTGAAACTCATAATCTCAAAATGTTTGTACGGAAAGGAAGAATTCCCCATTTCCCTTGATTTAATTTCGAACGTCGAAACTCCTTGAAACACGCGACGGTCACTCCCCTTTCCTTCGTTTTAACAAGGTCTCATGACGCAACGTTTCGTAACTAAAACACCAAATCCCTGCTTTCCCCGCCCCCTCCTAGAAACACCACTCAAATTCCTTTATATTTGTCCTTGAATTTACGGGAAGGAGACCACATACGCAAAAGGTCTGAGAACGGAAACTAATATCCTCCACGCCGTCACCATTGGTATTTTGTCCATTCTCTAGTCTTAATAAGAATTTGGTATAACTTAGTGAATAATTTATTATAAATAACTCGTGGTTGACACCTGGTCGTCGAATCGTGCGTGTGTAGAGATCCCCGCAAGGTCCACCCCGCAGGGTCCATCACGATCACCATTCCTTGGGTGGGCGGACGGTTACGTTCTCTGTGTTCAAACTAGGGACCTACCCCTTCTAGGACACCTCCTTCTTTACCATTTGGTGAGGTCATAAGAACGGACCTCTGAGGGGTACCTGCCTCCTCGGACCACCCGGAGTCAGGTATCCCAACGTTTCTCAGCCTGTACGGATTTTACTGAAGTGTGTGAGTACCTGGTCTATCGTCCGATCCAAAGAACTCGATCTGACAGTTTGTTCTGTTTCTGTCAAGTAAGGGACCATCCAAATATCACACTACACTTATTATTGATGTAAAATACCTAACGAAAGATACAAGACCCGTAACAAGACACGACAAATATAAATAGTAGTCATATATTTCATATATGGTTTTGAAACCATTTTCTTACCGTTTTAAATGATTCTCCAGTTTAGGTTGTAGGTGTTACGAAACACTTTTATTTACATCATTTCTATTCACTTCGATTCAAAAAATCATAATTATCGGTGAGTAGTAAAATTTAGATTTTTTTTTTTTGGTGTACTCGGTCCCGTGTTTATTTATTTTCTTACAGTAATATGTCACACGTCTCCACTGAAAGGACTGAGAATTAGTCACTTTCCCCATATACACACACATAATCAACGAATCAGCACAGACTGACAAACGTTGGGGTATTTGACATCGGGTAGTCCGGGGAGGCAGGTACCCTGAGAGGTCCATTCTTGTGACCTCACCCAACGGTAAAGGAAGAGATCTTCCTTGATATCTTTCTTTCTTTCACTTCAGTGAGTCAACACAGGCTGAGAATCGCTAGGGTACCTGACATCGGATGGTCCGAGGAGGTAGGTACTTTAAAAGGTCCGTTCTCATGACCTCACTCTCCCCATCAGAAAATAAAAAGATCACCACTATCATTCGGGAACGACTAGAAAGAAACGTAAACGAGAAGACACATTCGTTTTCGTTCCACTAACCGACGTACAATGGTCATGGTTGGTTATTTATAAATTTGTGTTACCGTTTTATAAACATAATAACTATACACTTCTGAAAATTCTTTCTCAAGCAAATTCAACCGATATTTCAGTAACAAACACTCTAAGGGTAAAAGGTGTCCGAGGGTAAACTTTTATTCCCATAGGACTTGGAGAGCGCAAAGTCAAGACGGTCAAATTAAGGAACGATGACTCCTGATGTTACGGAAACTAAAGGGAGACGAAATCGGAGTTTCTAGATAATTATAGAGTGAAATCATAATTGTTCGTAAGAATACCCTAAAATATGAAATATTATATAAACGTAAGTTTCGTAATAAGTCAAAAGTGATCGAGACACTTCCGATCATAATTGGATCCAAATATCTACTCCCAGACCATATGTCATGATGAAACCTAAACCAAGACACTAAAGTCATGAAGTCTTAAGAGGAAAGGATACGAAATCCGACGATTCTAACAGACCACCGTGGAAGAGACCACGACGAACGGAGAGGGGTGGGAGGAAAACTCTTTTTTCCCCAACGACCCAGCAAACTTTATCATCTCGATACTGATTGGTTAGGGTGGTCACATTCGGACCGATTGGACTCCATTACTGACTAATTTCAGTGTAGAGACGGAGTCTTAACTATCTGGTCAAGGGTTTCTTGACAGTCACGTTTATTACTTAAGGACTTAAATACTTAGGGAAACCAAACTTTAAGAAGACACGTGTAAAACCTTTCAACTCTGATAGACATGTACAAAGACAATACATTCATATCGTATATTTATCTTTATTGGCGAAGAGATCCGGAAACTTTTATAGAACCTAAAAACGAGAAAGGACACTTTAAACCATAACTAAAAAAGGATAGGATCTCCATATTAATGACATCTCGAGTTTTTTTGTGGTTTGTTTTTTTGTGTGGAACAATACTTCACCCAAGGGAACCGAGACTTTGGATCTTTAGAAAAGTACCAACAGTACATGAACCTCCACTAAGTACACAAAGAAGTCCTGTTTACTTTTGTCTTGGAGATTTGGACTTCAAAAACAATCACACAAATTCATTTACTTCGAAAATCATAATCTTCATCAACAGAAACGTATCACAAAGGTATTTCAATCATGCACACGCAATTCTAACATATTTCAATTGGCTTACGGGTCGTAAAATCGGAAATTTACTAAACAAGATCCCTCCCTTCGTCCACCACCAAACATCCAAGACGTGAAAACTGTCACCTAGGACCCAAGACTGAATGAACCGGGGGTCCGACTTACAACCCCTCTTTTTCATGTCTTCTCTTTCCTCAGGTCTTACTGCGGATTCAAAACCGGAACCTGTCTACCTATCCAGAGTTGAAACCCCAGAATGTCCCACATACCAGTACCTCAATTTCTGTCTCCTCCTACCCAAGTACGAGTAGAGGGACTCCTATCCTGAGAACACACAATATGACTATGAATATATGGACAACACACACCACCACCACCCCCAGTGAAAAATCCACGACCTCTACCTCACACTCGTTTTGTACTTTTCAAGACGGACATTCTCGGATATCCGATTCCCCTTCCCCTTGTCTCCATCTGTCATTTATTCATTAATTCTAAATATCGTACGTTCCACTATTCGTGATGCCCCTTTTATTTCATTCCTTTTCCCTCCCTCCCCCACGACCCTACCGACAACGCGGAAATTCGTCCCATCCGACTCATCCGGAGCCACTACCTGACTGTCGACTCGTTTCTGGACTTCCTTCACTACCTGTGACCAACCTGAACTCACTCTTCCTTCTTGTAACGTACGACTCCCTAGTGGTGTACGTTTCCGGGATAAGAGGCTCGAGTGAGACGTGACCCCAGGGACGAAAAATTAAAGACAAAGAATGGGTAAGTCTCCACGATTAGCATGAAATCCCGTCTCACCTCCTCAGCCTACTTAACCACGTGTCGACACTGGGTACGAGGAAGGTCTTCCGAGTCACAGGGACTCGGTCATGAAAGCCACCCGGGATCTTTAAGTCCCATGAAACCAGGTCGAGAAATTTATTGTACACTTCGAATGAAGTGAAAAGTCCAAAGACAACGGTTTTCCTTCCCTCGTTTCTCTAATCGAGATCTGAAGACCACTGTTTTCTTCTAATCGGACGACCGTCCAACTTACAAAAGATTGAACAAACCCGAAGATCCAAAAAAGAACGATAACCCAATAAAAATTTTTCAGTAAAAATGGAAAAAAGTCGAGAATTCTAGAGTAAATAAAAGACAAAATAAACCGACACATAGATGAAATGTAAGGAGACGGAAAGGGGATAATGTTATTAAAATCATCGACAACCTAATAATAATGGACAATTGTTACACAACCGAGGTTCGGGGGCCACTTGAAGAGGCAATTGAACTTATTTAGAATACCTAACTTTCCGACATGTGTACACCGGGGTAATTTTTGGGCATCCTAAATAAATAAAAGAAAAGACGGAACTGTCTATTTTCAAAGGAAGAGAATACTTTCGGTAAGGGGAAAATGACGAGATAGTAGATCAACGTCTTTTATTCATAAGGATTTGTGTCTAAGGGTACTGTTGTATTGTTTTTCCATTATCTTGTTTACAAATAAAACAGATTCGGACGACAGACTCATTGAAATATGGGACTCGTACAACCGAGGACGACGAAACTTACTACAATGTCTAAAGGAACAAAAGGAGTTTTGGAAGAGGAGAATCCGGAACCACTGTAACAGTGACACGGACCCTGTGTTTCCTTCTACGCACTCACACACACCGAATGACAGTCAGATGGGTGTTCATACGCGGACAACGAAAGGGTTCGAATTCCCGGTCTCATATCCGTAGTGTATAGTAATATGGGGGGGGGGTTTTTTTTTCTAGAACTTTTTTCGGTGTGGTTAAAGAAGAAACGAAAGAATGAAGTAATTAAATCGAATCGGTCACGATTTCGTGGCAACCTCCACAAAACAAATATTTCTAACTTTTTTTTTTTGGTTTTTTCGTCTTCCCCAAGAACGAAAATTTCTGTCGTCAGACCTTCTCCGTATAAAACCTTCAGGAAACATCGAAAAGAACAGACGTAAGAAAGTCGAAATCAACGGTAGAGTTTAGACGAAAAGATAAAGATTACGAATAGAACTTTAGAAAATCTAAAAAGTCACAGAGAGAACTTAGATCACTGTATGACCATTGAAAACATGTAGTTCCCGTTGAAACAACGTTCCCATACACAAACTTTAGAGACAGTCTCTCTGGAAAGGTAGACTAAGTCTTGATCTTTCACTACCGTAGTCGTACACGGGTGTTCTCCAGTCTTGAAGAAGAAAACTAGACGGCTCCCGAGTCCCTCCGACACAGAATCCCCTTCTTTCCCTGTTACTCCCATTCTCAGGAGATGTGTGAGTCCACGTACGCACGAGTCAGTAAGTCCGCACAGGTTGAGAAACACTGGGGTATCTGACGTCGGGTGGTCCGAAGAGACAGGAACCCTAAAAGGACCGTTCTTATGACCTGATCCAACGGTAAAGGAAGAGGTCCCAGATCTACGAAGGACGTCGAGACATTAAGGTGTGCCCCATCACAGAGACTGGAAGAGTGGGCGTTTAACAAACGACAACAAGTCAGCGATTCAGCACAGGTTGAGAAACGTTGGGGTACCTGACGTCGTGTGGTCCGAGGGGACAGGAGGTGATAAAGGGTCTCAAACGAGTTTAAGTACAGGTAATTCAACCACTACGACAGATTGGTAGAGTAGGATGCGGTGGGGGAAGAGGAAAATGGAAGTTAGAAAGGATCGTAGTCCTAGAAAAGGTCACACAACCGAGAAACGTGGTCCACCGGTTTCATAACGTCGGAGTCGAAGTCGTAGTCAGGAAGGTTACTTATGAGTCCCAACTAAAGAAGTCCTACCTGACCAACCTAGAGGAACGACAGGTTCCCTGAGAGTTCTCAGAAGAGGTCGTGACGTCAAACTTTCGTAGTTAAGAAATCGCGAGTCGGAAGAAATACCAGGTCGAGAGTGTAGACGTGTACTGAGGACCCTTTTACTATTGAAACTGAAATACCTGGAAACAACTGTTTCACTAGAGCGACGAAAAATTATGTGACAGATCCAAATAGAATCGAAAGGATGGTCTCTCGTTCGCAGAAAATTAAAGTGCCGACGTCAGTGGCAGGTGTGACTAAAACCTCGGGTTCTTTTATTTTAGACAGTGACGAAGGAGAAGAAGAGAAAGATAAACGGTACTTCACTACCCTGGTCTACGCTACGGGGTCCAGACAACCACTGTGAATTCAACTTCACAGACCAAATACGTCATAAAAGACTTGAGAAGTAAGAATATAAAGGAATAGGAACACCATTTATATTGAAATAAGAATATTTATTAACGAAATACGAATTATATGGATCATCGTTAAAGAAAAAGGGAAGAAGCCAGTTTAGGGAGTATATCCTAACAATCCATCGACCTTGGAAGAACTTGAATCTGAAAACTTATTATTCAAAGATAAATACAAAAGAAGAGACCCGATGGTGTACGACCACTTTTAGAATCAATAGAAAGAGTAAACAATATCATTTTATACTGAGGAGTCACTAGAATCATAATTTAACTTCACTTTATAACCACAATCATAGAATATAACGATCTTCAAATTATTAAAGGAGTGGACTGTAATGTACAAACTGAACGAAGTCAAAGACTAAGGATCCAATCACAGGATTTACGGAATACGAAACTTAGTAGATGAAACTTTAATCGTCAGAGTTATTTAATTTACTATAACTACGGTAGTGAAGTACCGTTTATCTACCCCTTTGTCACCGACTGATACAAAGACCCGAGGTTTTAGTGACGTCTACCACTGACGTCGGTACTTTAATTTTCCACGAATGAGGAGCCTTCCTTTCAATACTGGTTGGATCTATCGTATAATTTTTCGTCTCTGTAGTGAAACAGTTGTTTCCAGGCAGATCAGTTCCGATACCAAAAAGGTCACTAGTCCGTACCTACACTCTCAACCTGATATTTCTTTCGACTCGCGGCTTCTTAACTACGAAAACTTAATACCACAACCTCTTCTGAGAACTCTCAGGGAACCTGACCTTCCTCTAGGTTGGTCAGGTAGGATTTCCTTTAGTTAGGACCCACAAGTAACCTTCCTGACTACAACTTCGACTTTGAGGTTATGAAACCGGTGGACTACGCTTCTCGACTGAGTAAACTTTTTTGGGGACTACGACCCTTTCTAACTTCCGTCCTCCTCTTCCCTTGCTGTCTCCTACTCTACCAACCTACCGTAGTGGCTGAGTTACTTGTACCCAAACCCACCTGAGACCCTCAACCACTACCTGTCCCGCCGGACCTCACGACGCTAAGTACCCCAGAGTTTCTCAGCCTGTGCTGACTCGTTGACTTGACTACGTTTTCCCATTTTTTGTTGTTCAATTCTCTTATCTGCTATTGATAATACTCGTAGATAGTTCGACACAAATGTAAGGGTTTATATCACATTGTGATCCTAATGAGTAGGACAACTGTAGAACCCAGCTATAAAAAAAACATCAACACCCCTGACAGAACACGTAACATCCCATAAATTGTTGTAGGGACATAGGGATGGGTGATCTACGGTCAACCTTGGGGGCCACCCTGTTGGCTTTTACAAAGATCTGTAACGGTGTAAAATTAGACCCCCGTTTTAGTGGAAACTAACTCTTGACAACTATTTGGGACATACAAACCTAACTAACCGGGACTCACTTTTGAACTATCCCATTCAACTTAAAAGGTGGATGCTTTCCTTTGTGATATAAAAGACACGTATAAGGAAAACTTAAGTAACAGGTCATGTCAGAGTTGTTACCGGAACAAGTATATGCACATGTAGGTTCAAATATCAAGGTTTGGATTACAGTTCTTACAGATCGGGAAACCTAAAGTTCCGATAACTTTTCATTACAAAGTACGGAGGGGGACTAATAAAAAGATGTATAAAGAACTCCGGTCGGAGACTCTATAATTGATGGAATCTTAATCTGAGTCCAATATTTGAACATACCAAGTCGGAATCCATACACCTCGCCTATGAACTTCCTTCGAAAAGTAATTGTGACAACTTACTGTCACCGGTACTTTTAATGTCAGTCCTTTACTCGGTCAAAGGATTTCTAAAGACATTGAGATCCAAAATTCCGTCGTATTAAAACCTTCAAACTTTATACATATAAAAACATAAATACAATATCCAAACAAAATCACTTTTTTTAGACAAGCCGTAAGTAGACTGTCACAATTTACCGAAGGTCACATATTTTCTTTGTCTATATTTGTCTAGTCACTTATACAATACATTATATATATATATATATCCCGAAGGGTCCACCGAGTCTACCATTTCACAGACGGAGGTTACGTCTTCTTAGTCCAAGTTAGGGACGCAGCCCTTCTAGGGGACCTCTTCCTTTACCGTTGGGTGAGGTCATTAGAACTGACCTTTTAAGGTACCTACCTCCTCGGACCATCCCATGTCAGGTATCCCAGAGTTTCTCAACCTGTGCTGACTCGCTGAAGTGAAATAATACAAGTGATTACACAACATAGACGAAGAAAATATGTGACCTTCCATCCCCCCACACACACACAGGACCACAGAGTCACCACACCCACCCACACCCACAGAAAGAACCACAGAGTCACCACACAGACACACACAGAAAGGACCACAGAGTCACCACACACACACACATACCGAAAGGACCACAGAGTCACCACACACACAGACACACATACCGAACCACAGAGTCACCCCACACACACACACACACATACACACACACACAGACAGACAGACAGACAAACAGACAGACAGAGAGTCACCATTTCTTAAACGGACGGCTACGTTCTCTGTATCCAAACTAGGGAATGGACCATTCTAGATGCACGGCACCTCGTTGATTCGGGTACACGGCGTTGATGACTCGGCCACGAGACCTCGGACCTTCGACATTTATGAGTCGGGCACACGACGTCGAAGACTTCGAGAACGTGGTGTTGATCTCTCATCGGGAGTGGACGACGTTGATCTCTTTTTCGGGCTCGTCGTTACTTGTAGGTCGTGTCTTTTTATGTATTTACTTATTCCAAAAAAATTTCATAACTATATATGTCTTTAAACCTCCAGGTCACCCGACATCATCGATCTTACAAAGTACCTCCTTCTTCCTAAACTCCTAATACAACTTCCTACCCATCATAAACCTTGTAAAGATCCTTCCCTTGTAAAAATCCACTGTCCTCTTTTTTTGCATTGATTCTTTTAATCTATACTCTACCTGATCGGACTGTCCTCCTCATAGAGTCTATCCCACTTGGGTGAAGACCAAAAGTAAGACGAACACAAAGTCTTAGTGAACACCTCGGAAATTTGTATGTCCACGAACCCAGGATGGAGGTCTTTATTAACCCCCCCTATCCTGATTTCGTTAACATAAAAAGACCCGTCCCCTCTCAATCGATATCAAAGAACTTGACATTTCATCCTCCCCCTCATAAAATTTTAACTAGACTAACCTCACAATGTCTTATCTAACGTCCTTCGTTTATACAACGAAACATTTTCAGCAATCATTAAATACACGGAAAGACAAGTTGGAGTGAGGGGTCAACCTGAAGAATTAAGGAACTCCAGTCCTAGAAACCATAAATAAATGATTAGAACGTAATACAAGAATTCCTATTTGTCTATTTATGTAATATCGAAGACGAGAGGAAATTTCAGATTTAACCCTTTGTTTATATATTCATTGTGGAACCAAAAAAAGTCAAGTCAGAGATTTCTTAACCGACATAATATAACGACTAACATCATTGAGAATCTAAGACAATTGACGACTACATTTACACGTAAAATTGAACATCTTTACTATAAAATCAAAAGATATTGTATTATTTACTAGTTCCTAAACTTGGAAACTAATACAAAATTATTGACGAATAGAATGACAATGAAGTCTTTATATGAGTTGGAGTTTAAAGTCTCATTCTCTAGATTTTTATGTATAACTTTTAAACGATACACTATTTGGAGTACGACCTTCGACTAGTACTTTGAGAATATATCATTGTGTAAGCATAGGTAAACCTTGTAAATGATGGACAGAAAATAACAAGTATTTCAATATCAAGTATGTATTAATAAAATACACTCAGAGTTTTGTCGTGACATTCTATTCGTCCCGATCACTGTGGGGGTAAAATAACTGAACCTTCGTCTGAGTATCTGCGAAACTGTTGCTAGTAGACGATCCTTCAAGGTTTTGGTTTTGATCTTGACTCTAGAAAAATGATGATCAAATGAAAAGAGATTTAGTCTGACGGACACAAATACGAATCGTCTTAAAAAACTCTAGTTTGGTAACTTTCTGATGTCTCCGGTAAGTGACTCTACGTTTGTATCGAAACAATTCACCTTGAAACTACTAAAAAAAAGACCTTGTTATTTTTCATGAATGTACCATAATCGTTTTCATTCGTCCCACAAAAGGTCATAAAACTAAATTTTTTAGTTCAACGATTCACATTACTACATTTTTATAAACTATGAGGACAAGGTTTCCTCACCATGAATTTAGAAGAGGGGAACACACTTCCGCCAATAAATCACTGAGTGTAAAGATTTTATATTTTATACCATCTTTACTACCTCACACTGAAGACTCCCATCCAGTATTTTCTGTAACACTGAGGACGGAACCAGAAGGAAACTCCTAGTAGACGAGACCCCGTCAAAGAGTTGGAGTCATGACAACCATCAAGTCAAGTCACGTCAAGTCAGCGAGTCAGCACAGGCTGAGAAACGCTGGGGTACTTAACGTCGTGCGGTCCGGAGGGACAGGTAGTGGTTGAGGGCCTCAAGTGAGTCTGAGTGCAGGTAGCTCAGGCACTACGGTAGGTCGGTAGAGTAGGAGACAACAGGGGAAGAGGACGGGGGTTAGGGAGGGTCGTAGTCTCAGAAAAGGTTACTCAGTTGAGAAGCGTACTCCACCGGTTTCATGACCTCAAAGTCGGAATCGTAGTAAGGAAGGGTTCTTTAGGGTCCTGACTAGAAGTCTTACCTGACCAACCTAGAGGAAGGTCAGGTTCCCTGAGAGTTCTCAGAAGAGGTTGTGGTGTCAAGTTTTCGTAGCTAAGAAACCGCGAGTCGGAAGAAGTGTCAGGTTGAGAGTGTAGGTATGTACTGGTGTCCTTTTTGGTATCGGAACTGATCTGTCTGGAAACAACTGTTTCACTACAGAGACTAAAAATTATACAACACATCCAACCAGTATTGAAAGGAAGGTTCCTCATTCGCAGAAAATTAAATAACCATAAACCCCCCAGTCTATTAAGAAACAACACTTCCTATACATTGTCATAGGGACCGAAGATGGGAGATCTAAGATTCTCGTAGCGGGAGAGTAGGGGTGGTCTGTGGGGGTCAACAGAATTTGTGACTCTACAGAGGACTCCCTGGAGATAACTCTTGGTGACGAAAATCCCTTCGGTCGACGAGACAACTCTTCTATGACCTCGTCGGGATACCTCTCCAGGTGTAACGTCTCTTGATTCCGGACGATCATGACTCCCTTGGCACAACCCTTACCAATTGAGGTCGGAGTCAGTTCGGCAGTCTACCGAGAAAGTCACCGGTCGTAGAACTGTCGTCGACGTCCTGCCTGGTACTCGGTCTTGATGGAGTGACTCGACGAGAACTTAAGGACTGAGTGTCTTTGACTTTATGATTAGAACAAATTCGGTGGTTTTAAACCCTATCAAATAATAGATCACTACCCATTAATTATGAGAATTCACAATGACATTTTTATACATAAATTATACTCTCAGTGTCCTTATCGTTTTGGACTTTCAACACTTCAGTACAATTACGGACCATACACGTAGCGATCAGCACAAGTATCGTATATAAACATCCCACAAAAGGACCTACACTTTGGATACTTGTGATAATAACGTTTTCCGAAAGCTAACATCTTCGTTCCGTTTCAACTAACTACCATTATGAATTATCAATGTTACATTGTATACTACAGATAAATTATAAAGTCTAAAAGAGCTTTCCTCTATTTTAATAAATCACTGTTGAATATTTTGTGCATAATAACTTCGAAAGTTTGTACATTTTCATCTCTTCTATGTATGGGTACCACCGTTGTAAGATTGTTCTGAAACCTTTTATTAGGGGTTATTTTCTTCACTTTATTAGGTACATATTATAAAAACGCAAGTTACACCCTATTGATAACGTCTATATATGAAGTGTAAACGTCACTCTCTAAATACAATTAACTGTGGTGTCTCGAAAATTTCGAAGTCACTTCTTTATAGAATATCTTAATGAGAAAAAGTTTACCTCGAAAGTCGTCTACTTCTACTTCATGGAAAATTAACGTTTACCAAACCCTAAAAATCTAACGTACGGATTCACTTAAAGACACATTAAACTTACAATCAAAAGTAGTCGGACCACTTCTTAGGTGGACGTTACGACCTCTGGGTCCAAACTGGGGACCCAACCCTTCTCGGAGATCTCTTCCTTCTCCGATGGGCGGGCTCATAAGACCGGACTCTTAGGGTACCTGACATATCAGGAACCCCAGTGTCTCTCAGCCTGTACTGACTCGCTGTAAGTGAAGTGAAGGGAAGACAAGTAGTCGGATCATCTTTCACTTCGTCAACGATTTTTTAAAAACAAGGTTATAAATCTTCGAAAACGTCCTCCTTAACTTGGTCTAATCTTTACCGTTCATAATCCTATATACAACGGTAAGGGACTCACGGTCGGGGTACCGATTACAGGGATTATTTAGGACAGTGTCTATACAAAAGGACAGACTCACTCTAAAAGTACTTTTATGACGTAAACGGAATTTCAAAAACTTGAGATTTCAGACGTTCCGTTTCATTCACTAGTAAGTATATTCAAAAAGGGTAAGACCCGATACATAGATAACTATTCTAAAAAGTATACAGTAAACACAAAATTCAGAGACTCTCCTTCAAAAACCTTTGGTTTTTCGACCTCTAACCAGTATACCGTGCATGAATATTGTCGACATAATTATTGTAGACTAAAAGAGGATTAGTTAGACTTTCACATTAACATTCTTCGACTTCAGGTAACTTTTTATGACATATATCACGTTCATCTAGTAAAACACTAAATAAAATTTTTAGTCTCACAATCCTTCTGTAATTTTGTTCTATAAACTCTCATATATGATTCTCTCTCGACTGTCACAAAGTCAACAATTCAAAAATTTCAGTCAAAATTTAGGGAACGATAAGAGTTCTTATAAAAAACTTTAAGAGTTTACTTTTTGAAGTCAAAAACGTGTTTCATCGGAAATCAAAGTACTGTAACAAAGGTTTTACCTCTCCGTCTCGTATTCGTAGTTTTCATGTCACTATGAGTGTGTGAACAGACTTAAATCTTCTTTCTTGTTCATCTAAAGACATCATCTCTCTCACTTGACCGAATCAGCACAGGCTGAGACGCTGGGGTACCTGATCGGACGGTCCAAGGAGACAGGTACCCTAAAAGACCCGTTCTTGTGACCTCACCTAACGGTAAAAGAAGAGGTCCCTTTAGAAGGACTGGGTCTCTATCTTGAACCCAGAGGGAGTAACATCCGTCTGCGAAATAGCAGACTCGGTGGTTCCCTATACACACATCACCTCTCTCTACACAGTTTTTCTTTATAAAGGTCATACCACAAACAACTTTAAACACAGTTCATATTGTCCATTTCTCTTTCAAGTTTCAATCAGTAGACTTAATGAATCAATAAATCTTCTGTGTAAAACTTTTGAGTAATTGGACCTAAGTCAACCTTTTCTCGGAGTTTAATATACCTCTACAATAGAGAATCGTGTAATAAAGAGGAGTTCATCCATAAAATTAATTAAATCACATAATTACTCTTAAGTAATTAAGTCGTACTGATGTCTAAAATTAACCTCTTCCTTTACCGTTGGGTGAGGTCATAAGAACGGACCCTTTAGGGTACCTCCCTCCTCCTCTGACCACCGGGTGTCAGGTGCCCCAGCGTCTTCTCAGTCTGTGCTGAATCACTGCTTTATCGTTGTCTAAAATTGTATAAATTTATAAATAGAAATGAAGGTTCTTACTCATTTTAACACAACAGTAGAATTGGTGACAACTTTCAAGGAAAAAGGAATTGTAGTTAGTCCCTAATCTCTTCTACAGACACTGGTAATTCTCTTTAACAATTTAGTGAATACCAAGAAGGGTGTGTAATGAGTCTATGAACCGTCGACAACGAATAAGAAGTAAGACAACCCCTTTTGGTTTAACGAAAAACTCTTTTAGAACCATGCCAACAAACACGAGAGTACGGGACACCTACACCCGTCAACAGGACGAATCTGTCGTAGAGTGGAAGATCCTCCAACAGAGAGAGGGAAATTCTTCGTCAACTGAGTCGTATAACTAGACGGAAACGGAACATTACGTCTGTGAGAATTTCGGTCCAAGGTCAGTATCTCGTATTTGTGTCTCAAGGATACAAAGAAATGGATAGTTCTCGAGTCAACTGCCTTCAGTGGAAACCTTCTAACAGACTCCTTATACCTCGAATAATAAATAAAAAGATCTTTGTGAATTCTAAAGAAGAACGTAACTCAGAACGTAACTCAGACAGTCTCTCGTCAACCCGTACGACGAAACAGGAGAGGAGGGGCGGAAACGAGTACTTGACACAAAACTGGAATACTCTGTCAGACGACTACCTATGAGAATTCACTTCTTGGTAGACTTTGGGTGATAATCTTAACACATTCCGACATCTAATCCTGTAACAATGGTGTAATATGTCACAGAGGAAGTATTTGTATGTGTCCTCCTTGAGAAGAGACCAAAATAATGTCCTTATTAATGCGGAGAGGAGTCAAGAGGTTCGTGGACCTAACAAAAATAATATACCAAGGATACTAAGTACAGAATTGACCAACATAAGAGCAACGCTACCGAAATCACCCGAGTCTCGGTTTAAACCCCGGGTGGAGATTGCCCATAAATCTCTCCTGAAGTACTATTCGTAAACGTGATTGGAGCGGGTATGTAATAAAGAATAAATAGAACAAATAAAAGGTGATTAGTACATGAGAATACAGTTTAACAAATATATAGTAAGATCTGATGAAATTTAGGGAACATTTTATTTTGTCCCATATACATTCATTTAAATCTTCAATTTTTTTTAATCCTATAATCAATTCTTAGATCATTCGGTTTAAAAAAAAAGTCTCTCCGCCTCCGATCATACTTACCTATTGTTTTGTAAATTAAAATAAATTACTTATAATAACACAGAATCCGTCATCTAAGTATCAGTTGTCATCTATTCACTGTTACTGCAAAAGTGTTATATTATTACCAAACATTACTTAAAAGATAAAGAGGGGAATTAAAAAAAAATGACATCGTTACGGAAAAAATATTTCACACTTAATTAAAATCCTGAAATACTGAAATATTGACCCCCCCTTTTGAATAACTCGTTACACAGGACCTGAAATCAAACCTCTTGGACTAGAAGTATTTCTATTAAGGTAAAATACTACTACACGTACTTTTGTACCAAAATAAACATCAATGTCAAAAATTTTACACGAATTCTCCTTGGAAGGGTTGATATTATACTCATTCATATTACTATTTCCGTTTCAGTCAACCCCAACAGGAATAGAGTCTTTCGAACCGTATGACCTTTTTTATCACTCGTAACTTTAATCTAGACTTAAACTTAGGGTGACGTTTACTCAATATATGGGAAGTCACTCAACAATTATAAATACTGGTAATCAAAGAATAAAACCTTCATTTACTAGAGGGTTTCAATAATTTTCCTAATTTACTTTATAAAGGGTTTATTATACACCGTACTAGTCGATAAGTTATTAAACCTAAAGAAGAAGAGAGTTATAAGTTAACTAAAAATAGTCCACTAAAAATTTTTTAATAATCCTTAAAGAAGAAACCCATTAATGTCACAAGTTAAATCCTACTTTTTACACCAAAGGAGAAAGAAACTTATAACGAAACTAATCACTATCTTGTCCAATCCAATCTCGTTCAATTTACGAATTTCTTTACTTCCTTCCCTACCTTGTACATAAACGAAATCGTCGAAACCGGTACCCTAATGATTGATTATTAGACTCTCGTCAAAGAGACTTCTTAAGGACAAACAAGTGAAAACATCCATTTTATACAAAAATTTTCACTCTCACATACAGGAAACTTCATTTTTAATAATCAGGCAAGATTCCTTTAGTACGTTAATACCTTCTTCGTTACACTCACTTCCACAGATAACATCATCACAAATATAATAATCACACATACTTTATCGATACGACGACGACGATTCAACGGAGTCAGCACAGGCTGAGACACTCTGGGGCATCTACCGTCGGGTGGTCCGAGGGGAGAGGGACCCTAAGAGGTCCGTTCTCATGATCTCACTCCACGGTAGCGGAAGAGACTACTTTATCGATATTATGGGTAGTTATTCTGTTACTCATCTAACACCAAGTGTATAAAAACTTTAATACCATTTACTAACCATTTTACCTTTTACCAATATCGAATCTATTTCCCCCATTTTGAACAAACGTATGAAACTCCTATCGGGATATTCATAGTAAACTTCCTTTATATCAACAGTCATCACCAAAATACTTTAAATCTTTCGAACGGAGAAAAACAAACAAAATCCCATTGTCTTTTCGTACCTACTGAATACGAAGATTGAAATCATTGTCGGAATAATTTTCTATGTTCGAGTAAAAAAAATTTTTTTTCTCCTATCTTTTTACATATAATTTTTCATTTTCACAATTTTAGAACTCATTTAATCTGTGACGAAGAGACGAATACACATATATGGACTTACTCAAATGTAAAAAGGGGATACCTACCCTATTAGGAAATGAAGATTTTGAACAAGAGAAAGGGTAGTAGTCATATTGTTCTCAGTACAATTACAGACGTCACATACCATGCACATTATATATGGTGTCAAATATTTGAGGAGACACAACCTATAATACCATCAAACATCAAAACAAGAATACTTGTTCGACGTCACTTGTAAATACATAACACTTAGGTTGAATGTATAAATATAAAAATAACAAACAAAAATAGAAACAATGTATAAATATAGAAATTTGGGTCGAATATATAAAAATTCGGGGTGAAAAATTTTTCCCATCATCAATGTGATATAATAACCCGTAAGAAGCGAAAGGCCATACAAAGTAGCAGGGTCGTCAAACCTCCACTTCAAGACACTACAGTCACACACGATACGTATGATACAAGTTACACAGAAAACACAGGTGTTTTTTAGAGTACTTCCTCTTTAAAGTCATTTATGGATCCTTCACTATAAAACCATTAATACTCTATGGTGTCGTAACTGATCACAAAGTCTCAGTGTCCTTCATCATATTGAATATCTCTAAATTTTGAAGGGGAAATATGTCATTATATATAACTCATTTTCAATAAAGAGTACTTTATGAAAAGTGACTATAATAACATTTAAGTTACATTCTAGTGGCCCTTTTGAAAAAGGTATACTCTACGTTAATTATTATCATCCTGTGTAAAATCTTTTCTTCGTCTCAGGTATGTTAATCTTATGTAAAATTCACTTGACTTGACATTCAACTTGAACGAAAAGACAATGCCATATCACCGATTTCTCAAGTACGAACTTTGAGTGTGTACCTAAACTTAGGGTTGAGACGGTAAAAGACAGACACATCCATGAAATCAGTTGGAGAGTAGACATTTTACCTTTATTATTATTACAGAAGAATATTTCAACACTACGTCCACAAGTAAGTACATTTTTAATTTTGACCACGGATTGTCATTATTTGTGAGTTATGTTTACATTCGAAAATTGTAATTATAGTTAAAGAACAACTTACGATAACTTGAATATTCTTAACTCCCGGTCTACTATTTCAACTTCAAAAAAGAAAATATAAAGTGAAATATAAAAGTAATTCGTAAATAAGTCTGACCTGGTACTCGGTCCGTAATGAGATTCAGAATACATTATATCTTGACTTATTTTGTCTTATGGGAAAGACGGACGTTCCACGAATACTACTCACCTTTTCTGTTTGTAGTAATACAGATTATAAACTTGAAATGGTACCTGGTCCGGGAAAAGATTTGGATAATGTTTTCAATAGTGTCAATTAGGATTGTTTGTAGGGTGTCTACTCTACATTTGTAATAGGAGTAAAATATATACTCCGACTCTCTTTAATTAATTGAAGGAGTTCCAATATATCGCAGATTGACCGTCTTGACCTTAATTTTAAGTCCATCAGAATTATGGTTTCGGGGTCAGAAATAAATTGGTGAGACGACCTACCATCCATTTGTATGTCATTATTTAACACTAATAACTTCAAACGTCTCATGACTAATTGGGATCGGAAGGAAAACGCCTTATCTATGTCTTCAGTTTATCTCTATGTTTATCTCTATTTTTATACATGAAATAATAACTTGTCGACTACGCCTCTTACTGGACCTGTCCGTCGAGTTTGCCCGCAGAAGAAAGAAGGGGTCACTTAACTTAAACGTCCAGTCGATCTTTGGATACCATAACGAACGAGGACCTCCGTGGTCGTCCGACGGCTCGTCTCCTCTCCCTCTTTCGCGAGTCGGATGTCCCTCCGTCCGTTCTGAAACTCCACCTCTTGACTCCTCCTGCCCAGTGTGTCCTCGTTACCGGTAAAAGGGTCAGAGTCCTCTTGGACTCTCCCGAAGGCTCTCCTCACATTGAACCAACCATGAAGGTGCTTCCCTCTTCCAGGACAAACGACCGAAACATCCTTGTTCCCCTCGCCCTCTTCTTTCCTGGGGACAGGGAAGTGCACCCCATTCCTTCCCTTGTTCCTCCGACAACACTGTCTCGCACCGACGACCTCCCCAATGCTACTGAATCTTTGCAGAGAATCTGTGAAAATTCCGTCCCGAACTTCCTATTCCTAAGGCGACGCCGCCCCCCGCCCGTCATCTCAACTTTCACCCCCTCTTCTCGTAGAGTCCCGGGTCCCTGTCGGACACACTCCTCAAATTCCTTGACTTCCCTCAGTCGCACAAGTCTTGTACCACTCCCCTACCTTCCTCAACGTATCTTGTTCGGCCTTACCAATAACCACCAGTCCAGCGGACTCGGAGCATCCAACACTGTCCTTTACAGGTAAAATAAAATATACGGGTCCTTTAAGGAACTTCCTAAGCTTCGTCCCCTCACCACAGTAGATTAAATATAAAAATTTTCCAACATAATCCACCCCCACCCCACCTCTCGTGTCAGCACACACAGCACGAGTCAGTACAGACTGACGCTGGGGTACCAGGCATCGGGTGGCCCGAGGAGACAGGTACCCTGAAAGGTCCGTTCTTATGACCTCACCTAACGGTAAAGGAAGAGGTTCCCTAGAAGGGCTGGGTCCCTAGTTTCCGTGCGGAGAACACAGAGGACGTAATCGACCACTAAAAAAAAAAAAAAAAAAAAAGTGACTCAGTGGACCTTTCGACCTCTCATGAAGTCTTCCCCCATTTTGTCCTCCGTCCCTCTACTCATAACCTTCTGTTTGACGACTACTCACACTGGACCTGATCCTACCTTCGTGACTTTTACTTCTCTTCAACTTAAACTCAACATAGAACCTCCACCTTTTGGTGTTCTGAAAGACTACGTAAACCTACCCCGGTCCTCCGACCTCCTTTTCCTCTTTACTTCCTACTGTGAAATTTGCAGATCGAACTCGTTGACTTACCGTTCAGACAAACAAACTCTATTTCCTCCGTCCCTCTCCTTGGACCCACAAGACTTGAACCGCTTTAAATTCAACAGGTCCTTCCATCAGTCCAAGACCCTTCTCTGAAGTCACCCTTTGCATCTAAACCCTCAAAAGTTATACATCTACCGTAGATTAAATGTCAGTACCCATATCTGCTCTTGGGGTCCTCTTGTGTCTTCTCCCGGACCACGACACACGATTGCTCGAGGTCGTAAGCCTCAAACTCATCTCCCTGGCATCTCCTCCTCGATGACACCTTCAGTCTCTTCTGGTCCTCTCGCCGAAGGGACCACCCGGGCACCGACCCCGAAGTGTGAGGTCACGCCCCCCGGACAAACTAGGGACCTGTCCCTTGATCTAGGGTGTAGGGTATTGATTCTCAAGAATCCGGTGTTGATTTCTAGGGTCCACGGGGTCGATTCTGGACCACGTCGGTTTATCTATTTTGTACTCAGAAATTTTTAATTATTTATTTATGACATTTCTTCTTTTGACATCTTACACGACTGTCCCTGGGATCCAACCTCGACAAATCTCTTTCCCTTTCACAATTGGCACAGTCAACGATTAGGTCTGTTCCCCGGTAAACCATCGTCTCCAGTAATTGCTGGACTCTTCCCTCCAAAGTCAACCCACCTAACTCCTTTCTTCCTTCGTCTCCCTTATCACGAAGCGTTTGGTAGTCTACACACACTTAATGAACCTCTAGAACAGTTTTACGCTAAGATGAAACCCCGGACTCTTAGAGGTAAAGATTTCTGGGCGGTCTACTACGTTACGACGACCAGGTACCTCATGGTCTCCATATCTAATCACCAAGAGTCTCAAGTGACACACAATCTTAATACACCAGTCGAACTATTTTTTATCCCAAGTCTCAAAGACTGAGTCATCAAGACCCTACAGTGGACTCGTAAACGTAAAAAATATTCAAGGACCCACTGTAACCACGACGACCAGATCTTTAGTGTGAAACTCTTGACGACCCCTTAAAATTGACACTACCCCTCCAAAGTTCCCTTTGAAAAACAACCAACTCTTACTCTTTATTGGTCGTGTATGAATTGACTACTCTTACTAGGTCCACTTCTACTCTTATTTCTCTTTTCCCCCTACTTCCTCACTTAAGAACTCTGATACTCCTCCTACCGTGGTTCCGCACATAACTCCAGAACCTAAAACATTCCTTTCCTCCCACAGGAATCAGTGTCTTTCTCTTTTTCGTCTCTTCTACCCAGGGTTACATCTTCCCACACATCCATCTAAATGACCATCTGTCCACCTCCAGGGAAGACTACAAAAGACAAAAGAGTCACTTCTGTTCTCGTCGAGGACTCCCTCCTCCCACTCACCTCCAAACTCCTCTTTCTTTCACAGTCTACCTCAAACTCACCTTTTTACCTGACTCATCTCTTCACCGTCGTGACCCCCGGAATAAACGCTAATTCTAGTCTTTAATTCGTGCTTTGGTAAGACATGCACGCAAGAAAAAAGAAGTTGGTGTCAAAAACCTAAGAGCTGTTTCTCTCATTTATCAATTCCAGTAGGTTTCAATCCCAAACAGACCCACTCATATAGTCTCTCCCATCCCTCAAAATATTCTCTTATGTCAGATTCCGTCCGTTCTTCCCTTTCCTTCTGCGCTCCCGACTTCCTATCTTTGTCCGTTACCTAACGACTCCAGTCCTATGTTTATTCGATTATCCTCGCTTCATTTTCCGTATCCTTCACACGCCACAGTGAGCGGTAAAACACCCGGCCGTCGAAAACCACCACTATCTCCGGGTCCCACACTGGCGTCTCCACCTCAAACCTACTGGAACCTGTCCCACCTCAAAGGACCTCTCCGGTCCTTTGACTCTCCGGTCCTTCAACGGACATGGGAGGTGGACCTACGACTTCAACGGTTCTTACTACTGTCTTCAACCCTCCCCTCTCTCTGAAACTCTATCCTTGGTTGAAAAGTCACTCACTACCTTTTAAGGTTCAGTCACCTATTGTCGTTGACTCTCCCTTCCTACCACCACTCGTCCTCGAAAACATTTAGTTCCCCTTTTAATACCGGACCTTCCCCTTTGTCGACCGTTCCTCTTGTGGATGGGGTGGACGATCGGCACTCCGTGGACCCTATGCTCTCTCCGGTGAGATTCCGTACCGACGGTCTCCTCATCACGGAAGTTCCCTGTCGGATCGAGGTCAATTTCGCTCCTCTACCTCCTTTTCAAGCCTTCAACTTCTGAATGACCTCAAATAATGTGTGACCCTTAACTTTCCGTCCCTGTATCACGTTCGCAAACCCTCACTTCCCTCCCCTTGAAGACCTCGGTAACGTATCAGTCTCCCAAACCACTCTCATCTATTAGTCTTTCAGAACTTACACGTCTAATGTCTAACTCTATTTGTCCTCTCACTCTGTGCTACCTTAATCGGACATGTCAGAGATTTTTATCAATTTTATGTGTAGTGCAAAGAACGACGTCGACAGGACACACCAGGTCGGAAACGGATACAGAGACTGGAATGAGAAAAGGTTCGAGGGGCATGAGGGATACGAGACGGATGTGTCCGACAAAGAGGACAGCGAGGTCGCACGGGAACGAGAAGACTCTCCGTCGTATCGTTTCACCACCAATCGCACTCGAGACCCAGGTCTGAAGGACGTGACAACGAAAGATCTAAACACTGACACCCGTCCAATAAATTAGAGAGACACGAAGTCAAAGGAATAGACATTCACCCCCCTTACTATTATTTCTGAGTCATTCGTAATTATCATAAAAAGACGAACTCCGAGAAAGGGGGATATAGAAATGTACAAACGATGAATAGTAAGTGAAGGGAGTTCGAGTTTACATGAAGGAGGTTGCAGTATCGATTACATCGGATCGAGGTGGTCGAAAGACAGCGGGAAATAGGGTAATAAGACAAAATAAATTAGTATCGTAAGTAGTGATAAACTTTAAATAAAATAACAAGACGAGAAGGGGAGAGTGGGATAAGGGACTCCAGTCTCTATACAATTGCATAAGGGCTGACAATGGACTCGAAGATCTTTCACTGTTTATGAAACATAAAGTATTTCTTTAAAAATACGGTTGAGTGACAGGACTTTTGTACTACCAAAGGTTCCAGAGACTAGTCCGTCGTAAACCACCGTCTCTCTGTCACTCCGGAGCCGGTCCTCTACCCGCCTTAGGTCGAGAAACAGGGTTAGACAACCGAGCAGCTCTAGTCCACCGACGGATAAAAACACAATGACCATGTGTCGGTGTAGGTAAATTTTTACATAATAGACGACGAAAGGTCAAGGTCGGTACCTCAACTCAACAACTCTGTCTCTGGGACTCGGAGTGTTTCAAATTTTATGAAGGAGAGATCGGGAAGTGACTTTTTCAGACGACTAGGAACTAAATCTACGTATCTTTTTTTTCTATTCTTCCTTTGTGGTTTTTACTAATTGTCTAATGAAACGTACCACCCTAATATCCAGTAAAATTCAAAATAAAAGTATCAATAAAATATAAAATAATATTCGGGTAAATTACATCTTTAGTTTATCGGAATATTTATGATTAAAATTATATAAATCTCTTGTAAATTACTACTTAAAGAATAAAAATAAAAAAGGAATCACGACGAAAACTGTGTTTTTGACCCAATGCACAGCGTCACTTCTTCGATAGGTCTGGTAAAGTCAGGTAATAAGTACGGTTTTCTTGGATGTCTCTTGACGCCAATGAATTTGTATACTTCGTACTTTTACATTCAATAATTAAATTCCGACTTATTTAAGACGACAAATTATCTGATCTTCTCAACACAAAATTAATGATGTTTACCTTTACGTAATCTCATGTAATCTGAAACCTGGTAGGAAGAACATGACCTTACAATCTCCGGTGACTAATACAGTACATCGAGGACTTTCTGAACCCTACTTTAACCATGTAGAAGGACCTCAAACTCATAATGAATTTCTAAAAGTGTCCCTTTCGGATATTTTTTTAAAAAAAATTATTTTTACTCATAATACTCTATTTCGTTTTAAGTGTTCTTAAAAATTCTCTTTGATGATGTTTCTTCAAAACATAAGAACAAAATGAATTCTGATATAATAGTCTCATACCCTTAGGTACCATAAAACACCACAATACCCACAAAAGTCACCTCCTCAAACTCCTTCTCACGGAATCCAAGTGACTTACCCATAATAAAAGATCTATTAAATTATAATATTTACACTGTGTCTGTAACAAATTCAATTTATATTACAAAAGAAACGACAGACAAACCTTTAAACTTTTGTTACGGTAGAACGTTTCCTCCCGAATATTTAGGATTATCGTATTCATTTACTTACGTTAACCTAATAATCTCCTTTCACCTTTTTTTTGTTAACTGACTCGTATGAATAAAAGGTAAAGTTTTAGTCCAAATTTTTCTAGATACACTAACGACATACTTTTCTTAACATTTTAAACATCGTAATATCTTTGTTACCGGTATCTCTAAAATCTTAGTAAACTGGGTTAACTACCAATGACACATCTTTTTTTTAGTGTTAGATCTTTAATGGACCGATAAGTCTGAAAAAACAAAGTCAATAACTTAAAAAAACAGAAGTCTCATTCTTTTTACATAGTTTTATGTAAACAAAGTGTTTCACGTCCAAAGAAAATTTAACTCTCGTACCACTGAATTTAAACCTCAAGAAGAAATAAAAGTACAAAATTAACGTATGATAACTCTTTTAGGACAAAAGGTGTCTGTTTAAGGAAAGGATCCACATTAAAATATACACGTAAGTACACGTTTGAACTTAAAAATTTTTCAAGTCACGTCTCGACGTCGGAAGGATTAGTCACTGTACAAATATTCTTCAACTTTATACACCTTTCTCGACCGACCTCTTCGAAGTAAGGCTTCAGACGTATTTTAGTTCCACCGGACCGTCGAATTGACTACCCAAATGTATATAAAAATTGTGTCAACTAATACATACGACAAAAAGTAATGCACAATTATTTACACTGTCTCTGTGACAGTATCGAAAAATTTATATTTCTTATGAAACTTTCACCTTACGTTCGGTTTGTAAATACCTTGGGGTTTCGTGGAGGTTCTCCGGGGTCCTAGGGTGACTACAACGGATACGATTAAATTCTTGCAGATCAAAATCTTCTAATGGTCGTGATATTAAATAACAAGACGAAATAAAGTACCAGTAAAATTCGGTCACAAATACCGTTTTTTTAATAAAACCCAATAGACTTAGGTACGGAACCGAAAAAATTACTAGTGGTTTTGTTGGAATAAATCATAAAAGATAAAATTAAAAGACAAGACTCTAGGAAACTTTACACAGAATATACTATAACCCGACCAATGTAAACTGGGTAAGACACAAACATCTTTGCTTCCCCGGTACCACTACTCTACGTTAATGTTCAAATTAACTTCTAATATTCTCCTTAAGGAAATAGAAGAAGAAGGAAAAAGAAAGTAAAAATTTTTTATTGACCAGACCCGGTGACAGGGTTCGAGTGACAATCCGGAGGTTGCTGTTGTCGTCGTTGTCGTTGAATTTTGAGAACTTTTAAAATTCATAACGATGGTTTATCTTAAAAATCCACGGTCCATGTGTTCGCTAGAAAATGTGTTTTTACGGAGACTGAATGCTAAGTATCAAATAGAATAAATATGATAATCACTATTACTTACTGTATATGTTAAAAGTATACCTAAATGTTCTCGATCCCTTACAGGAGACACTGACCATTCTCAATAAGCGCTGTTTGAATTGGACCGGGTAAGGACTGACTTGAAAACTGGAACCAGAGTAATTGTGAACCAGATTCCGTCTAATTTCCCTTCGTCGGACGACCGACCTAGGAAAACGATTCAACAATAACGGACCAATTCCCGGACCTCTAGACACGTAAAATTTTAAATTTTTACTAATTCCCTTAGGATAATATTTAAAATAAACCCTCAGAATCTAAATTAGAATGACACTATCTTGTGCACCAAAAACACAAAACACAATTTATGTAATTTATTAACAGACCAGTGACTCAATTTCACTAAAAACTCAACACAGTCAAATTATTTCTACATATTGAAGACAGACAATTGAAAACCTAGTAATATCTTGTCACTAAGTCTATAGAGACAGTAGACTCTATAAACGACTAATAAACGTAATATTTACAGAAAAATTTCATAAATTAAGGATTCAATGAAAAATTTCACAGACTTTCGCATATCACCGTCTCTCTCATTCGAACTTAATGTTCATTTAAAGGTAAATTTTTTATTCTTTACTTAACTACTACCTTACAGGGGGACTAGATGAAATTACGACCCTTTGAAAACAAAATATCATAAAAGAATACTAATTATGAGGTATTTATACTACTTGTAAAGTACCTTTCTACCCGTGTCATTTTCTTTACCGTTCCTGGATGGTCTTCGTCTTCTCTAATTTTTCTCCACCGTTCTTATGTGTCTTCTTGATATTTTTTTCCAGAATTACTGCCTATTGGTACTACCACACCAGTGAGTGGATCTGGGTCTGTATGACCCGAACTTCAGTCCACCCGGAACCCTTTGTAATGATTGATCACCTCCACTACCTTAGGGTCGACTCGATAAATTTTAGGATTTTCTACTACGACACTTTCACGACGTGACTCATACGGTTGTTTAAACCTTTTGAGTTGTCACCCGTATTCTGACCTTTTCCAGTCAAAAGTAATGTTAGGTTTTCTTCCTGTTACGGTTTCTTACAAGGTTGATGACATGTTAACACGAGTAAAGTGTATGATCGTTTCATTACAAGTTTTAGGAAGTTCATCCGAAGTCGTCATACTTAGTTCTTGAAGGTCTACATGTTCGACCTAAATCCATTCCGTCTCCTTGGTCTCTAGTTCAATGGTTGTCGGTATCTTTTGGTTCCCTTAAGGTCTTTTTATATACGAAGTAACTGATGTCATTTCGGGTGTTGTTCGAGACCTTCTAAGAACTTCTTTACCCTCATGATTTGGTGGAATGGACAAAAGACTCTTTGGACATACGTCCAGTTCTTCGTTGTCAATCTTGGCCTGTACCTCGTTACCTGACCAAGTGTTAACGCTATCCTCATGCAGTTCCGACATATAACAGTGGGACGAATAAATTGAATATACGTCTCATGTAGTACACTTTACGGTCCGACCTACTTAGTGTTCGACTTTATTTCTAACGGTCCTCTTTATAGTTGTTGGAGTCTATACGTTTACTATATGGTGAGATTACTGTGTTTTACTTCTCCTTGATTTCTCGGAGAACTAATCCCACTTTCTCCTCTCACTTTTTCGACCGAATTTAAGTCGAAAGTTTTTTTGTTCTAGTACCGTAGATCAGGGTAGTGAAGTACCGTTTATCAACACCTTTTCACCTTTGTTACAGTCTAAAATAAAAGAACCCGAGGTTTTAGTGACGTCTACCACTGACGTCGGCACTTTAATTTTCTGTGAACGAGTAATCTGTTTGGATCTGTCGTATAATTTTTCGTCTCTGTATTGAAACGTTTGTTTCCAAACATAGCAGTTTCGAAACTAAAAAAGGGCATCAGTACATTCCCACACTCAGATCAACGAAACAGACTGAGAAAACGCTGGGGTATCTGACGTCGGGTAGTCCGAGGAGACAGGCACCCTAAAGGACCCGTTCTTATGACCTCATCCAACGGTAAAGGAAGAGGTCCCCTAGAAGGACTGGGTCCTTAGTTTGGACGTAGAGGACGTATCCTCCAGCCTAAGAAATGGTGACTTGGTGGTCCTTTCGGGTGCTCACACTCTCAACCTGGTATTTCTTCCGACTCATAACTTGTTAACTACCAAAATCAACAAGGTGTCATACCCCCTAACACGACCTAGTCCCTAGTTTGGGTACAAAGACCGTAACCGTCCACCTAAGAAATAGTGACTCGGTGGTCCCTTTGGGCTAACTTTTTGTCAACTCCTGTACTCTTATCAGTATACAATTCACTGTTCCGTCCCATATTTTAGTATGCATCATAATGAGGTCAAATTAAATACATGTAGTCTTTTTAGCTTCATAGAGTTTTATAATCACAATCACTATTACCTATCATGATAACATCTATTAAAACCAAAAGAATACATGTCAACAGACTTATTCTTCTACTAACTATTGATAGAAAGGAAGCCTTTTTCTACGTTTCCGAAAGGTCCCGGAAAAAAATCAAACAAAGGGAAAACCCAAGTCAGACATCAACTTTAATCAAAATTTTTAACCATAAACCAACTTACCGTATTGAAAGACTAATCTTCCGAGAAAAAGTACTAATATAAAACTCACAACCATATAAAATGAAAATCTCGACAATAAATCGAACCAACCAATCTCGTCGTACGATTCCTCAGACGTCAATACCCAGTCAAAAGTACTTCCGGTAAATCGAAAACAAACAATGTGAAGGTCTATGAGAATTTAGAACGACCCGTATAATGTGTACTTAATGCACAGAACGAACGGAAGAATCACGGATCGAAACATCTTTAGTCAGCAGACCCAAAGTCCTCCTTGACCCCTTCTCCCCATACCATTCACGCCTAACTTACTCACTTTCAGTGAGTCAGTACAGGTCGAGAAACGCTGGGGTGCCTGATATAGCAGGTACCTTAAGAGGTCCGGTCTTATGCCCTCACCCATCGGCAAGGGAAGAGGTCCCCTAGAAGAGTTGGGTCCCTAACTTGGGTCCAGAGGACGTAACGTCCGCCTAAGAAATGGACGACTCGATGGTCCCTTCGGGTTCGTATGACCTCACCCATCGGACAAGGAAGAGGTCGCCTAATTAGTCGTATTTAGGTACTGGTCTTTTTGACGAGTCTCTGTCACCCAATGACTCAGAATTCATCGAGAAACAAAAAAGAAACACATTTCAATCGAAAAAAAAAAAGGAAGGTAAAAATATCAGACTAGATTTATGGACTATGACTAATTCCCTTAATGGAACCCTGAAGGGAACCACCAGGTCATCAACTATTAGACGGACGACTATGTCTCCTGTACCCAAAGTAGGGACTCGTCCCTTCTAAGGTGTACGGCGCTCCGTTGTTGTGGGTACGTAGTGTTGAAGACTCAGGAGCCAGACGTCGGACGCTCGGTGTCGACGACGTCAGACTCTCGAGCTCCCGAAGAACAACCAGACGTTGTCCTCTTTGGCGACGTCCCTCTTCGGTGTTTCTCCTCGGGGGCGAACGACGTCGACCTCTTTCGGGTGGGTGTCGTCACTTCTGGGTCCCGTCGGTTTCATTTATTTAATTAAAATTTTTGTACATAAATAAATAAACCGACGTGACCCGGAATCAACTCCGTCCTAGAAGTGACTCCGTACGCCCTAGAAAACGACACCGAGGTCCCGAGTCAACGGGGTGTCGTGTACCTTAGAATCAAGGGGTTCGTCCCTTGCTTGGGCTTAGGGGACGTAACCTTCCGTCTAAGAATTGACGACCTGGTAGTCCCTTCAGGGTTATTTATTTAATTTTTTTTTTTTTCTAGAATTCTTACAATATTCTTATCATGGTTCTCATATGACTCTCCTGTATAACCCCGAAATTTTACAGTCAAAACTTCTAATATATCATTAAAAATAACTTCTTATTATAAAAATTTTCTTTTTACTATGATATCGTTGTCGACATCTTCGTGTTGACAAAAGACTATTAGCAATTTGACAATCACGGACACATTCGACTCAGGATTTAGAGAAACGAAGGACTATTCGATTACCGATGTACACTGATTTAAGATTTCTGTACTTTTAAAATTACCAAATAATACTTTTCACTACAAACTGTTCATTCTTCGTTTTAGTATCAAACCCAATTTTTACTTAACCTCAGTAATTCATATACTCCTACACTGCAACGACTTGATCCTCGTCCTAAATTATTCTTAATAAAGGATAATTTTGTTGACTCTGGACCACCTATTCAAGTTATAAATAAATGACAAACTAAAAATACAAAATAATGTCCACTAACCAGACAACCTGCAAAAGTGTGGACGCTCCAGAGACCTCCTTAAGTTACTACACACTCACTTAGAGAACACAAACGGAAGGAGTCGATCTCAAACTTCTAATGGTCGGGTAAAAATGAGGACTTGGTGAAATGTCATAATCTAAATCTAAGGAATAAGGACAGTGGGTCGAGAAGAGCCCCTACCCCCTACCTATGTCTTCTCACATAAACCCACTATATATAAGCATAAAAGTAGTAGAGTCCGTGCAACACGGGATAAACCTCTCTGTCACCACCCAAGACTGTTCTTAAGGTACCACTTCTCATATCCCTCAAAACTCGCACTAAAAATAAGAGTTTAGCAGACAGGATCGAAATTTTTCCTGTACAAATGTAGTCCTTCACATCACCTCGGGGCAAGGTATACCAAAGAAGGTAAAGAAAATGGGATACCCTTTATGTACGACTAGAAGCTCCATGACATAAAGACAAGTCCCCGTTCCCCGGTCGCAGCGCTCAAATCTGTCGACTATCTATCACGACTAACAGGGTCAAAACAGTGGTAGAGATAACAAAATCGGACCCTGTGGACCTTTCGTCCCGGACTCTAACAGTCCTTGGCCATCAGTCGCAGATCCCTCTTACTTTGTCCCTCCCTCTCTTTCGACGATACTCCTATGTAATAATTCAACCAGTGGTAACACCCGTCGACCCTACTCTTAATGGTTCCAGAACCTCTTTCGACATACCTTCCGGCGAGTCTACCCTCGTAAATGAATGGCCGAGGACTGAGGTGACCGTTCCCACGGGAGTGTACCCCGTCATTACGAGAGTGTACGGGTCCAACGTGCACACACTTACGTGCTATCTAAGATCTTCCATAACACCCTCAGCGTGGACGCACTCAAGAGGTAACGAGGAAAGGGCTTTAGACTTAATCGTATGGAGGGAGGTCAGGGGTAAGTGTCTATACGATATGGTATTCTCCCTTCCTTGTGGAACTTAAGTCTCAATGTGTAAGACAGAATGACTTTAAAACCATAATGACCTTTCCTACTGACAACACTCTTTGACGTCTAGGACCGACGGGCGGGTGTCGGAGACGAGAGACAACTACGGCTCCTACTTGAATTGAGGTGGGTAGGACTCAGGGAAAGAGGAAGGGAATAGGATCCGGTCCACGGGTAAAGGGTCTCTCGTTCGAACCACCCACCCCCCCTATATGATACAAACTCGAACACACAAGACAGATTACTTTCCCCTTTTCTTTACATCTTATAATTTATCTCTTCCTCCTTTCTATTGTTTTTTAAAGGGTGGTGAACTCCAATCAACCTTACACTAAACTGACTCTCATCTGCTACTCTTTTCCCCTTAGACCAGATTCACGTTCTTGAGGGTGGGTGTAATTGGAACTAGGACGACTACTTTCACACTCTGAGTTCGTTTCCTCCCCCTTTTTTCCATTATTGATTCTTGTAGACACGAAGGACTCGGGACGAACTGTAATGATATTTCGGAGGAATGCCCTACGGGGGGGGCACGGGAACGTTGAGTCCCCGTGCACTCAACGTTCAACAACTCAGGACGACATCTGACACGAACCTTTTCCCTTATAACGTCACGACGAAAAAAAAAAAAATGTAAATAATTAAAAATGAAAAAACTTCTTAATTAAAAAATCTCGTCGAAATCGAAATGGTGTTTTAACTCTCGAAAGGGGTAATAGTTGTAGTGAGTTGTTCTTACTATATACATTTTTTTATATATATAAAAAATGGTTCTTACTTCGATAAACTGTGTAGTATTAATGGGTCTCAAGTATCAAATAACATCCTCAGTGAGAATCATAACATGAAAGATACCTAATTCTGTTTACATATTACAGTATGGTAATATTATGCAATGTCACATAAGAGTGACGGGATCCTTACTACTAAAAGATATAAGATACACACCTTTTTAACGATTTCATAATTATTATATGAACCTTTTGTAGACTTAGTCTTAACTCGAGATCGAGTCTTACAATCCACACTACTCCTAACGAAAAAAAGGAAAAAAATTCTTTCAATAACTAAAGAACTGGACCCGATTATGACATAAAACGGAGAGAGTCCGTATACTTTAACCTAATACTCGAACAAAAAGGACACAGCAACTCTCCAAATTCAAAATAGGTAACATCCCGGACAACCGAGAAATAGGTAAACTTCCGGGTAACTGATATTCGTACGGGTAACTTGTCTTCAACGTAAATAAAGAAGTAAGTAAGCTGTTTATGGTTCGTCCTTAGAAAAGAAAGATGAATTACCATCGCTCCAAGATAAATGAATAATTAAAGGTCGAAATAACTCTATATTGACTGTATGTTGTGGCACACTAAACCCAGTACTAAGAAACATTCGTTCTAGAATCAAGTGGACAACCCTCGTTTAGAGTCATGACACACAACTCACTCATGAACGACTCGTCTCATAATCTTGTCCCGAGTCCTTTTAGTCTTTGTGACCAGAAAAGGGACTACTTTATTTTTAGAACAATCCCCTTTATTCAATCTGTGAAGACCTCGGTCAAATTCTCAACCGATATTCTGGGACCTGTTCAGTGAAACGGAGAAACCCAGGGGCAATTACAGACATTTTCCTACTTTTAGCCCCGCCAAGTGAAGAGTTCACAAAAGTTAGGGTCTCTTAGAGACTTTTATATTACTACTTGGATTTCCTATAGAAACCCTTTACAAAGTAACAATAGAAAAATACTACATACATAGTGACTCTTTTTTTAATCACGAAAAAATTCTGACACCAATAAAGTCACAAAAGGTTTCAGTAAAGCCTTAAACGTGTTCTCCAGTCTGTAGAAGTGACTGTCAACGTCTCACACGTTTAAATTTATGAAAATCTTTTGACCGTATTGGACCCGAGTCACAATACGTTGTGTTATGGACGTGAAGGATTTGCGTAAGTTTACGTGTAATTTTATCGTATTTGTTTCTGGGTCATAAAACCGGTTTAGGCTGACTTCCGAGTTTACTAAGACGTCCGACGGTACAAATCTCGTCCGTCATTAAAACTTGTTCTTAAAAGACACGATTAATTTTAGAGATAAAACGTATAAATGTCAACCGAAATTTAGTACACATAAGCAGAGAAATGTAAAGTCAATCGTGAAAAGTAAATAGTATGTGAAGTCGAAAAATGACTTAAAATTTAAAGAACCATTAAATCCGTGGGACGTATGAAAGTAGACATTCTGATATGAAAACTCTTCCCTTACTATTTATCCACCACTCAAGACTAGTAATCTTCCTACAAGTCAATGCCTTAGACTATCTATTTGGACCGCAAACCTTTTACACTTCAATCTTCTACTCAGGTGGCTCAACAAGAACTGACGGTACACTACCAACATGTCTATTGTTTTAAAATATTCTATATCGATCTATAAAAATTACTGATCGATAGTAAACCTGTAAAGACAAACGAAGAACTACCATTATAAACCTTCCTCCACCGTACGTATACGGAATCACTTCAGTGAGTCAACACAGGTTGAGAAATACTGGGGTATCTGCCGTCGGGTGGTCTGAGGGAGCAGGGACCTTAAGAGGTCCGTTCTTATGACCTCACCTAACGGTAAAGGAAGAGGTCCCCTAGAAGGACTGGGTCCCTAGCTTGGGTCCAGAGGGTGTAACATCGGTCTGAGAACTGGCAGACTCGGTGTTCCCTTCGGGACATATACGGAATACGTAAGACGTTTATAAATGGACGGTTATCTTTAGGTCTTAGAACTTTATCGGTTCAGAAACGTATGATAAAAGACGGTAAAGGGGGGAATAAAATGTGGAAGGGTAGGTCCCAAACAATGAGGGGAACGATGTCAAGGAATAGAGAGAACCACTTTTCTCCACACCTTCACTCTAAAAGTTAAGATGACACTAAATCGTCTTCTGGATATTGTCCCAGTCAGTCGTCGGTAACAAAATCACTTTCGGTTACCTGTCTATTAATGGATCAAATAAATTGGAAGGTGATTGATTTTTACTAATAAGTTGGTGATCCACATCGGAAAACATAGTCACATTTTCAACGACTAATATGACTTATCCATTTCCTGTAAAGATCTAAACATAAATTCATAAGTAAGAGACCTCTTACGTCGTTTATTTTATCTGCACTAGGAACTACTATCTAACTCTGAGAACAATTAACCTCTCTTCTCGTTAAATTTACTGGTTTGTTTTATCACCATCAAGACTTTCTAGGACGTACTCAAAACGAGGACATGTGAGAGACTGGAGTAGGTCATGAAAGGGGTAAGTGAGAGAGGCAAGGTCGGCGAGACCGAAGAGACAAGAAGGGACTTATGTCTGTAGGTACAAGAGTCATCCTGGAAACGGACCCAAAGATCACAACTGAACTTTGTGAGAGGGGTATATAGGTGTACTGACCGAGGAAGTAAAGGAAGTTCTGAGATACTTTCCAGTAAAGTAGTCTTCGAAAAAAGGGGGAGTGGTAGGAACGACTTCGTGATATGACACTCCCAGATGAGGAATACGATGAAACAAGAATCGTCTAAAATAGTAGTACACACACAATAAGAGACAGAAGAGGGAGATCGAACATTCGAGATAATAATCTCGTCCCTCAAATAAAAGAAAGATCAACTCAGAAATCATCAATATGTAAAAGTCTTTAACTCTCTCTACCTGACTTGATAAATTGTGGTGTTTATTTTAACATGTATAGAATTAAGAAAAACCGAGATTGATGTAAAAATAACTAGACCTCGAGATAATAAACCTACAAACGACTAGGAAGAACTTATCTATACTACAGTTTTGATTTCCGGAAATCAACGTATAACAGAGTTATTATTCTACTTCGTATTTACGAATGGATGTTATTGAATTTCCTGTTTCAGTTTAACCGGTTTAACATGGGACAGTATCGTCACATGTCCCAAAATTCACTAGAGTCTGGTACTCTCTTGGAATCACCTCCTTTTGGAAATTTCTTCCATTATTGACATAAACTTCTTTGTCTACTCATTCCTAACACACATCTCGAACTTTGTATAAGGTCTATCAGTTTCTTCCTTTACATATTTAATATGTCTTTTTTCTCTAAAGACACTTTACCTCTGTTAATTTCCTCATCTATTGGGAATTAAAAAGGAAACAAGAACCTATTTGTAACACAATGATTTAAGACTAAAACATATACACACATACACACATCGTCGCCTCTCAACAAAAGGATTAAACTGTTAACCGTAACAGACGAACCTTTATCCCGAAAGGAGGTAGTGACTTTCTTTAAGGATCGGGCCACCGAACTTGAATGTCTTTATGAATAAGAAACTTTTATCCAACGTACGAGTTCTATCCATTATGTCCTTGTCTTCGTCAGACCCTCTTTCTACTTACTCAATCGACATAACTGTCAATTAAACTTTAAATATAGGAATAGTCTCTCCAGACGATTTTACTCGTATCTCTCAACCATCTCGTACATCCACAGCAGTGCCTGAGTGGAAACTTTAGATTTGTCTAATACGTAGGAAATTCTTCTATGACAAAGTAAAAACAGACTATGTTAGTCATTCTACGGGAGAAAAAGAGTCTAATCGACAACATTTCTCCATTTCGTCGAAATTCTAGACCAAAAGTCAAACTCTGGGAGTTCTTTTGAAAGGGACTACTTAACGAAGTATTCGGACCCAGCATCGGGAGGGACCACACAAGAGGTCGAGGAACTGCGGGGGAATATCGAGATTAGTGCGAGACAACGTGCACATACATACGGAAGGAGGGCAGATTTGAGACGTAGAAAAGGTGACACCATGAGGGTCACGAGCTGTTATTCTTGAACAACAACTACCTCGTCAACTTACTTACTTATTGGAACACGAAAGATCAAATACTGAGCAACCGTTAGATCAACGAACTTACGTACGGGCCACGTAAGAGAAAACTAATTGAAAAAACAAAATAGGACCTTATATCTGGTATGCCATTGTAAAACTCAGACCAAACAAACAACATCCATTACATCCCCCGCGGAAAGTCATTAGAGGTAAAGTTTACTCCTCTCATCAAACAACACTTTATTTGACCGATTCGACGGATGGACCGACGACCACGAAAATCTTGTCAGACCAGACAAATGGTCTATTCTAGAAACCGTACTCATAGAGTTATTCTATACGGGAACGGACCAAAATGATCATTACGATATACTCAACAAGACCCAGTAAGTTAAGTCACCATTAACTCACGGACTATAGACGATCTGTCACAAAAATCCATGAAATCTATGATGTGCTTGTTTTTTCTCGGGACAGGAGGAACTTGTAACATGTCTATCTATCGTCATTTGTTACTCGTACATTTCCTCCTTTACTCTATCGTAAATCGTCCGGTATTACGATACCTGTTCTTCTTTTCCATCTTGTCCCTTCTCCTTAATAACCCGTACACTCCCGTCCCGCTCTCTATGTCAAAATTTTCCCCACCATTCCTATCTGGAGTAACTCTTCGACTTAAAATTCCTTTTTAAACTTCTTCATGTTTTTAATCTGAACATCTATACACCCTCTTCTCGTAAGGTCCGTCTCCCTTCTCGGTCACGTTTCCGGGACTCCGTCTTCTGACGCACGACGTAACCTCAACGTCGTTCCCCCGGACGCACCGACCTCACTCCGGTGACACCTCGATTCACTCTCGTCGCCTCTCTTCGTCTACTTCTTTCCTCTGTCTAATAACCCTTGTTCTAGGACCAAGCACATACCCAAATAGACGACGACTTTCCTTCAAACAGAAATTCACTTTCTCTTCGGAAAACTCTTCTCACTCTACTAGATCAAAAGTAAAAATATCTTAGTGAGATAGACGACAAAAGTAGGTTCTTAGTGACCTACATAAAGTCTTCGTACAGTAATGTTTAACAGTTAGGAACACTAATAAAATTTATGAAACAAAATTATACCTATACGAACAAAGGGAAAGACTATTAAAGAAACAGTTTATCCCGACTGTCTTCATCTTTACGGTTTGATATCTAAAAAAAAAATGTATCCAAGAAAGACTAACATAATACGAAATTTCCGTCCCCTCACCTCCGTCATCCCATCCTCAGAACTGTCAACATACAAAAGGTTCTTCGCTAATTATTTGCTTCGAGACTTTCCTCACGACAGATCTCAGGACCTTTGGTGTATAACATCTCAAGACGGAAAAACAACAATGTCATGTAAAATGAAACTCTTTACTAGTAAATACGAAAAGTGTCAAATTTCCTCTGGTAGAAGGGTTCTTTTCACCGTTCGTCTTAAACATAGTAGCCCGACACTTTAGTATAAAAGTCGGAAGTCGGACTATTTCAGGATGAATAAATTAAGGAAAAATTTACACCCCCTTGATCTATCGAAAGGTCGCAACCAACCTAAATTAATAACCTTCATATACTTGTGGTCACCCCGAAGGGTCCCCCGTGTACGGACGGTCACGTCCTCTACATTCTCTGTGTCCAAACTAGGGACCCAACCCTTCTAGGGGACTTCCTTTCGTACCGTTGGGTGAGGTCGTAAGACGGACCTTTTAGGGTGTCTCCTCGGACCACCCGATGTTAAGTATCCCAACGTTTCCCAGTCTGTACTGACTTCGGTGAATCGTGCATACGTACGTACTTGTGGTTGATATTATCCGTGTAGAACTGATTTTACATTAATTTAAACGAAGGGTCCCTGATTATCACATCTTTAATACACCGTACATAATTACGAGGAAACCCTAACTGAATAAATTTTACACGGCTGGATGTAAAGGTAACGTGAGGGAACAAGTGATGAAAATTTTCAACTGCACAGAAGGTATTCGTAAGTCATTGAAAAGTACTGTGAACGAAAACAGGTGACAACGTTTTAAATAAAGTTTTTGGAATGATATACACTACTCAACCTTAAACTGTTAACCAACAGAACCTAACCAGAAGACCCGAAGCACCTTTGTTGTACATCACTAATCCAATCAAGAACGGTCTGTCCAGACGGTGCTTATTACACCAAGTCAACCAAACTGACCTCGGATCGTCGTTACAAACTGTTAATAATGACATATCTGACTAATTGGAATACATGAATGTATTACAGAACTGTCAGAGAGCGACAGACCTTTAAAATCACTATTTTACCTACGCCAGAGACTACCTTCCCGTAAATTTCCCTTAATGTATCACCACCTTATAAGGTTGGTTTTCGTATGAGAGAAAGTCCGACACGTCAGTCACCAGAAGACTGACATATCTTAAAGAACTGAACAACCATTGATAAATTTGTGTTATGAATCTGAATTTTAATGATACAAACGAAACCACTATGACGAATTGTGGAAAGACTTGATCGTGACGGTAATATCTGAAATTCTAGAAATCCAAAATAAAGTTCCGTTTAATTCTATCTAAGATCAATCTTAGTGTGTCTGGTCGTAAAGAAGACAAATGGAAAAGAGGAGTTTTTATGTTATAAAAACTTTTAACTTTCTTATTGGGAGAGTGATAGGTTACAGTATTTTACATTAATAACGTTTTGTCAGAATATTTTGTTTTCAACCTAAGGGAAAAGGAATTGGACTCAGAACGTTTAAAAATATTAACCATAATACTCATACCGTTGATAATAAGGTCTAAAAGACGTCCTTCAGAACAAGGGTGTCATAATTGGTCAAAAAGTGTCACAAGAGTATAAACGACCTAACACATAGTTAAACCCTAATTTTGTCACTAACTAATCCTACCTTATAACGTTATAAACATTTTGAATTTAGTAAGAGAACTGATTTTAAGACACAGTAGATCTTCTTGAACCTCCGACATACCCGGCACTAAATTCTAGCACCAGAAACTCTGGTCTGTCAAAACCTAAGTCGGGGACTGTACTGGTGAGAAAATTGGAACTTGTCTATTATATATGAACAAAACAGACACAAAGAAGGAAACGTTTTACCATTATGATTAGTTTGAATGTCTCAACAACCCGTCTCACATACTCTGTGTCCGTATTATTTATCACCAACCGTATCTTATTCGTGATTACGGAAACCAATACAATACAACTCGAACCTTGTAGAGAATTCAGTCTTGTTGGAACTCCTTTTGTAAAGTTTTGTAGGTCGTATCAAATTTACTGTAAATCTCAATAGAAAGGAGTTTCGTTATATTTGTTTGTACGTTCAAAATTTTTATACTTCACGACCTGAAGGGACCACCAGGTCACCAATTCTTAGGTGGAACGTCACGTCCCCTGTACCCAAGCTAGGGACCAGGCCTTCTAAGGTGTACGGTGCCTTGTCGATTCGGGCACGTGGTGTTGATGATTGGACACGAGACCCCGGCACAAGATGTTCTCTTCGGTGGTGTCACTCTTCGGACGTGCGGCGTTGATTTCTCCCATCCGGAGCGAACGACGTCGCTCTTTTTAGGGTCCGTGTCGGTGTTTCTAGGTCACGTCGGTTTTTATGTTATTTACTAATTAATTCTTAGAAATTTATTTTATATATATATACTTCACGATTTTAGAATGAATTCCAATGTAGACACGACTCAGGATAACGAGAAATACTTTAACACTTGACTGGCATTATCGGCTTGTCACTTTAATTCTTTATCTTTTTTTTTTTAAGAACAAACTCCTTTCTTTCATTATTTATATCACCCCACACACACTTCTGTCCAGTATGTGTATATATCGGTACATTCTGTAATTATCATATAAATTTAACGACCGAACCAAAGAAAAAAAGGTTTAAATAGTTTTTTATTTTTACCTTAAGCGACCACTAGGTCACCAATCCTGAGGTACGAAAGTAATGGTTCCGGGACCCAAGTCAGGAACCGACCCCTTGATTCTAGGGGTATTCGGTACACCACCGGATTTTGTTTGTCTGTTTTTTTGTACAATTTTTTGTATCTTTAACTTTTCTTTACTTTAATCGGAGAAACAATTATCGAGTCGACTATATGTAAGACGGAGTCCTTACTCATTACTAAGAAAATTATTTATTTTGGATTGGCTTAAAAAATTTAAAGGTGAACAAATCATGATTGACACCAAAAATACAAGGGTATCACACTATGTGATTGCTCACCCATCCCGTAGATCTTATAGACACCACTTGGACAACCCGAACTTACACTAGTAAGGGATTAGGACACTACACTCCTGTCCTATTTTTTTATGGGTCGCGGCGTGGACACTCTTCAAGATCTTACGGACTGAATGAACATCTATTTTATAAAGTAATTTCATTCACGTCCTTATAACAGTCACCGGTCGTAGGAAAAAGGTCAGTAAGGATTTTGTCTTCCTCTCAATATTAAACTTTTAAATTTCTATGAAAAATAAAAAAAATTGGTTTCACATCAATTAAATGTTACAACATAATCAAAGGCCATCTATCGTTTCACTAAGTCTATATATATCATCAAACATAGACGATTAGGTTTTTAAGGATTAAATAGGGAGGGGGGACGGAAACCATTAGTATTCAAACAAAAATTACAGACACTCAGACAAAGACAAAACATTTATTCAAATAAACTGCTATGAGGATAAAATCTGGGACTTTATACTTGACCTTTTACATTGTCAGCCAAATTTTTATACCGGTACGTAAATCAATATCACATGTAAAGAGTACGTTATTATAGCAAAAATTCTTTTGACTACGTTCGTGCATACAGTAAGATTAGAGGTAGAAAAGAAAAAAAGAAATTATTAATAAAAATGAAAACCACCGTGACCCAGAAACAACGATGTGATCCTGAAAGAGATGAACACCACTCGTCCACGACGAGAAGCAACACTATGTGTCCGAAGAGTAACATCACCAAAGAGAACGACACCTCGTGTCCGAGATCCGGGTGTCCGAGGCCATCAATGCCGAGTGTCCGAAATCAACGGGTCTCATACACCCCAGAAGGACCCGGTGTCTGGGTTGAGCACAGGGGACGTAGCCGTCCGTCTAAAAGTAAGTGAGATGGCGGTGTCTTTCACACTTTCACAATCAGTAAGTCAGTACAGACTGAGAAACACTGGGTTACCTGTCATCGGGCGGTCCGAGGAGACAGGTATCATAAGAGGTCTGTTCTTACGACCTCATCCAACAGTACGGCAACGGTACGGGAAGGGGTCCCCTAGAAGGGTTAGGTCCCTAGTTTGGGTCCAGAGGACGTAACGTCCGTCTAAGAAATGGTTGACTCGGTGGTCTCTTCGGCGGTGGGGCGGTGGTGGTGGTGGTGGTGGTGGTACCTTCAGAGACGAAAAAAAAAAAAAGAGAACAGAAATCTCTTGGATCCTTTTCTACCGTTCAACTTTGTTCATATTTGTAAAAATCTTTTTATCTGCTGTCCGTCATTTCAATCTTGTCACTACAACTTTTACTCGGGGGGTAGTTATCAATGATTCGAAAATCGACAGTGACACCATGAATAACTCACCTGAAGACTATCAGAATACTTCTAGTCTCGAAAGAATTCCAAGACCTAATAACACATTGAGAGGTAATTAAAAATCCATGGACCACTGGGTGGAGTACCCTCGTCTAGACTTGTTGTAGCACTTTACAGTCTTCGAATGTCTACTGGTGCAAGTCAAGGAATAGATGGTCTAAGAGTCTCCAGAGTTCCATGTCTGATTATTAAAAGTCTTTACTTAAGAGGGAGAAAGGGAAGATAAATCCCGAATTCCCTTTTGTTTGTTCTGAAAAGAATACCTTCTAAAGTTTATGTTATTAGTGTTCATGTTAGTATCATATTACTTGGGGACACAAATGAGTCGTTGGTGTCAATGGTCGTATGTCGGGTAGAACAAGGAAAGAATGAGGGGATTTGAGACCTAATAAAATTCCGTTCAGATCTGGAGTATAGCAAGGTGGGGGAACTATGAAGATATATCCGTACAGACTCTCAATTCAAGAGAAGTAATAATGTAGATTTGTTATTATTATTAAAGAGCTACATTAGACTATAGACAACTCATAGTACAACTTTGAAACTTTTATAGGAGTTTCCCCAATTGAACTCCCAATTTCCCTCCCCTTTATAGGAGTTTCCCCAATAGACGGGGACACCTTCCCCGTCTATTTGTTACAAAAATTTAATTTGGTCTAAATTATAAATCGTCGAAACTCAGGAATGACACGAGATCTCGTGGGTTGTCTTTTATCCAACTTTCGAGATAAAATGAGTATGACGTCGAGATACTTATCTCAACTACCATATCTTTAGTATCAATACCAGTCTCATATCTGATGACTCTTAATGAACAAGACTAAAGATTAGGATAAGAATTAGGATTGTAAAGAATGACTGAGTATTTTTTCATTTTTACGTGAAGTCTATACAGTATATCATACTATCCTCCAACCTCTATTGAAAAAGAAAGTGACTAATAAAAACACACAAACACACGAAAAAGTGTCATATATGTAAGTCGGCTGTATTAAGTGTCCCATCCATAACATAAAACTAATGTAATAACCCTACCAGCCACCCCTCTATCGTTCTAGGATCAGATTCATAAAATCGGTAACTTTATAACTGACTAACTTTGAAATGAGATCCAAATTTGATTAATTTCTTTCTCCTACATATCTGAAAAACAAAACAAAACAAAATGGATAAATTCCGATTAATCTTGATCCATCACTGATATCTGCCTCTTCCGTTACCGTGGAGTGAGGTCATGAGAACGGACCTTTTAGGGTACCTGCCTCCTCGGACCACCCGACGTCAGGTACCCCAACGATTCTCAGTCTGTACTGACTCGCTGAAGTGAAAGTGAAAAGTGAAAGTACGTAACCTCTTCCTTTACCGTTGGGTGAGGTCACAAGAACGGACCTCTTAGGGTCCCTGTCCCCTTGGACCACCCGACGGTAGATACCCCAGCGTGTCTCAGCCTGAGCTGACTTCGCTGAATCGTCGTCGTCGTCGTCGTCGTCGTCACTGATATCTTACCTTTAACAAGTATCGACCTAGTTCAGAAAATACAAATCGAGAAGTAGTAATGGAAATCCCTCTCTTAAATGGTTCGTAGTATTTCAACAAGGACAGGAGAGAACGAAGGATCCTGGATTTTGGATCATTAGATCGACACTTACTTCTGACACTCGACTTCCATCCTATTTCACTGTAACCATTAACAAACAAGGTGAAACATTAATATACAAACTGATCGGTCCGTTCAAATATTTCCCGTACTCAAATATTTCGGTACTGAAAAATAGACCTTTAAGTATAACAGAACAGGAACCTTTATAGTAATCTGAAACTTTAAATTTGACCTCTAAATCATTCGAAATCAAACTCACTATAACTTCCATCATAGTCCACAGAACAAAAGTAAGATTTTACTTCAATTTAATCTTTAAATTATATAATCACTATTTTTTTCCTTTTAATATCATACTTGTAGTTCTTTCGTCAGGAGAACTTTATTAATACCCTAATATAGTCAAAGATTCTCTTTTTTTTCCGTCTTTGGGTGAGAAAGTTTTATTAAGTTTGTTCTCTCTTAGACATTTCTCGTTCGTCGAGACCTTAAAAAAAGAAACAAAGTAAAGAGTAAAATGAGTTAATAAACCTTTGTTTTAAATGTTATTTTACGTTGTAAAATTCACATGTACACTGTTTAAAAATATCGAGACATTGGTCGTGTTAATACTATTTCTTGTACAGGTAGTGAGGTCTTTCAAGGGAACACGGGGAAGGATCGATCAGGGGTGGGAAGATGCGGATGAAGTCTGCTGGTGATCAGACGAAAGACTGTGACATCTAAATAGAGAAGACCTCAAAGTATGTTCACCTTAGTATGTCATAAAAAGACACACACAGACTGAAAACGAATCACATTATAATAACTCTAGGTAGACATAACACACATAGTCATCAAATAAGGAAAAACAACGGTTCATCTAGGTAAAATACTGACTTGACGTCAAACAAATAGATAGTGGATAAATATCTGTCCCGAAGGAACCATAGAGTCGGTATTTATTGGGTGGACAGTCACGTCCTCTGTACCCAAACTAAGGACCCAGACCCAGCCCTTCTAGGGGACCTCTTCCTTTACTGTTGGGTGGGACCATAAAAATAGACCCTTTGTGGTACCTGACTCCTCGGGCCGTCCGACGTCAGGTACTCTAACGTTCTCTCCGTCTTTGTTGAACCGTTCATTTGTTTTGCTGACTATCTGTGTTCACCAAGTCAAAGGGAAGTCTCGATACACTTCGACGATACTTATAAGTACAAACACACCTTGTATATAAAAGTAACGAGAACCTATTCACGGTTTCGTCACGTAAAAACAAAACAAAAAAACATTAAAGTAATAAAAAAATCAAGAACGACACAAGGGGTACGTAAGATGCGTGCCTGGTCCTTTATACAATACGTTTACGAAACAACGAGAACGAAAAATTATACGTGATGTCAGGGGGGGGGGCGGGGACGAAATGCTCGGAATTCTCAACCTGACAAGTCACGGACTGACGAGAAGAGAGTAATCTAGAACCTAAAGCCTGACCGAGCTGTGTGTCTACTACTTTACTGTCCGATACACCGGTGGTCCACCATGTCCCGAGGACTCTAGTACGAGTTGACCTACGTAATGTTGGTCTGTCCATGAGGAACTTGACCAATGAATCACGGAATAACTACGGTACAATCCATATAAACCCCAAGGGTCTTCACCTCTACCCCCTCATCCTCCTTTGTAACAAAAAGAAGGGAGTCCTTTGTATGTTTTTCTCCTATAAAGTCAACGAGTTCCTTTCTTCTCAAAAAGTCTGAGACACTAAATTAACCGAAAAATGAATAAAACTTGCATAAGAAAGTATAAGTATAAGATGGACTTCTGTAACCCAAGTATTATAATTGAAAGTTATAATGAACGCTCTTAGGTGGTAAAGGTGGTCATTCTTTGGAAACGGGGAAACACTTGTCGAATAAAGAGAAACGGTATTGACACAAAACTGAATCGGGTGGATACTTCGGGAAATTAACACCACTTCCAAAATCGAATAAAAAAAGATATTTTTACAACTCATACTTACAACTTGAAGTCTATGGAATTTATAATTGATCTCATAAAGTCGGGATCGACATCAAGGTAAACATCGGTTCAAACTATTCTCACTGAAACATATATGAAAATAAAGAGAAATTAAAACGGTCAACTATAAACCAGTCACCCTACGTATTACCGGCTCGACAACTGACCTTCTTGCAACAAAGGACCATGTCTGGCATAGGAAATTTTTCAAAACCCAAGAACAAAAAACAGACATAAAATCACAGGTACCTTTACATAGCGAAAATGGACAGAGAACCTTCCTGAAATTCAATGAACAAAGATAGCAGGTAACACTCTAGACGGGAGGACGCCTCATGGAACGGAACGGTTCTTTCTCCGACGTCAAATGAACATACTAAACCTTTTCAAGGAGTATTAGACCGTTTGGAAATTTTAGAAAGTATACAGTAGAAAAAAACGTCGTCCGAGGAATAATTAGAAGGGTGTCGGTAAGACACTGACTCATACAACCACTCTTCAAGATCTGGAGTTACTGACCAAATCAGACATGGTTGTGAGTCACTCGTGTTCTATTGGTAAATATTTAGTCCCTACAGAACGAAAATACAAACCAAATGTATAATTTTTCCGACATAAACCAGGAACATTACTATGTGAACGACTGAACAATATAAACAACGAATTTTTGTTTATTTTCGTTCTTCTATTCCCGTGGGACAGTACATGGAAATAGAGGGGAGTCGTATTGAGACAAAAATAGGGTCTAACATTGGTTTGAAATTAAATGAAGGTCTAACTAACAGATCAAATATCAAATAGCACTGGGGAAGTAAAATCAGGGAAAAGATAGACGACGTACGGGTAAAGTGTCAAATCATTATTATAGTAGTTTTACACTAAACAGCATTGGGAGTAGTCAAGGTGAACCCCTTCTACAAATCCGTTCTTCTTTAAAAAATTAAATATAGATCTTAATCTAGACTTCTAAAAACGATTCAAGTAAACTGAGCGGGAGGTGGTCAAACCAACTCGTAAATCTCTACACCGGCAAGGGACACAAGATAGTGTCAATCTCTGGATTTTCGACAAAATCGTAGAGTGGATTCGTCTGTGTGACTCAAATATTTGGTCTTACAGTCAAGTGACCGAATGTCAACCCTAGTACGAAGACCCCACTGACACTACAAGTAAAGTAGTTAGGTGCATAAGACAGAAGACGATCTTAGATGAAACGATTACTTGACTTTTCGGAGAAGGGAGTCGACAGTTAAGGGGAGACTTATAATGACCTAACTATGTCTCATATTAAAGGGATATACCGAGTGGAATAAGGAAGAGTAGGGACCTAAGATTAAAATTATGGATTACAAAGGGGAAACAGAAAACAAAGTAAATGGAATATGGACAAAGAATCCTTAAACTGGTTTTTTTTTTTTCTTTAAACTGTATGTGTAATATCAGATTCGATTCTCTTACTCCCTGTCACACATTAAAAGGAAAGGAGACTCAGGGTAAGAAATGAGACAGAAGGACTCGTAAGACGAGACTCCAAGAGGAGACGAGGAGAACGGGGAAGGAAAGGAAATAAAGACTTAGAGGTAGATGTCAGTCAGCGTCTGTGAGTATGGATGCATCTGTGTGTTTCACCACCTCTCTGTGCATGTCATTTCGTACGATTAATTCTCGTGTACAAGACCTTGGTCTGAGGGTCCCAACTACAATGAATCGAGAAAATGAAGGTCGGGAGACTGAAACTCGGTCAACACATTGGAGTCAGAGAACCAAAGGAATTGACATTTTGTGACTATTTATCATGTATGGAGTACACTCTTAAGTCCCTCTACTAGACCTTTCCCGACCCTCGTCCCGGACGGTCATCTACAATTGGTAGTAGGAGTAGTCACTCGAAACCCTTCTCAAAGAGGGAAGTGGAAGGGCGAAACAACAGATGAATATTTAGTAATTTCCGACACGAAAAAACAAGGTAATTTTAAAAAATTGTCGATCATTTCCTACCTAGGGGAACTGTCCGATGACCATATTTCCAAAGTTTCGTCAACACACACGGAAACCTACACAGAGTCAATGTCCACGGGTGACTACCTAACTGGGAAAATTTTACGGTTGAAAACCGGGGACATTCTTCACAAGGAAAAATACGTATGAAGAAAAGGAAGACACTCGAAATCCTTCTTTTGGGTCGTAAATTCGAAAAATGATCCTCTAAGAGAAAAATTATGTACTCTTAATAAAAGTTTTAAAAATAAAATCATTATGTGACAAAGAAAAGATGAACCGAGGAAAAGTCCGTGTACAAGAGGACCTAGTCCTTTGAGCTTAAACCTTCTAAAAACAAACATTATACGTATTGAGGGAAGAACAGTCAACGGTGGACACACCTACATCGAAACTAACGGACTGTTCCCCTCTCCTTTCACAAAAGACAATGAAAAAGTTCAGGGGTCAACTAAGATTACACGTAGGTCACAACCCATGTTGATCTCAAATTGGTTCAACTTAAAATCAAAATTAGAAAGTCCGACTTTCAATGCATCATCAAAAAGGAGAAAAAAAAAAAAAAAATTCCATGGTTACTCTATTTTCAATTCTTAGATCTTAATAGGTGAACCCCTAGATCTTTCTACGATTCTTTGTAGATCAGCCCGGGGTACCAAAATATCTACTCCTTCGATATTCTTGGGTCTTTTCTATCTATGCTTACATAGGCTGAGTCCAGAGGTAAAGAAAGGTTATAAGATAAACGACGGATAAGAGGATTAAAGATTTTGAGTAAAAGAATTTTGGAAACGTCTTACACGACCGGGGTGTGTGAGAAGACACCGAGTCTTTCCGTGTGTCGATGACGAATAAATATTAAAATTTTGCATCGACTTACGGTTCCGTCGGAGATCTTACACGAGAAATGAACTTACGTGTCAAGAGAGGGACAAAAGGAGTAAATAATAAGTAGAACGTAAACTTTGACCACCAAAATCGAAGATCTATTCTTGGTAGATTATCTTGAAACACACCAGACTGTTCATCAAATACATACACGACAAGTCATACCACCGACCATCGATGGTCGGTGTACACCGATATCTTGTGAATTTTACACCGGTCACCTTGAATCTTCGACTTAATTTTTATAAAAACATCAGTTCACAAAAGTGTATATTAAACGGTGAAATAAAAAAATAACACCATTTTATTTGTAGTCAAGTCAAGTCAAGTTAAGTCAACGAGTCAGCACAGGTTGAGATGGTAGAATTAGGAAAATTTCATATGTTAGGTCACCGTGATTAATGTAAGTATTTTAACACGGAGATGGTGGTGACAGATACAGGTTTTGTAAAAGTAGTGGGGTTTGTCTTCGACGTGGGTTTTGAAGGATAAGGGAGAGTGTCGGAGAGTAATGGAGAGAAGAAGAAAGACAGATACTTAAATAAATAAGATTTTCAAATTATAATTCACTCGAGTGTGTTATAAACACAAGAACACAGACTTAATAAAGTGAATCATACAAAAGTCCCGAGTAGGTATAACATCGTACCTAGTCTTGAAGTAAGAAAAAATACTGACTTATGACAAGGGAGTACACCGATATGGTATAAAATAAATAGGTAAGCACACGATGTCTGCGAACCACCAAAGGGGGAAAACCGACAACACTCATCACGATGTCACTTGTGATTGTAGGTCCATGGACAGACTCAAGGGGGAAACCGAAGGTAACCGACACAAAGATCCTCACCTTAACAACCCAGTACTCCAATGAGACACACATTGAGAAACTCCTCGTCTCGTCAGTAACAAAATTATACGGGTGGTCACTACATACCCGTCAAAGAGGTGTAGAAGTGGTTGTCAACAAAGAAGGAAGGAGGGAGGGAGGGAGGGTAGGACGAAAAATTTTAATATCGGTAGGATCTCTATGGTTCACCTTAGAGAAACACCAAAATTAAACGTAAAGGAATTACTGATTACTCCAACTCATAAAAAGGACACAAATGACAACCATACAGAAGAAACCTTTTTATAAACAAACTCTGGAAATGGGTGGAAAATTAACCCAACAGAAAAAACAACAACTCAAAATCCTCAAAAAAATACATAAGACATATATTTCGGAAGTGGTCTATACGTTATACGTTTATAAAAGAGGGTAAAACACCCGACGGATAAGTAAAAAAAATTATTACAGCAAACTACATGTTTTTAAAAAAATTTGCTTCAATGTTATATAAAAAAGAAAAAACAAGTACAAAAACCACAGTAAAGATTCTCATATAATGGTTTAAGTTCCAACACTTCTAAATGATGTAAAAGATGATTCTTACAAAACACACATAGAGGATATGAATCCAAAGACCAAGTAAGACTCAATTGAAAACATACACTACACTCGAACCCCAGGTCGAAATATGAAAACGTATACCCGTAAGTCAACAGGGTCCTGGTAAAAAACTTCTAATAAAAAAAAGGTAACTTATCCAAACCGTGAGAACAGTTTCTAGTCAAGATAAGGTAACCAGGCTTATAGATGGGAACATCGTCATGGTGTGACGAAACCAACACCATCGAAATATCATTCATTCATTCAGGAAGTTGAAACAAGGGTAAAAGTTCAAAAAAAAAAAAACCCCCCCGTGAAACCCGAGGGAATATTAAAATATACTTAAACTCCTATCCGAAATTTGTACAGATGTTTCTTCCGACCTAAAATAAATAAATAATAAAAACTGACACGACCCAGACACCGACGTGACGGGGAAGAGATCAACGACTTTCACCCCCGATGAGACACACACAGCCCCCTCGAAGGGCAACACCATCGAAGAGTAACGTCTCGTACCCGAGACCCCGTATGTCCGAAGTCTTCAATGACGGGTACCCGAATCGTCAACACCGAGGGTCCGTCATCCCGTGTCCGAACTATCACCACTGTGTACCTGAATCAACGAGAGGCCACATAAAGAGAGTCACTACAAAATATTAAAAGTCACCTGTTCAAAAAATGGAGGAATCAATTTAAATAAAAATCCATAAAAGGATCGTAGATATTCTACGATAAAATTTACCTTAACGAAAGAATTAAAAGAAAAACTAGACAAGGAACAACTACATTTTTGTCTTGACTAAAAATAAACAACTTGTACATGGGACGTTGAAACGTGTCAACTTTCGGCTCTTGAGACCATCGAAAGAACACCTAAGAAACCAAAAAGAGGCACATTCTAGTACAGTAGACGTTTATCTCTCAAAATGAAGAAGGAAAGGTTAAATCTACGAAAATAAAAAAAAAGAGAATATATTAAAGAGATCAATCTTGAAGGTCATGTCCCAACTTATCGTCATCACTTTCACCCGTCGAAACAGAACAAGAAAGTCAGAAAGTGGTGACTCATATTAAAATCGAGACGTAAAAAGTATTTATGAGAGATAGTACCGTTCCTCAAGATAAGTATCAAAATACTCACAACTAGACTTAAAATTTAAAATAATCCAAAATACATCTAATGTAAATTTAAATTAGTGTACACTGAGAACTATAAAATACGTCAAAATCTAGAGACGTTCAGTAGAAGGGTAAGATGAAAAAAAGGAGAGAAAAAAAAAGGGGAGACACTAATCAGAAGAACTATCTTAGAAGAAAACCCCAATGTACCGAACGTCCTAGAATCAAGGGGTTGATCCCCTAGTTTGGGTCCGGGGTCGTCACTTTCACGTTCAGGATTGGTGACCTCGAATCCCTTAAAGGTTCTAAGGAAACAATGATCAACAATTATTAGGAATCGTAAAGGGATTTCTCTATTCTATGTGATTAAAAACAGAATTTCGATTAATACAAATTCTCATCTCGGGAAGGAGTAATCAAATCAACTGATCCACATATATATATATATATAGAGCTCACCTGTGTGGACTCTCTTGAAATATAATCTTCTCTCACTCCTGGGTCTTACACAAGAAGTCCATATCACGATTGAATAAAGTTTTCGGTGACCAAGACTTTTCTCATTCGGTCAATCCTTTACAACAATGATTGCAAATTGTCAGACGTCGGACTCCTTCTCTCTCAAAGTATTGGGACACTGGATAGTTTATGACTAAAGGGAAGGTCTCTAGAGTCGGAACCGAATGATAACAAAAGGAAAAGATCCATTAGTTTACTTAAAGGAAGTACACAATTTTGAAAAGAAACGAAGAAAGTAAAAATATCTTTACCGTGAGACTTCTGTAATTGATTCTATTACCCCAAGAACGGTAGTCGAACGACGGGATGAGGTATTACTTAAAAGAGACATAATTTAAACGAGGAATTAAGATCAAGTAAATAAGAAAACTAAAAAAAGTTTGTAAGATACTTGATGAAGACTGTATGTTTTTCTGTTCTTTATTATTTATTTGTGGACACAAATACATCGGGTCTAATGTTCTATTTTATAACGGTCATCTCGGTTTTGAAGGATAGTGTTGATGGGGAGAGAAAGTCTGCAACCAAAGTTTATCAGAGAGTAATTTTTGTTTTTGTGCCAAAAGGAAGTCTGTGATTTTCGTCCACAGGATTACACCTTCTTCTTTTTATAATCCAATGAAGAACGGAAAAGAAGAGATTGAACTCCAACATAAGGGGGTAAACTTTTCCGACCTTAAGAGTCCAAAGAGGTGTTTGGATTTTGTGGAATTCTTTAGAGAGTACATACTGTCACTTTTACTGATAAACCACTGATTCTTCTCTTCCTTTACCCGATTCAGGGTAAGATCAGGTAGGACAGACAGCGGTCCTCTTAAAGGTGTCCAGTCACAAGGTGGAAACAGAGTACCTAAAAAATTTTTGACGACAAGAATTCGTCGGCATCAGAGTCCAAGGCGTTTACCAGGAAAATAAATAGATAAAACTATGACGAATACTCGTCGTGAAAAATTTTTTAGGTGCTCTGTTTCCACCTTGTGACTGGATACTTTTAAGAGGACCACTGTCTGTCCTACCTGACCTTACTCTGAATCGAATGAAGAGTCACAGAAGTTGAGACACCGAATGTCTTTAGAGGACCCTCAACGGATCTGGTAAATCTTCACTTATCTGATAGGGAGAAAATGAAAGAAAGGTTTATTGGGTAATGGGAATCCAAAAAAAGGAGTGGATGAGTAAGATCGGTGGAGAATGAAAACAATGTCTTCTGGATTTCTCATTAGAATCCGGATTCAACAAATTTCTTCTTAGTCCTCTAAAAATTAATTTTAAAACTGTAACACTAATAATGTTAATTTTGTGTAAAAATTGATGGTCGTTTTTATAGACGACAGATCCCCTTTTACCCCAATTTGGACCATTCTTCCTACCGAACGACACCTTTATTGATTAACAGTATTACACCATTCAAAACGAAACGAGACGAATATATCAATGAACTTCAAGGAAGACCGGAATTGACGGACCTGTTTAACATCACCGGAATGACATCGACCATAATAACCTTCTGACTGGACATAAAGTTACCTAAACGGTCGAGAACCTCTTGGTTACCACTAAAGAAAACTTCAAACGTCGAAACGGAAAGAACTACGTTCACGAAAATCGATGATTCATCCAAAAATAAAACGTGACACACAAATGATTAGAGGATTCATAGCTGACAGTACGACATGGGCGAGAGAAATAGACATGGGGAATACGAGAGTAGCGTGACATATGAGAAATCTCACATTTGTAAAGTCTACTGGTAAACGTATACTTTACTTCGTTGAAAAGAACTGAAAAAACATATATCTGCAGGGTAATCTTATATCAATAAGATCTAAAAACTCCCGTTCTGTCTCCCCACCTCAATGAAACTTTTCAGATAATGTCCTTCTGGAAAGTTCAATTATAAATAACTCGATAAGTCACCTTCCACGATTTCTATTCTACCATGGACAGGAGGTTTGGTCTTACTAGTATGAATCGTCTTGCACTCAATGTCCTCAGCAAACTTACTTCCAGACAAGAGATGAATATTTTGTTCTGTCTCACTTGTCTATGACATTATCTCATATTTATTCAATCCCTCTTCTTCGTCTCTAATTAAGTTCAAGTCCTATGCGTCCTTCTGAAGTGCCGTCTCAAGAACAAACTCGTCCTGAAACTTTTCATTTATTCCTCTCTTTTCCATACGATCCTCCCCTCTTACCTCCCATAACGACAAATACTGAACGTATTTATTCTTCCACCTTCGAATTTTCACGGACCTTATAAATCACACTCAACTTTGTAACTCACGTACTTCCTTATTATCAAACTCCCCTCTCAGTCCTTTTTGAGAACTACGGTTTAGTCGTTTCAGACACTTGAACTTCAACTCCTAAGTCCCGAAATGAAATAAGAAGTCGGGACTCTAACAAAGAATGACCGACTCCACTTTTCCTGGACCCCAGGGGGTTTAGTAACGAGAGTACTGGTGATACTGGTCATCCTCACCGAATGAAAAGTCCATATAACCCCACTTCCATTCTAAGAACTCTTTGGGTGTCGGGTCTCAGAAGGAGTCACCCCCGTATTTTGAACTGAGAGATTTCATCAAGTCAAAAAAGGGAGTCATAACTTTAAAATCGGAGGTCTTGTGTAAGTAAAAACGGGAGATGTTTCTTATTTTAAGAGAGGATAAGAAAAAAGATTAAATTAAAAATAAAATATAACCTAATATCAACAAAATATTACAATAAGAGATGACAAGATTAAGTCTTCATTCAAGACACTCACCCGAGGGGACAGGCACCTTAAGAGGTCCGTTCTTATGACCTCACCCACCGGCAAGGGAGGAGGTCCCCTAGAAGGGTTGGGTCCCTAGTTTGGACACAGAGGACGTAACGTCCGTCTAAGAAATAGTAGACTCGGTGGTGTCTTCGGGAAGACTCTCACCTGAACGACAATTAAATAAAAGAATATCTTGTATTTAACAAACCCAGACCCTATCCTAAGACATGAATTTCCCGGTGGATCATTTGTAAAGTCCGAAACCCTTGGTATGTCGAAACGGTGTATTCCACTTTCGTCGGCTTACCGGACCAACACAAGGTCACGTCGAACTAAACGACTGAGAACAGATCTTAAAAGAACATAAATTCGGTTAAAGTATAGACCTCCCCCTTTTTCTTATCCCGTTCAATGATAACGCATTGGTCAAGGACATTGAGGCCGTCGATACCGAGTGTCACCGGTAATAGAAAACGTGACGTGACGGAAGAATCCAGATTAGCATTTGTTCAGAAGAGAAGGTAAGAGGAGGAGAGGTAGAACGACATGGAAGAACTTATAAAACTCACGACTCGTACATCGTCTACCATCAGACTCGTGACCCCTGCTCACCACTCGTCCGTCTCATCGGGGAGAGAGTCTAGTCACCTCCACTGTCGGTTATCGTCTGTTTCGTCAATGTCTACACTCCTCGAGTGCGTAACACGACTCTCCCTCCCACTGGTCCTTCCGTCACGGAGAAGACATCGTATCCCCTGCGAAGAGACTCCTTCACTTCCAATTCGACTCCGGGCTTCAACTCTTGCTCGATTAGGACGTTTTGGACTGTCCAAAAAAATACCGTTCTCAGTCCTCTATCAGTAGGAGAGAAGGAAAAGGGAGACTTACAGTCACATCTGTACCGTACCTATTGTAAATTTCAAAGTAATTTTTTTTTTTATGACTCTCAATATTCTAAAAAAAGGAAAAATCGAAATATCCGTTCCGATTTTCGTCAGTCTCATTCACCTTTCAAAGACTGAAGACCAGTCATATACGTGTATGTATCACTCATACGTATCTTCTCAACCGACGTGTCATTTCCAAACCCACAACACCGGACAATACATCTCGAGCCCCCCACACACTCCAGACAGTCATGTAAAGACATTCCAGCTTCGGAGGACACGGGACACAATGACGGCGTGAGGACTTCCTGCACACGACGTCACCCCACCACCCCGGGAGACGACCGGTGACAGCGAGTGTCAGGAGACGGACGGTGTCGGTCCCTCCCAGAGCCCTCCTGCCGAGTTGACCAATCCGGGACCTAGAAACGTCCAGGGACGTATAATGTCCGAGGAATCCAGTTCGGAATCTCCTTATAAGTGTCCATCCGAACACATATAGGGATTGAGGACACGAGAGACGACGAAAGAAGAGACACCGGGAGACGACTGACCACAAGAAACGAACTGACCGAGGACCACGAAACCACCTTCCCTTCTTCCATCCACACCCGACTCGCATACCTGACTCACGACGAATATACAAAAGTGGACGACAGAAACCGTCGATTCATGGGTCGATGTCGACGAATTGAGATGACTGTCCCCTACAACTGTCTACGTGTTTTATTTATATTCAGCCCATACACACACCATCGAAAACTTTTAAACATGTCCTCCTCGTACAAGATGAACTTCACTGGCAGGACGGCGTTGGAACTGGATCTAGTTAAGTGGTAAAACCGAACCAAACCCCAAAATTCAAAAACAATAACCCCACAAAACAAGCAAACAAAACAAACAAAAAGTAAAAATAAAACAGGGTTGTAAAAGGAAATATCAGGTGGTAATCTATAACTAGTCAACTTCGAGTAAAATTCTGAGCAACCTTGGGGTCCCCGACTCGAAAACTTCTTTTAGAGGAGTCTCAGACACTCAACGACGGAACTAACATTAATAGACGGGACAACCCTCGGAGACGGTGAAGGGAAGACAGTTAGACATGAAACTGGACCCATACAAACATTCGTGTACACGGGAAACACACGACTGAGGTCCTACTCCACACACACACATGCACATGGACGGACGAGTGTACGTACTCACACAAAACAAAAGAGAGACCCATATCATGACCTCGTCCCCTCGAACACAACCTGTCATCATAGTGTCATTCACTCTAAACTCTAAGACTAAGTAAGGTCCTCTACCTTTTACACAACAGAGGTAAGAGGTCGGGACTGTAGTAGAAAGAGTTTCAAAGTGAGTTCCCGAGGAAAGTGAAAAAACCAATCATAAATAGGAGTTTCGTACTCGAAATGGCAGATAGTCAGATCGAAAGAGTGATTTTCTTACCTTTCACGCAACGGACGTGAGAGAAGGGGAAAGGGTCCTCAATGAACGAAAAATAACGAAATCTTATTCTGTTGAACGGGTAGGACCCATTCCACAGACAAGAGGTGTCCCCAGCCATAGATGGGTCAGAGGTCTGGCAGTCTCCATTGTAGGGGTGACGATTACGGAGCCTAGGTGTCCTACTCCCAACATTTAGGAAGAGGGTGTCGGACGGACACATTAATGTTCAAACTCATGGGACTCTTTTTCGAAACCTCGATTACGGAAGGACGAAGATTCGTCCGTAAATCTCTCTTCGGTACCCTTACACTGAGACCGAATGAACCCGAATGAACCAGTAAAGGAACCCGGTGTCCGTACTCTCTTTGATCCTTTCAGGTCAGAAAGAGGGAAAAGGGTAGACAGACGACGGTCCGTCAACCTATTTTCCCTTTTTCTCGACACTTCGGTTCGAGGTCGACACGGAAGACCTAAGAGGAGCGTCACAAAGGCTGACTTCCTAAGGAAACGGGACAACCTTTCTGACGACCCATCGGTCTCCGTCCGAAAAGTAACCAAAGTAAATGAATAAATTCTACTCCTTCGTCTTCGTGTCCTTCTGACCCTGAACGGGTTCAGTGCGTGACTCAGTGAACTGTCTCGACTCAAATGTAGGGTCTACAAGACTATTGTACAAGATTTGAAATTAGAGTAGGCTAACGTGTGACAAAACTTTCAGTAACAGTCAATAACTGGTCTCACAGTCGGTCTTCCTCACAAAAGAAAAACGAAAAACTTTAGGTCCTCGACCTAACCTCACTTGGTTTCTTCTCTACTCTGCTACGAATCTCTCCTACCACGGAAAGACAAAATTTACGAAAACGAATCTTTCTAACAGATTATCTCTCCTGTGTCCCCGTTCCCTCTCTCCAATCCCTCCTCGAGTCAAATAATGACTTCTCACGAGTACTCTGACTCTGTCGTTTACGGAGGAGACAGACCTCTACAGGTGATCGTCGAGAAAGAGTCAGAAGAGTGGGTGGGAATCGGTAGACGGGATATCTATACACGACAATCTTCTTTTTCCCACCCAAATTTTACTATCATAAATGGACAACATTAGGTAAAAAATACACTTTATCCCACGTAGTATGTAAAGTTGTAGAGAACGTATCTCAACTCGTATTATTTTAACTCATAGTCTTATGTCTTCAATTTATTGTGACGTAACTCATATCCCTATTCTTTTACACCCCAAAAAAGGAGGATGTATCAATGTCACTCACGTATTTTTCATTAGATTTGTACCTCTAATTAAACTACAACATTATGACGAGTTCATGGTCAAATAGAATCTTCGTGTACTACACACTTTGTACTACAGATGTATCGTTTCGGTTCACTCATTTTAACAAATTTCGAAAAGTTATACTTTTCTTTTTGTATAATCACTTCCTTATATCATTTGTCTCTCTCGGTTATCCATAAAAGGAATGAGGACTTTTCATCACTTCACTACGCTAATAATAAATAACTACCTTAAGTCAGTCATTTATGATCCTGTAAGACTCATTCTCTCATGTCATTATCAACCTGACTGACTCTTGTTCAATCGTACACGGTACTTTTTTCCCCATTACTCAGTACTACCCACAGGTCTCTTATAAAAAACCAACCACTGGGTTATGGATTTCATTAGTCACTTTCCTGTTTTTATTTTTTATTTAGTACACTTCTTTTGTTTTCGGGAAAGTGACTGAGTGAGAGTTTTAAAAACGACTTTTATAAGGACTTGAGGACTGTTTTTACCCTATATTATTGGATAAACTGATTTCTTCTGGTTTTTTTTGTGGTGCCTTTACATGTCTGGTTCAATAACAAGTATCTTTTCTCTCTCTACCGTAAAATTTTGGGTCGACTATGATGATAACGACCAAATCAAGCACTGGGGGAAAACAAAAAGAGAGTCGTACGTCTCATGAGAAAACAATACATTAAACAACTCTCCATTTGGACTTAAATAACTCTTACACAATCTTCTTGAAGTGTGGTAGAAAACCTAAACGACCGGATAGAAACCCGGTCCTTCGCACTCTCCGTCCCACCTCGGCACCGAGGTCGAGAAAGGATTGTCGGTCGGAATTTGTACACAAACATCATTAGACTGGTGATTCCTTAAATTCAAGACTCCTACTCGAGTTGACCTTTCTAGTAACTCTCTTCGGTGTTTCTTCACTTTAATACACTAATACCATGAATGACTTTTACCACGATGTTCTCTTCCTCCCTTAATTATTTATGGTTCTTTCCCTTATACCTTTCCAGAAATAATCCGACTCGTAAAATTTTTAGCGTGGTGAGACGAAATTGTCGTTGTGTACTATTCGATTGTCAAGAACACCAACAATTTTAACTACCCGGTCGATTTTCTCTCGTCCAATCTCACGTCGCATGGATGTAGACGCATGTAAACCTTTTGGAGTCGCAAGACGGAAACAGTCTCGTCTATGAGTGTCACAAAACGGTCGAAGGAGGGCCTACAAAAAACTCGCTTCAGTCAGACAAGTGGACAATTTCTCCGAACATCCTCTTTAGTAACACCGTACGACATTATGGCAGTCGTCGACACTGAAGACAAAACAGAGACGACAATCGAAGAGTAAAAGGGGGGTGAAGGGGAAGTGAATGGTGACACACAAACACCGTACATAAAATTTTCATAGTGATTGATGACAGGAACTTCGAACCGGAACGCACAGTTGTGTGTATGGTGGAACCAGAATGTAATCCTCCCCACCATAAAATCTCTTAGTGGTCTTGGACACGGTGTCTTTAAATTGGACATGAACTTTACCAATGTGACCTGTAAAATAAAACAGACTTCAACTTAGTTTTACAAGACTTAGAAGAAGTAAATAGGGTGTTTGTTTGTCCAACACCGGTAGTCATGAGTTTTTGTCAAGAGACCGACCGTAGGGTCTAGTTCCCCGTCAGAGAAAGGTCCCTCGCATTTATAAATTACAATTTCTATTACGATTTTGGTTTTTTTTTCAAAAAGAAGACGTGAACCGGGCAGTGACCGAGGTGCCGATGATTGAGAGTGCGGCAAGTGTCTACGTACGAAAGTGTACGTCGGAACCGAGATGGGCCCAACCCACCCCACCCACCCTTATCTCAAAAACAAACCCCCACCGAAAAACCGGAAAAGATTTTGAAAAACTCAACTTTCAACAAAAAAACGTGACATACGAATTGTTACGGGAACTGATCCGTAGAATTCTATAATTGGTCGAAGTCGTCTAATACGCAGACTGCCCCTGAGGGGGACGAATAGAGTAATTGTCCTACGGTTCGGTACTCCACTCTTGTTTAACTGACACGTCCTCACAGATTAAGTCTTCCGGTGTAAGCGTAAAATAACGGTGACATATTGGTTGTGTCTAACATTGCCGTGACTTACAAACGTACGAGGGGATCCCGCTGATTCCGTTTCTGACGGATACACGATAATGTTGTGGACTGCAAACCCTAATTTTACAGTGGGTCAGGACACTTACCTCCTATATCACATATCCGAACATGGATCTTTTACTACAATAAATACTTAAATCACGAGTTCTCCTCCAAACACAAAAGGATCCCAGGATACGAATGTCAGTCCCAATACGATGGTAGTTTATTAAAAATTGACCTCCACATAATTGACTTCCGGCAATCGTACAAAAGGATAAATAGGTAACAGAATTACTGGTTTTCTTCTCGGAAATAAATTTTTGTGGATATTTGATAGATTACGACTTTCCAAGATATAAATTCTATTTTATACGTTTATTGCATCTTTTGATACTTGTGAATCGCAACCCACGGAAAAAAAATTGTTTCGAACTGACGAATTATATTCAGAGGAAAATGGTAGTCTCCACTAACCCTGTGAAGAAACATTCTACAGGAATTAGAAAGACCCTTAGTCTAACCGGTGTACCGAAATAAGTCTATCAGAAGAATAGATAGAATAGTCTCCATTCTGACAAGAGACATACTGCACCAGAGAGAGTGAGGACAAAAGGGAAAGAAGAAAATAGATGTACGAGTTCATCCTTCCCTATTGTCCGAACAGTCATCAAGTCAAGGATCTCGAAAGAAAAGTTTGACTTTACTAAGAGTCGACGAAGAGTTTCACCCGGAGAGGACAAACGAGACGTGTGTCACAAATTCTTCCACTTCAATAATTCTCCTTGTTTGATGATACATGTTTTCTTTCGATGTTCCTATCCTTTATGTCGTATTGAGATGTACCTTATATTAAATATTCTTCAGACTTAGTGACAATATCTGGACTTTGATCATAATATATATATTTATAATCTCTTGATTAAATATACATTTAAAATTTCTTAAATTTTTCTACTTCAACGGTATCGTCGATCTTGAAAAAGATTGCAACAATACACACACATATATGTATGTATGTATTTATATGTACATATGGGAATGACAACTCGACATAATTTTTGTCCTTAAAGTTCCTCCATCAAATCTAAATTTCTTCAAAGTGGAGTCGATGAACCTGACTAGCACTCTAAAAAAAAGAAACTGTGTCCCTTCCAGTATCTAAAATATCGATTATGGACTTCGTGCGTAAATACTTGGTAAACATAAATATACTAATAAGGGTTCTGGTCAAAAATAAAAACGGAAATAATTCTCGATAGTCAGGAACTTTCATAAAATCGTGGAACTCAAGGAATCTTATTTCAGGTCTTTAATAGTTCAACTTTGTAGGAATCTTTTGCTCTCGTCCGAAAGGAAAGATTTCCGTTGTCACTATCGTCGACCACAAATAAACTCGAGACGGAGACTTGGGTTCACGTCGCGATTCTTCCCATAACCAAACAATAGAGTTCAGGAGGGAAGTCGGGAAACTCCAATCGTGACAACAATTAGGGTGAAGTATCTATTTCTTGATTTCTGAATTTTCTCTCATTCATTAAGTTCAGACAGGGTGGGATTCTTGGTTTGTAATATTTTAGACTTAAACATATATTTACAAGAAAACACAGTTTTAAAATGAACCTTCGAGAGAGTGATCAAAATAGAACGAACTCATAGTGCTATTGGTATATTATATCCGTTCGGTTTATGATCATAGATTATCATTATGATTGTAAAATGTCTACTCCAGTAACTATACGATCAATTCTGAACGGGTTCTTCTACATAGAATATTCACCATCCCCTTTCTAAAGACGGATTCGACACATTGAATATTAGGTGATAAGAAATAACGAGTCTGGAGAATCGTATTATATTTCGAATACAAATAAAGGAACAATGGTTTTTATAAAACAATTGTTCCAAATTATAACTGTAGGAAAATTATATGATTCGCAGGGACGACTCTAGTCGAGTAGTTTTCTACCAACTAGAATCTGAAAGAAACCCTTATAATTTGGGATACGGTTGAAGTCGAAAAAATCCTTCTGGCAGAGTCCTTCCCGATGAAGAATCTATAGAACCGGAGTAGCAAAATTTGAAGGACACTGGTCTTACGACTACTTTCCCTTGAATCGACCAATCGTGAAAACAAGTAAACTTTAAAATTGACTCTCGTCCTTATTTATTTCCACTACTACCATTTGTTCTTCCAATCCTACCGTCACTCTTCAGACACTACTTATCGTTGTTGTAAGCATTTGTGACTTCGGTCGTCTGAAACAGTCAATTGTGAACGAGATACTGTCCTGGTCCTTAGAAACTTTCGTCATTTTTATAACTTGTTTCGGTAAAAACTTTTGGGAAACAAAATGTCCGTTCTTTGATGTAAGTCAGAAACTGGGTCTACGGCTTCTACTTGAAACGTTTACATAAATAACCACGGTTAGGGAACCCATTCAACTGACATAGGAACAGAACACCTATAACTTAACCGACACTGTATTCAATCCCTAGGAAAACTGATTATAGTGTGACAATTAATTTAGAGTCTTCCACTATTTATCACGACACAATAGGTACAAAATGACAGTCCAACAAATAGAGTACTGCACGAATATAGTATTTATATACTAGTGTCTTAAACTACCCCCTTTATTCGTCCTTGTCACTTCTTTCCTCTCTTTCGTTCCCCTTGCGACCCTCTTCTCTGGCTCGCTGTACCTTCTCTTCGTCTCCCTTCGGACACTGAGCCACCGGTGACGGCGACAACGGCCATAGACGCGACTCCGACCTTTGTCGACTTCGTGTCTCCCACCAACCGCCGGGGTGAGCCCGTGGGACGTCACACCGCGGGGGACGGACGTCGAGGGGTCACGACGTCTCGGACAGCGGGAGTGCAGGAAAAAGGAAGGGGAAGGAGACAACGGAAGTCTGTGGATCGGTAAACGCAGGAAAAGGGAAAGGGAAGGAGACAACGGAAGTCTGTGGATCGGTAAGAGAGAAGAAGCACTTCGAAACTTCTTACCGAGGTAGAAGGAAGGATAGTGGTGGTAAAGGTCCTAGAAACCGTTTCCCCGTACTGTCACCGTCGACGTCCTACACATGACGGAACCGACTTTTCCTCGACGAAGCAAGGAATTTTGACCCCCGACCACACATGAAGAAAACCAGGGGTTTTCACCGCAACGGACTCCAAGATTATAGGACTGAGATCCTTTTCTACTCCCTGTCACGAGAGGTTTCTTTCCGTCACGGTTTCTTGTAAGTTTGGTGCCATGCCGACTCGAGTAAAGTGTATGATCCTTCCAATACCAGTTTTAGTGCGTTCGATCCGAAGTCGTCATGCGCTTGATTCTTGAAGATCCACCTGTTCGACCCAAGTCTTTTGTGTCTCCTTGACCTCTAATTTAACGGTTGTAAGTAACCTAGGACCTCTTTTGCTCCTAAGGTCATTTTGTACATGAAAGATGAAGTAACTGATACGATTTCGGAGAAACTAACACACCTAGAGTTGTTTGGTACCCTTTAAGAATTTCTCTACCCCTATGGTCTGGTGGAATGGACAGAGGACTCTTTGGACATACGTTAAGTTCTTCGTGGGCAATCTTGGTCTATACCTTGTTTACTGACCAAGTTTTAATTTCTCATACTGTTCAGACATATAACAGTGGGACGAATAAATTGAAGGTACGTCTCATGTAGTACGTTTTACGGTCCGACCTACTTAGGATTTTCGACCTTAAGTTTCTAACGGGTCTCTTCATTAGTTGTCGAAGGCTCTACGTCTACAACGGTGAGATTACCGTCTTTCACTGCTCCTCGATTTCTCGGAGAAGCACTCCCACTTTCTTCTTCTACCTCTTCGACCGAACTTTGAGTCGTAAGTTTTTCGATTCTAGTACCGTAGAACAGGGTAATAAAGGGCCGTCTATCCTCACCTTTGTCATCGTCCAAAATAAAAGAATCCGAGGTTTTAGTGACACCTGACACCGACGTCGGCACTTTAATTTTCTACGAATGAGGAATCTTCTTGTCGACACTGTTTGGACCTGTGATATAATTTTTCGTCTCTACAGTGAAACGGTTGTTTCTGGGTATATCAGTTTCGATACCAAAAAGGTCATCAGTTCATGTCTACACTCTCAACCTGACATTTCTTTCGACTCACGGTTTCTTAACTACGAAAACTTGACACCACAACCTCTTCTAAAACTCTCAGGGAACCGGAAGTTCCTCTAGGTCGGTCAGGTAGGATTTCCTTTAGTCAGGACTCATAAGTAACCTTCCTGACTACGACTTCGAGGTTATAAGACCGGTGGACTACGTTTCTTGGTTGAGAAATCTTTTCGGGGACTACGACCCTTTCTAACTTCCGGTTTCCTCTTCCCCCGTCGTCTCCTACTCTTCCAATCTATCGTAGTGGTTGAGTTACCTGTACTTGAACTCGTTTGAGGTCCTCTATCATCTCCTGTCTCCTCAGACTGGACGACATCAGTGTCAGCCTGTGTCGAATCCCTGACTTGTTGTCGTTGTATCTTTTTAGTCTGTACCGGGAGGGACACTGCTCTCACCTCGTCACGACACTATTGTCTTGTCAGTTGGAAGAATAAAAAGACTAGAATCATCATACCAAAATTTAGAGCCAAAGCCAGTACGGAGACGAATTCCCAGGGTCGTCGATACGGAGTCCAAATCAAAGTAGGAAGACTCTCGACTGCTGTCGGAGAAGTCTTCAACCTCACTTCCGATTCACCGAAATGGAAAGATTCATGAGATGGGTGTCACTAACGACTTCTCGCCAAATCACAAGGATACTATTAAGAATGTTATCGTCTCTACGAGTACGAGCCTTCACAACTCGAACAGCCAGAACATCTACCTCTTACACAGTCCCGAGTCGACCTAGTGAGAGTACAGATTCTTATTTAGGTGTATGAGTAGTCCCCATATGTCTTAAGACGGTCCCAACCAAACCCAGACATAGACGGGACCAAACGAGAGTGACCGAAACATACTAAATAAATATGACATAATAGACCAAGTTCCCAGACACTCTTCGAGAGAAACTCAGTAATTCATGACATCGTATAATCCTTTAATACAACATTCGACCATCGAAGGAACAGACAGTAAGACAATACTTAAAAAAGTAGTAGAGTCGAATACAAAATCTGTACCGTTACGAGTGACAAACTAAAGGACTACCAACCGAGTTTTGCTAAACAAGTAAGTAAGAAGATCCCTTCCCCCCTATACACACAGGTCGTCAAATAACCCCAGTGAAAGTAGGGCTATTCGTAGGGGGAAGAGACCTTAGCACTGTAAATTAGTAAGTTCTTTCGACCTATGGTGAATCGTGACATCTGACGGTCACTCGACTTCCTCCGAAACCCGGTGGACGACGGGTCGTAACGTCAAGAGTCATAAATCTGTCTGGATAGTCAGGTGACGGTTTACGACCGCAGCATATCTCAGAGAAGAATGTCCGTCTTGTACCACATTGGACTGGTCCTTGAGTACGGGTCGTACAATTGGGTCGTCCTTATGTGGTTGTCACATTTATGACTGTCGGGAGAAAACTGGCAGTGACTGAAGTACAAAGTGGTAATAAGAGTTTTGTACTTCATTTTGAATTCAACGACAAACTACACATACATAAACATAGACAGTTCCAGAATCTCCTTAGAAAAAGAATTGGAACTAGAATAAATAGCTCCACAATACTCCTGTACCAAGTAAAATGGGACGCCACCGTTTCTGAGTAGTATACTAACTCTATCGTGGACTACTCCAATAACAAAGATTCTTCTCTTATATACAGATCCGTTAAAAGGCTCCCGAAATTCCACATTTGAATACTTGAACTGTGTATTTATAAGTGAAACAATGACATAAGGAACCTTTGGGTGTAAAGAGAAAACCTTCTTTAAGTTGAGACCTTAACTCGGACTTCCTACCCCTAGAAAATGTCGGAGGTCGTATGTGTCACACCTAGAGAAGTCCTTTTCCTGGGGGGGGGGGAAGTGATGGGTAGGAACGGGAGAGGGTGTAAATTTCTTGTTTGTTCTTAAACGTTTCGGTGTTTACGGAAACGAAGTGTTTTCACTATTGACACCAGTAAATAATAAACAGGAGGGTCCACGATGGTAAGACTTTGAGTTTTGTAGTAGTAAATATCTTTAATCTACCCCTTCTTTTTTTTTGGGTGCTAAGACACTGGCGGGGGGCGGGGGCGGGGGTCGATTACTTTATCAACGACCCTTCCTTCTAGTTACCTACGACTTTCGATATTCACTTTCTTTGACTATGAGCGGATCATGACTGTCCCACGAACGAATTCCGCTTTGTCTTTGTCGAATTGGGTCACTAGTTTAAGTCGTAGTGATAATTACCCTGTCTACCGGAATTACATGGTAATTCATGTGTCGTAGTGGATACTTCATAAGAACGGTTTTTACAAATTGGGTTAAGAATGGTTGAAAATCTAATTGGTCCCAAAAGTCCTTTATGTCCCCTATCCCCTTTTGTTCCCATGTCTATTGTACTATCGTGTTCTGTCAAAACACCCCTCAGAAAAGTCCAGTTTCGATCCTTTTTACCCCCACTCTCCGTCCCCGCTAATAAGATCTTTATCTTCTCTGATTCCTTTGAGTTGTTTTACGTTACGTACCAGGAATTAACCTAGGACCGAACTTCTTCAATGATCTATTTTTAGTGGAAATTCTATTAACTTCTTTCGAGTCACACTGGACCTAAAATCTACTACAAACCCTTAATATATAAAAAGTCTACATTATTACTAACATATCCTTCGGTAGAAATACCACTTTATAAATATCCACTTTAATGTACAGACATTAAAATAAAATTTTACTAAGTCATTTTTTACATACATATATATCTATTTCTATATTTCATTCATTTTTTCATTTTATATTTATCATATAGAGTCTCGTCTATGAAACCTCTTACAAACCCATACTTCCTAGCTTTGAGACACAAACGAATTATTCCGTATCTAAAAACCATTACACAATTTTGGAGAAGAGAAAAGGAAGGGCAGACACCATAACGGTCGACAGCTGGACGACCTCTTCTACGAACATAACCTGAGTCTATTCTCTTAATGTCGCCGCGTCCGGGAACGCGTGCGGATGAAACGGGTCATGGTGCTAGGACTACTGCTCGGTCACCGACTAGGAATGCTGGTCAGAAAGCTTTCGTCCCTGGAGGAATATCTGCTTACCTTTTCATTCAGTATCGTCCCACTTGTAGACAGATGGAAAAACTCTAGGATCGAAATTTTTTAGAAAGGATCCACTCGGTGATTGGTTTTCGACACTCCCACCCCCCTTAAAAAAGACCAACATAGGTTGCGCAATTTTGAACGTCACCCCCAGAGAAGGCACCTTACTCACACAAGGAGACAACATCTACTGCGGGGAGACCTGGAAACTCTACGAAGACAGACCAGACTAAAACACGTGTCGGGGAGTGCAGACGTATCTCGAAACTCCAAGAGTCTTAAAGACGTAAATATGATAGAGAAACTCGATTCATCCCTAATCCCTTAAAAATGTCGAAACGTTTGTTGTCTTAAAATGTTTGTTACTTCTCGTAAATATAGAATAGAGAATCGAATCTGGATCAATTCCTATGCCGGTCTTTACCTTGGGTCCAGAGGATCTGGGTCAGTGTATAAGATAAGTATTTTGTGTTTAGGTCTTGAACTCAATTTAGGGTTTCGGTCCTAATAGACAACGACATCGTACACCCCCTGAAGGGACACCGAGTCGACCATTTCCTAGGCGGACGTTACGCCCTCTGCACCCAAGTCAGGGACCCAACCCTTCTAGGGGACCTCTTCCCTTTCCGATGGGGGAGGTCATAAGACCGGACCTCTTAAAGTACCTGGCATATCAGGTACCCCAGCGTTTCTCAGTCTGTGCTGACTTGCTGAAAAATGTAAAGGGTTTATTAACCAAACGATGAGAATTCATAGAAGAGGTCTCTCGAAATTTCTCCTCCGTGACCTACTGGGGTTTTAACAAGAAAATATACGTAGGAACTTGAAAACCCAGTAGGGTGCAAGTGTATGTTCGTCACTCCGGGTAACTTGGTCATCGGACCTGTCCCTCCTTTCCCAGAACTCGAATCTTCAATCCCACCGAAGGGTCGTTTCACTTCCAGATTTGAGAGTGTAGGACGAAAAGGAAGGACTAAAGATCCAGACTGGATACTACTTCAGTAGTCGAAACACGGCGGTGGGGAACTGGTTCTTCTCTACCTCAGAACTCACAGACCAAAGATAAGACAACTAGGGTGAAGTGACACTCCCCTTCCGGAAAAGTACTCTTGAGAGTTTTATAGAAAGTTCACGGAGAACAACGTTTCTAAAGGAGGCACCACCTTCCCCACACACACACACACACACACGCGCGCGCACGCACACACACACAGACTGAAACACCCTCCCATTTTGTACTACTCGTTTGATAGTGTCACTGAGACACACCTCACTGTCTACGAGGCACCACCGGAGACGAACGAGAACAAACACTCTCCGGCGCTCCGTCCGTTCTCGCCGGTGGAAGATACCAAACAATTTTCGTTTCATTTTTTTATGATTTGTAGGGTCTGGGACCAGTACGAAAACGGTAGAACCGAAGAGGACACCGGGGCGGAACTACGACTCCCAGCCGAAACCGGTGTAGGGTGCCGCCGTCTCTCTCTTCCGAGTGTGGAGGACCGACGAAGTGTACCCGCGGCAGGGAGTAAGAGACAGTCGGCTTTTCCTGGTCGGCCGAGGACACGTGATCCGACACTGATTGAACGAGTCACACCAAGAGCCTTGAGTTGTCCATATGGACTTTGGTAATTTATACAAGCACGGAATTTTCCTCTCCTCTCTCACGCCAATTCTCTCACGTCGTCTACTTCAAGACTCGGTCCGTTCATCAGTCCTACAGCCCGCCGGTGCACACTTGGGTCTCATCGGTCCCGTGGAAGCCTCCGTGGTGCACACGCACACACTCGTACGCACATACACGAAGGGAGAGAAGGAGGGAGCGGGGCGGGGGTCCACAGCAACGGTAAGGAGACGTATGGGGCGGAAGTCACGTCTCTAAAGAATTCATGACCGGAGTCATCAGTCTTGGACCAACGACGACAGTCGCACGGAGGACACACGAGAAGTAAGGATCGTCTCACTGCTAGACAAAACGTGCAGAACGATAAACTCGTACGTGTCGACGAACAGGACAAGAGAAACCCTCCGGGACCACGGTCCGTCCAAACGGTCACTTCTGGAATGCCCATCAAGGCTTGGGTACAGTGGAGCCGACTACGATTCCCGTCCACTGTAGTAGGAGAGAACTCGGGGGTCATGATAAAACACAACTTGTGGTCACTATTGAGGTCCACGAAAACTACACTTTTGATACTTCTTTGCCTTATCTACCTACATATCGTAAAGGTAAGAACGGTAGACCAAAAGTTGTTTGATAAAAACCCCTCGGCAGTTGGTCCTTTCTAGTCCCAAACAGGGTCCTTATAAAATTCTGAAACCTTTTGTTCAGTAAGAGAAGTGAGGATCATTGGTTACGATTCTGTACGACTTTTAGTTTCACTTTTTATTTTCGAGTACTCCGGTCTTTGAGGAAAACGATAGAAACAGATTTATACTAATAAAAAATTTTTCACTACTCCATAGAAAAGGTGGGAAGAAACCTTTTCCCAGAAGAACCGTCGAGTTGTAACTGAAGGACCAGAACCAAACCCCTCTTTATTTAAAACAAAGTCTTAAAAGATATACCGTCCTTAGGAAACTCTTACACTAAGGAAAACTACCCCTCTTTCCCGTTTAATAAAATTATAAAACATAAAAGTTGAAATATTTCTACTTTATAGGAGTCCCCACCTCTTCTCAAGGAAAGTATTAAAAGACTTAAAGTCCGTGGAACACTATCGTATTCCCGGGTATATAAATTCGGAAAACACTTTCTTCTTCCACATCTAGGTGGAGGTCACAACCGACACACTGTCTTAGAGTATAAACCCGGCTCTACAAAGGTAAAGAGTGCGTCGTGACGGACGTGAGGTCTCCCTGTCCCATCCTGGGGGTTCAGTTGACCTCGTTCTTCCTTCCTCCGTCGACTACCGCCAGTGTGGAGTGGGTTCTAGACGGGGGAGAAATTTCCTTTTACTTGTGTTTCAGGAGTAGAGGAAATATACGTCAAGTTTAGGAGTACTAGGTGTCGTTCTACTTGAAATAGTCGGTACAAAACAACATTTACGATCACACTAAAGGATGTCTTTATGACGAGACTTATAAAAAAAAGTATTTCCAGAAACGTGTACTCTGGTATATGTACAATTCTCCGACTTACACGGTCCTCGGGCCTGAGTCGACCTCCTCGGACACCTTCTTCTCGAGGAACAAAAGACTCGCGTCACGAGGGTAGAGGACTAAAGAGACTTGTCCTTTGCTTTCTCTCTTACTTCCTTTTACGGCAGAATAAACATAAGTACTTGAACCGACATTAGTCAATACGGTATATCCTACAGTATGTTATGGTGACCAATTTTATTTCGGATAAAAAGTTTAAATCACTCAACGAGTTTAAATAACATAAAAGGAGAACTAACAATAACAAGTTACGTGTTATATCGTAATATAGTCACCAGAAAGTCGACGGCGGACCGTATACAAAGACTGTCTAGAATTACACTGAGGACATTTTACATCTTCTGTAAATATCTCGAGGAACACGTCAAATATCACTTCGTCTAGTCTCAGAAGCCACACCCACCCTTTTCGTTTCCTGTCTATTTGTTCTATCGTGTGATGTCAGATGTGAACCCACAGTCTCACCGGATCCTGTCTCCAGTCGTGTGACCCCGGGTCCCTGGTTTAGGTCAGATGGATGGTGGACAACACATCGGGGGATTTTCACCCGAAAAATGTCAAAATTTACCAACTTCAGTTTTCTTCTTGTTATAAAAACATCGTACACTTTTTATTACATTTTGAGTTTAAGGTCACAGGTATTTATTTCGACATAGTCTTGTGTTGGTGTGTAAACAAATACATAACAGACGCCGACGAGAACACGATGTTGTCTCAACTCTACACTGTCTCTGGCATACCGGATGTCTCAGATACGTGACAAATGAGCGACTGAGACGTGTCTTCAAACGACTGGGGCCGGATCGTAAATTTAAAGGAGTAGACTTTGTACTGCAGACAAATTCATACTCAACAAGAGCCGAGACTGCAAGAGCCTGATAGACATATCTGAATACGAAAATAAATTTTAACATCCCTCTTCAAACCTACACATGTGACAAATATCTGAAGACTCGTTTACATATACCACTCAGAAGACAACGTACCGGGAACTGGTATAAAAAGTTTTGATGACCTAATGTAGTGTTCTAATTTCTCAGTGCTCCAGAGTGTCGACAAGAGTCCCGGACATCATACCGCGAAGGAAAGAGTCAGCGGGTCCTTACGACTACCCCCAGGGTCCCACCCAGCGCTCCGGGTCGGTCACTCCTACACTTCTCACGTCGACCCCCAAAACAGGACACGGCACAACCAGGAACTGACCGGCGACCCTTACTACTGTCCCTCTTCTCCGTTTGGTCCGTGTCCGAGATCAGGAGTAAGAATTGAGGGGGGGGTCACTGGATTGCTCCCTTCTCTTTTTCCTGAGGCAAAAGCGTACACTATGTAGTCAGGGATATTTCTCGTCTGGTAACATCCTTTATAAAACGGAAAGGTATGTTTTAGTCACGACACTGTGTCGGAAGGAGGATCCGACGACTCTCGTCTCCCGGACGAATCGAGCCCCTCTACCGACCGTGGTCTTTTTAAAGTGGATTTTCACTTAGGTGAATTTTACTCCTGGTCTCAAAAGTAACATATACCACCCCTAACCGCCCGCCNTCCTTCAGATTACCCCTGAAAGTAGTACTTTTGACTTGTCTTAATATTATCGAACATTAAAGTTTTTATAATCTCCTAATGTAATAATAAAAAACTCACTTTGGTACAAATCGTAGGATGTCAAAAGAAGGGTAGAGCAAAAACGTCGTATTAGTATCTCCCTTAAAAAAGGTTTTATGTACTCTAGACCCTGAAGGGACCGTCAGGTCTCCAATTCTGAGGTGCGGAGGTGACATCCCCCGTGTTCAAGTCAACGACCTTTTCCTTGATTCTAGGAAATGAGACGAGTTGTTCCGGTTTTTTAACTCTAGAAGGAGTCAAAAGGACACCTGGAGTTAGAGAACTATCGGTGTAACAAGAAAAGATATTCACTGGTGGAACCACCAGTGGAATAGGGGAGAGGGAAGTGACAAGGGGACTCAGACGGCCTAGGGCCAAAGGTCACCGAAACGAACTCTGAACTCGTCAAAAGATCGTAATAAGAAGTTCAAGTAGTTTAGGTGATAAACGTTTGAAACATTAATAACGTCAATTAGACAGAATACAAACGACAAACAGTATACGAATGTCATACTAGTTAATCTCTGAGTGTCTGATCTTACCCGTGAGCAACCGAATAGAGTACGTCGGGTATGACCTGGCGCGGGTCCAGGGTCGGGGGAGGGGACGAAGGAATAGTAGACCCTATGCGTGGAGGCGGGACACCTCTCCGTCCGGTCACTTCCCGATGTCGTCGGTGAAACAAGGGGGGAAGTCCCGAACGGTGTCGAAGTACAGTGAGGGGGTGGGGGCGGTGGCGGGAGGGGGCACCGTAACGAGATTTCCGTGTCACGAAAGACAGAGGACCAGAAACATCCACTATCAGGGAGACGGATCCTGGGGGACGGAAGAGGAAGGGATGAGGAGACCCGATTGAAGGGACAGTGAGGGAGGCATTTGGAAGGGACTCGTAGGGGTTCGATCCTGATCCGTACGGAAGACATACGAAAAAACCATGAGTAGACGGAACTAGTCCCCACCGTGACTAGTGTGACGAAACGGTAACGGACCACAGACATAGTGGACGAGTCCTCTTTTTTTGTGCTTCGAATTCCTGTGTCCGAGACCTTAGTCAGACGGACTCAAGTTTAGGGTGGGAGAGGAGCACCATGTTAGACCCTTTTAATAAAAAGAGAGACTTGAATGGAGTGTCCCAGTAACACTCCTAATTTACTCAATTTCATACATTTTGGGAATCGCATGTCATTCACGAGTTATTTACAATCGGATCCCGACATACAGGAACTCCCGTGTCTGAGAATGTGTGATCACATTGGAGTGTGCCATGGACTGCATGTCATCCGTAGAGTAGAAATAACTGACTCAGTCACTTACTGACAGTAGAAAATTAGTGAACGTTTAGTAGAACAGGAGACAAAGGACAAAAATTTTGACGGTCAGGTATCTTCGTTTCTGGTAGGCTTCTTCTTTTTGTTTATACATGTCTGACAGACGGGATTCTTTGGCACGACATACCTCCAAGGGTCAAATTCTCTGTTCATAATCTCAATCAAAGACTAAGAGAACCGCAGTAGAACGAACAGCAAGTCCAACCTACGTATCGTTGAATTACTTGACCTTGTTATTAGGTTTCCAATAACTTCTATTGACAATAACTTCTACCGACAACAGGTACTAGATCTATTAAACAAAAGGGTAGGTAGACGGTGAAATTTCGTCTTTGTTGTCCCCGTTTCATCCCCTTAACCTTCAGGAATCCCATAGAACATGGGAGTAAGTCGGTAAGGTGTTTGTCGAAAACCTATTCAAGGTGCATAGTCCGTGACTCTTGTACCCTTTTTTATTTTCAGTCTAAGGAGAACCTCAACTCCGAGATGACCCCACATTCGCAGTATTTGGTACTGACATGACGAACGAAGGGACCGTAACGTCTTGTCTTCGGGACTCGTAGACAACGAACACCGGTAAAGACACGGTCTACGTCGGAAACCAATGTGGGAGGACCATGAGTCGTCTGTCCCTCACCCTAAAAGGACTCCCTCAGGACCCGACCACACAGGAGGAACCCACAATGGAACTGGACTAGTCGACCGAGGTCATCGTCCCGACGACTGGTACACCGACAGACAAAGACCAAACTCCACACTGCAGTAACATGGGTCCGTGCTTTCGGGTAAGGGCACGGCGGTAACGAGTCTGCACTGGGTAGCGTGCGAGTACCGAGACGGGCCACTGACTCCGCCACTGAGAGACTATTATCGACGACTGTTCCATGGACACCATCCCTCACAGGGGTAGACCTCCGACAGAAGGGGGGGTCCGGGGTGGGACGAGGGACGAGGTGGGTCGGAGAGGATCCGGAGGTACCCTCAGTCCATGGGTGAGATGACACAAGGACATTGAACGTGGTTCGAATTGATCACAGTTCCGTGGATGATCCCATGAAAGGGATTGTTGCATAACAAGAAAGTACTGTGTCTATTTTGTACAAATAACGACTTTTCAAAACTTACATCGATACCTTGTAGATAACAGGACGATGGGCCTTTACTATCGACAACCGTCCAACTGCATTGAGGATTTTCTACAAGGACTTAGACATTTACATACATTGAAAATATTTTTGTACGAATGATAAGTCAGTAGACACAGTTGTCTGCCATAACTTTGTTGACCTGGGGGAGGAAAGGAGGGAAATCGGCGCTAGTGCAGGTCCGTTTAGCTTCTAAATTTACCTCTTTCCACAAACTTCGTATAGGGTTCGGGTCTTCGACATTCCGTTTCCGATTACTTGAACCACTGTGGGTCAGACCGTCCTACATCATTTCCACCTTCGATGGGTAGGGATACTCGGACGTAAGACACACGTACGATTCACCGAAGTCAGTACAGGTTGAGAAGAACTGGGACATCTGATTGGGTTGTCCGAGGAGACAGATACTCTAAGAGGTCCGTTCTTATGACCTCAACCAACGGTACGGGCGGAAATCCCCTACCTGGGTCCCTAGCTTGGGTGTAGAGAATACGGAGGACGTAAACGTCCGTCCAAGAAATGGTGATCGCGGACCCTTCGGGTATTTCACTTCAACGAGTCAGCACAGACTGAGAAACGCTGGGGTACCTGACATCGGATGGTCCTAAGAGGTAGGTACCCTAAAGGGTCCGTTCTTATGACCTCACCCAACGGTAAAGGAAGAGGTCCCTTAGAAGGGTTGGGTCCCTAGCTTGGACAAGAGGGTGTAACATCCGTCTACGAAATGATAGACTCGGAGGTCCCTTCAGGCCCCTCGGGTATCCACGGGTCGTTTTAAACCAACTTACCTAATTCCGAAATATTTCGTAACGACTCATCTATGACTCCTGTCTCCCTTTGTTCTGTGAGTACGGGAGTTCTTTGAATCTGAAATTGAAACAAACTTTATTGGCTGTTAAGTTCAGATCCGGACGACTCGGTACTAGGATGCCCTCAGTCTCCTCCCTCTCCGGACACCCCTCCTCACCGGTCGGGGTTCTTCACGATGACTCGGTCCGGAACTCCGTACTCCCAGGAGAGGTAGGAACCGTTTCGTCTCCTTACCGTAAGGTCTTCCCGTCGAGTTCGTCTCCACACCGCTGTCTCTACTCATTCTACAAACACTCTGTCGATCGTGTCTGCGACACTTCCTAGGCTAATCGTTCTTTCCGTCCCGGGACTACCCCCGTTCGGAACAGGTTGTCCGATTCTTGAAATTTAAACTAGGACTTCCGTTGACCCTCGATTCTCCCACCCCTCACTGTTCCTCCGTTCCGACGAGATTGGTCCTTCTAATCAGTGTCGACCAAGCGGACAATGTGGACGAGTCGAGCCGAGAGTCCGACAGACCGACCACGCGGCAGGACTCCGGTGGTTTCGACCTAGGGGTCGGGGGACACCCAATCCTTCCTGTTCCCACCGGAGTCCCCTCCGGACCGTCCCGGACACTCCGTCCCATTTCCCCTGGTCGACCACAAAACATGGGGTCCTCAGGGAATGATTAGGGACAACGGTGTAGAAACGACCTCGACGAGTACCACCGAGTACCCTCGACTAAAATACAGAGAGAAGAGTTAAGACACAAGTCACTGCAGTCCAGCCATCACACTTGAACCGGTGCCTCCTCCATAAATGTGGCGGTTCTAACTGTTCGTGATCCGTAGCTACGAGGGTAGGGGGTTGCGACTAACAGGGTGTGTGGTGACCGACAAAGGAAGACCTTCAGTTCCCCTAAGACAATAATCTAAACCTCTTCCCATCCTTCGCTCTAAGAAAACACAAAACCGGTGTGACGCACCGTGTACCCTAGAATCAAGGGACTGGTCCCTAACTTGGGGACGGAGGACGCCACCTTCGTATCTAAGGATTGGTGACCTAACGGTCCCTTCAGGGACCTCTAAGAACAAAGTCCTTCGGTTTACCTCAGAAATCTTTTTAATCACAGATGGTTTATTATCTCGGCGGTAGTCCTCCTTATTTAAGTCTAAGGGATTATTCGTTTCCCACTGAGAAATGCCCGTGGTAGGTTACGTCGACTCGTGCCACGAATGATCGTGACTGACGTCACTCTGAGGACTCGAACTTAGGACCGAGACGATAAATAAATGATCGACGCACTGGAACCCGTTCAGTGAAGTGGAGAGACACGGAGTACAAACAGTATACATTTTATTTCCTTTAATAATAGGGTAAAGTATCCCGAGAACTCTCTTTACTCAATGTACATGTATTCGAGAAACTTATTAAAGACCGTTTATTAATCACGAGGTCGTTTTTATAAAAAAAATTATGTATTTTGTCTTTCTATTCATAAGTCTCTCCGTCACACTGAATGATTTCCAGTGTGTCATTCAGTCTCCGTCTCGATCCTAGTCTCAGGTTCGGAGACGGTATCGGCTCTCGGACTGATCAGAACGGACCTAAAGAAACTGAGACTGTTTCCAGCACCCCTACCAGGCATACAGGACCCCAACCTATAAATGTAGCTCTCCCACCTCGTCCGACTGGGTCACTGGAGACAAGACCTTCCCGTCAACAACTCTACATGAGGTCCACGTGTTGGTGGGGACGGGCCCCGTCCAGTGTGGTCTCGGCTCCGACGTGTCACTGGGGTAATGGGTTCAAGCCGTCCAGTAACCTCGGTCCTGACGGGGTCCGTATTTCTACTCAAACCGGTTGAATGGGTAATGTTTGCTCTGTCTCTACAAATTACTGTCATCGAGGGCCAATATTTCGGGGATGATACGTGGACGTAAGTCACATACGTCCCGTGACGAGATCCTTGAACCCTAAGTCGTTGTTTGTTTTGTATTTTAAGACTGAGAACATCTGGACTGTAAATATTCCTACATATATATTCTGTTTATTACCCGAAGGGACCACCCTTCTGTCATTTCTGAGACGGACGTCACACCCTCTGGGCCCAAGTTAGGGACCCAACCCTTGGATGAGGTCATAAGAAAAAAAGAAAAACAAAAAAATTGGGAGACCATAAGAACGGAGTTCTTAAGGTACCTGTCTCCTCGGACCGTCCGATGTCAAATACCCCAGTGTTTGTCAACCTGTGCTGACTCGCTGACTGTGAAAGTGAAAAGTGTGTTGTACATTCTATCTCCGAACTTCCTTTGACTCCGGCCCTCTCTGTCGTCCCCATACCGAACACTGCCCAGCCCCCCTGGAGAGTCTCCTCCGGGACTTACTACCCTCCCTTGTGGTCCGTCTCCGGACGTTGGGCCGTAGGGGTCCGAGTAATTTGGGGGGTCGGCCCAACCACAACGAGAGGGAGGGTGACCTGACTACTCCTTCAAGTCTCTGTACGTAAGTCGAAGAGTTCCAGTGTGTCGAGATACGCAACCGTACTCTAAGTTTGGGTCGAGACGGAGGGTCAGGAGTAGATGAGGGGTGACCAAGCCCTCTCATGTTCAGGTGGGTTCTTACACCCGTAGTGTTTCGGACCCCCGCACCCCCTCTCGTCGACCCCAGGATCCCACTCGTCCAGACACCAAGTGACCCCTGGTGGAGAAACTTCTCCACTCAAATCTCGACCAGAAATTTTCTGGCCCTTCCTTCCCGTTGAAGTTTCCCACCTCCCAGACCGAATAGGTCTTGGAGTCACCCTCGTCACTCCCGGCATCTGTCCCTCCCCGGGTGAAACCTTACTTCAACGCACGTTTAAGAACCCGTCTCCTCTCCAGGGGTTCAAGCCCAACACGTGGGACCAAGGATTAGATGGAAAGTGATGGTGTGCCCCTAGGTCGGAACGTGTGCATCGCACTGTGTGGTCCCGGAGCGGAGTCCCTTGCTCCCGTCTTGTCACTTGAGTGTCCCTCAGACTGGCTGTCTCGGGCGTGGGACCGACGGAGGGCCCTCTGTCTGCGGTTCGGAGAAGGGGGTGTAACGAGGGAGTCCAGGCGGGAAACCCAGAAGTGTGGTACTGGGGAGTGGCGGAGACCATGGGTGTTCTCTGTTTTGATATACAAAGTAAGGAAGTGATTTAGAAATGTCATTCAGGAGATGTATATTTACTCAAGGCAATACTCTCAGGTTGGGTTCAATCGATCGACGGGTTGATTGTGTTAACGTCTTTCTTTTCTTTCTCTTTAGTGAGTTAGTACAGGCTGTGAAACGTTGGGGTACCTGACTTCGACTGGTCCGAAGTCTGTTCTTATGACCTCACCCAACGGTAAAGGAAGAGGTCCCCTAGAAGGGGTAGGTCCCTAGTTTGAACCCAGAGGGTGTGACGTCCGTCTGAGAAATGGTAGACTCGGTGGTCCCTTTGGGTTAAAGTCCCGTTCGACGTTAAAGTGAGTACGGACTCCACTACCCTGCGTGCAAAGGTAGAACCTTTCTAACGTTGAACTTCCAAGCGTACATCCCCTGAATGACATGACTCGTAGACGACCCCCGGTCCTACCACGACCTCCGAGTCGTCACTGGTTCTGTAATAGGAACGGGAGTGTCTCGGTAAAAAGGTCACCCCCTCTACCTGTGGAGTGCCTCCTGTTACGTCCACTCAACTTTCACTACCAAGCCACCAAACCTGAGACAAGAAGGTGACGTCCCCCGGGTTCAAACTAGAGACCAGACCCTTTATTCCCCGAAGGGGTCACCGACTCGTCATTTCTTACACGAACGTTAGGTCCTCGGTAACGTTCGTCTCGGGTTAGAGACCCAGCCCGTCGAGGGGACCTCCTCCTGTACCGTTGGATGAGGTTACAAGAACGGAACCACTTAGGGTGTTTATCTCTTCGGACCGCCCGTTGTCAGACATCCTAGAGTTTCTCAACCTGTGCTGACTTCGCTGACTTGTGCGTGTCTGTGTGGACGCACGGAGCGCCGCACCGGTTTTTTTTATTTCACAAAGTTTTCACACTGTCTACGATGTTTCCTGTTACGTCTCTAGTCTCTCTCGACTCTGGGTCTGAACCGACCTTAGAAGGTGGTCCACCTGGGGTCCGATGCAGAAGTGTCCTGACCCAGTTCCTACCCTCCGGGTTAGGACGTCCGACCCACTTCCCTCCACCCAGAACCCCACCTCATCCCTCCGACCCTCCCTGTCCGGCTACTTCCCACACTTCTCCCGCCAGACGACAGACCCAGGGCGCTTCCGACGCGCCCCGCGGCGGTCAGGTCGTCTCGGCAGGCATGGGCCGTGACAGGTGGTCCCCCACGATTGCGGCTCCGTCCCTCTCGCCTGGTCCAGCCGCGGTCCTCGGTCCTCCGACTCGGCCGTCGAGGTGCCTCCTCCCCGCGGCCGCTCGTCTCCCGCAGACTACGAGACAAGGACCCTGCCTACAAGGCAAGGCCCGGACTTAGGGGAGCTTCACCTTCTCCACACCCCCCGCCGCCCTCTGTTGGTCCATTTGGCCTCCGGTCCTTCGATGGGGGTCCACAAGACTCGACCTCCTAAACTGCCTCTGACAACCCCCGCTCGCTCCTCCCCCTCCCGTCCAGTCTGCCCCCTTGTCTCACCTGGGGAAACCTTCCGTCTGTGGACGAGGGGGGTGGGGCTCTAGGAGGACCGAGTGAGGACCCGAACAAGTCCACGATGAGGTCACTGCGGAGGAGACTGTCAGGAGGAGACGGAGAGGGTGAGGAGGGGTGCAGAGTTTTGTCAGGAGATTTCAGGAAGAAATATATATGAATTCATTCATTCACGATCAGCGAGTCAGCACGGGGTGAGAAACTCTGGGGTACCTGACGTCGGGTGGTCCGAGGAGACAGGTACTCTAAGAGATCCGTTCCTATGATCTCACCCACTAGAAGAGGTCCACTAGAAGGGGTGGGTCCCCAGCTTGGTCCCAAAGGACGTAACGTCCGTCTAAGAAATGACTTACTCGATGCTTCCTTCATAAAAGAAGTATCGTGAATTGTGATGGACTGTAATGTACACTAACTTGGTGTCTTTTAAAAGTTTATAGTCGTTTAAGTAAACCCAGTTGGGTTATGACATGTACACGAATAACCAGGGACCAGACGGAGCGGTGATTTTACAGTCAGGGCCGTCCCTGAAGATAGAGAACGTAAAGGAAAAGAGAAAACCGGCGTGGTGTGTCGTACACCCTATAATCTAGGGACTGGTCCCTAGCTGGGGTGGGAGGGACGTCACCGTTACGTCTCGGGATTCGCCAGTTGTTAGGGGGTGTGGTGCAGGGACGGAAGGTCGTAAAGTGTCTGAGTGACCCTTCTGTCGTGGTGTTCTTGTCCGTGAAGGGTTTGTGAGGGACCGACCCGTCGGACCGACCACCAATTTGCACGTCTAAGACCTCGTCCTGTGGTACAATCTTCTGGTACAGGTCGTGGAAGATCCAGTACACACTGAAACCCGTTTAATGAATTGACGAGACCCGGAGTCAAACAGGTAGACATCCTCCCCTTGTAACATAGGACTGTGGGCCCTCGACGGGTCCGGACAGTCGGTCCAGGACCACAACGAGTCTCGACCGGACCGTGTCGAGTAGAACTACCCGAGGACGACTTGCGTCCGTTCCGGTAGACACTGGTGTTACCCTGGCTCTGATTTTGTTCTGTGAGACATTAGTACAGACTCGTGTCTCTTTTGTCTTCACAACAGGTTTGGTGTTTGTACTGGATTGTGGGGGTAGGTCGATGAAAACTCACTTCCGACGACGGCGAAATGGCCAATGCCGAGGGAGGAGTAAGATAACCAGGAGGAAGGTCCATTCTGAGTAATTCTGTGGTTTGGTATTTTAGTGGAGGTGAAGGACTAAAGTAGAGTAGACCTTGTTCCAGACCGAAGGCATGTGGAAGATGGTTTACTGGATTGGAACGTTGTTCAGGAAAGGTTGTGAGGGAAGGACTCTGCTGAGGGACGGGGGGACGGACCAAGGGTGCACGCACAAGAGGGAACTACGTTGGTCACTGTTTGGGTCAAACAAGTGAGTGTCCACACAAAGACCCTCCTAGAAACCGACCTCTATGACTGTCGGGGATCGAGTGACCCAACTACAAAGTGACGTGAGTCTTACTTGGTAGGGGTCCTGGGAAAATTATATGAATCGTACAAAATTATAGTAAAGGTACAATGTTCCTCCTGTCGCTTTGAGTCTCTCCCCTTCCTTGAACCGGGTCCAGTGTGTCGACCGTGACGTCTCCGTCCTACCTTCACGTCCAGAGTAAGGTTTCGACCAAAGGAACGGGGGACGGAATTACAATTGTCCTATCTTTGGTTGGTGCGTCCCAGTCACAGACCCTCCTCTTCACGTCTCCCCGGAGTCTCCTCGAGTTTGTCTTCTCTCGAGTCCCCGAGACTTACCCCTCGTGGGTCCTCCAGGAGTCACTGGGGGTGGAGAAGGAGAGGGTAAGTGTTGGAGGGTCTATCATAGTGGATTCCGGTAGAGAGGTTCCGACGGACCGATGACTCAGTTGTGTCCAGGTCACCTTCGACTCCCCCCCAGCCATAGGCGTCAAACCCCGGACTCAGTGAAGGACTGGTAACGAATTCTCCGAAGGTCTGGTGTCGGACTCACCGGTCGAGCACGGGAAAGTCCTAACGTGGGTGAACCCGTTACTCGTGAATGAAGGGACCGTAAGCAGTGGAAAGACCCGAGTGGAGACAGTGTGAGTCCAAAAGTTCTGTTCGTGTCTCCGAGTTCCGGACAGAGAAGGGACCTCTTACCCTAGGAGTTGGGTCTTCCTCTTGACTCAGAGGACCTAACCTGGGTCGGGATCTGAGACCGAAGGTCCTAGCATACGGTTGAAGTCTTAGTCTCACGGAAGGAAACCCCAGTGGCTGGGGGTTCCAGGTTTTGAGGGCGTCGGGGGGTAGGAGGTGGTCCGGGGCTCGGGGAAGGGAAAAGGAGGATGTCCCGGAGTCCCGACCTCATCTTCCAGTCCATACCCTCTCCCACCCCTTAAGCAGTCTAGGGGTCCCGTCCTCCATACTCCCTCTGTGCCAAACTAGGCATCTGTACAGGAATCCTACCCACTCCGTCTATTAGACTTCGTATCCGGTAGAGGAAATTCTTCGTTACGGAGAGTTGGGTCTCTACGACGTATCCGAACCTCAGAGTTTGGTCTACCAGAAGTCGAGTCGAGACAGGGAAGGGTCGACACACTGGAACCCGTTCACTGAATTGAGGAGACCTGGAGTCCAGGGAGTAGACCTTTTACTCTATTATCTCAATGATGACTGAGTATCCGGAGAGTGGTCCTAAGTCCCTCAACCCATACATTTTGTGAATCTTATTACTGACCATGTGCCGTTTGTGTTCAATTCACAAGTAGTCTATTTATAAAAAAAGTGGAGACTACCCGACTGAGAGGGTGAGTAAGAGGTATGTCAAAAAGTGTCGGATGACACACTGGCTGCGTGCATTCTGTCTAGGGGGCGGGCGTTACGGACAACCCGTAAAGACACCCTAGGGTCGTGGAGGGAGGGGGTGCGGGGGGTCCCAGACTACGGTGTCCGGACACACCCCGACACCGTGTCCCAAACCCAAGACTTCTGAGGGATCCCCCTCGAGGGACCGAAACTTCGCGTCGTAGAAGTAAGGCAGGTGTTGGGTTAAGGGTCCGGTCGTTCCCCAGTCGGCTCGGTCCAGTCCGTAGACCTGGAGGACGTCGGTAAGAGACGGCGACTGGGACAAGCACCCTCCAGAGGCACTAAATTAAACTCGGGTCTTAGAAGAAGTCCTACGTGCTTGGTGGGTCTGTGTCCACCGGCTTCCGAACAGTAACGGAAGTGTCCCGTCACCCTTCGGTCGTTTTCGAGTAAGTTTTGACCTTTACACTTAGATCCGGCCTACCAAGTATAATGTCTTAATGACAATAAGCAAGATCCACATTTTTTCTATGACATCAACACAAAAATTTTGTTAGGAATAGAAGATCTCTATGCTTTTATATAAAAGTCTACTTTACTATCCTACGGACCAAAACGAAGTTTTGTTACCCCCTCCTTCATACATCTCCTTTGTTTTAACTGATTCTCAACTACATGAACAACTTCGACACCCCAAGCGTCAACCCCAATACGTCCCAGTAATCTTAGACGAATAGTTGTACACTAAGTCTCTAGGGACCCGGATCCTCGACCCCTCTTTACGTCTTAGAACCGAGGTGGGGCCTAGAGAACTTGCTCCTAGACATTAGTTCCTTTATGTGGCCCCTAAGCACACGCGTAAGTTTACACTCTTCGTGACCGATGAAAGCATACAAACTTTGAAGGGTATGGTTTGTTCAATACCCGAAAACACCCCAAAACAAGGGGCTTTTAACAGAATTTTTAGAGGCTCTAGAAGGATGTCTTAGGAGGCGACCGTCGTCGACCCTCCGACAGAAGGGCGGAAGACGGAAGGCACCCCCGGGGATCCCGTTTACCCGGGGGTCCGGCTGGCGTCGTGGGCCGCCCTTCGGGGGGCGTGGGGTAGGGGACGTGGCGCCGCGTGGACGGCGAAGCGCGCCCAGACACCGGCCCCAAGGCTTGAGCCTGGGACCGCCTTCGGGCCCCGAGGGCCCTCGGCGCCGGCCCGTCCGGGCCCGCCCCGGCGCGTCGCGTGGACCCGCGCGGCCGTCCACCCGGCGCACCGGACCTGCCCCTGGGCGGGAGCGCGTCCCCTCCTCGCCGTCCGGACCCGCCCGTGGCGCCCGCCCCCGGTCCACGACCCTCGGGCGCCCGGCGCTCGCGTCGGTGGCGCGACCCCGGCGGCTGTGGCTCACGGGCCCTACTCGAAGTGGGCCTTTTTCCCGAAGATGTTCGTCCTGCAGTTGTTCTGGCGGACCCTCGACGGGTTCTGGATGCACAGGGACTGCGTGTATCCGTCGCCCCGGATACCGAGGCACACCACTCTGTGGGGGAGGGGGCGCGGACGCGCTGTGCCCCCGCAGCCCCCGCGGGCCCCGTGGCCCGGTCCGGCGACCACCCGCGGGCCCGTGGCCCTGCGCCCGCCCCGGAGGCGTTCTCGGTCTCGGTCTGGTTACGGGTGGGAGTGGGGCCTAGACGAAGGGCCTAGGCGTAGGCCCCCGGGAGTGGACGACCCGCGCGCCTCGACACGGGGGTGGTGGAAACTAGTTCTTGGGGTTCCGGGTCTCAGGACGCCCAACCCTTCTGAAAACGCCCACGAAAACGGACCGACTCGGGACCCTGACCTCCTCCGTCGTTGACCTGGAGCTTCACCTCATCGTCGGAGCCCGACACCTCCGACCGGTACCCCAGCGGGGTCCGCGGTCAAGCGAAAAGCGTGGACGAACGACCCCCCAGAGACACCCAACTTAATCCTGACTTAGACAAAGAGGTCCTGAATGTTCCCTGGGGTCTCAAGTAGACCGACTTAGGGCTAACTAACAATAAATTATGTGTACCCATGTGTCTATCCGTTTGTTCTTCACTGAACGGTTCAACAAACCCTAGGACAACTATAATTGAACACAAACTGGGACCACGTCCCGTGGAGAGAGTCTAGGACGGACGAGGGAGGAGCGAGGGGGTCAGGGTGACACGAAAGTCGTTGAGTGAGTGTAAGGGCCACCACCCGTAGTCGAGGAGGGTCGAATCCGACGACCGGGTCTCCCTAACCCCACTCCTACCGGCACCGAGGGGTCTACCGGACCGTCTACGGTGGGTCCCAGACCTCGGGACGGACGGGGGCCCGACCCCGACCCCCACCCCCCCGCACGAGGGACGACTGGACGGAAACTGGGATGTCGAGTCGGTAGCTGTTCGCCAGCCCCCTTTTCCACCGGTAGTTCTTCGACTCGGCCGGGAAGGTCAGACTCTAGAAACGGTTCGCCCGAATAGCCCTCGACGACGACGACTTTATGTACGTCGTACTCTTGCATCCGACCCGGACCCCCGACGAAGCCCCTCCGTCCCTGCCCTCCCGTCGGGGTCTCTCCCAGGACTGGTCGGGGAGGCACACACACGTGTACGCGTGCGCGTGTGTGCCTTCTATGGGGTTCTACGACTGGGTTGTCGCGGTCGTCTTTCCCTTGGAGGAAGGACGAGGAGACCTAGGAACAAGGAGTGGACTAATAATTTTGATACACGGTCCTGGGTGGGGCGGATGAAGGGTCCATTCCACGTTTCCTTAAAAACCGTCACCTCGACTTACTTGAACCACAGAGTGACAATACTCCTTTACCCGTGGCTCCTTGAGGCATCAACAAGATCTAGACTCTGGACCACGGGTCATAGGACCAATTACAACAAAGGTGTATTAATGTTGTTCCTATTATCTTTGGACACTCGTGAATACACGGTCCGTGTCGAGATTCTTGAAACGTCTTTGATCTTACAAATTAGGAGTGTCATAGTATATTCATAGTAATGAGGGAATATGTCTCTCCCTTTGACTCCGTGTCTTTCTGAATGTCCAATAGTCTGCTCTAGTCCGTACAAGTCCCACCATACCGGCATCTGTCTGTCTAATATACCAATCAGTCACCGTCTCGACCCTAGACTGGGATCTGTTGGACCGAGGTCCGGGGCCTCGGACTGGAACTCTGACAGGACAGACTAACTTTGTCGGTCCTTTGACCACTGGGTCACGACTCGGACCGGGGATCCGAAACGACGTCCTATGGACATAACCGTCTGTTCGCAAAAATTTTTACACGATTCAGCGAAGGTAACACAGGCTGAGACACTGGGGGTACCTGACACCGGGTGGTCTGAGGAGACGGGTACCCTAAGAGGTCCGTTCTGATGACCTCATCCAACGGTAAAGGAGGAGGTCCCCTAGGAGGACTGGATCCCTAGTTTGCGTGTAGAGAACGGCGAGGACGTAACGTCCACCTAAGAAATGACGATTTGGTGGGCCCCTTTGGGTTCGTAAATTTTGTTTCTCAAGTTTTGTGACACGTATAAAATTCAGGGTAAGGAGGAGCCCGTCGAGGAGGGGCACCGGAGGTCGACCCTTCAGAACGGGGTCGAGACTTAGTCGGGAAACCGTCCGTCCCAACCTACACCACTCTGGGTTCCAGTTCCTGTCCCTCGGACGACCGACCTTCTAGGGAAGAGACAGGGGAGGAGCTAAGGGAAGGGGTGAGCTCCAAGGGACAGACTCGTCTCTGACCCAAACACGACGAACAGGACTCGTGGTCTGAACCCCAGTCACTCGTGTCTGTGCAGGTGGTAGAGAATAGGGTCGGACTGAGAGGTAGCGTCACGTGACGTTTAAGGACGGGTCCACCTCCTTAGGGAGAAGGTGGAGACGGGGAAATTGACGGAGAAGGGTCTTGCGACCCTTGGACGGAGGACGACCTCCACGACAAGATCCTTTCCCGTCCACCAGGACACGTCCGGACCCCTGAGTCTCCTGTTTACGTCCCACGCCGCCGACGGACCGGGAGTGACCGGTAGAAGAGAAATCCAGTAACCCGAGGACCTACAGAAGTGGGGTCGGAGGAGGGACGCGTTGAAGGTACTGAACACTCAGCCCGACACGACCCAAGGCCCTATAAACGTCTGGAATGAACGGTGACCTCCCTCCCCACGCGCCCGTTCATTCCCCTCCCAGGTCCAAGAGAGAAGACAGGGTCCTCCGACATACGGAAACCCGACCCCTCTCTAGGTCGGGTCCCACCTCTCTTGGCGACCGGACTTTTCCACCCTTCCCGAAAAATGCCTCGGACCGACTGTGTCTCGACAGACGAGTAGACGAAACGAAATGGGTGGGAGTTGTGGTGCCTCTGTAGCGGCGGTCAGGGGTGTGCCAAACGTAGTCGGAGGGAGTGGTACAGGACCATGTCCACACCCAGACCTGGAGTCCTGAGAAGGATCTTACCTCGCTCCTAGTGTTTCGGAACCGACGGGGTCGGTTACCCCTACAAAGAGTCTTAATGTGTCTTGTGCTTTTAAATCAACGATTTACGTGTCGAAACGATCACGTCATGGACGATTTTAAATCCTTTGAAACTCTCCCACCTAAAAAAAAAAGGTCAGGATAAAGTTGACATCGGCGTCAAGAGAAATAATCCTACGAAAACAAAAGTCAAATTACGTCACTCAAACTTACCTAAAAAGGGGGAGGTTACGACCGACGACCCGAATCGTAACCCTTAAATTTCACCTGGTCGAGGAGGTCCTGCCTGTCACCACTTATGACTGTCACTACCAGTCACGAGATTCAGACCCATCTCGGCCCTTGACGGTCGACGGAGTCGCCCGAAGTGTCTCCTCCATTGAGACTTGAGTCGAGACTTCCTACTCAGTTACAAACGGACTCCAACTTCCCGACTTCGGTAGGGTTCCTCTTCCTTGACGCACCTGGTTCCGGTACTTCGTGCACACTTTCTCCGACCCGGTAGGACTCTACACGTCACTTCGTCACCGACTAAATCAATCCGACTCAGGTCTGAACTAAGGTGTCCGTCGGAGTTCCGATATCTCCAAAACTTGTCGCTCCACTCCACCAGTCTAGCCTAAACCCCCTACGTGAGACCCGTCGTCGTTCTTTCCTGGTCCCTGTGTCGAGACCCTCTTGATCTGGAACCAGATTTACGTCAGTTCCACTGTCCCAGGGTTCTCGACTGAACTCTGGGTAGCTCTCCGTCGTGACAGTCTCACAACATAGGGAACCCTCCGTCACCACTCCTCTCGGTCCTCTACGGTCCAAGGATGAGCCTTATGGTCCACTTCCTTCTTGTCTAGAATCCTCTTTCTATTACTTGAGGTGAAACCTGTGAAGTAAAAACTTTTCGGATACTTGTAAGTTCACAAATTAGTCGTTTATTTGGGTCTCAAGTCCTTCCAGACTCGGTCCCTACACCTAAACCCGGCCTTATTAGTGACCACCTACTCTCGGCTTCGGGTCCCTGTCCGAGCACATCTCGGACGACACTACGACACCCAATTCTATGGTTGTACTTTCTCTTTCGATGAGCTCTTACACGTCCGCCTCTCGACTCCGGCGGACTGGTCTCCATCCTAAGTGTCTCTTAGAACTCCCCCACAGTTCGAAACGTGTTCAAGGTCATCTTTCTTTCCCGCAGCACCCACACACGAGACCCGACCACCCCGTCCTTGTCTGTGGGACAACAGTCCCTTGACACGTAATTCCGTCACCCCACCTGTCCACTCCTGGTGAGAAAGATCTTCAAACTAGTCCTCCCTTTCTCTCTCTTCCTCGCCCCATGCGCTTCTTTATTCCAATTCCCTCCCACCAACATCGTAGCGTCCTGCAGTCACTCGAACATTCGCCTTTTCTTAGTCAAAGGTGCATCTCCACTTTGTACTTCCACCCCTCCTCGGACACGGACCTCTTTCCCCAGGGTCACGCACCCTCCCCCGTGTCAGTCCACCTTCTTTGACCTTCAGTGTCCGAGTACCTCTACCGGAGGTGTAAGAAAATAATAAAATTAAAGAAAGATCTAGAAATAGGAAAAAACACGACCTGAAACGACAATGACGGAACTCATCGTCAATGTAAAACGACTGAAACTGGACAAAACGTTAGGGTAATTCTCTCCCATTACCAAGTTGATAGAGAAAGAAGGAAGAAGTGGGAGGATCTTTGACAAAATAACAAAGGAAGAACCTTCCCTCTGTAAAAACCTACAAACTCCTAAAAGTACCGTCGAGTACTGGGAGACTCCACCCCTCTTTTATAAACATATCTTCGTCTTCCTTTAGGACCGTCTACAAAGATTGAGTGTCGTCACCGAAAGACACCCCGCACCTCCTCCCGTTCCTCTCCTGTGGAAACTTCTCGCCCTTGTGACGACGTAAACCAAAAGGACTCGTGTCGAGGTCGACTTTGTGGCTCGAGACGGTTGTCCCGCCGGCGGTCCCGGTCCGACCCTCGGTCCTCGGCTCTCCGGGTGACGGACCCCTAAACCGACCGACAACACCCCGACCGAGAAGAGCGTGTGCTTCCAGTAGAGATTCCGGAGACAAGACGGGGTCGGGACACGGGGAGGAGACTCGACCCTGGACCCCGTCCAACCCCGACCCCTGACAAGTCCTTCGGGAGTACGGAACGTCGATGGACCACTACGGGAAGTACGTCTGCCTGGACGTCTTCTAGTACCCCTACCTCAAGTCACTCCTGTTCTAGGTCATGGACCACATGGTCTACGAGTTCCCAGAATTCCACCCACCCTCGGACTGTTTCCCGTCTCCTCCCCCCGACCCACAACTCTGGACCCCAGACCCCCTCCGGTCCGGAGCTTCCAAACCCTCCTGTACGGTACCGTCCCGTCTCCGCCAGAGACTCGGTCGGGCTTCGGGGACCACACTTTCGACATGACACCTGAGTGCGAAGAGGGAGAGAGAGGGGTTGTGTCATGTAGGTGAGTCGACCCCAGCAGGTGTCCCACTCACGAAAGAGGCGATGTAGGAGTTTCCAGGACGGGTGGGGACCCCAGAAGAACTTCAACCTTCTCCCCTCTACCTCGTTCCCCTCAGTCCCTATCTCTCAAAAGTCTGGGTCGGAACCGGGTCCTTTCGGACGAGTCTTCTTAACGACACAAACCCCCTTGAAAGACCCTTAGACAGTGGTCACTTCGACTCGACCCACAAAGTCCTAGGTTCTTAGTCCTCGTAAAATCTCGACCTACCTGGGATCTCCTGTGGGCCAGGTTGGGAGTGAGACGTGTCCTCGGGCCATGGGTCTCTTTCCCGTCCCGGCGCACGACCCACCACCGGCTCACCCCGGTGGAGCAGAGACGGAGGTGGGTCGCGGGGTAGAGAGGAGATCCTGGACTTCGGCCCGTTGGAGCGACACTTGCTCCTGACGCTCGACTTCCACTCACCCGGGACCACCCCAGTCGGACCCGAGCCCCACCCGAGGAGAGGGTGGCCTCGGGGGTCTGTGACGAGGTCCTCCGGGGAGAGGAGTCACTCGAGAAAAAGAAAACACGGGGCTCAACATCTAGAACCTAAAACCCAACCGTGCCGTATGCCTACACCTCTACTGCCCAATGCACCACTGGGCGACCATGGCCCGGGGACTCCACTAAGAGTCGACCTACGCAATGTTGGTCTGGCCAGTCACCAGCCGACGGGGCCCCTCACCCGACCCCCAGAAGAGACTACCGACGGAGTTCGGACAGAACCTCTGAGACCCAACTGTCTGCCAGCCCGGGACCGGTCGGCCAGGTCCACTGTGGAGGAGGGGGAGGGAGACGTCACCTGTAGACCAGACACCCGACATAGTACCGTCTCTACGACTGTCCCTTCTGCGACAAGTTCCCCTTTCTGACATAGGAAACGACCTCTTCGGTCAGAAGTAGGTCCCTAAGTAAGGAAGTTGTCTGTGAAATAATGAATTTAGAGAGAGAAAAAGAATTACACTTTCACTATGTACGAAGGGTCACCTAATTAAAATTTCACGTCTCTTTGTTTTACTACTTTTGGTCAGTGGACACTAAGGTGGTAGGACGTCTGTTTATCAACTACAAAACCGTGGTGTGCGTGGTCAACTCGTGGGGGCACACGGTATGTCCCTGACCCCTCTGCTCTGCCCCAGAAGGACGGTTTGAGCCTTACGTTCCCACACCCCCCTCGTCTGCTTCTTCATGTACCTCCACTGCCTCACCCTACTTCGACCCTTCCACCGTGGACGTCCTCGTAAACACCCCTCCCTGGGAATTGGGTCGGACCGTCCACCGTTCAGAGTGGACGTAGGACTTCCTACTTGGATGGGAGGACTTTCGTCCTCCTCCACTCACAGACCTCGGACCTACCAGGTGGGAAGATCCGCCCGGACTACCTCCCCGTCGCCCTTCTCGTCGAGGTCTGGTGGGGGTGGGGTGGGGTGGGGGTCGTTCACTCCGGTTCGGAATTGGACGACGGTTCTGGACCTGGTCGACTGGGTCTAGGACTTTCACTGACCCCACGGCCCGCGGCTCAAACACGTCTTCGACTTACTGTTCCGCCACTCACCGTCTACCCGGGTCCGACCGACCCCGACACGGGAACCGACCGGTCCCAGTCCCTCTACCCGAGTGGGGTGGCGGGGAGACGGGACCATTCGAGAGAACGGAAATAGAGTGAAACCTAAGCCTGGACTCGGGAGTCGGGACGAGTCGCCGAAAAGACCCCAGGGACGAGATCTAGGATACCGGACTCAGGGTTCCTCGACTGTTGACTCCTAATGAGTCACGACAAGACAGAAGGTCCGGTTTAGGATGTAGGTCAGGGACGGTGTTTCGGGGTCTTTCCTAAAGAGAGTCGAGAAGGGTGCACGGTCGGGGGTCCCACTCAGAGCCCCCGGACGTCAGACACAGGGGCGCCCACCCGACCCAAGAGGACCCGGACCCCGCACTCCGAGTGTGAGGCACTACCGTCGGTGTCTGGACGACCTCTTCTACGACCTCGACCTGCACCTGTTCGCGGACTGCCGGAGCGTCCGGGAGCGGGTGGGGAAGAAACTCGGGAAGGCCCTGGGACTCCTCCTCTGTCTCCGGGTCGTCGGCGAGCTTCTAAGGAATCTTGCGCTCTCTGAGTGTCACCTGCTTACCTTCGCATTCCCAGCCCGCGGAGTCGCGGAGGGGTGGGGGTCGGACGTCGGAGCGGAGACGACCGAAGCAAAGGGGTGGACCGGAGTCACCGGGACCGTAAAGAGGACCTCTGACACCGGAGAAAGAGAGACTCGTTTGTGACAGAGGACGCACGTGAAGAAAGAGGGACCCGACTCGTCTGAAGGGAGAAACGTGGTACAGACAACCCCTTCCTCCATCCGCGAACGGGAGTCGTGGGTGGTGGGGGACTTGGGGGAACGGAAGGAGTCTCGTGTAGATGTTCCTCTAACACTTGAAGTCGGGGTAACGGGCCTTCCTGAGAGCCGCGGCCTCACCGTACTTCAACGTCACTGGGAAGATCGGACTGGGAGCCGACTCGGGTCCTTACCGGAGCACCATGGTGGACCGTCCGTGACGGGGACCCTGGTTATAAATAAATAGTGATGATTTCAGACTTGGGCAGAACCTAATATCGGAAGGTTCGTCTCCTACCTCCCGAACACATCCTTTGTCCGGATCAAAGGATCTACGTCTTAAGCCTCAACAACCGACCCTTTTAATTTCGTGTACTACACCTCTTAACACACACACTCCAGGAAAGAAAGTACCGGCCTCACCCCGACTTGACCCCACCGCCAGACGCATAATCGAACGATCCCGACGACATTGTTTAATGGTGTTTGACCCGCCGAAATTTTAGTATCTTTAAATAAGAGTGTCAAGGCCTCCGACCTTCAGACTTTAGTTCCACAACCGCCCCGACACAAGGGAGACTTCTAAGATCCCTTCTTAGAGAAGACCGGAGAAAAATCGAAGACCACTGAGGACCTTGGAAACCACAAGAAACTGAACGTACAGCGACGTAGTGGGGATGGAGACGGGGAGAAGGGTACCGGAAGAGGTGATGACACAGACAGAAACTGACTAGAAGATTCTTGTAGTCAGTGACTTAAATCCTGGGTGGGATTAGATCATACTGGAGTAGGATTAGGTACCATTAATACAGACGTTTATGGAATAAAAGTTATTTCAGTGTAAGACTCCAAGACCCACCCCCTGTACTTAAACCCCCCGTGAAATAAGTTAGGTGCTGTCTACCGGTACTCCCTCCCCGGGGAAGGGTCTCGGGGAAACAACACCTCGGTTTACACTGACCGACGATTTAATTCCGTCAACGTCTCTCTCGACGTCGACCACTTTGTGACGTACGTCCAATAAAACCCACTCACTAGTCGTTAGTTCTACACTTTGTTGTCGTCCGAACAACTGACCCTCGACGCCTTCCGTCTTTACCCGAAAAAGGTCCTTTTGTCAAGACGAGGAAGCGGGACACCCCTTAACATGTAGCGAGGACTCGAAATTGGACTGTTACCTAACCTAGGAACACAAGTCCGAACTTAAGAGACGACCCCAGAGTTTGAAGGGACACGTGGTCCCAGACCAATTTTTACGTCTGAGGACCCGAGACCGAGACCCAAATTGCCCAGACCCCAACTCTGGGGTCTTCCAAACTTGCTCCTGGGGCAATGGAGTTGGGTTCGGGTCACTAAGACTACCTATAGTCCAGTGTGAATCTCGTTGTAAAACAACTAAAGTCATGGTGAAATTACACAGTTCTCCGGATTTAATCTTTGGATGTTACCCTCCTACTCCCCTAAATCTCCTCAAAGTGAAAGAGTGAAATCTCTATAATTTTGACTCCGAGTCTGTCCCGTAAAAATCCCGTCATTTGATAAGACTTACTACAGTACCACCTACGTACTGTAATACGTAAAAGGTTTTGGTCACCTTGACATGTTGTGTCTCACTTGGGAGTCCGTTCGACACCTGGAAGAAATTATTATTACATGGTTATGACCAAGTGGCCAACTGTGAAAGGAGAGTAGGGACTCGGTTCTTTTATGTTGGCATCGACGTCCTCCTTCTTCGAGAGAACAGGGAAGAGGGATGTGAACCGAAAACAAAGGAGTTTAACCCGACCCCTGAAGGGACCACCAGATTACCAATTCTGAGGCACAAAAGTGACGTCTGACGCACCCAAGTTAGGGATCGGTCTCTTGTTTCTAGGACTCACGACGTGTCGTACCGTTTTGTCTTTTCCCGCCCCGACTTTTTTGAGGGATTCTTGTCGTTGACTCACGAGGGAAGGGAAATAAGGTGTCTCTTGAACCCCGAGGTAGGAGTGCATCGACCTCCATTTCTCCGACCCCTAGAGGAAAAAGTGTTACCCGTCGTCTCCGGGTTCCGGCGAGGTAGCTCGCTTTCTAGAGTCACTGAACGGTGCCAGTACGGAGTGGGGACGCAGGGTGTGGTTCCAAAGGGCCTCGTCCTCGTCACGGACCACCCTAAGACCGGACCAAGGAGGACACCCTCGGACACGAGTCGACCCGTCGGTAGGAGTGAGACCCGGTCGCACAGTTATCCCTGGCGAGGACCAGACCCCCGGGAACTGGAGAAAAACACGGCACTTAGGGAAGAGTTTTATAAAAGGAAACGTATTTCCCTAGTGTCTCCTTTGATCGATACTACTTTATGTCAACACTTTTATAGCTTCACACACTCCAACATTATATACCCAAAGAAATTGTGTAATTTATTGTTCTTAGTTCCCCTACTCGGGTTATTTGGTGACAGTTGAACTTCATCTTTACTCAAATTTGTTACAAAGTTCTATGGACGTTTACACTTTCTTTTTCGTGCCGAAAGATGACCGGGACGATTACGTTGACGTCAAAAAAACGGAAATAAGTATTGACTCTTTTACCTCCACTCACCTCCAATTCGACATTATAAAAGGTTAGAGTCAAGTAGTTGGAGACTTAAGGTCACATGTCCGACACCATGTCCTTGGGATCAATTTTTGAAGACAGAACCTATGTTTTTACGTTAAAATCCCTAGGAAACGATGAAGAATTGGTGGTGGTGGGGGAGGTGGTGGTGGACATGGGGTTGTGGAGTGGAACATACTAGTACCTCGGTCCGACCTTTACGGGTCTAGACGGGGGCCTACGGATGTTGTGTATGAAGGACGGTAAGGGGACAGAGGGTCGGAATGGTAGGTCCCTCCCTACCCAGACTGACCCCGTAAAACGATCCGTTGAACGTCTCCGGAGACATAGAGCAAAAGTTCTTCCACCTGAGGAGGGTGGGGGTGGGGTGTCGTAAGGAAGATTTGTCAAAAGGACTACTTCTGTAAACCGGGTCTCGTCTCCGACCCCAGGTCCAGAGGATAAATCGTGGCAGGACAAGAAAGGGGTGTTGCCGCCGTGTCAGTGGGTGACTCTGGTCGTACACACGGGGAGCGAGGACGTAATGACAGGGGTAGGGGAGTTGTCTATGTTTTCTATCCGAACACCGTTGACCGGTTCTCCTCTTTGAGGGTCCTTCTGTGAACGACGAGAAACAAAAGGGCTTCCAGACGGGGAACTCTCATAAAATCATTCTGAGGCCCTCCCGTACTTCCACTCCCTCACTCCTTCCCTTCACGCAAACTCTTCACCACACCGAATCGTCCACCAAAGAGGACTGGCCTTGCTCCGTCTCCCGGTACTCACGGGTGTAAGAAGACCCTGACACAGGTCGAGGGACAGTTGTGGGACCTTTTTGAGTCCTCCTCCGACGACTCATACGAGCCCCTCCGACCTGGTATTCGGTTCCAGAGGACCAGAACCGACTTTAATAAGTCCCAAAGAGGACACCTCTCTCGGACGACGACGACGACGACAAACCGGTGAAGTCAGCACAGGTTGAGACACGCTGGGGCACCTGCCGTCGGGCGGTCCGAGGAGACAGGTACCCTAAGAGATCCGTTCTTATGACCTCACCCAACGGTACGGGAGGAGGTCCCCTAGAAGGACTGGGTCCCTAGCTTGGGTCCAGAGGACGTAACGTCTGTCTAAGAACTGACGACTCGGTGGTACCTTTCGGATGTGTAAGAATTGACTACGTCGTGGAGTCCCAAAAATTCATGTCTAAGTACTTGTCTTCCTTGAAAGGAGTATAACACCCCAAGTATTCTAGGGTCTTGAAGACATATTGAGGTTCCTCCTTGGGGTTGTCTCTAGCACCAACCTAAAGAAGGTCCGTTCGTTCTAGGCCGGAACCGAATTCTTTACTGTCGGATCAGGTCGGAACGGAAAAGTAGGACAGTCTTCTCACCGTGGAGACAAAATGGGAGAAAGGGACACACCGAAGGATTCCCCAATTCACAACCCGAGACGTCCGTTGAGGGACGACAAGACGGTACATGGTCTTTGACACTGGAACCCAGAGTCAAAGGAGTAGACATTTCACTCGGATTATCATGATTTCTTTAATTGTATTCCCGTCGTGAGCCTTGTCGTGGACCGTGTACCCTTCGCGATGATTCGTAATTGGTAATAAAAACAAAAGAGACGGTGTACGAGAAGGGAGCTAATGGGGTAGAAGGACTGTAACAGTGTAGGAGGAAGAGTTGTCACCAAAAGAGGTGAGTTGACCAGAGGAAGTATAATTTAGAAGGAAGTCTCCCAGGAGTTCTCTAGACTGGAGCCAGAGAATATAATGTCGGGATCATAGACCGGAGCCAGAGAATATAATGTCGGGATCATAGACGTCGAAGAGTCCGTCTAGATCCTCCGTCGTCTCCCACCTCGACTCTTCGCACCTCAACACCCCAAACGTAGCCTTTTATGGACCCCAACTCTCTCTTCCCTCTCTACCTAAACTCCCTGACCGAGTACCTTGACCCACCCCTCATCAACCGTCGGACTTTAGACTTCCCGTCCGATCACTCGACCTTTAAGTCCGTCTTGTGGAATATCCAAACTCCGTCTAAGACAGGAGATTCTTCTGAGTTAAAAACGAGAATTCCGGAAGTTGATTAATCTACTCCAGACGTTTGTAAATGTGGAATGTATTTCAGTCTAACATTTACAATTGTGTAAATGTTTTAAAGAAAGGTCGTAGAAGATCTGATCCCAGATTCCTATGGTGACCCGTATGCCGGATAGGTTCGACTGTGTATTTTGATTGGTAGTGTGGTACACTATTCAAACACCCCGTCCCATAGATGAGGAGACTTGGAGTAAAAGAAAGAGACTTTCTCATATCTTCCCGGATGGTGGAGTGTCCTGACCACTCCCCTTTCACGTATCTCTCAGTTATAATCGAGAACATGGTTCCCCACGAGTCTTTGTGTTCAACCACTGCCAGTACGAGAACCCTCGTGGGTCTCTAGGTGCGGTGTCGGCGGCGAGAACTCGAGGCCACGTCGACGTACCCGGAGTGTCTTTCGGTGCCTCCACGTGGGTAAGGGTAGGCGAGGGCGGGCCGTCTGCCCGAGTCTTGGAAGTCAAGTGCACCTTTTGCGGCTTTCTTCACTTGGAGTGAGAGAAAAAAATACCCCTTTCCTCCTTTCAAAGAGGTGACCGAAAGAAGTAGAAACTCTGTCCCCTCCCGAACCTCGTTGTGCAGTCTTTCTTAATATGAAGTGAAGAAGTCGTCGGTAAAGTGTAAAACACTCTTGACGTATAAGTACAGCCATTTTGTCGGTTCATCCTTGGTCTACTGTCGAGTCAAAAGGACTTTTAGTCCTTTAGTTAGTTCGACGGTTTTACTCTACTGACGTAACACTTTATGACGATTGTCAGGTCTTTCAACAAAATTCATTCTTACAAAACTTTACCTTTAAGAGACAAAGAGAGGAGGAAGAAGGAGGGAGGAGAGGGAGGAAGGAAGGAAGGGAAGTGAGGAAAAATTCCAACTACCAATTTTCGGGTGACAAGTTGACAAAGATTGTACAAGTCGGATCCACACTCAAAAGTTTTGTGTCCGCTCTACTGTACACCGAGAGAGACGGAGAGAGGGTCTAAAAGGGAAAGAAGGTTGATTGACTGTGGGAAGAGACGGGCAGGTCCTCGGACGGACGGTAACAGGTGTGGACAGAGAGGACAAAGGACAGGAAAAAATTTGTCACTTCGGTACTGAAGTCGGTGGAGGGGTTGTTAGTGCTTATTTTACTAAGGTCTTTTGAGAGAGACACAGATCACAATTCGACATGGAAAATAAAAAAAAATAGGTTCTCTATTAAATAATACTAGAAACTTTCATAAGTATCTCACCATATTTATACTCTTTGTTATTAACTTCCTAAATCTTATACTAGAGATTCTGTAAAACATTAAGATTCTAAAAGGTTACAAGATTAATTTTTTAAACTTCGTCACTTACAAAATTTAAATTTAGTTCAGTAAAAAATGATGGTATATCAAGTTTACTCACTTCAGCGAGTCAGCACAGGTTGAGAAACGTTGGGGTACCTGACATCGGGTGGTCCGAGGAACCAGGTACCCTAAAAGGTCCGTACTTATGACCTCACCCAACGGTAAAGGAAGAGGTCCCCATTCGACATGGAAAATTTGAAACAAATTTATATATTTTATTTGAAGGTCAAAATCTTATCAAAATCTAAATATATTTTCGACGGTAGGGACCACCGAGTCTACCATTTCTTAGGTGGACGTTGTGCCCTCTGGACCCAAACTAGGGACCCAGGACTTTTATGGGACCTCCTCCCGTACCGTTGGGTGAGGTCACAAGAACGGACCTCTTAGGGTACGTGTCTCCTCGGACCGCCCGATGTCAGGTGCCCTAACGTTTCTCGACCTGTGCTGACTCGCTGCTGTGTGAAAAGAAAGGCACGCGAGGTATAGGTCAAAGGGATAATAATTATAGATTTTAATCGTACGATCCAAATAGTATTGATTATTTATAGCTCTATCGTAATTGATTTGAGATATGAAAACATAAAGGGATTAAAAATGGATAAGAGACGACAAGGTCCTAGGGTAAGTCAAGCGATGTACAGAGGACTCCAAGGAGAGCCGTCACTGTCAAAGATTCTGAATCGAATAACAGTCGTTAAAATTGTTAAAACTTCTCGTGAGCAGTCCATAAAACATTTTACAGAGAGTCCACCCCAAACAGACCACGTAAGAGTACCATTCTGACCTTATTACACAAGACCCCCGTTTCCAGTGTGCCCATTTTACGCTAGTATAATACAGTGCTCAACCAACAACAAATCAATAAATCACAGTTTTACTAAATAGTGACAGTCACAATTGGAACTTATGAATTCACTCCAACACAATCGGTCTAAAGAGGTGACAAGCCAATGAAGGAGGGAGAAATGTAACGGTAAGGAACTCTTCCCTTTAATAAACCTCAAGGGAACGTACCCTCTAAATAAGTCGTTGAATAAATATAGTCTTATCTAAGTACCTATAAATAAAATTTGTGACCCAATACTAGTTTATTTATTGTATTATTTTATTTTTATTATTTTCAAAATGGAAAGCCGAACTAAACGTCCAAAAGAAGGAAAACACACCTAACTCGGGTAGAGGGACTTTCCTGGACCTCCATGACAGGTGTGGGTCTCTCAGGTGAGTAGTTAGGACGTCTGTGTACCGCAGGATCCCCAGTACCTTTGCCAAAAGTGAAGAGGGTAGACCTACGACCAGCCAGGTGTCTCGGGTGAAATCTGTCCGTAGGACTTCCGGGAAGAAGGAGAACGGGCAAAGGAATGACTAACAGAGTCAGAAAAGGTGGGGATACAGGTGACTGGGGACCCACTCCTTAGACCCCTGGAAGTAAGATAAACGCACTTTATCATTTCGATTTATGTTGTTTGACTTGTAAGTGCCCGTAATCTCGACAGGAGATCCGCCTACAAAGGACCCACGTGACAAAGCCCGTGAACCGTGTGCAGCAAAGATTAGGAGATTACTGTCCCAGTAACGATCAGGGTAAAATGTCTACACCTTTGACCCTGAGACTCTCAAATTTTTTATGTGGGTCCCAAAAAGAGGACGGCGTACCAAACGAGGAAGAGTATCAGAGGAAGTGATCAGGGAGAAGAAACGAAGATGAAGGATACACTGGTGCACGTTTGGTGAAGGGAGACTCGGAAGTAAAGAACGGACCTTTATGACAACCTACTTAAGTTACTCTATGTATCTTTCAGAAGACGAGTCCCGAGTTATTTATCGTAGACAATAACGAAAATTAAATTACTCCTAATTAAAAAAATTTTTTCTGGAGAAAGATGAGCAAAGGGAAAATGTAAATACGAGTGGAGAATTCCCAGAGTAGATAAGAGTACCGAAATTTATGCTAGATATACAGTCACTTATGGTTTACATATATAGATGGAACCTAGAAAGAAAATTTAAAGTCTGTAGAAGTGAACTCACAAAACTTTGTTTTCAACCTCCAAGACCTGAAGGGACTACCATGTCATCTATCCTTAGCGGACGGATATGTCCCCGTCCCCAAGTCAGGGACCAGGCCCTTCCAAGGTGTACGACACCTTGTCGTTTCGGACACGTGGTGTTGATGACTTCGGACGCACGATATCGAGGGTACTCAGTGTTTGTGACTCGGGTACACGGTGTTGATAACTTCGGACGTGCGGATCTCGGGCGTGAGTCGTTGTTCTTCGGTGGTGTCACTCTTCGGACACGTGACGTTACTTTTCATGGGGGGTGAGTGGAGTTCACCTCTCTTTCGGGTACGGGTCGTTGTTTCTGGGTCGTGTCGATTTTAAGTTAGTTAATTGCACGTACGATTGAACCAAGTCAGCACAAGGAGAGAAACACTGGGTACCTGACATCGGGTGGTCCGAGGAGACAGGTACCCTAAGAGGTCCGTTTTTATGACCTCACCCAACGGTAAGGGAAGAGGTCCCCTAGAAGGACTGGGTCCTTGTCTTGAGCGTAGAGAATACAGAGGACGTAACCGTCCGTCCAAGAAATGGTGATCGTAAACCCTCCGTTAATTGATTGCTGTTGTAGTTTTCTTCGACCTCTAAGATGAAGGTCATCAACGCTTCATAGGACATAACATAATGTTATTTATACCTGTGACCCATTTTATTTTCTTATGTTAATAAACTTCCCTGACCTCTCTTATTTTTTTTTTCCTTCTTTTTAACCTTCCCTCAATTGACGACTATCTTTCCTCCACGTCACCTATTCTGAACACTAATACTTCCAAAAACGTACTTCCGTGATGGGTCTTGTTAAGATCGTATCCTACTGGTCTTAAGTTCGTACTACAACGACCAGAATGACCAAACTGTTCAGTTCTCTTAGTTCAAATCTTTTCTTTAGGTTCTTTCTAGGTGTCTCCGAAGAAATCTTACGTATATTTTAGACTGGTTTGGGAACCGACTGAGGACTGGACACGTACATGTTCGCTATGAGGTTCCTCGGGTCGTCTTTTGTTGGCCTTTTTCTGTTGACCTTTGATTTTCTTGACTCGTCTTTATAATCTTCGACGGGTAGAGTTCCCTGTGTCTTAAACTTTAAAATACGGACGGTTCAATTGACGGACTATTTTTATCAGAGATCTCCTTCTATTGTCTTAGATCCAAAAGATGTTACATAGTCGATGTTACGAGTCATAATCTTCTAAAAAAAAAATTACGACTTGAACGTTTATTCGTACCTTTAGACTTGGTATCGCTTTTCTTTCGTCAGTGATCCTTCGTTAAGACTTTATTGAGTCTATAAATTAATCAACTACTTCGAAAGTTTCACCGATGTTATATATACAAGTTCTTGGAATTATTTACGTGAGTATTACTTACTCGTTCACCAGTTTAAGTAGTCTCTTGATCTTTGATAATTATTTTCTATTAAGATCTCACTTTTGGTATTTACTTTTTAAGTGATCTATCCGTAGTATAAGGTACTAGGCACCGTCCAATCCTGGTACCACCGTCTCGGGACCTGTGCCTCCTGGGTGTGTCTACCTCCCGACTGACATTCAATATGTGTCTCAAAACTGACGTATCTCCTAGACATGGGGATTGAGGACATAACGAGTTTTCAGTTGACGTGTAAGAAAGAGTCTCAAAGAAACTTTCTCTGTACTCATGAATTTCACTTCTTATATGGTGATGTACCGTCTCAAATATTATATACAGGTAAGTTGTTTATACTTCTGTTATCGTGTTTTCTATTCGACCCCTTTCTTGAAAGGACAAAGTTCTAAGAGTATAAATTACGCTGTACTATCTTACATTCTAGGTTCATCTGATACTATTTAAATCCTACGTATAATATTAGGGGTCTTCTCGGTGATTTTTGATTACGTTTTGTTCTTACTTTTATTTTACTCATTTTGTAAGTTAATTGGGTTTGTTTCCGTTCTTTTTGCGTCTACCTTTATCTGGATTTACGTTGGTATAAATACCAATGTAATTACATTTATTGGATTTGTGATGTTTACTTTCCGTCTCTGACAGTTTTTCCCATCTTTTCTGGGTTGTTGAACGATAGATGTACTCAGGAAATTTCTTTCTGTGTCCAGCTAACTTTCATTTTCCTATTTTGTAGTATCTGAGACTTGTGTCGTTTGTGTTCTGTCGTACTCACTGATCTCGTATGGTTTAGGTTTTCTAAAGTCCTGTTTCAATACCCTCCGTTTCTCCCCGTAAGTATTTTAGTTTCCCGGTCAAAGGTAGTCTTTCTGTGTTGGTGGAATTTAGCAATTCTAATACATTGTGAATGTATTGTGCATTTACACAGACGCGGATTATTGTCTCGAAGTTTTCCGTACGTATGACTGTCTTGTGTGGGTTATATAGATAAAGTAAAAAACACACAAAGTATAGTGATTATAGGAAGGAATCGATAAAATTACAGATGACACGAACAAGATTTGAAAAGCAAATAGACAAACTTGTGTATAAGAAGACTTCCGTCCCGAGGAACCTACAGAAAAATAAAACCGAAGAAATAGATTGTTACTTGTCACCCCTTTTCGTTTCCAGTATGCATCAGACATATTCCTATTCTATCACCTGTTGGTACGGAACAAAGTTTCCTTCAAACGATGATTTTATGAATTACAATCACAATGTCGAGAAAATCTTAAACAGATCGTCCGAAAGACCAAACGTGACCTTTCGGGTTTTTTTATTTTTTATTTTTTTATTTTATGAGTTACAACGTTAACTCGTACTTACAAATGACCCAAAACCACCTATGTCAATTTGTCCAATTCCTTCATTTGAAAAAAGGATTAAACGATCAAAAAAAAATTAACGTACTGAATTTAACGTGACTTACGGAAAAGACATTTTTACAAAAGGGAAAACGTAGACAAATATATTACTTATATAATTACATAAGAGATCATCTAAAAGTACCACTTAGGAAGGACCAATGTTGTGTATCCACGTATAGATAATATTTGTAAAACACCATACCAATGTTAGATACTTCGTCATGACTATATGAGAGTAATTGATGTCAAGTATCAAATGTAATTACGAGTGACACAACGTATCAAGGTGCACGAAACTATTTTCGTGTTACAGTACATAGGTGTTAATATCATAGTATATCTTATTAAAATGACGGGATTCACTTAGGTAGATAATTAGTGGGGTAGGGTGTAGGACGGACAACTTCGGGACCGTCGATCATAAAAAAAATAAAAGAATTACAAAGATATCAGAACGGAAAAGGTCTTACGGTATCTCAACCTAAGTATCTCATCCGTCGGAAAAGTGTGATCAAAGAATAAATCGGTATACGGAAATTTCAAGGGGGTACAGAAAAACACTGAACTATTACGAATAAAAAGAGTGAGTTGTAAGGTGACAGACCTACGCGGTGGCAAACAGGTAGGTAATTGGGGAACTTCCTATACAACCAAAGAAGGTCATGACCCGTCAATACTTATGTCGACGATATTCAAACACGCGTCCAACAACACACTCGTGTACAAAAATTGAGTCAAGTCATTTACGGATTCTCGTGTTGACGATCTAACGTACCATTCGGAAACAAGTTGGAGTATTCTTTGAAAGTTTGACAAAGGGTTTCACCGACGCAGTAAGACGTAAGGATGGTCGGTCGTGACTTGAGGACAACGAAGTGTAGAAATAGACGGAAAGCACGACAGTTATAAGACCTGAAATCGGTTAGGTCACCAACATATCGCCATAGTGTAACAAAATTAGACATTAAGGGATTTCTGTATAATGTATCTAGTATAAAAGTACACGAATGAAGGGTAGACCGGTAGAAGAAACCGTTCCACAGATAAGTCTAAAAAAAAGGGGGTAAATTTTCTAATCCAACAAACCCCTTAAGACACCACCAGGTCACCAATCCTGGGACACGAAAGTGACGGCTTGTGGATCCAAGTTAGGGACTAGTCCTTGATTCTACATCGTGTTCGGTTTTTTTTTTTTTTAACAAAAGAACGACAATTCCCAAGAAACATATAAAACCTATGTACAGAAGATGGTCTATGTACGAAACGTTTATAAAAGAGGGTCAGACACTGAATAGAAAAGTAAGAGGGTTGTCACAGAAAACGTCTCACATTCAAAAGTCAAAATTGTTTCAAGTTGAATACATAGATACGAAAGTACTGGGACGAAAAGCACAATATGGATTTTTGAGTAATGGTTTAGGTTCCAGTCGATCTAAGAGAGGAGATAATATATGAGTAGACTGAACTTTACGAACGGAAAAAGTAAGAAGAAATGTCATGTTGGGAGAAGACTGACGTAGGATCTTCAAAGACCCGATAAAAGAAAACAGAAGTAACTTAAGTAATGTTAGGACGAAGACAAAATACAAAACAAAAGACCGGTGATCCGCACACCCTAGACTCGAGGGGTTGGTCCTTAGTTCGGGTCTGGGGACGTGACCTTCCACTTCAGAATTGGTGACCCGGTGGTCCCTTCAGGGACCCGATAAAAGACCAAAAGGGATAAAGTCGTCGGGATAAAGACTTATGAAATAAGGAGTCTATGATCAAAAGCAGGGAGAACCCGTTTGTAACGGGTCTCCGTCATTTTCTGTTGATGAAAAAGTCAAAAGGTCACAGAGACTAGAGTCTCGGCACAGGAGACTGAAAACCTGTTGGTAGTGAGGTAAGAAATTAGGAGTTTTATGACGGTCTCCAGATTTTCCTTTCTTTCGTTTTCTATTCCTCCGTCGTAAACGATCAAAGGTCTTGGTTAGAGTCCTGTATTTTCTCGTTTGTGAAGGGTTTGAAACATTAAGGTCAGACAAACTAGATTTAAGTATAGGTCACGAGTGAACAATTAATTGTCGGAAGAAATAACTAAAAGAAACGTCTGAATGATTCCTTTTTAAATTCTTTTTTAAAAGTCAATGTCTTAAATTTGACTGTTTTAGAGAATATAGTCTTTACTTTTTGTTTAATTAAAGAAGGATAAACGGAAAAGGAAAACATTAACTCATTAAACTCAAAGATTTCCAAGATTGTGAGTACACAAGTTATAATAAAGTAAACTTTTGTTATTGTCATTCTTTACACAAACTACCTGAACAATCCATTAAAAATATTGACTGACGACAAAGACTAATTCATACGAAAGTGTTTCTATTTGATAATTTAGTAAGTGTATTAAAGACAGACTGTACAAATTGAATTCGAATCCGTTTCTCTCACATAATCAATGAATCCCCACACCATTCTTTACAGGTGTTTGGCCCACTGAAATATCAAATTTCTCTAAGTAAAAGAGTACCAAGGACCTCCGGTCTTCAGACTTTAGTTCTACAATCGTTGCGGTGCGAGGGAGACTTCTTAAATCCCTCTTCTTGTGAGGAGGGGTCTGAGAAAGATCGAAGATCACCAATGGTCGTTAGGAACGGTAAGGACCCGGATGTCGATGTAGTGAGGTCGAAGACGAAGACAGAAGTACACTGGTAGAAGGGACACACACATATACAAAGGTTTAGAGGTAGAAGGAAGATTCCTGTGGACTCCTAAATCCCAGGTGGGATAAGGTCGCACTGAAGTAGAGTGATTAATGTAGACGTTTCTGGAAGAAGGTTTATTCCAGTACCAGTGTCCATAGTCCCCAATCCTGAAGTGACGTAGTAAAACCTCTTGTGTAAAATTGGGTGTTGTCTCACGTTAGGTCTCCAGAGTCCATATTTTTGGTTTTCACTGTGTGATTTCTTTCTTTTGGTGTCCTGTTTTACACGACGTCCTCTCATTGACCCCCACCACCCCACCACACACCAACATCGACAGCTCTTTCCGACGAAGTCTACCTCTGTCACGGACGAGATTTGGAAGTTTCTCTTCGTTCCAGATTTATACGAACTGAAGTCGGGGACTTTTTTACTCCTTTCGTTTCTGGGTCTAGGGGTTATAATTGATTTCTTCTTTCTTCTATCACGATTCAACACAGACTGGAAAGACTAGGGCACTTGACATCGGACGGTCTGAGGAGAGAAGTACCCTAAGAGGTCCGTTCTTATGATCTCACCCAACGGTAAAGGAACAGGTCCCCTTGAAGGGTTGGGTCTTGACTTGGGTTCAGAGGGCATAACGTCCGTCTACGAAATGGCTAACTCGATATGTCCTTAGTTTCACCGACTAAATTCAATGTTCGTTCTATTAGTGTCGACTTGCACTCGTCTTACACTACCTGATCCAGAGTATAGACGAGTCGTCGGTCCAATGACTTCCGTTGTGTGAGCGATATGGAAATTAAAAACGAAGAAAACAAAACGAAGTAATAACCGATTACTCCACAAGACCATTTGTAAAGAGTAGATATAATAATCAACCGTAAAGGGAGTTGGTAAACAAGTTTAGAGTCTTTCGTGACCGACATGATAGCACGATGTATTCCGGTTCATTCTAAGTAATATTATTAAGACACACCCTAATTGTGACTATAAAAAGATGACGAGGAAAAGATGGGGTCAAAAGTACTTTATATATAAATAAACTGACGAAACCCAGATACCTCCCCCATGTACCCAAACATCAACGTTGTGTACCCGAATCGACGGGGGTACCTACACCCTAGAATTAAGGGGTTTGGTCACTAGTTTGGTCGTTGGGGACGTAAACCTTCCACCTAAGAGTTGGTGACCTGGTGGTCCCTTCAGGGAATCCAATAAAAAGTGGACACCATTCTATGTATGATTTACCATTGACAGGTAAAGGGATACTAAGACTAATAAGATTCATGAAGTATATTCATGAATCTATATATAGGTAGAAAACCCCTGACCGAAAAAAAGTGAGTGGTATTGCAGGAGTTCCAAGAAGGTACAATGTGGTATAACACCTTAAGAAAAGTTCAGACTTATTATACACACATGGTGCAAAAACATAGACAAGTAGATGACTACCTGTGAACCCAACGAAGGTACAGAACCGATAACACTTATTATGACGATACGAATATACCCACGTGTTTATAGTCAAACCCTAGGACAAAAGTTAATAAAACCCATATATGGGTCTACACCTTAACGACTGAGTATACCATTAAATAAAAAAACTCTTTAATGGTATTACAAAAGGTGTCTCCGATATGGTAAAATGTAACGGTGGTTGTCACGTTTTCCCAAGGTAAAAGAAGTGTAGGAATGGTTTTGAACGACGAAAGACTAAACTACTATCACCGGTAGGATTACCCATACGTCACCATAGAGTATGAGAGAGGTGCGGATCTGGTCATCGAACGGCATGTCACGTCATCTCACCGGATAACTCCTAGATCCGCTCAGAGGTTGACTCTGTTGTGGAGTACTCCTACCCCACGACCGGACGTCCTACATGATGTACAAACTTTAGTATTTCGTTGCATAGTCGTGTGTAACGAAGAAGATTAACGTCCATACCTTTGATACTCCACCTCCACCCTATCTGAAAGTAATAATTCACTTTACTGGTTTATTGACGACGAATAGAGACACTGAACCCTGAGACGACTGAACCCTGATCCCTATGTTCTCGAATATGATGAGTCAAGTCAAGTCAACGAGTCAGCACAGACTGAGAAACGCTGGGGTACCTGACGTCGTGCGGTCCGGAGGGACAGGTAGTGGTCAAGGGTATCGGATGAGTTTGAGTACAGGTAACTCAGCCACTACGGTAGGTTGGTAGAGTAGGAGACAACAGGGGAAGAGGAGGGTGGAAGTTAGAAAGGGTCGTAGTCCCAGAAAAGGTTACTCAGTCAAGAAGCGTAGTCCACCGGTTTCATAACCTCAAAGTCGAAGTCGTAGTCAGGAAGGTTTCTTATGAGTCCTAACTAGAGGAAATCCTACCTGACCAACCTAGAGGAACGACAGGTTCCCTGAGAGTTCTCAGAAGAGGTTGTGGAATATTATGATATTCCCCTTTTTTGTTACAAAGGTTACAACCAGTAAACCCCGAAAATACGGTGTTTGTCACTCCACCTTTTCCCCAGTAACACAATCGATCCCCTTGACTAGGACTTCTTAGAACTGTTAGTTTCATTTTTACAATATCGAAGTGTCAACCCGTACTCTCTTAGACTTTAGGCTAGACAGCAAGATCTCGTCCTGAATATGATGGTTTAGTTCACCTTTTTCGATTACAATTCTGGTGGTGTGGGTGTTTCCTGTCTTGATAGTTCCCGATCTACGGAACTCTTCCGTTTAAACTATACTTTGGGGCTTAGTGACTCACGGACACACTCCCTTTTCGTTTACACCGTATTTAATGTCTTCCTCTTTCAGTATGTACGGTTAACGTAAGAGTATTCGACAATGTTTTATTTCTGTAGTGGAGATCGGTATAAAGAAAGTAACGACACATATGTAAATATGTAAAATTACTTAAAAAAGGAAGGAGAAGAGATGAAGGTAATAAATATAAACCTTTCATTCAACACCAATTAATATGTTAAAAATTTTTGGTCCAACTAACTCCACATTAAATGATATGACTTTAAATAGGAAAATTTCACATGTCAAGTTCCTCATATCAGTATATTGGTGGTGTTGACTCTGTATTTTATAAGGAAAATGGAGGTTTTAAGGGAGTACGGGGAAGCTTCAGTTAAACGAGGGGGTTGAGGGTCAGAAACCGTTTGGGACTAGACTTAGAACTGGGATACCGAAAACGGAAAATGTCTTACGGTAATTATGCCTGAACCTACGATGTATGGGGAAACACAGACCGTAGAAAGCGAACTGTATCAGAAAACTTTACATACTTTACGAATTTCTTTCTTTTTGCGGCAGTAGGATACTGACTTTTTGTTCTGGGTTTAACCTTGTGTCTCTCTATTCTTCGACTGTTCGAGACCTTCTCCCGAATTTTCCTATACCCCCTATCCTGTTCTACCAGATTACATTAAATTAGTCAGTGTCTTCTTCTCTGACCTCTCTTCGTTACAAACCTTTTCGTTAATTACTCTCAAAAGGTCTGAGCTTCGGAGACTATGTCTTACTTCTTACATATGGTTCGTTCTATGTATTTTTTCTTGGTGTAGATTTCGTGCTATATCATTTTGAGTTTGTAGTTTCTGTTCCTCATCCGAAGTTTTCGTTGAGTTCTCTTGTCCGTCTACCGAACGTTTCCTTATTGTTTGACTGATTAGCGTCGGAAAAGTTGTCGTTGTCATTTAGCTCTGATGACCGCGTCACGGGCTTCACGGTTCTCTTTTGGTCGAGAGTCGGACGGGACTATTGGTCTTTTACTAGAAAGTTCTTTTTGGTACTTGATTTCTATAGAAGTCTATTTGTTTATGGTTGATCGGAAGAGACTTCCTTAAAGATTTCACATATTAATGTCGTCTCCCTTTTTCTAGGGTCACTCTTCTACGTTCTTGCTCACCTTCCGTAATTTTTTTTTCTACATCCGTTTAGACTCGTTTGTAAAACATACCACTATTACTTTTATAGATCATACATCCCAATTATTTTCCAGTGCCGAACACCATTTCTCCCCAACCACTCTCGTTAAAGAGAGAAGAACTTCTATAGAAAGTTTTTGACATTCCATATGCCTCCTAATTTTTGGACAATTGAGGTAAAAGTCCTTTCGACTCACTGTCTATAGACATGTTCAGTTTTTACGGATTCACGACGGTCTCCGTAGTGTCTTCGACGTACCCCTAGTTCATCTATGGTACCCCTAATTCACTTGTCTTTCTCCGGTCTCCACTGTCTAGCGTCTTTTATAATCACTTTGATGTAAAGGACACCCACTGCCCGAGTAGGACTTCACTCGTTGGATGTAGGAAATGTGTGGTGTTCTCTACTCTTGCGACCGTTGGTGGTCCGTCTTCCGTTGACCAGTCTTCGAACACACCTATCTTCGTGTCTTTTCTATTTCCCTCTTTTCTCCTTACTGGGTCTCCACCGTCTAGAGTCTCTTACGGGTGTGTTATGTGAATGTCTTGTTTAGAGAATGTTTGACGACCCGGTCTTTTTAGGTTGAGTAAGTGACTTATTTCTCGGTATTTTTTTTCCCAGACCGTGTAATAATGATGTTTCTATGATATTCCTCTTTCCACCTTTCTTTCTCGTTTTCGATTTTCTACTTCTTGGTCTGTTCTTTGTCTAAAATTTTTAGGTTGGCTTTCAATTGCTAGTTGTTGTTTTTTGGTTAGTTAATGAAGTTAATTCTTTCAGATGTATCGTCTTTACGTTCTTTAGTTTCTTCTCTACCGTGTTTTTGTCCTCTTCCTTATAATTTTTATTTTTCCTTTTCGACTCTAACTATTCAATCTTTTGTTTTTCTTGGTTCTCTCTTTTTGTAGGATTGAACTACTTCTTTTCTACGTTCTTTCGTGTTTATGTGTTTTTATTCTTTATTGGTGCCTTTGTTTTTTTTTCAAATCTCTTAATGAATTTTTAATGAAGCAACCCTTAAGGGACCATCAGGTCACCAATCCTGAGGTGTGATAGTGACGGCTCCCGGGTCAAAGTTAGGGACTAGTCCCTTGATTCTAGGGTGTCAAGTCAAGTCAAGTCAGCGAGTCAGTACAGGCTGAGAAACACTGGGGTACCTGACATCGTGTGGTCCGGAGGGACAGGTAGTGGTTAAGGACCTCGAATGAGTTTGGGTACAGGTAGCTCAGCCACTACGGTAGGTTGGTAGAGTAGGAGACAGCAGGGGAAGAGGAGGACGGAAGTTAGAGAGGGTCGTAGTCTCAGAAAAGGTTACTCAGTCAAGAAGTGTAGTCCACGGGTTTCATAACCTCAAAGTCAAAATCGTTGTCAGGAAGGTTACTTATAAATTTTGACTAAAGGAAATCCTACCTGACCAACCTAGAGGAACGTCAGGTTCCCTACGGGTTCTTAGAAGAGGTCGTAGTGTCAAATTTTCGTAGTTAAGAAGCCGCGAGTCGAAAGAAATGTCAGGTTGAGAGTGTAGGTATGTACTGGTGACCTTTTTGGTATCGAAACTGATCTACCTGGAAACGACCGTTTCATTACAGAGACGAAAAATCATACGACAGATCCAACCCATATTGAAAAAAAGGTTCCTCGTTCGTAGAAAATTAAAGTACCGTCGACAGTAGTAGACGTCACTAATCACTTTCACCAGTCAGTACAGGTTTAGAAACGCCAGGGTACCTGATATGTCAGGTACCTTAAGAGGTCCGGTCTTATGACCTCACCCATCGGAAAGGAAAGAGGTCCCTTAGAAGGGTTTGGTCCCTAGATTGGGTCCAGAGGGTGTAACGTGCGTCTAAGAAATGGTCGACTCGGTGTTCCCTGTTCGATAAACCGGTTTCCTTAAAAAAAAAACAAATTGGGATACATTCGTTAAAACTTTTGGATATGCTTTATATAGTGAACACTCCTCAATATATTGAATAGTTTTATTTATTTTATTCTTCTTGTATTTTTATACTAGCAAAAATTTCTTGTGGAGATGGGGGGGGTTTTTTTTTAGTCAGGGTCTAAAGTGTTCCTTCACGATGGTTCGCAAATTCTTCAGATTACGCATTAAGGTTTTACGAAAAACTTCGATAAAGTTCCCTGACTTTTAACTTCTTTTGAAAGTTCAATAAAGATATTTCATCCATATTGTAATTATAGGTTTAGACTACTCCTTCCTTTAATGTCTGGTGAGAATGAAGACTCATAAATACGTTTTTATGACTCACAATCAACAATTGACGAAACTCTATTTAATGGTGTTTATGTCGTCGAATTTTGTTATATGTCAATAATAGAGTGCCAAAGGTAACGAATCCTCAGACTTGTGTCGAATCGACCCAGAAGTCCCAGAGTGTTCCATTGTTAGTTCCACGGTCAGTCCGACGTGAGAGTAGACCCCTAGTGTAGGAAAAAGTTCGAGTGTACCACCAACCGTCTTAAGTAAAGAAACACCGATATTTGAGTTTTGTCAACTGTAGAAGTTTCCGTCGTCCTTTCGAGACTGAAGTCTCTTTCGGGATTTGAGAGAAAATTTCGGATATGGACTAGTCCATTCCGAATAGGTTTCATTAGAGGGAAAGTAGTTCAGTTTTCAGTTGTCTAATCCCTGAAATTAATGTAGTTGTTTTAGGGAATCAGAAACGGTGTAATGTATTTGTATCAGTACCCTCACTATGTGAGATAATATAAAGTATATATACTTTATATACAGATGGAAGTTCTCTTTCCCTAGTATATTTATGACGGATTCATATGATTCATTGTATATCGTTTTTGTTTTTGATCCTTATGTAATTTTTATTGTGCAATGTTAGCTCATTCTAATAAAATTTTTGCGTTTCCGTCAAGTCATATTCCTATATTAAAAGTCTCTATGATTCTTTCGAAACTATTACAAGTTGTTTGGTAGAAACTAAAATTTTAGGAAATTTTTTGTCCTTATCTAAGAAGAAATATAGGGGTTTTGTTTATATTACGAATTACTCCTTTGTCGCCCTCGTAAAAGTAACTTTAATTCTTTTCAGACAGATGATGGCTCTGTCAATAATTATAATATGATCTCTATGATGGTTGTGTTACCCGTTTCTGACTTTTCTCAAGTCTTCATGTCTTTAACCTTTCCTCCCCCAGATAATGAGAAACGTGTACTACACTGATATGTGTGCCTTTTACGTTCTATTAGTTGACTTTTGATGATGTTTATTATTATTTTAGGTCATTTCATCTTGTATTCATTAAAAGTGTATACGTTTATTATTAGTCTTTTATGTGACTTTCCTTTCCGGAGTAAGTGATGTCGTTGTTTTTATATTTTATGAATCCTTATTGTGATTGTCTTTACCCATTCTGGATCGTTCGTACCCCCACCTCACCCCGTCCCACCCCACTCCTCATCTCACTTTTGTGACTGCGTGTATTCGTGTGTTTTCCGAAGTCTTTTATCTGGAATAATGTCTTATTCAAGTCAAGTCGGTGACTCAACACAGACTGAGAAACTTTGGGGTACCTGATGTCGTGTGCTCCGAAGGGAGAGGTAGTGGTTGAGGGTCTCGAACGAGTTTGAGTACAGGTAACTCAGCCACTACGGTAAGTTGGTGAAGTAAGAGAAGGCAGGGGAAAAGGAGGACGGGAGTCAGAAAGAGTCGTAGTCCCAGAAAAGGTTACTCAGTCAAGAAGCGTAGTCCACCGGTCTCATGACCTCGAAGTCAAAGTCGGAGTCAGGAAGGTTACTTATAAGTCTTGACTAAAGGAAATCCTACCTGACCAAACTGCAGGAACGTCATGTTCCCTGAGTTCCCAGAAAAGGTTGTGGTGTCAAGTTTACGTAGTTAAGAAGCCGCGAGTCGAAAGAAATACAAGGTTGAAAGTGTAGGTATGTATGTACTGATGATCTTTTCGGGGTCGAAACTGATATACGTAGAACGACCATTTCATTACAGAGACGAAAAATTATGCCACAGATCCAAACAGTATCGAAAAGAAGGTTCCTCGTTCACAAAAAGTTAAAGTACCGACGTTAGTGGTAGACGTCACTAAAATCCTCGGGTTCTTTTGTCTCAGACAGTGACAAAGGTAACAAAGGGGTCGATAAACGATACTTCACTATCCTGACCTACGGTACTAGAATCAAAAGACTTATAACTCAAATTTTCTGTTATAGTTTTTCCAAAAATAAAAGGGAAATTTTTATAGTTTACTAAATAAATTTTTAAGAATAAAAAGTAACTTCCTATTAACGAAATGTTATAAGACAACCAAAGACGGTATGCAGTTGTGCTCAGTCGGTGTCCATATACATACAGGGGAGGGAGGACTTGGAGGGAGGATGGAAGATGGAGTAGGGTAGGGAGATCCAACAATGTCTCGGGGACAAACGCAAGGGACTCAGTTTGTCGTTTAAGGGTGACTGATAGAAAAATGTATACCGCCACATATGCAAAGGTGCAATGAAAGAGGTAAACAGGGTGGGAGAGGAAGGAGGGGTCGGGGGTACGGACATTCAGACAAGAAATGCAGACACAGAGGTGACGACCGGACGTTTGTCGAAGTAGTCATGACAGAAAGATCTCGAGTATATATACACAATCATATGTCATAAACGAAAGAGAAAGACTGAAATGAAGTGAGACATATTATCCGAGATGCAAGTAGATGGAGTAATCTTGACTGAGTTGGCATAAGGAGAAATACCGACCCATTTGTCGAAGAAATAGGTAGACAGTTACCTGTAGATCCAATGAAGGTACAGCATCGATGACATTTATCACGATGCTACTTGGCACCCCATGTACATAGAAAAAGGTAAGACTAAAGAAGTCCTCTATACGGATTATCACCCTAAAGACCCAGTATACCATCAAAATGAGGATCAAAAATTTCCTTAAAGTTATGACAGAAGGTATCTCCGACATAGTTAAATGTAAGGGTGGTTGTTACGTTCTCCCAAGGGAAAAGAGGTGTGGAAGAGAAGAAAAATGATGGTTAAAGTAGGGGTTTCAACACCTTTTTGTTTATTCTTATCGGTCGTTTTCCAGTAGATATACCAGTAGATTTTGTGTCTTTTATGAAGTCCCATTAAATTATTTTTACGTGTTTTGGAAACGTGACTTTAGATATTTTGTAAAGACTCAATTTCTGTGTGTAAGTACCTTTTTTATCAGATACTTACCTAACATTCTGACTATAACAAATTCGATAAGGGGGATTTAACTATATCTCTGAGTTACTTTAGGGTTAGTTTTAGAGGTATTGAAATAATACCTTTGACTGTTCGACTAAAATTTTAAATACACCTTGACGTTTCCTGTATTTATGAGTTTTATTGGAATCTTTTCCTTTCCTTTAAACCTCTATAATAAGATGTACGGAAGTTTCGAATATTATTTCGTTTCTTTTAGTTCTGTCACATTGTGTCCGTTTTCGTGTTTATCTAGTTACATTGTCTCAGTTCCTTATCTAGGTGTGTAATATACCAGTTTAATAAAAGCTGTTTGAGTAATTTATCTCTTTCTTTTTAGAAAAAAAGTTTTACCAAGATCTCCCTGAAGGGACCACCAGGTCACCAATTCTTTGGTGGAACGTTACGTCCCATGTGTCCAATCTAAGGACCAGTCCCTTGATTCTAGGGTGTACCGTTCCCCGTTGATTCGGGCGTGTGGCGTCACTTCTAGGGTACACGACGTTGATTCTGGGCTACGTCGGTTTATTTATTTATATTAAAAGTTTACCGTGGTCTTCATATTAAATATGTGTCACTTACGGGTCTAAATTTCACGTGTCAAGGCGGTAAAAATTGTTTACATACATGTTTGATTATGAAAGTATGAGAACAGTTAAGGGTCCAACTACCGGAATTTGTATCCTTTCTTACGAGTTCGAGAGAGTATTATTATCTTTAAGTTCAATTTTGACATAGTTTTATAATAAAAAAGTGGATAGTCTCGCCGTTTTTAGATTTTCGAACGATTTTACTTCGACACCCTTTTGTCCGGAGAGTGTGCACCAAATATACTCACAGTTGACCGTCTCAGGAATACCTCTCGATAGGGTAAAGGTTTACGTATATCGGAAACTGTGTCCTTAAGATGAAACCCACCAAATAGGGTGTCTATATGAAGGTACACATGCTTTGTCATACACGTATTTCGATAAGAATCGTCTTGACGAATGTTATTCGGAGTTTGTTGGGTTTAAAGTGGACATACCCGTCAAACGACAAATCGACGATTCAGTATAGGCTGGGAAACGTTGGGGTACCTGACATCGCGTGGTTTGAGGAAACAGGTACCCTAAAGGGTCCCTTCTTGTGGTCTCACCCAACGGTAAAGGAAGAGGTCCCCTAGAAGGGTTGGGTCCTTAGTTTGGGTGCAGGGGACGTGACCGTCAACCGAAGAAATGACGACTTGGTGGTCCCTTCAAGTGGTACTTAAACAATGAATCGGTGTTGTTAATTTAAGTTTTCTTGTCCAGATTTTATGATCTTTTGACATCATACATTAGTTTTCCGGTCCTTCAACCTCATTTTCTCAAGATTCGAAAAATATGATAAGTCCTTCTGAATAGATACATGGTGAGTAACGAATGGACATGGAAGATGGACTAAAGTACCTATTGAGACACGGTGACCGAATCAGGACATTGTGTTTCTTTTACGAAAAGAATTTTTTTTTTTTTTAACTCTATATTAACTGTATATTTAATCAAAGTCTACGTGTTAATCAAGTAATAGACATATATGACGTTTTACTAGTGGTTTATTCAGGTCAATTGTAAGTAATGGTATGTATCAATGTTAAAAAAAAAGAACACCCCTCTTGAAATTTTTGTCATAATTAAACCAACATGACCCAGAATCAATTTCGTACGTCCTAGAGATCAACTTCGTAAGCTGAGAATCCTGAGGACCAGTACCGTGTGCCCTCCCTAGGTCAAGAGACTCGTCTTTAACTTGGACCCGGGGAACGTAACCCTTTCACCTCAGAATCCGTGTCCTGGTGGCTCCTTCAGGACACCACTCTTGAAAATTCAAGAAAGAATCGTATGTTATGCCATAATAATTAATATCAGGTGTATAATCCACAATATCAGGGTCCTGAATAAACATTGACCTTCAAACATGGAAAACTGAGGGAATTAAGTAAACGGATGGGAATTGTGGTAGAGACCGTTGGTAGTTAGATGAGAGACAGAGATACTCAAACAAACTCTAAGGTTTATATTGACTATAGTATATTATGAACAGAAAGACAGACCGAATGAAGTGAATCATATTACGGAAGTTTCAAGTAGATACATTAGTGTTTACCGTCCTAAAGGAAGAAAAAATTATCGACTTATTATAAGTATATATATGTCAACTGAATATGTTGTATAGAAGAAATAGGTAAGTAGGTAGTCGCCTGTGCATCTACAAAGGTAGAGAGCCGATGACGTTTGTTAAGACGTTGCTTGTGTCCCTACGTTTATGGAAAAGTTCACAAAAGTAAAGGAAACCTATTTATGAGTCTCCACCTTGACGACTTAGTAAACCATCAAGATCAAAACTAAAAAAACTGTTTGGAAGTACGACAAAAGGTCTCACCGACATAGCCCAATGTAAGGGTGACGGTCCTTCTAAGGGAAAAGAGGTATAGGAGTGGTTATGGACAATGAAGAACTAAAAAAAATTTATTATTGGTAAGATTTCACACACTTCACTATAGAGTAACACGAAAACTAAACGTCAGGGGACTGTCACTACAACTCATCGAAGAGTACATGGACAACCGATAAACATACAGAAGAAACCCTTTTACAAGTAAGTCTAGGAGACGGGTAAATTTTTGACCCAACAAAACAGAAAACGATAACTCAACAAACTTAAGAAATGTATAAAACCTATAATTGGGAAACAGTCTAGATACGAAACCTTTATAAAAGAGGGTAATCTATCAGACGGAAAAGTAAAACAACTACCAAAGGAAACAACCCGTCCTCAAAAAAATCAAACTGTATATATAGTTTAAATAAAAATGAAAACCACAGTTTAGGTTTTTAGTAACGGTTCTGACTACAGTTTCTTGAATGACGGATACAAAAGAAGACCCTCAGAGTTCAGAAATTAGGTAAGACTCAATTAAAAACACATACCACATTCTATCACCGGATCGAAGTAAGAGAACGTCCACCTACAGGTCAAAAGGGGTTTAGTCTTCGTTGAGTCTACAGGAAGTTACCTATTTACCAATTTGTTTGACACTATGTAAGTATAGTACTTTATAACCATCAATTCTTAACTACGAAAACTTAACACCACGACCTCTTCTGAGAACTCTCAGGGAACCTGACGTCCCTCTCGTTTGATCAGTTAGGATTTCCTTTAGTTGGGACTTATAAGTAACCTTCCTGACTACGACTTCGAAGTTATGAAACCGGTGGACTACCCCTCTCGGTTGTGAGACCTTTTCTGGGACCACGACCCTTTCCGACTTCCGTTTTCTTCCCCCTCCGTCTCCTACTCTACCAACCTATCATAGTGGTCAAGTCACCTCTGCTTAGACCCATTCGAGACCCTCAAACCTCCTATCCCTTCGGACCGTACGACGTCAGGTACCCCAGCGTTTCTCAGATTGTACTGAATCGCTGACTTGTTGTTATACTTCTGATCGTCGGATCGTCAGTGACTTTCCCGATTATGTCCGAGCCTCGCAGAGTTTCCGAGGTAGGGGTTTATTGGCAGTAATAAACTGGACGGACCGACGACGACGACGACGAAGATTCAGCGAAATCAGCACAGACTGAGACACACTGGGATATCTGCCGTCGGGTAGTCCGAGGGGGTAGGGACCTTAAGAGGTCCGTTCTTGTGACCTCACCCAACGGTAAAGGAAGAGGTTACGTACTTTCACTTTTCACTTTCAGTTCAGCGAGTCAGCACAGACTGAGAATCGCTGGGGTACCTGACGTCGGATGGTCCGAGGAGGTGGGTACCCTAAAAGGTCCGTTCTCATGACCTCACCCCACGGTGACGGAGGAGTCAAGGGACATTTGGTGGTGACCATCCCGAACACAAATAAAGTTGACTGAGTCTCGAGTAAGTAACACTCATGGGAAAAGGGACCTCGTAAATAACTTTTATTGGTCACCGTTGACTCATTGTAGTATCCACGAAATCCACTATTGTTGACCCTTCCCCTTTCTTCTTCGACTGGTTTTAGAATTTTCCTTTTTGAAACCTCATTCTTTAGATATCCTTATGAACTTTTCAAAGTTGTATAAGAACCTATAGATCTTCCGGTGAACATACGCGTCCCGACACACGTGCGGATCCTTTCCGGACTCTACTGGGATTAGAGTGAGTGACGACTCTCTGGAACTCCGAGACGTGTTCGTCCTTCATTTCTGATTCCGTGTCGACAGTTGTCACACGACCTAAGAACTTCGATATGGGATTGTGGTGTGTGTGTGTGTGGGGGGACATGGGATTGTAGTGTGGGTTTGTGTGTGTGTTGTGGGGATATGGGATTGTAGTGTGTGTGTGTGTGTGGGGTATGGGATTGTAGAGTATGTGTGTGTGGGGATATGGGATTGTTGTGTATGTGTGTGTGTGGGGTATGGGATTATAGTGTGTGTATGGGATATGGGATTATAGTGTGTGTGTGTGTGGGATATGGGATTGTAGAGTGTGTGTGTGTGTATGTCTGTGTGTGGGACCGTTTCCGGTCCTCCGAATAGTTAAGTTCCGTACATGCCCTTATCGACAGGTAAGTAATGGACTAGTGATTTGATTGGTTCGTCTCTGACATTCACCGGTCCGTACTGTTTCTTATGTCTGAATGTCTTAATCAAATCCTTTCAGTGATTTTGTTTATCGTCGTCGTCGTTGTTCGTCGTTGTGGTTATTTGGGACCCTTCTCGCCCCTTACACTATAGGTCTCACGGTGTAATATAATGACTTTACGGATCAAAAGTTTTTTGTGTACTCTGTACGTTTCTTTGCCCTTTTATACTGTATTTGCTCCACCCCACCCCTACCCCAACCCCCCGCCCTCCTTCGTTAATTATCTTTGACAGACCGTCTTTCGGATCTACCTATCTGAAGTGATCTGTTTCTTAAATTTAGTCGAAAATATTTAAACAAATTTCTTGATTTCCTTTAGTACAGATTTCTTGATTTCCTTTCACATTCTTACAGAGTGGTTTATTTCTGATTTTTTTCTTGGTTGTATTTGTATTTAGGGTTATATTTTTCTCTTGAAGTCTCCTTAAGAGACCACCAGGCAACCAATCCTGAGTCGTGAAAGTAACGACACCAGGCCCGAGTTAGGGACCAGTCCTTGACCCTAAGGTGTTCAGTACACCACACCGGTTTTTTCTTTTTCTTGAATCAAGTTGTTGACTTTACTTTTAAAAATGATTTCCTCGTACTGATATCCAAGTTCAACCGTCTTACTTCTTAGTCTTTTGAACTTCTATACAGTTAACTCTAAGAGGTCAGATTCCTTTTCTTTCTCTCTCTCTCTTTTTTTTTTCCTTATTTCTTTTTACTTGTCTCGAAGTCTGTGGACACTTTGTGGTACTTCACATGGTTACACACGTATTACCTCCAGGGTTTTCCTTTCTTTTCTTGTTGTTGTTGTTTTTATTGACCCCCATTTATTACCGGGTTTTACAGGGGTTTACGTACTTTGAGTTCTTCGAATTGTGTAGGATTCTATTTGAGTTTGTCTGGGTATAGATCTATGTAGTGTAGTTTGACAGTATTTGGCTCCTGTTTCTCTTTGAACTTTCGTCGTTCTGTCTATAGTAATGAGTGTATATTCCTTAGGAGTGATTCTAATTAAGGAGACTTTAAGAGTAGGTAGTTACAGTTATAAGACCAACACTATAAAGGATATCAAAACGTTCTACGATGATAACCTCCTTTGACCTATTTTACATTACCTTAGAGAGATAATAAAGAATATTCACGAACACTTAGATGTCAATAACGTTTTAATTTTTAAATTGTGTGTGTGAAGTTTGGGAACCTAGGTTCTATTTTAGTATTATCTTCGTATTTCTATAAATCTTAACTCGTTATTATTTTTATGACATATAGTTCTGAACTCTTTGTTTGTTGTCACCATTAAGTTCGATTTGAATAGTAGAACTACGAAAATAATCTTTGCTTTTTTCAGACTTTTAAGTTTTTTTTTTTTTGATCCGTGGATTGAACAATCTTTTTATTGTCTTATTTTACTTTCCTTCGTCTAATTTTACTAATCTCGTTGTTAGTCTTTTTTATTTGATGTCTACTAGTTGTTCCGGTCCTCGATACTAGATCCCCCTCTTTTGATCACTTTAACTACCTCTGAACGCCATTTTCCCTATTCTTTCTTCTTTTTTATGAGCATTACGTTTCCCCTTGTATTGATATCCACGTCATCTCTAAATTTTCTTTTGTAAAACGTTTTGAATCTACTTGTTTTAAAATCTTTTTGTAAGGTTGAAAGGTACTTTGTCAAGTAAAGTATATGTTTGAGAAGGTCTTTTAACTTTTTCTCCTTTATAAAGGTTGAGTAAGATACTCTAATTATTTTGAATTAAAGGTTTTGATAGTTTAATATCAGTTAGAGTGAACACTGGCATCTGAGTTTATGTAATTAAGTTTGCAATCGTTTAGTTTAGTCACTACATATTTTCTCTATTATTGAGTACTGTTTCGGTCCATTTAAGGCCTCTATGTTCTTACCAAATTATAGTCTCTTGGTTAAGAAGTGTAATTCTCATTTCCTTCTTTGGTTAATAGTACAATTATATACGTCTTCTTCATAACTATTTTGAGTTGTGAGTAGTACTACTTTGTCGAAAATCGTTTCACTCTTATCTTTACTAGAAAGACTCAATTTCTCATAGAGTGTATTGTGATTTTGGTTCGTAGTAAGAATCATCCCTTTACAGTCTTCGTAAAGGAATCTTGACCTCATTGTTCCATCCCCGCAGATGACGGAGATTGTAGCACGACTTCCAGTCATTCTGTCTCTCCCCATACCCCCACCCCCGTCTTGCCCTACCTTCCGCCCTTCCTTCCCTTCTTCCCTACTTTCTTTCTTTCCCCCTCCTTCCATCCAGTCTGGATTACAAACTTTTCCCTTCTAGTTTTGATAGCGGATATTAATAGATGTCTCTTTTGGGACTTCTTGGTTGGTGTAATAATCTTTATTATTCTTTCAAATCGTTCCACCGATTTATGTTCTACCTGTCCGTTGTTATTTGACATGAAGGTTATGGTCATTGAATTGCCTTTTTTTTAATTCTGTAATAAATATATATTCGTCACCACCGTTACTGTAAGATCGAACGAGGAGGTCAGAGGAAAATTAAGACTCTCGGGAACGAAGTTGGGAAGGTTATTTACGATAAAAAAGGGGACTCTGTCGTTCTCAACCCAAAATAACGAAAACGTTTGTGTGTAGAACGTTAATGTGATTATAAAATTACCCATAAACCTCATTTTTTTTTTTTTCACACAACCCCAGAAGTTCTGGTGGAGGTTTAAGGTACTAAACGATCCTCCTTAGTCCTAAGTTGTCCGTCGACATACACACCAATACTAAATAATGTCTCTTTTCTATGTCTTGTTTTAGTCATTTTAGTCGTTTCTTTTTTCCGTGTACCCCGCATCAGATCTCCTTTGGTTCTGGTTCGAAGGTTCTCAAGAGAGAGTGTGTCCTACGTGAATTAAGGGAGTTGTTACTCAACATTGTTGTGTACGGTTTTCAACAAATGCTCCTTTCGAGTAGACTCTGACTTGTCCTCTAAATTACCCCCAACCAATGTTTCTAATGGGAGACGGACCACTGTACATGAGGTCTTCCTTTCGTCTGCCGATGCCATTTGGTATGACAGACGTGTTTGTCAAATCCGTGTCACTTGGTGAGAATAGTCACTCCCACCACTCTTGGAAGGACTTTAGGTCCTTCGAGGGTCTACGGTGGGTACATTCGTCCGTAAAGTTTCCTCTCGTCAGTCCAGACGATACAATTAGGACCCAACCGGTTTTTCCAGCAAACCCAAAAGCCCATTGCCGAATATCTTCTTGGGTTTGTTTGAAAGACCGGTTGGCTTATGGAAAAGACGTATTGTGTATGAGAAAGACTGTATAACTTAACCTTTCGATTAAATAATATCGGTGAGAAGTTAGGTAGGTGGATTGAAAACTTCATTATAGTAAATTCATATAAAGTATAATTGAAAATACTCGAATGTCCAAAAAATTTTCAGTTTATGGTTCCGAATTTTTATTTTGGTCCCGAAGGGACCACCATGGCACCTATTCTTAGGTGGACGGTTACGGCCCCTGTGGCCAAACTAGGGTCCAGGTCCTTCGGAGAGGTACGCACCTCGTTGATCTCGGGTACGTAGTGTTGATGAGATCCCGGGTGCGAGACCTCGGGAGCTCGGTGTTGGTGACTCGGGCGCACGGTGCCGATGACTTCCGGCACACGGGTCCCGGACACGTGGTGCTCCTCCCTTCGGAGGGGAGCGGTGTTGGTCTCGTTCAGGTACACGTCGTTATTTCTGGGCTCCGTTAGTTTTAATGTGTTCAATCAATTTTTATTTTATTTTGGTCTCTAGTGACGAAGTCGGGTTGAGGAAGAGAGGGTTAGGTGTTGGCTGTTAACGTTCGAGAAATCATCAAAGAGGGTCATGAGTTGAAGGTGAAGACTTATTGTGTGAAAATGATAGTCAAGAACTCAAAAGTTGAAATATCAATATGAAGTTGATGTCTATTACTCCTAAATTGAATATAGAGGATGGTGAGTGGAGTATCAGAGTTTTTTCAAAATTAGCATTAAAAGTCAATTTAGAGATACCAAAAAGTAATACTACTAACATATTTACGAACATTTACTCGGTATATCCGAGTTGACTTTAATATAGAAAGAGTGTACCCAACAAAAAGGATCTTAATTATTAACGGATAAATTTTTAAAATTAAAATAATAACAACAAGTCAGCGATTCAGAACAGGTTGAGAAAACGTTAGGGTACCTGACATCGGGTGGTCCGAGGACAGGTACCCTAAAGGGTACATTCTTATGACCTCACCCAACGGTAAAGAGATTTGAGAAAGAGTCATGACTTTCGGAGGAGAATATACCAGTTTATATAGACCATTTAATAGGTAAGGTTAGTGAAGACCTCAAGAGGTTGACGTTACCAACGTGAGATTCGGACGGTTTGTTGAAAGGAAAGTAGTATTGACCCCTAGGATATCGTGCTCACCGAAGGGTCCACCATTTCTTGGACGGATGGTCACGTCCTCTGAATTCTCTCTACCCAAGTTAGGGAGTCAGCCCTTCTAGGGGACCTCCTCCTTTACCGTTGGGTGAGGTCAAAAGAACGGACCTCTTAGGGTACCTGACTCGTCGGACCGCCCGATGTCAGGCGTCCCAGTGTGTCTTAACCTGTGCTGACTACGCTGAATCGTGTGTCGTATGTGTAAAGTACCTACGGTATTAAAAATAAAAAGAACTAAAAAAAAGGGGAGGTAGTAAAAATACCTTTTGTAGTAGGTCAACGAAGGACTCTTTCCTATTTACTCTGGAACGTTCAGACTTTTACAGAAATATGATAAGGGTGTGAACTATCTGTAAAACCGTTCCATATCTGAAGATATATCCTTTTGTTACAAGAAAGTCGTAAACTTCCCTAATGGACCATAGGAACCTGAGTATTAGAAAAGATCCACTGGACGAAAAAGAGAGACTTTCGAAAATCCTAGGAAATAAAAAGATAGTGATCACAACAATTCTAGAAAAACGTAAGTAACATGGTCCCATGACCCCCTTCAACAAGTAAGACGTTTGAGTTCTGGAAGTAAAGACCCTTTTAGTTAGTAAAGGAAAGATCTTAATGATATTTACCCTACAACACACAGGACTTAAGTAGGAGTTTAAGAGAAAAGAGAAGAGAAATGAAAGGATAAAAGGGAGATAAGAAACTCTGAAGTTGAAGTGGAAGGGTTAGAAGGTGTCATAGAAACTTTTAGAAAGTATCAAATAAAATTTAAAAGATCCAAAAAAAAAACCTGTCGTAGAAAAGTCAGAGGGAAGAAGGGAGGGGGTGAAGGAAAGATTTATATTAGTACAAGGGTAAAGTACCGACAATGAGGAACTCCAACTCTAAAAACAAACAATTCTAAACTAAAAGACAAAGGGGAGACAAGGAACCAAAACCCGATACTGCGATTACTCTAAAAGGAGTATATTGACAACGAATAACTGACAGATGAGTTGAAACTCACTCCATTATTTTTCAACAAATTTTGACACATAACCCCCTTCCCTCCCTCATAAAACCATAGACCATCCGAAGTCATGTTCCGTTTACCACCGTTCAAAATAAAAAAAATTAACCCTGACAAGGAGGTATTTCCTGTCTTTACCATACCTGGATTGTCTTCGTCTTCTATAATTCTTCTCCACCGTTCTTATGTGTCTTCTTGACATGTTTTTTCTAGAAGTGCTGGTTCTATTAGTGTTACCACACTAGTGAGTGGATGTCGGTCTGTAGGACCTTACACTTCAGTTCACCCGGAATCTTTCGTAGTGATGCTTGTTTCGACCATCTCCACTACCTTAGGGTCAACTCAATAAAGTTTAGGATTTTCTACTACGACACTTTCACAACGTGAGTTATACGGTCGTTTAAACCCTTTGAGTCGTCACCGGTGTCCTGACCTTTTCCAGTCAAAAGTAAGGTTAGGGTTTCTTTCCGTTACGGTTTCTTACGAGTTTGATGACGTCTCAACGTAAGTGAAGTGTGCGATCATCTCATTACGAGTTTTAAGAGGTTCGGTCCGAAATCGTTATGCACTTGGTACTTGAGGGACTACAAGTTGGACCAAAATCTTTTCTGTCTCCTTCGTCTCTAGTTTAACGGTTGTAGACGACCTAGTAACTTTTTCGTTCTCTCAAGGTCTTTTTGTAGGTAAAGACGAAATAATTGATACGGTTTCGGAAACTGACATACCTAGTGTTATTTGACACCTTTTAAGTCTTTCTCTACCCTTATGGTCTGGTGGACTGGACGGAGAACTCTTTAGACATACGTCCAGTCTTTCGATGTCAATCTTGACCTGTACCTTGTTGTCTGACCAAGGTTTATCCTTTTCCTCATACAGTTCCGACATATAACAGTGGGACGAATAAATTGAATATACGTCTCATGTAGTTCTCTTTGCGACCCGACCTTCTTCGTTTTCGAACTTAGTTCTGACGGTCCTCTTTATAGTTATTGGAGTCTATACGTCTACTGTGGTGGGAATACCGTCTTTCACTTCTTCTTAATTTCTCGGAGAACTATTTTCATTTTCTCTCACTTTTTCAACCGAATTTCTTTTACTTCTAGTACCGTAGGCCAGGGTAGTGAAGTACCCTTTATCTACCCCTTTGTCATCTTTGTCACAGTCTGAAATAAAACCCCCCGAGGTTTTAGTGACGTCTACCACTGACGTCGGTACTTTAGTTTTCTGCAAATGAGGAACCTTCCTTTCAATACTGGTTGGATCCATCGTATAACTTTTCGTCTCTGTAATGAAACGGTTGTTTCCAGGCAGATCAGTTCCGATACCAAAAAGGTCACCAGTACATACCTACACTCTGAACCTGACACTTCTTCCGACTCGCGGCTTCTTAACTACGAAAACTTGACACCACAACCTCTTCTGAGAACTCGTAGGGAACCTGACGTTCCTCTAGGTTGGTCAGGTAGGATTTCCTCTAGTCAGGACCCACAAGTAACCTTCCTTACTACGATTTCGACGTTGAGGTCATGAAACCGGTGGAGTACGCTTCTCAACTGAGTAACCTTTTCTGAGACTACGATCCTCCCTAACCCCCGTCCTCCTCTTCCCCTGCTGTCTCCTACTGTACCGACCTACCGTAGTGGCTGAGCTACCTACACTCAGACTCACTTGAGACCCTCAACCACTACCTGTCCCTCCGGACCGCACGACGTCAAGTACCCCAGCGTTTCTCAACCTGTGTTGACTCACTGACTCGACTTGACAAGGAGGTATTTGTAATCATTTATCCTGAAATGAAAGTCTCTCCTTATGACCTTAAGAGATTATAGGAAACTGGATGACGAAGAGTTTGAAATTGTACGTATATTTAGTGGACCCCCTTAGAACAATTTTACGTCCAAAACCAAGTCTTCCAGACCTCACCCTGGACTCTCAGTCGTAAAAATTGATAGAGGGTCCCTTACTACGGTCATGATGACCAAGAACCTGTTGTTAGACTTATCGTTCTAAGGTGACCTCTTCCCTTACCGTTCGGTGAAGTCATAAGAACGGAACTCTTGGGGTACTTGTCATACTTTTCCGTTTTACTATCCTATGGTTTTCTCCTTGAGGGGTCCAGTAATCCACGGGTTATACGATGACCTCTAGTCACCTCTTTATTGGGGTCTTTCTTACTTCCCTACCTCCGTTTCGTTTTTGTTATGGGTCAACACCTACACTGACCACTATCTTCATTCTAGGCTACGACATTTCTCGGTATAACGTATCCTTGGACCTTACAGTCCAGGTACTTAGTTCCGTTTAACCTTCACCAGTTTGTTCTCTACCGTTCCCACTTACAGTTGTAAGATCCTTAGTTACTTGATTTTACCTGACCTTACCCACTTAAATTGAGTCTACTGGTACTATAGATGATGACACCCGTCCTTAGGGAAATAAAAACCCCCGAGGTTTTACCTCATCGGTAGTACCAATTGTTTTCTCAGGCTTTACGTCATGAACCTACGTTAGAGTTTTTACTGTCTTACTAGCGACAAGCAGAGGTTCCATTTGGTAAGTTATAGTGTTAATAGGTTTAGATACGACGTTGGTCATTGCGACTTCTTTGACTTCAACTTGCCAAAATACTTCTGGATGTTCTGGAACATCTTGATTGTGGGTTTTTTCTACAGGAAAAGTAATATCCCCTGACCTTACGGTTTCATCCTTCAGTTCTTTGTGGACCTCATTGTCCGTTTAAACCGGAACCTTACGCCTTACTTCGTCCCGTTTCTGATTATCTCAAAACGGTTCTTTTACGTGACCAGTATCGTTTGTGGGAGAAGGTTGTTGTGTTCTCTTCTGAGATGTGTACCTGTAGTGGTCTACCAGTTGTGACTTTAGTCTGACTAATATAAGAAACGTCGGTTTCTACCTCTTCGAGATATGTCAGTTGTTTTTGTTCTGGTCCTCGACTGACACCGAGTCTAATACTTGAGGATGGTTTAAGTCTGAGTTTAACTTCTTTCATCCCTTTTGGTAATCTGGTAAGTCCATACTGGATTTAGTTTAGGGAATACTAATATGTCACCTTCACTCTTTATCTAAATTCCCGGATCTAGACTATCTATCTCACGGACTACTTGATACCTGACTCCAAGCACTGTGACATGTCCTCTGTCCCTAGTTCTGGTAGGGATTCCTTTTCTTTACGTTTTTTCCTTTTACCGACAGACCCCTCCAGAATGTTTATCGATACTTTTCTTCTCTCCGCTTTTCGTTTCCTCTTTTCCTTTCTAGCTTCATAGACTTACGTCTCAAGCTTTCTTATCGTTCTTTTTTTTTTCTTTCTTATCGTTCTTCTCTATTCTTTCGGAAGAAGTCACTAGTTACGTTTCTTTATCTCTTTTTCTTGTCTTACCCTTTCCGATCTCTAGAGAAGTTCTTTTAATCTCTATGGTTCCCTTGTAAAGTACGTTTCTACCCGAGTTATTTTCTGTCTTTACCAGACCTGGATTGTCTTCGTCTTCTATAATTCTTCTCCACCGCTCTTATGTACCTTCTTGACATGTTTTTTCTAGAAGTGCTGGGTCTATTAGTACTACTACACTAGTGATTAGATCTCGGTCTGTAGAACCTTACACTTCAGTTCACCCGGAATCTTTCGTAGTGATACTTGTTTCGATCACCTCCACTACCTTAAGGTCAACTCGACAAAGTTTAGGACTTTCTACTACGACACTTTCACAACGTGAGTTATACGGTCGTTTAAACCCTTTGAGTCGTCACCGGTGTCCTCACCTTTTCCAGTCAAAAGTAAGGTTAGGGTTTCTTTCCGTTACGGTTTCTTACGAGTTTGATGGTGTGTTAACGTAAGTAGAGTGTGTGATCATTTCATTACGAGTTTTAAGAGGTTCGGTCCGAAGTCGTTATACACTTGCCACGTGAGGGACTACAAGTTGGACCAAAATCTTTTCTGTCTCCTTCGTCTCTAGTTTAGCGGTTGTAGGCGACCTAGTCGTTTTTTCGTTCTCTCAAAGTCTTTTTGTAGATAAAGACGAAATAACTGATACGGTTTCGGAAACTGACATACCTAGTGTTATTTGACACCTTTTAAGACTTTGTCTACCCTTATGGTCTGGTGGACTGGATGGAGAACTCTTTGGACATACGTCCAGTCCTTCGTTGTCAATCTTGACCTGTACCTTGTTGTCTGACCAAGGTTTATCCTTTTCCTCATGCAGTTCCGACATATAACAGTGGGACCAATAAATTGAATATACGTCTCATGTGGTACTCTTTGCGACCTGACCTTCTTTGTGTTCGACCTTAGTTGTAACGACCCCCTTTATAGTTATTGGAGTCTATACGTCTACTGTGGTGGGAATACCGTCTTTCACTTCTCCTCGATTTTTCGGAGAACTACTTTCATTTTCCCCTCTCGCTTTTTCAACCGAATTTCGAGTTGTAAGTCTTTTGCTTCTATTACTGTAGGTCAGGGTAGTGAAGTACCCTTTATCTACCCCTTTGTCATCTTTGTCACAGTCTGATAAAAAAACCCGAGGTTTTAGTGACGTCTACCACTGACGTCGGTACTTTAATTTTCTGTGAATGAGGAACCTTCTTTTCACTACTGGTTGGATCTGTCATATAAGTTTTCGTCTCTGTAATAAAACGGCTGATTCCAGACAGATCAGTTCCGATACCAAAAAGGTCATCAGTACATACCTACACTCGGAACCTGACACTTCTTCCGATTCGCGGCTTCTTAACTACGAAAGCTTGACACCACCACTTCTTCTGAGAACTCTCAGGAAACCTGGCGTTCCTCTAGGTTGGTCAGGTAAGACTTCCTCTAGTCGGGACCCTAAAGAAACCTTCCTTACTACGATTTCGACTTTGAGGTTATGAAACCGGTGGAGTACGCTTCTCAACTGAGTAACCTTTTCTGAGACTACGATCCTCCCTAACCCCCGTCCTCCTCTTCCCCTGCTGTCTCCTACTGTACCGACCTACCGTAGTGGCTGAGCTACCTACACTCAGACTCACTTGAGACCCTCTACCACTACCTGTCCCTCCGGACCGTACGACGCTAAGTGCCCCAGCGTTTCTCAGTCTGTGCTGACTCGCTGACTTGACTTGACTTATATGTGAACCGAGGGTCACAAGATTTTACACTCCACACCCTTCTCCGACCCGGGGACTCCTAAAAGTAGAATACTTTTGTAAAAAAAAGTTAAGGAGTGTACTTTCCTATTTGATAAAATTACCCTAAAAAAGAGTCGGGGGAAGACCTGGTGGTCGACGGTAGTTAAACATAGTCGAAAGGGGAAGGAGAAATAGTCGGGACTCTTTCCTTTCCTCCACCCCTCCCCACAGAGTAGTAAGTCATACATCTCATGGTAAGAAAAAAAAAAAATCTCATGGTAAGATTGACGGTAAAAGTCTTACCGTGAACCAGAGACGGGAGTAGCCACGGACCTTAGGGATTCAGGTCTAGAGGAATCAAGTCACAAGACTCTACCCTTTAGAGGTTCCTCATGACCCCTCTAGACCACCGTAGATTGGTGGGAAGGTTGTCTAAAAAGTCCGTTAGGATGAAAATCCGGACGAGAGGTTCGGTAATGGTTGTGGAGTGATGGCGGAGGGAGGGGGTCGTGTGTGTCAAGAAGTCTTAATGACGTCAAAGGATGAAGATTCGGAAAGATCACCCAGATTGTATTTAGTCGACTAAAAATGGTCAAGAAAAACATCTGAATACGAAATCGAAAGAATAAACAAGTAGGTAGAAGAAGGTAAGAGGTTTTAAAATAACTGTCAAGAGTAGACGACAACAAAGAAAGGGGAGAAAAACAAGAGTACCTGAAATAATAGAACGTCTAAAAAATTACGAAACGACGACGACGACGACGACGACTCAGCGAAGTCAGTACAGGCTGAGACACGCTGGGGTATCTGTCGTCGGGTGATTGTGTAATTCACTTCAAGACTCCATTTACGTACACGAGTTAGGTATGTAAAATTGGTAGATAGTAATTTGAAAGGGAGTTTACAGGGAGAGTAACATCGGACCAAGGAAGATGTCTCGTCTGAACTCAAATATGTTATAGACGGTTGTAGAATAATGAATAAAAACAAGAATGATGAATAAATACAAGGAAAAAGAAGAAAATCTAACCAACTTATATATAATAAGGAAAAAAGGAGAGATGATCAAACACTCAATATAGAAGAAAAAAAGTAAGAAAATTACCAATCAGATTTGTAATGTCCCAAAGGTAGACTGTTCGTCCTCTACGTCCAATCTGGGGACTCAGTCCTTCTAAGGGTACTTCCTCCTTTACCGTTGGGTGAGGTCATAAGAACGGACCCTTTAGAGTACCTTTACCTCGGACCACCTGATATCAGGTACCCCAGCGTTTTCTTAATCTGTGTTGAATCACTGATTTGTTGTTGTTGTTTTTGTAATGTTGTCCATCAGAAAAAAATTAGTTGAATTAACATCATGTTAAATGCACTTTATGTAATGCCGATAGGTCATCAAACTATTGAAGACTGGTTACAAAGAGATGGTGGTGGTAGTTAAATATCTTACAAAGGTTGTGAGGGTTTGTAAGAGTGTTCTGGGAAATATCAGTCAGGAGAGGAAATGGAGGTCCATCGGTGGTTAGATGAAAGGCAGTGATGTCTAATCAGACGTAAAAGTTCTTAAAGTTTATATACCTTAGTATGTAATGTTGTTTATTAGAACTGAGTAGTTTCCGTTTATAATTGGGAACTCAAAAAGGGAAAGGGGTCTGTTACGTTCCTGGAATCGTGTAAAATTAGGGCCCTAATAGCTTATAGGAGATTAGGTGACGATGAATGGAAATTATACGTGTAACATAATCAATCCCAAGACGTCTCTTTGTCTTGGTTATCTATAATATCCTTAACCAAGTTCATTAATGCATCCGTTCCTTCAAGGTACTAGACAGTAGACATTCGACCTCTTGGTCCTATCAACGACCATACTAAGTCGGTTCAGGGTTCCGTACCCTCGATCCTGGTGGTTACAGGTTCCCGTCTTCTATTACAGGGTCGAGTTGGTCTCCCGTTTACGTTTGAAGGAAATGGAAGACCAGGATCAGTCCGGGGGTTGTCTAACCTACTACGGATAGGGGAAATCATCCCCACTAGAAGAAATGAGTCAGATCGTTAATTTTACGATTAGAGAAGGTCTTTGTGGAAGTGTCTGTTGGTCATTATTACAAAATGGTCAATAGGGAATCGGGTTAATTCACCTGTGTGTTTTAATTAGTAGTGTGTATACTTAGTGGATCTCCCTAAAACAATTTTATATCTAATACCAAACCATCTACGATAATAATAATAATAAATTCTCGATAATAAAAAGACATAAAAGACAGAAATCATTTTAATATGGTTCATCCACCGATGAACGTCCCATGACTGGGAAAAGAAAATAATTTTATACCTTTATTGTATAAAATACCACAGGACTGAAGTGTGTACTAATTTTCAAATCCTGGACCCGAAGGGACCACCAGGTCACCAACCCTCAAACGGACGGTTGCGTCCCCAAGCTAGGGACGAGGTCCTTCTAAGGTGTACGACGTCCCGTTGATTCGGGCGCTCGGTGTTGATGACCCGGACGTACGGATCTCGGGCCCGGGGTGTCTCTTCAGGGACGTTACTTTTCGGGTGTCTCACGTTGGTCTTTCCTCGGGGAGATGAGAGTGACGTTGATGTCTTTCGGGTGTGTGTCGTTGCTTCTGGGTCGTACCGGTTTTCGTTCATGTAATTTCAAATCTTTTACAAATCCTGGATTGTCTTTACGATTAGTTTCCAATTTTGCTTTCCTGTAATTTAGTCCGACTTGTTAAATGTGAACGGTGTATTAAAAATGAAAGTCCAAACACCCAATCATAAAGTGATTCATATGTCATTTTACAAGGTCGGTCTTAAGTTCAGCTCTCCTATTACACTCGGTATGATCGACCTATTAAATTTGGTATAACATAGAATGAGAGAACGGAATGACCTAGAATTTCGTACTTAATCAGTTTGGTAAAGGGACAAGATTTTTAGTACTCCTTGGTGACGGGGAGTGTAGGTCAAGGGATGTATTGTCTGAGACACAAGACTAAAACAAAATAGGAAGGTCAGAAATGACACTATGGAGGGTAAAAACCAGTTTGTCCCATTGGGTGACAAGGAACTTAGTCATAACACCATAGAGTGGAAAGAGACGAGTACAACCACAAATCGGATCTAGTGTGAGGGAGATGGTAGGAGGGTCAATTGTGACTTGGGTTCGAAATTCCACCTCGAGTTGACCGTGGAAAAAGTATCTGGGAAGGGGAGAAGAGAGCGGATAGATTGAGAGTACGGTGAAACGAACGTAGAGTGGACTCCACGAATGTACGATAACGTACAAGACCAATAATTATATGAACAAAATAAGGACACTAATCTAAAATTCACTGAAGTTCACATTCTCACATCGGAAAAGTGGAAACATGAGAAGTGTCCGTATTTTGTCTTGGAATGGACGTCGAGTGTCTATTAATGACTTACTTATACATAAAATCACAGTGATTTTCTCCGAGGTTTCTTGAACTCGACTGTAGTAAAGGAGTTAGGAGTCTGGGAGTCTGGGTTTTCCTTGAGGACTCATTGTGAAACGGTGGAGAATGAAACGTTACTGGGATGGTCGTAACAGTTTTGGAGGATTTAAACTCAAATCTAAGGAGGAAAAAAGAGACTCTAAACAGAAACTAGAAGAGGAAACAAGGATACAGGTTAGTAAGTTTTTTTGACAACTAAACAGAAGACTAAACTGGGAAGGAAAGGGAGGAGAAAAAGATGGTAGAGAAGGTGGTGAGACCAATCATAGGAAAATAAAAGTATGGTGGATTAATAGATCTGATTTAAGGAGGATCAAATGGATTGTGAAACGGCCGAGATCAAATAAAACACACCTTACCCCTGGTACTATTATTAAAGCATCTCAATGTCTGTTTACTCTATGTCGTTCGTATAACCTGGATAAAAGATTTTCACCGGTGATAACGAAACCTCTTAATAGAACACGGATGTAGGAGACCAAGACCATCACTTATTACTGGTGTCAGAGTAGTCTTATAGTACAGGAAAACCGGTGTCGATAATCAAGTCCGCTCGACTCTCTGCGCTTTCTCTGACACAGGGTTACTGTATTAGACTTAAAGAACTGAACTGGAATGGATTTTGGTCTACGGGGGGACCTAAAAGACCAATACTCTTAGTTATCTAAAGGAAATAATTAATTTGATCAAACAAAAGATTCAAGTTGCTTCTATAATTTATTATACACACATTTCGTGATTCGTGTCATGGAACGTTCATTCACAATCGATAATAAAAATAATAGGGATATGGGAACGGTATAGAGTATAGATTAAGTTGAAAAAGAGAGAATTGTAGAAGGGGTATGTCTGGTCGCTCCTATTAAAGGAATAATAAAGGACGTATAACAGGGAAACGGACCCGACGGGTCCGTGGTCAGATTATTACAGTAAGATATAAGAAAAGAGGTTCAGTGTAGGTAGTGATAAATCTTGGTCCGATTTTCTTCAGAGGATAGGAAGTAAACTTATCATCATTGGGATGTGACGAGTGACGAAATAAATTAAAGAGGACGTATATAAAAGATTAATAAAGATCGATGGTAGAACTAACGTATGATGAATTCCCTTTTTTTTTGGGTGTGTCTGAGATACAAATGTATACTAGTGATACGGGAAATATCCAACTTTAAAACAGTAATCAAAGGTTTCGTTGAAAATGTCACAACCTGGGTCTCCTCCACAGGTTATTTACAGACAATATCCTTATTCACTTACCTTAATTTAAATCTCTCACACCATAAGTCAAATTTCGAACAACAATCGTGTCGATAAAAAAAAAGGAAAAAGATTCTTGTATAAGAATCTTTCGTAAAAGTAGTGTCGTATTTTGATAGTGTTACTAAGGTTGGAGGGTATAAGAAGGATGAATACGAAATCTTAAAAAACCGGTTCCAGATTTCTTTCTTATAAGATAATTTTTATTAAATTGTTAGTTTCACATAAGAGAAAATAAGTGTATATAAAGTAATTAGGTCATCCATAACATAGACTGGGTAGTCTCCAAAGAACGGAGTCATTTGATTACTATTATCATTTAGCAACTGTTTCTATAGGACTCTACGACCTTCTTTTTTAATTCCCCTGTGAAAAACATAAGTACCAAGGGAAAAACCCACATTCACCATTTTGTTAGAGGATGAGTTTTAATTCAATCAGAGATGAATTTTTTACCTCCTATAATTTTTGACGATAACCCTTAGTTTCCAGACACGGAGACAGACAACTTGAATTGACGACATACCAAATTACCTTTCCGGTTCCCGACCACTTAAATTTGTGAAGTTTTATCGATTTCTAATTTGACTTAATTTAAATCACGGAGACCTTAAAAACTATGTACAAGGTTTTAACAAAAATTACTGTATTAACAGGGTGTAATGTAAATTTTAATGTAATATCACTTGATCAATATATACGTCAATATGATTGTCTTTGGTTAAGGTTTACAGTTTTTATATTCACTCCTGTTGACATTACAATGGTAATTCTTTCACCTGCAACTTTTATCTTTTCTTTGTAAATCCGACTTATTCCAGAAGATACTTCAGAAGCTTATCTTTTTGGACCTTTAATATACATTGTCGAATTGTCACGTAAAAGTTGTCGTAAATTTTAGTAAATTTATGTAAAAGGAGTTTCATAAAAAGTAATTGAAATCACCCTTTTCGAGGGTCAGTGTGGTTACTCTTAACATGATTTATTTTACACTCTTGTAGGTAGTTCTTTATTTTCAATGATCAATATACATCTTTACCAATATCAAGTATAAAATTTTCCTGTTCCTTACTTTAAGTCACAAGAACGAAGAAATTGATTTTCATTAACATTATCAGAGAACAGAGACCCCGAAAGGAAAGATGTTAATTAGTAGAAAAAAGGTGTAAAGGGGAGGTTTACTAATAAGGGGGATCGGAATTTTGTGGACTGTAATTAAGTACGATAAAATGGTAGTGTCGAAAGTTTTGTTACGGGACGGGAAAGAACCGAATTTCCAATTCTTTCATAAAAACGATAATGAAACAGTCTTCCATGATAGTACATTAGTCCTTTTGTAGAAACAATATGTTTACTCGAAGAAGTTAGTTTGAAAGTTTAAGTTTTATGTTACAAATTTAAGGAATCTTACTATTTGTAGATATGAAGTTTTCATCGTCAACTTTTATTTTTTGTTTTTGTTTTCATCGTCAACCAAGTCAAGTTTGTAAACCTTCTGAACCCAGGATTTCGGAAATAAGAAGTAGGAGACTGAGATGTTAGACACAACAACTAGTAGTCTTGGTTCGTTCTTTGACACTCAGAATGGTTCGATGTGGTGGTCGCGCCCGTCTCCATAGCGAAAGTTTTGTACAGTAAGTAGAAGTGTAAATTTCCGTCAGATAGGTATGTGGGAAATATTTGTAGCAATTTATAACCACGAATTCTGAAGTCAGTATACGCCATTCGAAAGGTTAAATATCCTTTTCTCCCCACCGTTTGCGCGGGAAAAGAATTTAAATATATGCTTTCGTTTTCGGCCCGACTAAAAACTTTGGACTCTCAGACTTGTAGATAATCCTTTGGCGAAAACGTAATTTAATTGGCTGAGGATCGGTTGTCCATATTCCTCTCACAAAGGGCACAGACACCACTGTTTACTCAATGGTCTGCAGGGATTCATTCTGACAGTTTGAAGATACAAATGCGAAAATTTTTGGGTCTTCCCTCTCCTTCTTTTCAGTCCAGACTAAGAATATTTCCTACAGACCACCCCTTGTTCTGCGAGTGGACATGTGTTCTCCCCGTCCGTCCAGAAGGGGCCAACAGGAGTGACCCCCTTCCATACCTGTAGCTATCTGGAAACAGGAGACTTGACCTTGTGCCCCCACCCCACCCCTGCTGAAGATGTTCATCACGTCCGTGGACGTGGTGTCTTTTTGACGTCTGGCTAAAACAGAAGTTACTGACGAGAACCGAATCTCTGGGAGATCCAGCCCCTCTCCCCGACAGCGAGGTTTGGAATCGGAGGAGGTGGCGTCCCGACCCCTCTCCCCTACTGGTTGGTGAGATTCTCCTCAATCCCTGAACACAGAAAGGGTCAACCTAGGCTTGCAGGAGGTCGAGAGACCAGCCCGAGCGGGGCTTCCTCCGCTCGACCCGGCCCCACTTGGGCCCGACGCCGCTCGCGTCTAGGGCGGAAACGAGGCGCGGGGACGGCGCAGGCGTGGCGGTGGCACTCCGGCTCGTCCCCTGGCACGGGACACCGCCGTCGCCGAGGCGCGAGGCGAGGCGTGGCGGGGCCGGCGGCGGCGGCGCGGCCCATGCCCGCCCCCCTAAAAAAAAAAAAAAAAGGAGGGGACAAAAGGGAGAGCGCGAGAGCTAGGGCAAGTCGCCCTCTCGGGCGCCTCGGTATCTCCCTCGCTCCCTTCCCCACCTCCACCGCCCCCCTCCCCCCCTCCGGCCTCCCCGCCTAGGACGGACCCCCGACTAGGGAGGGAGGGGAGCCGGCCCGAGGCACCGCCGTCGCCGCCGCCGCCGCCGAGGTAAGGGGGAGGAGGGGGCCCTCGCCGCCGCCGCCGCCGGCCCGGCCCCGGGGTCGCGCCCGGCCCTCCCCCGTGCCGCCACCGGCGCCTTCGGTCGCGCCCTCCTCCGGCGCGAGGCGAGGGGCCCGGCGCGGTTGGACGATCTGCCGACCGGGCGGGCGCGGGTCCCCAGGGCTTGCCATCCCGGCCCGGCCGCCGACTCCATTACCCCCGCCGTCGCCCCGGTCTGCCTCGCCCCCGCTCCCGTCGTCCCGGATACCTCTAGTCCCTGACTCCCCCCACCCCCTCCCTTCGCTCCCCGAAGGGCTGTCCCTGCTTCCGGCGCGCTTTCGAGAGAGGACCTCGGTCCCACCGCCGCCCCTTCCTCTTCCGCTCACTCCCCCCCTCGACTTTTCGCTCCTGGGGGAGGGCGTCGGCGGTAGAACAAAAGGGGGGCCAGGACCTTCGGTTCGGTGGCTCGGGGCGGGGGAGGTGTGAGAGGTTAACCAGTCTGGCCTCCTCTAAAGGTGGGGGACTTGCAGGGAACCGGGGGGTCAAGGAGAACTGCCCATCCACTCCACCGGTTACCCGAGAGCGGACACACGGGGCGAGTAAGCGTCCGCGATCGAAAGAGACAGACTCCCAGCCTGAGGCGCAGTCAGACAGAGACCGCGCGAGCGGGGGAGGGGAAACCACTCCTCTACAATAAAGGGAGGAAAGAGGCGACTTCCTAATTCTAAGAAGACCTTCTCCACGGGGAAATTTCCCCGTCCCTCGGAACCGACCCCAAGAGAGCAGAGTACTCATAAAGCACACCCCACGTCCCCGTTGTCAGATCAACGTCTTCGAGCAAGAAGCTCCTGGACACACCTCACCCGCTCCGCCCCGAGTCCCCCACGGTCCATCTGGGGACTCCCACAACCCTCCATAAACTTCGAGATATACACCCTTCCCGACACACCCTACTCTCTGAGGGCGGTTTTTTGATCTGACATTCGAGGAACGCCCGCTTTGAGGAAAAGGAGTCGTCGTCGGGAAGGGGGAGACCTCAAACGGGGGGTCGCAGAACCCATCCTGTCGTCTTCAGAGACATCTATAACGGCGGACCGACTCTCTCTGGGCTCGATGCTCGACGGGCCCTCCATCGCCTACCGCCCATCCCTCCCCGTTATATGGTACCGAAACTGTTTCCTCCCCGAAGTAGACGAGAGACCCGGTAAAACTCAATCATGACTCCATCTAAAAATGAGACCTCCCCAGAGGTGCGGTAACTTCCTCCCCTCTCCCATTATTTCGTCCAGACAATCGGACCCGACGGGGGGTCCCTCAACCGCAAACATTCCGTACCTCACCGGTTCCCAGAGACCTTGGACGTGTCTTAACGACACTACTAAGAGAAAGGAAACCAAGGTTTATGCAAAACAAGAACGGACCGTGACACGGAGTCATTTCAACAAAAAACAAACAAAAACAAAGTCAGTGTGAAACCCTAACTTTCCGCAAAACTCGTTCTTACCATTGCCGTGAAATAATTGTTCATCGTTGGGAACTCTCTAATTAAAGTAAAACGACTACTTCATCCCCCCCGTGTCTTGCTAAGTCACTGAAAGAACCCCCAGTGTGACCCGGTTCTAATGTTAGACGTGACGGAGTCTCGGAGAAAAACATGGTCTGGTACTGTAGAGACACCACATAAATGTAGGATCACTCTACTTAACTCGTCTAGTTTTCTAGACCCAAACTTAACATCGAAATAGCAATTGATCGTAACACACCTTATTATGGAAAGACTCGAAGACAAAGAAGTAGACATTTTACCCCTACTCCTATAGATAAGATGGAAGGTTTTATCAACACTTGTCATAATTTTCGTTTTCCCGAAATATCTTTTCACACAATGTAATAGTAGTGGTAGACGTGAAATATTTCTACCATCTAGAACGTTGGTTTCCCTGTCTAAGACAAAACAGAGGAATTTTAGTAGAGGAACAAGTATCGGAAGGTTCAGAGACGAATATGGAGTCCCGTAGTATAGGAGTTTCCAGAAAAGATCGTGACTATCGGAGTCATTAACGTTGGTGTCGAGGAAGACTCGAACAGTATTAAGAGAGGTAGGGTCTTTTGTTACACTCTTTTTAAATCTCCAAAGAGGAACAACGTGTCCCCATCTGCTACATAAAACCCTCTCTCCCTGAAACTTCATTGTCTATGTAACTCTCAAATACAGTCTATAATGGAAGTAATAGAACCAGAACCCAGGTCACTCTCAGGGTATATCCGGTGAACTCCGGTGAGGGTCTCGAAGGCCCCAAAGACGAATCTCTACAAGATCAGTTACGTAGGACTTACGACAGAAAACGTCTCTTATGGGACGTGTAACATCAAACTTCACGAATCTGGTGTACATCATCTGTAAAGTCCATGGAAGTGGGGCAAGTGGGGACTCACACTAGTCCCCTATCGCAAAGACTAGTACCATTCTAGTTAACCCTTTCCCGAGATCTGTATACTAAAAACTAGGGGGTACCCCCGGTGACAAGTACCGAGATGTGACAAGTACACATCGCGAACATTTACCTACGATAAGAACAAATGAGGAAAGGATTCGGAATTGGTGGTGGGGGCAAAAAGCATCAATCGACAGGGTGTCGGAATACATGTAATAATCTTGCAATCGAGAGAGGGACACAAAGGGACATCACTAGACATGAAAAAACAGGGAAGTCAGTCTGTCTCGAGGAGTTCCCATCCCTAGTGCATACAAACCGAAGAGCAAAGTAAGTCGATTGTGAACAACCTCTATGTTGTCCCTTGTTCTGTTCGTTTTTAGGAAGAGGAGTACCTGGAATGTAAGATCACGACACGACACGATTCAGTGAAGTCAACACAGACCGAGAAACGCTGGGTTACCCGACATGGGACAGTCCGAGGAGACAGGTGTCCTAAGAGGTCCGTTCTTATGACCTCACCCAACGGTACAGGAAATCCCCTAGGGTCGGGTTCCTAGCTTGGACGTAGAGAAGATAGAATGTAGAGGACGTAACTGTCCGTCCAAGAAATGGTGGTCAAGGTGGACCTTTCGGGTGTAAGATCACCTTCCTTCCTTTATATGTACCGTTTATTCATTTAATGTATCGTGTCGTTTTTAACCACTCACATTCATTGTCACTTTTTGTTTCGTCCTACTTTCTACTGACTACTCCCTTTCTCTAAACGTCAAAACCCATCTTACCAGTCTCTCCCTGACGGACTCTTCGTGACAAATACCTTTCCGAACCTTCTCCACCTCCTCGTTCGGTAATATTTACTACGGACTTCCCATCCCACAAGTCCGACTCCTTTATCGGTCAAATGGTCACCGGTGGACTAGTCTTCCTTTCCACTTACTCACGTACGCACGGATTGGTAGGTGGAGTCAGAGGACCGGAAGAGAGGAATCCAGACAGAGTAACCAAGGGTCCACGGTACTCCTTCGGAGCGGCCTTCAGCGCCGGCTTACGGCTCCCGGCCGCGAGGGGTAGGGGGATATCAGACTTCACGAGTGGGTGAGCCCTCTGGGACTGCATACGGGTCCGGGTCGCCTAACACCTCCACCTGTAGCTACCTGCGGACGTAGCATAATCGTAGATACTAGGTGAGTTCTAGTAGTGTCTCCTACTCAACTGACGGGTCCTATAGTGGCTTACGTTATCATTGTTCCTTTTGTCACTCGTCGGAGTCAAAGGACCGTTCAGGTTTTTTGGGAGTAGGTTCCCGTTTTTCTTCCTCAGGACGAGGTTCGTACGTAGACCGAGAAGGAAGGTGGAGGGAGTTGGGTCGAAGGCGTACCACCTGAGTCCGTCAGTCGGTCTTCGTGGGGGCGACGGACGACGAATGATGGCGATGTAACTTTTCAGTGGACTTCTAGACCTACGTCTTCAGCTCATACTGTACCTACTCCTCCTGGAGCGGACCGACCTGAACCATTTGCTCTTCGCCGCTCGTCTACCCATGTCAAACCACAGCCGTCTGTGGAAACTCGACGACCACCTGGCCGAACTCTTCCTTAGCATGGACCTTTCAGCGTCATCACCCCGGGTTGTCAGTGAGTAACTACTTCTACGAAAGACGACACACACGGATCTACTACTTACGGTGTTGTCGTTGCAGTAAGAGAAGACACTGTAGACGTTGGACCGACAGGTGGTCCTCACGATACCGCAGGGGATGTAGGGACTCCCGGTCACCGATACGGCGACGACGGATGTCAGAGGGAGGGCCGGACACCTAACGCAGGAGACGGGGTTGTTCCCACCGCGGAAGTTTGTCTGGTCACTACCCGTGACCCGGGTACACCACACACGGTAGACCTAGGGACTTCAGACGAAACGATTGTGGCACAAGGACCTCGGGTAACTCCCGTAGCTGTTGTAGGGTGGACGGGCGACCTTTGATTGGACGATATAGACGTTCGTCTTCCCCGATCCACGTCGGTAGGTCACGGTATTCCACTTGACGATGTGTCGGAAGGTGCACTGCACACGTGTCTCCCGGCCCGAGAAGTACTTCTAACTCGGATACGCACTCTGGTCGGAGTTACCGTGGTAGAAGTGTCACGCGTTCTGACGGATGACACTCCGGGTGAGTGGCGGTCCACGACGGTGACGATCCTCCTTCCCGCTGAGAGGACCTTCGGACTCACTCCGTCCCCTGCTCCTTCCCGACTTCCTCCGGACACTCCTCCTCCTTCTTTTCCTTCTCCATCTTCTCCTCCTCCTTCCACTTCCCGTCCCACCCCATCCACCGGGGGAGTTCCCTCACAGGTTCTTCTTGTTCTACCGAAACTTCGTTTCCTAGTTCTTCCTCGGTCTCCTTCACCCAGCTCTGTGCTGGAGGTGCCAGGGGTACCAGTGACAGGGTGCCTATGGGAGAATGTCCACTCGGACGGGTCCTACAGAGGGACCCCTGTGCACCAAAGAAGAACCCGACCACAACCGAGACTCGGTCTGGAGGAAGGGATTACAACCACTTAAGGACAAGAGAAGACACGAGAGTCTAAATCTGAAGAGGAAACCTGGGACCCGAGCGGGTCAGACCAAACACCAAAACTAACACGGGAAGTTTCGTTACATAAAGGAAACCAAGTTCCACTCTGTGTGTGAATTCAACGAATCTTTGGGTCCGCTGCCCTACAGATTCCATTATAAAGTTGTCCCGTGGTCACCGTAAAAGCTATCCTCCATTAAGCAATAATCCTGGTAAGGTATGTAAAGAACTACAAATCGTAGGGACCAGACACACTCACGGTAAGTGTAGAGGAGGGATTAACGGAGTAGAAACACTGTTGGAGTCTACGAGGGATGTATGCAAAGATCATTGGAATACCCCTAACTTGATGAAGGTTAACTCTTGGAGACAAAGTTTCCCAGTCATACCCATAGACGACAGGTCTTTCGAGGTAGGACCATTACTACCCCTGAAACGTATTCTCCCAATAACACACCCTTTCTATACAACACAGAGGAGGATTCTTTGAAAATCTAAATCTCCTTTCTAGTCAAGACGTCATATTGATTCTTTGAAACCGAGGGTGGTTCGGACAAAATTTAGTAGTCTCTCCATAGACCTCGACAACCTCCCTACCCTCGAAGCGTCTCTTCGTTCTCTGTCCCTTCTAAAAGGTAACCTCCGAGTAGAGTAACAACTACAAGTAATTTTTCTGACGTCACAATCTCGTCCTTCCTCAGAGCCTCTAATAAGTAGATTGTATCAGGAACGTGGAAGAGGGTGTGGGGGTCTACTTCTTTGACGCCGGTGCCCTCCATTTCAACAAGTGAGGAAATAAGTAAGTTGCTCTACAAATAACTCGTGAATGATATACGGTTCAGGACAAGATTCCCGACCTTCCTTGGTTCCCTTTCACTGTCTGGGACCTGGTGGTCGACCCCGAGTACTACGGAAATCCAAGACAAGGACAACAGACAGACAGAGAGAAACACATTCTCTGTCCCTCTTTCCTCATGACCACCCGTCTCCTTTCACTCAACAAACGCCCTTCGTCCGTCAGTCTGAACAGGTAGACCTTTCTTCTGTTCTTCTGTCTTCTAGGTCTCCCTCTCCGAGAACACTTGGTACTAACCTCAATCTAAATCAGTTATCCTTTACCCGGCAGATCAGTGTCTCGACAAGATCCGAGGGGCGAAGACAACCTACTCACCCAGGTACGAATCAGGGGACCACCAATACGGGACCCCGATCTGAAAAACCAACAGTCCAGACGAGAACATCCACCAAAGAACGTCCCAGGTCGTCCCAGGACGACTGATTCTTGGTCTCTCTGGACGTAAACTTGGAACTTGAAGACAGTGATGGTCACACTAGAAACCGTTCAGCGAATTGAAGATAAGTCGGAATCACATAAATAAACATTTACTCGGATGGAATTTCCCAAGAACCCTCTTTAGTCATTCTATCATATTCATTTCGTGAGTCGTGTCACGGACCGTTTATCATTCGCGAGTTATTTACCACCGACGACGACGATGACGATAAAATAATAATAAGAAAAGGGACGGACGTGTTTACGATAACCCTGGAAGGTACCGGTTCTCCAACATCTCCCTCCCCCTACGGACGTAGACCCGTCCACACGAACCGTACCCACAACCACCCCCTTAGACAAGAAACCCCTTTCCGGATCCGGAACTAAAACAGTCGAACCGAAACCCCGTCCCTACAGACTGGTACCTTTCCGCGTTCCGGATCCACTCGTTACAGGTCGGGTTGTACTTGTATGAAAAATCCAAGGTGGAAGGAACAAATCGGTGTCAATAGAAGGAAAGTCACCTTCACACGTTCAATCTCATTCTCTTCGTCTCCTTTTCGGTCTCCTCGTGACTCAGGAACGAATTAGTTAAACCCTTGTGTTATACCATATCGTCTCTCTAGTACCCAAGTTTAGGACGGGTTGAAGTGGTAGAATAATCGACGCAATCACCGAAGTTGTCACATAAGTCGGTTCTTGTCTCCGACAAGAAGACGGAAAGGTAGTAAACTTTGTCTTATTACACTGGGTGGAACGTCAAACTTGTAACAACATCTCTAATACTTGAGAGTAATTACGGAAAGGATGACGAAGGGGGGTGGGGGAGTACACAATAACCGAATTTAGGATTGGAGGTCTGAAGAGAAAACCCCATCAATTCGGTCGATTTAAAATTTTAAAATAAAAGTATGTTAAAAATTTCTAATTAAAAATGAATGTTAATAATATTTTATAACTGATATAAGGGATACAATATGTCATCATATAGGAACTCGATAGAATATGGACCATAAAATATGGAGGGTGAGGGGACCGGGACATAACGGGTGGAGGGGTATGTGACCCTTGGTCATCAAACAAGAGAGCCTCAGACGAAGAAAATACAAGTGATCACACAATATAAAAACATAAATAAATATAAAAAACCGGTACGGTGTGTCGAACGTCATAGAATCAAGGGACTGGTCCCGAACTTGGACCCGGGAGCGTCACTTTCGTGACTCAGGATTGGTGATCTGGCGGTCCCTTAAGAGTATAAGAGTATCAAAAATCTAAGGTGTATATTCACTATAACATATGATAAATAAAAAGAAACACCTCGGTCGATTTAAAAGTCTAAGAGACAGGAGAATACAGAAATCTAAGAAAAAAAAAAGTTAAACAAAGTTTTAATCCGTAAAAATCCGACGACTCAAAAAATTACTTTTTGGACTCCAGTCTGTTGAGGTTTCCCAACGTAAACCCAAGTCTCCCATCATCGGACGATATAAGGATGATTAAAAGGAAGGTCGAACCGACACCTGATGAGGGACCAGACTACCCTGGGAACCGGTGTCTCCTCGTCCTTTATCACTGATGTAACGGGTGTCGAATATGTTCAAGGACAACGGAAAACGAAGGAAATAGTTCTTTTCTCACTCCCATAACCCCGTGTCTGGATACAGAACCCTCAGGTCCTGATTTCCCAGACCCAAGGACCCCCTCCCAAGAAAACCTTGGACGTTCCGTCCTCTACCTGTCAGTTCACTTTATAGAGTACGACTTAGACTCGACGAATTGAAACGGTAGGAAAAGTTTGGAAAGAGACTCCACTCCGTAAACCGATGAAATAAGACAGAAGGAGATGGTTCAAGTCTTTACTTGGTGCGTGCCCCAGAACTATCCTCCGATATTAGGCCCGACGGGTGACTGGCACAGAAAGTGAAGGGACACGGAGATGAGTTCCAACTTGTTCTAGACATCACCAGAGAGGAAAGTCTCCTTTTGGGTCAAGTACGTCGCCGAAGTGTTGATGACCGACAACTTCGCCGTCCGTGCCTTACCACAGGGGGAGTAGGCCGCGGACGTGAGGGTGAACGTCAGAGTTTCCTTGCGACTCGTCCATTCACTTCATCACCAAACTCCCGTCACCTCCCTCCACCTCTCACTACTTCCTCTCTATCACCCCGTCACAAGGGACTCGGGATACCTCGGAAACGGACATCGGAAGTGGGGAGATCCACCAGGTGGGGTCCTTACTGGAGGTCGTAACATTGCGAGAAATCTGGTCTGTCGTTGAGGAAGATCTACTCTCCGAACCGAACCTCGTTTAAGATCCCCTCTCACCTCTCATCCGGGTTGAAAGGGACATGTACCCCTTTGGGGAAATCTATGACGTCTTTTCTTCACCCGATTCACACTCAATCCACCGGTACTATATACTCAATCCTTTTTCGTATGAAACGTATTCTGTGCTATGACGGTAGACGGTTTTTTACAAGGTATTCTTTATGTGTTTAATTGACAGATTCAACATCGTGTGTCGGACGGGTCAACCCACCGGAACATCTGTAATCGTAGACCTCAACGACGGACAGTCACAAAGGGTTGTACCACCTCCGTGGGACTCTCTAAAAAATTTTCGTATAAATCAACAGAGAGAGAGAAGTGAACAAGGTAATGAAGACGGAAATTTATAAGAATGTGGAAATGAAGTCTCTGTTTCGTTTGGAAGGGTACTGAGACGACAGGAGACAAGACAGACTAAAGTGAAAACGGAAAACATTGATTTCAGGACTTTCTCTTCACATATAAACGAGAGAGGAACTTTACCAGACGAACGAGGGGACATCGAAGAAGCTCTTGTTATCACTGTGGGAAGGTCGGGTCGTTCAGAAGGGAGTATAAGAGAGTGGAACATCTGACAACCTGTTATAAACTGTCGTGTCAGTGAAACAGAATTTCAAAGAAACACTGTGGTAAAGGGTGGAGGACATGGGGTGACTTGCGTGGGAGACGACTGGGATTAAGAATGAGGAATCACCATTATAAGGGTCCCCGGGACGACAGACAGACGGGCAACCGAACCTCTCGAACAGATGACGACATCAACAGGTATTAACACACCGACATCGAGGTCCAAAGAACAGAACAGGGGAGAAAAAAAAAAAACGGGAGTCAGAGAGACCCCGTCTCCTTGACATCCACAGGTACATATACAACAAAGGACATGCAGTCTATAACCTTTGAACTAAGTCATAGAAGGAAGTAGAGGTATTTACATAAAGACAACAACTATACCTTCGAGGAAGGAGGACTGGAGTCTACAACAGGTGGAACCTCAATGAAAACCGAGAAGAGGAGTAATCCTCGATGTCAATTAGTAGGGAGTCAGACAGAGTCCCCCAATTAGTCACATACCGGGAAATAAAGGTAAGATGTTGATGAGACGAGTGGGTACGGGGGAATTAAAGTCGTCATCGAAAGATCTGCCAGAGATCGGAGATTAAGAAAGAAACGAAGTGGTGACCATGACGGAATAAGTGAATTGATAAAAGGTAGGACAGTAAAGAAAAAAAAGTCTTATATAAGTGGGGAGGGGCGGAAGTCCGTCCGATGTCGATTCGAAAAAACGGACCGTAAACTTTGAAGAACGGTCAACCTAGGACCTAGAAGGAACCGAACATACCAAGAGATCAAGGAGAGAAGACCGGCCGGTAAAAAGAGTTGTTCGTTTCTTAGTGACTAACACGGAAGTATGAAGACGAGACACCAGGGAAGTCAAGGTTTTCTCCGGAAAGAATTGCGAAACAAGTAGGTGCAGGTAGTGATGTACACTTTAGGATCATTCGAACGAGTGGGGTCCTTAGGGACTGGACTCGGGGTGGGTAACTCTAGAAGAGATAAAATATAGAAGAGTCGTAAAATATAAGTCAAATAGTCTAGTTAAAAACAACAGAAATACGACGACACGGGAACACATAGTTTGGGACCCGGAGTTGATGTAACATCAAAAAGATCCGTTCTTAGTGTACAAACTACAATCACCATCACCACCATAAAATTTCATACAACTTTATTCATCCATGTTCGAATACCATTTTTGAAGCGAAATAAAAGATCGGTTCAGCTTCGAGATCCCACTTTAAGAAAGGTGGGACTCCACAGATAATCAAAGGAAGACTTTAAGAAAGGTCAGGCCTCCTAAGTGTCGACGAGAGACTACAGGGACTCCCATCCTCCTCCATCAGGGGAGAGAGAGGGGTCGTCACCACCAGCACGACATCACTTCTCTGTAACAGCATCCTGACCCCTTCGTGTCCTCCTTCCGTACACTACCTTCTCCCACTTTCCCGAAAGGTCTCGGCTCCTAGGTCCTTCCCGTACCCCGAGAATCGACGTCTCACGGACACTCCGACTCGTCCCTCTCCTGAACCCCGTCCTCTCTTCGGGTGTTGAGGAGTAAGAAAAGGGAGGGGAGGACGTCGCCCTCGTCCTACTCTTCTGTTCACGGCATTTCCTTCTCGACTTTATGACCGTCTTCGAGGCCGTGCTAAACCTCGCCCGTGCCGACGATTAGCTTGACTAAGCCTTTTCTCTTTTCGAGTTCGCCCTCGTCCACTCCTCCTCGGGGGTCTCGAGAGCAAGTCAGAAAAAGAGGGGGGTAGTCACAGTCGAAACAGTGGAAGGACGGGTCGTGATACCCGAGGTTCAGGACGGATGATCCGTAACCCACACCACGATGACTACCGAAGTTTGAACCCCTCGAAAATCGAAGACCACCAGAGTTCGAATTCGAATTATAATATACAGACTCGGGTAGGGACCTCAAAGAGTGAATACTTTAGAGTCCTCCTCGGACCGGAAATGATAAAACCTCTCGAAGAGTCCAGTAAGTCTACCCATAGTGAAAACTGACTCTCGAACTCCCAAGAGTAAACTGGGAATTTGTGAATATCTGAAAAAAAAAAATTATGAAGTTCAAAGGAACTGATATTTTCCTCCTATAATTATCTTGCATGGAGTATTCCAACACTCCTAATCTACTGAATCACATATATTTCTCGAATCTTGTCACGGACCGTATGTCATCCCGATATCTTCATAGTCGACGATCGTAGTAATAACTATGAGAAACGAAGGGATTTCACAGACAACGTCGTGGGACGTATACTGTCACTCGTTTTTGATAATTAACTTACCTACTACTCGGTCTTCACAAGAAAGACCAGGTCCTTATCGTCGACAATGAAGGTACGAAGTCTCCGAGTTCAATCTCTACCAAAAAGAAATAAAGAGGTTTGAGGCGAAGTGGCAAGTCGGGGTCGTGTTTGGGAAGAGAACACCCGACTTATCGGACTTAAAGGTGGAGACTCTGACCCGTCGAAAACGACATGTATTCCTGGAATAGGAATATCAGTTTGACAGAGACGGTAGGGTCCGGATTAGGGGGTCAACTCGTAGAAAAGGGTAAAGACTAAGTCTCTTTACATTCCCCTTTCCTTCATCCGTCCCCTACGTCCGTCCGGACAAACTTACATCAGTTCTCCGTCCTTACAGAGTATCAGATCAGATACCAAAGGGTGGAAAAAACGTAATCCCCTGTGTACCTTTTATTGCAAACATGTCGTGTGACGACGCTTACACAGACCGACGAACGACGGACTCCCCCACTCGAAACTCCGGGACCAGTACGATCCGGTTGGATTTACGGGGTTCCCAGTTAAACTACCCCTAACACCGGGTTCCGTGTAAAATATAGTACACGGAGAACTCGATTCAGTCTGGAGTCAAATTTAGGGTAGGGACAAGAAAAGATCGGTCCACTGGAACCCAATCATTGAGTAACATAAGGAAAGTTTGGAATCTAAGGTATAAACATTTTGTATCTATTATTGTAAAAGAGGAAGTTCCAACAACACTACTAATTGACTCCACTATATTCATCTTTCCGTCACACGTATCATCAGTTTTCGTGTGTGACACTTAGGGTCGAGACGGAGAATAATCGACACACTGGAGTCCGGTCAGTCAGGAAGGTACGGAGTCAAAGGAGAAACATTTTATGGAGTAAACATGGATAGAACTTACAATAAACCTGGTATTTTCATAACTGACAATCATGACATTCAAAACAATACCTCGACTTATGTATTCTTTCCAAGTGTTTTACCATCGACAACCATAGTAACAAAGATTCGATACATGTCACTATTGAGTTCATGACTAATCGAATGACAGAACACTTTGAAACAACATGTACTGACTACTTTTAGTTCAATAGTTCTTTTTCAAGGCACGGAGAAATCCCCCCCTATAGGACTAAAGAGGGGTGGAAAGGGTGTCTAGTTCTAGGTCGTTCGACGGTACCTCGACCTCGACTACGGTAAGTTGCAAGACGACTCCTGTTGCGACCTGAACGACGTCCTCTTCCTAGGGCGTGTGTAGAAACGGCTCGGACAGTTGGACTCACTCCGTTCAAGGGGTGATGAAAGACTCGTTACTCGGGACGGACTTTACCTTTATCCCAGACTCATCCGGTCCTTTCCCAACCCCGTGTCCCACATGTTTTGGACCCCCTCAGACCGTTCCGATCATCTGACCGAGTACCACTACCGAGTCGTCTCGTCCCACCAGGTCCCGGGCCGTCGATACTTACTCAGACCGCACCGGTTCGGTCTTTTGCCCCTCAGTTCTCACGGCCACTTCCCACGCGGACAAACCGATCATTTACCAACAACATTAACATGTCCAAAATATACAAATCCAAGGTCTAATGGACCTTAAGTATAGGTTCGGTTACCTAAAAAGATGATACTCCGCCTTCGACCTCAGGGTGGACATGGTGTGGAACCTCCTCAAACTCCTCCTGAAATTGGAATATCAATGGTTGACGTACTTCATATTACGATTTCTGTGTTAAAAGGTGGCTCGTCGACAGGCGGACGCCCTGGACCCTCCCCGGTAGGACGCCGTGCGGGCCGCCGTCCGTCTCTTGTAGCCGATACTGGGACTCTGCCCGTGGGTAGACGGGCTCAGTGGGTTTAGCCTCCTGAAAATGGCGAAGAGGACCCTTCTGCCACTCTTCGGCCCTGCCCACCCCTCCTCTCTCCCCGGTCCTCTCCGTGTCCATATTTTCGGACCTCTTGACATCTAATCCTACCGGGACCCCCGATGGCCCATCTGATATCCTCGTTTTGACCTCCATCCGTGTCCGACTCCAGGTACACGAACACCGATCTTAGCAAGGTCCTCAATTTCAAAATAAGTGGTTCGGAAAGAACTTACCATCCTGCCCTTAGTCCATGATCGACAGACAAATTTTTGATTTCGAAGTGTTCCCCAGAAGGAGAGGACCTGAGGGTGACACACCGTAACCTCGGACCCGTCGTCCTCATGTCACACCACAGACCGAAAAAGTCTTCTTACGTCCACCTCCTAGTCTTTTTACCTTAACGGAGACTTTAGGGGTCAGACGGACGGGGACGAGAGACGAAGAACTACCGTCGTCGGTTTGTCAGTGAGTCCAACTCCCTACCGGTCCGACGGAACAAGGACGAGGTGTTCGGATATTGGTACTGACTTGACGAAGGACGTGCAAAGGGTCTAAGACTGGAATAGGGATACCGGCGGGAGGACCGTCGTCACGGCGTCCCGGTTCCGGGGTGTCACTACGACGACCTTAGGTGACTGGGTTCGTAAGGTCCTCTTATAAAACGTAGACTTCCTTAGGGGAAGGGGAACGGGACCGGACCCGTCCAGGAAGTCGGGGAAGACAGGAGGAAAGAGGGACCGTCACCTGTTGTAGGAGTAGGGTCTCTTGGCCCGGGTGAACAGGGGTCTTCACGTCGACTTCCTTGACGACCTCTTTAACCTGGACCACTCGCGGTACGCCAGATCACCCCGGGCCTGAGCGGCTCAGGCGGACGACGCGGCCCTCTAGTTACGAGAAGCCGTCTTCGACCGCGTCGGCGGTGGCGGTGTTGGTGGCAGTGACTTGTTCTGACACAGGTCACCCCTCGAGGGTCGTCCCGGGGCTCCCCTACACCGACACGACCTCGTCCGGGGTGTCCTCCTCGGTCTTCTGTTACCCCTGTCTCCACTCTCTGTCAGTGCCCGTCCGTTCCCCGACCCCGAGCCCTTTCCCTCCCAATTCGACTTTAGGGTGACACCCTCGTAGGAAGGGATTAAGACTGGGATCACCCGTTCGTTTTCGGGACCCTTCCCAGTGTGAAACTACGTATGGATCTCTACCATAAGTTTTATGAATTATTAGGTAACTCTGGTTTTAGATAGTCAGTCTCATCTTCAATCGACAACAGGACCTCCCCCGAGGACTCCCGGTGACTAAACCTAAAAGTCGATGACCTAACACTCGTCTAAGTCCCTGAAAGTCTATGACTCCAGGTCACCGACAAATGATTGTCATTCTTCATAAAACCATAAAACTTGGACCATACCGGCAGAACATGTATGGTCAATTTATAATCGAGTTGAATGGGTAGTACATCTCTCCGAGAACCTCGTTCAATCCAATACCACATCATCTTATCTTTTCTTCTTGGAATTTCTACCAAACCCGAGTACCGAAACTGAGGTCGACCGGTTTAGATGTCCGGGTAGGGTTCTACCTTCCGGAGTATAATTTTTCTGCGACCCCCTTCACTAAGAGAATGGACTCAACGACAGGTAGGAGAGGTGAAGTGACCCCAGTCTTGACAGTTGAGTCCTCCCGGACAGTAGGTATGTCAGGTCTTTCAACCTTCAAGAGAAGTCTCCGTTTCCCCGGTTTAACGTCCCTTACCGGGTGAGACACAATCCAACCGCCTCTCACCCCGGCACCGGCTCCAGTCTAAGTCGGGAATCTCCCGAAGCACAGGCAACACTGAAAAGGGTCGAGGGACACACCGTCAGTCGTAGGGTAAACATAGGTAGGGGTGAAGACCCGACTCCGTCACGTCTCAGTGCGGGTCACCTGGTCAACGTTGTCGAAGATCTCCAAAGTTTTTAAAGATCCCAAGTACAAGGTCTTTGAGTCTAATCCCTTTATACTCGACAGAATTTTCAGAGTTAAACATTTTCAAAGTTCCACCTCCAACTTGTCTGTACAAACCCTCGGAGACTAAATTTAAGAAACGAGAGTAAAAAGGACAGACATTCGAATAAGAAAGACGAACAGGACGAACGAAGTGAACGTACTATACTTTGTTTTATGTAACTGTCTACCCTTTTATGGACCCAGATCTCTCAACATCGTCTCTTCCGCTACCGTGGGGTGAGGTCATGGGAACGGACCTTTTAGGGTACCTGTCTCCTCGGACCATCCGACGTCAGGTACCCCAGCGCTTCTCAGCCTGTACTGACTCGTTGAAGGGAAAGTGAAAAGTGAAAGTACGTAACCTCTTCCTTTACCGTTGGGTGAGGTCACAAGAACGGACTCTTAGGGTCCCTGTCCCCTCGGACCACCCGACGGCAGATACCCCAGTGTGTTTCAGCCTGTGTTGACTTCACTGAACCGTCATCGTCGTCTCTCAACATCTGGGAATTAAACACTCCAACGCTGAATAGATTAATAACTAATTAGTCCCACATCCCCAAATATTAGGATAGAAATAGTCTGAGTGGACCACTTTCGAAAAAAAAAAAATTTTTTTTCTTAAGGTAGAAATCACTAAACCAAAGTCCAAGAGATTATCTATCGGTCCCAAATCTCGATGATCACATATGTTGTCTCTTCCGTTACCGTGGGGTGAGGTCATGAGAACAGACCTTTTAGGGTACCTGTCTCCTCGGACCATCCGACGTCAGGTACCCCAACGACTCTCAACCTGTGTTGAGTCACTGAAGTGAAAGGGAAAAGTGAAAGTACGTAACCTCTTCCTTTACCGTTGGGTGAGGACACAAGAACGGACCTCTTAGGGTCCCTGTCGCCTCGGACCACCCGACGGTAGATACCTCAGCGTGTCTCAGCCTGTGCTGACTTGGTTGAATCGTCGTCATCGTCGTCGTCGTCGCATATGTTTTGAATGACAACGAAGACAAATCAGCTATTCAGCACAGGTAGAGAAAACGCTGGGGTACCTGACATTGGGTGGTCCGAGGAGACAGGTACTTTAAAAGGTCTGTTCTTATGACCTCACCCAACGGTAAAGGAAGAGACCCCCTAGAAGGGTTGGGTCCCTAACCTGGGTACAGAGGACGAACCGACCGTCTAAGAAATGGTGACTCGGTGGACCCTTCGTGTAGCTGCATCAAATCAGGATGGAAAACAAGTGGAGTTTAGACTCTCGACCCTACGCAGAGTTCACACGACTGTCGGACACGAAACCCGAGACTCAACAGTCACAGTAATAGACTGAACATCCCCGTCTGAAAAAGATTTTACAAGTTCGTCCAAGAGAAAAAGAGATTGTCTACTGAGGTTTTACGGAGGGGGTGGTTGGGACCTTGGGTGACCTGGACGTGGAAGGAACAGACTCGTTCTTAGCGGAGGTCTAGGGGGGTGAGACTTTGGGTAGTTACTATCGTTCGGAGGTTCGGCTAAGGAGTTCGGGTCTTTTCGCCTTCTTCTACTCGAAAACCTTTTTAGTGGAGACGTCGATCCCTCACTCGGGAACGTTGCGAACGAGTCACTGTTACCGTAGTTGTCTCACAGGGAGTACCGGGGGCTGTGTAGGGGGTGACCGCGGGGTGAGTCACCGCACCCGGCGGCGTGCAGTCAGGAGAAGTTCTTCCGGTCTTTGCCCCAATTCGAGGTCTCCTCGGGTCTGTCCCGGGACCTCTTACCACTCCTGGTACCGTGTCGCCTGAGAGGGTACAGAGGGCGGTCGCAGCTCCTACTTGCTGTGAGGGCCTTCGCCGACTCCTCGTCCTCGACATCAGTTTCGCTTCCCCTCTCCAGGGGGGTCGTCCTCCTTCTCTGTCCACTGGAGCGGACTCTGAAGAGAGAGAGGAGAATACGAAAGAACGAAACGAACCGTCGGTCGTGGAGGGGTCAGTCGACACAGGTATCACCGGGGACACCTACGGTCATCATCGCAACTCCGACCGAGGTGTCGCGTGTGAACCCGGACCGTGTGCTCGTGACCGGACCCCTTAGCCCGAAACTCGTTCACAAAACTCTCCCGGTCGAACACAGACCGGGATTCCCGAGAGAAACCGGGAATCCCCTTATGTTTCGACATACACTATTTTACCAAGGATGGAAGTAAAATCAAGTAAGTAAATAGTTTATAAATATAGTCCGTAATAACATCCGTGATGACACACACCCCCCCTTTAGTAATTTATTTTGTCTCTTCAGGGAACATCTCCTCAATCTGACTTTCGTTTATTCATTTAACATAGAGTATAATCTTCACCACCTCTTTTCAGGTCGTCCCTTCTCCCTGCCCTACGACTCCATCTTAATCTCTCCCACCGGTCCCTTCCGAAAGACTCCTCCACTGTAAACTCATTTCTAGACTTCCTCGGTCTCCACACTCGAAAACCCCATAGACCCTTTTCCTACAAGGGTTTTTTTATCTGGTCGTTCACGTACCCGGGACGCACACCTTTGTACGAACGCACAGACTCTTTGTTCTTAGACACCCGTGTCGTTTTACTCGGTCCCCCAGGATCCTCTACCATAAGTCCCGAACAGTGGTTCCTCAGGAATCACGTACAGGTCGTGTCCGACGAGTGACTCTCCTTACTCCGTCTGAGCCCTCGTCGTGCCTTTCTCAGGTACCGGGTGACCCCTCTGATCTACCACAGGACTCCACGTCTCTACGGGGTCACGACCTGTCACACACCAATACACAGTCCCTTACTCTCGACTCTCCCAACCCTTCCGAAGTACTCCCCTGTCACGGACTCGACCGGGACTCCTACTCGTGTCCCACTTTTCGTCGTTTCCCGAGGTCGGCACCATACACCTTGGTTCCTGTCTCACGGACACTCGTTGTCAAACCTCTCCCCGAAGGACCTCGTAGTCCTTGGTTGTGTGTCCCGCTCCACCCGGACTTACACGTCCCAGAGGCAATGGTCTGTCTCGTCAAATCAGGGCCACCCTATACCTTCGGGTCGAGTGAACCGTCCCTCCCCGGAGGGGACCCAAAACGAAGAGTACAGAACAATACACCACCCAAACCTGACACACCAATTGTGTACGAAAAGAGACAAAACGAACGAAGGACGGATTGTGAAACAAAGTTCGTTATGGAAGGGAAGGGTAGACCGGGTTCGAACGGACATAATCTCGTCCTCCTACCATATATCCCAGTCCTTGAACTCGGACTTTATCCCACACACACATACATAGATACATACTTTATCCCATATACACATACATACATACTTTATCCCATATACACATACATACATACATACATACATACTTGAACTCGGATATATCTCAGTCCTTGAACTCGGACTTCATCGTGCACACATACACACTGAACTCCGACTTCATCCGACACACACACACACACACCTTGAACTCAGACTTTATCCGAGACACACACACACACACACACACACACACACACACACACATTGAACTCAGACTTCATCTGACATACACACACACACCACTTGACCTCGGACTCCATCCGAAACACACATAGACACACCTTGAACTCGAACTTCATCCGACACACACACACACACACACACACACTGAACTCGGACTTCCTCCGACACACACACACACACAGTCCTTGAACTCGGACTTCCTCCGACACACACACCACACACACACACACACACCACACACACAGACACACACTGAACTCGGACTTCCTCCGACACACACACCACACACACACACACACACACACAGTCCTTGAACTCGGACTTCCTCCGACACACACACCACACACACCCACACACACACAGTCCTTGAACTCGGACTTCCTCCGACACACACACCACACACACCATACACACACACAGTCCTTGAACTCAGACTTCCTCCGACACACACCACACACACACACACACACTGAACTCGGACTTCCTCCGACACACACACCACACATACACACACACACACAGTCCTTGAACTCGGACTTCCTCCGACACACACACCACACACACACACAGTCCTTGAACTCGGACTTCCTCCGACACACACACCACACACACACACACACACTGAACTCGGACTTCCTCCGACACACACCACACACACACACAGTCCTTGAACTCGGACTTCCTCCGACACACACACCACACACACACCACACACACACACACTGAACTCGGACTTCCTCCGACACACACACCACACACACACACACTGAACTCGGACTTCCTCCGACACACACACCACACACACACACACACCACACACAGACACACACTGAACTCGGACTTCCTCCGACACACACACCACACACACACACACACACACACTGAACTCGGACTTCCTCCGACACACACACCACACACNCACACACACACACACACACTCCTTGAACTCGGACTTCCTCCGACACACACACCACACACACACACAGTCCTTGAACTCGGACTTCCTCCGACACACACCACACACAGACACACCTTGAACTCGGACTTCCTCCGACACACCACACACACACACACTGAACTCGGACTTCCTCCGACACACACCACACACACACACACACACACTGAACTCGGATTTCCTCCGACACACCACACACACACACACACTGAACTCGGACTTCCTCCGAGACACACACACACACACACACACACACACACACACACTCTGAACTCGGACTCCATCCGGCACACACACGCGATTCAACGAAGTCAGCAGCACAGGGTGGTCCGAGGAGATAGGTACACTAAAAGGTCCGTCCTTATGACCTCACCCAACGGAACGGAAGAAGGTCTAGAAGGTTGGGTCCCCAGCTTGACCGCAGAAAATACAGAGGACGTAACCGTCCGTCAAAGAAATGGTGATACGGTGGACCCTTCGGGGCTTCAATTAATCCGTCTGAACTCAAGCTTAGGGTAGAAGAACGGTCGACCCATAGGACCCCGTATAGTCAATTGGAGACTAAGATAAGGAATAAAGACTGTACTCCGATCACTATGAAGGAAACGCCCCGAAATTCCTAACCTTCGTCGGATATATTTCGTGAACCATATATCGCCATCCACCATCGTCAATAACAACAGTAGACAACTCGATATAGTCCGTGTCGGTTTGTCGTGACACGTGATTTTTACTCTCTAGGACGGTATCCCTTTATCTAGACCTATGGGCCGAGTACGTCGGACTCCCGGGTGACGAACCCCGACTTCAGACAAAGAGAAGGTGAGAGAGTCGATGGACCATGGATCCTTATAAAAACGTGTCGGAATCACCTCAGAGTGTTTTCGTCCACAACTAGGAAATGTTTACTCCGTGTCGACCGAAAGCACTAAATTTAACTCCACCATTACAATCTCCGTCTCGGTCCAATCCCGTGCCTATACAACCGAGTCTGTGGACGAGAGTGTCCACACTGAACAAAAGACCGACTCCATATACACTGAAACTCGAGAACTCGTGAACCGAGTTCTGAACATCCTAAGACCTAACACCAACCCTTAACCTATCCATCTATCTCTCAACTTCTAAAGTCTCGTCTACTTTCAATACAGGGACCCTACTAGTCAGAAGTAAACGGAGACTTCCCGAAGGACGACATTGGTCTGGAAGAGAATAAGTATGAATTATCATAGGAGATATTCATTTTTTCATAATGGAAGTGAAATCCTTTTCTCTTCGGTTCCGAATTTATCCTTTTCCCTGGGTATAAAGTCTCGGGTCATATCTTGGGTCCCTTAGAACTGAGGGGTAGGACCCTTCCAGAGTAGAGAGACCTAGACGACCTTTCAAAGGGGGTAGGAGTTGAAACTGATCGAGACGATCTATAGAGTCCCACACCGACTATGTCGGGAATAGGCCAGGGTCGGAGGGGACTGTGGTAGGGGTTTCTTACTTCGATCAACAACGGTCGGTACACTACCTATCCCACACACTGACAAATAGATTTCTCCGTTCCACCCACCCGAGGGGTTCTCCGTCTCATCTGAGGGGCTATTAACTCCGAACTTTAATCTTCGTCTAAGTCCCAGAGCACTCGGTCGGTCTCACTCCTCCAGAACCATAAAGGGTGACCTCAGTTCACTGTGATTGATCTTACTCAACACCCGACAAAAGGAAGTTCTTATGGGTCTTCCTACCCTTCCTTTTACGTCACAGACGAGGAACGCGATGGGCGGCAGAAGGGGGTTGAAGTAGTCTAAGAGAGGTGGTGGACTCTGGGTAAAGGGATCTCTTCCCCGGACGACCGGAGAGGTGGGTAGGAGGGGCTCGGGAGGGTTCCGTCGACGGAGTGTGACACCGTACAGTCCCCAACCCCCAAAGACATGAGTCCGAGTGAGACACACAGGAACCGTCCGCACTGGTTGCCGAAACCTTTTGTGTGGCTTTCACCTAGACTGAGTCTTACATCAAACCCAGAGCCGTCACCTGACCGGAAACTTCGAACGTCCATTCTCGGGAACAGGGTCTCGAAACGGCCGTCGAGACGATGGAGAGGTAAATTAAAGGAAGGTCGACGTCTAACTTGGAGGAGGCCGACTAGAGTCAAAAAAGGAAAGGGATGGGGACGATAAAGGACTCCGGTGAACAGACACCAAGACCATCGAGAACTGACAATCCGGACTAGACTGACGTCCCCTCCTCACCCCGAGTACGAAGTGTCCCAAACATCTCGACTTACCCGAGGTCCCCCACCCCGGTCGGTCCTGACACAACGGGTCCCTTCGGTCAAGGGTGGGTGAGGGGTCGGGTATCTATTGGGTCAATATCTACCAAAACAGGAAACGAAAAACCCCACAGTATCGTTACCGGAGAAATCTTCACACCACACCCTCATTCTTTACTCGTCTATTCTTCCAACCACAACTGAAATAAGACTGTCTCCGGGATCGAGAAGATGGTAGGAACTAGACCCTTCCCCACCCAAAGAGAAGGGTAAGAAAGTGGATTTCCCTCCTATAGACTCTCGTCTTGGAAGTTCATAGAAGGTTCAGATTCTCAAATGACTTAGAGACGAGACACAACACAGGAGACGTTCTATGGTCCCTCACACCCTGAGAACCTTTACCCTCTGAGAGCCACGGTGTTTCCCTTTTACTGAATAGGACTTCCGACTGGAGCACCAAGGAGGTGTACCGCTGACCTACCTAGGACCAACGTCTCGTCCCCTTCCTCAACGTCCTGTCGTGGTCTTTTGACACAGAAACAAACTTAACGGAGGTTCCGTCCGACCCACATCCAAGATAACCCAAGAGCGAAATGGGATCGCGACGGGGAACCCGGACCCGACGGGGGGCTGGTGTCGTTCCGGGTCGGAAGTCACCCCGAACTCTAAAAGGGGCGTTTCGGCGTCTATACAGGATCGAAAGAGAGAGAAACAACTTCGGGATCTCATTTTTCCCCTCACCTACCCATTTGTGTGAATGATCCGTATCTCTTCTCCGTCTCCAAAGTCTTAGAATGTCCTACGACGATCGGACCAGGACCCAACTTTAAGGACTGAGGAAAGTTTCTGTTTCACGGACCTTTGAGTCAATCCTCACCCCAATAGTGTGACAGGGGCGAATCGGGTACTGATTTTCACCTTCCACATAACCCGAGGAGAGAGGTGTTTCCTGTAAGAAGGGTCGACACTCGGTCTCCTCGTTCGGTCCGGTCCGAGACCGATCGGACGGAGAAGTGTGACGAACGGAAAGACGTCTCGTACGGTTTCGGTGGTCATAGAGACCCAAGGACGAATGACACCTTTGTTACGGGAACCTTCCGTAAAGGAGAAATTGAGTCACCAAGAGTCTTAAAGTCCCAAACTTTGTCCTCTAAATCTTGAATTTGGTGTCTTAAAAAAGAAAGAAAGAGAGAGAGAGGGAGGGAAGAGAGGAGGGAGGAATTGTGACACCACCATTCATGTATTTCCTTCTAAAAGGAATAATTAATCTGACCCTAGTATACTGACATCCTATTTCTTGGAACTTTCTTAAAGACCAATGATTAGGGTAGGGGAAGGGGAGGACAGAGACCCAAATAGAAAAGATTACTAAAAGACTCGTTCAATCTCGACGGGATAAAAGATACCCAGTAAACGAGTTAATTAATTAACTCGTTCCGTGACAAGATTCGGGACTATTCTACAGACAAGAGTACCTCAAATAGAAGATCTTTCCTCTCTATTTACAATTTGGTCATTTGTTTTATGAATATCTAACCCGACAGACGAATCCGGACCCATTGAACCTCTCTCCCAACTTTTTTACGGTCGGTACTAACTCAGTGAACACGAAAAAAAGACATTTTATTCCTTTATCCCTAGATCAAAACCACAACATAGGATAGGGTAACTCGAGTACGAAGAGTCTCGAGTAGGAGGATATCATATTGTAATCATTAAATATTATAATTTCACTCTGTAATTTTAAATCACGGAAAATACATTGTTATAAACCCGAGGGGTCTACCGAGTCATTATTTCTTAGCTGGACGGTTACGTCCTCTACGTCCTTTGAAGTCAAGGTAGGGACCCATCTCTTCTAGGAGACCCCCTCCTTTACCGTTGGGTGAGGTCGTAAGAACGGACCTTTTAGGACACCTCAGACCACGTACCTCAGTGTTTCTCAACCTATGCTGAATCACCGACTCGGACGTGTATGTTGTTATAAATGATATATGAACGATAAATAACTCATGAATCACACACGACATGACTCACGAAAGACATATAATTGAGTATTTTAGGAGTATGATAGTGTACCCCTTGTGTTCGGAGTCTCTCCGATTGATTGAACGAGTCCCATTGTCTTACTTACTCATCTTCTCAGTCTAAAACTTGGGTCCATCAGACCGAGGTCTCAAAGAGAGTATCGGTGACCCAACGTTGGAGGAGACAACATAAACCTCTACAGAGGGGTCTAGGTACTACATTTGAACCTCTCCGAAAGGATTATCTTGATGGTAAAGGATGTAAAAATATCCCTGAGTCTAAGAGATTCGGGTCACTGTCTAAAAACATCCCACGTACCCTTGACTTAGGACTTATACTTGACCCACAAGAAAACAAAAAAGGGGTTGTCCAGGACTGGTCGTCCTTATTTCGAGGGTTGGACGATCAATCACTTCCTAATACTAACTAATCCAAGACCAACACGACCCAAAAGACACATTCTGGTACTATTTCAGTCAATACTAAGTCATTTTGTCCTCGTGAGATGAGAGGTTGGTCAGAATTGGAGTTGGAGAATGCGATGATCTCCAAAGAATACGTAAAGACGAGACGATGTCCAACAACCGGACAGAAAATTCGTAAAAACAATAACCTTATTAATATATCGTCATTGACCTCTTCCGTCACCGTTGGGTGAGGTCACAAGAACGGACCTCTTAGGGTCCCTACCGTCTCGGACCAACCGACGGTAGATACCCCAGTGTGCCTCGGCCTGTGTTGACTTCGCTGAATCGTCGTCGTCGTATATCGTCATTATCAAAAATTTCAAACTAACCCTTTTTTTTTGGTATCGGTGTAGTAAGAACCGGTTTCCGAAGATTGATACCACCATGTAATCTTTAACGTAACCTTCGTTAAATTTTTATGATCACGGATACACCCAAGGTCAATATAGTAATAAGAACATAATGATCAGAGTAAAAACGGATAATGGTAGATCAGAAATAGATTATATACTAAAAAAAAGAGGAACGTTATTGGCATAATTTTTTTTTTTTGGGGCAGACGAACGAACAATTTTTTTTAGGTAGAGACAGATTCTTTTTGAAGTGTGTGTATTTCATCTTCACTCTTCATCTAACAAAAAGGTTAAATTTTTACAGAAAGGATTAATTCCTTCATTCCGTACAGGTAATATCTTTTAAACCCTTACTCCGTCTAAAAACACGGAGTTTTTCTTTAACCAAAGAATCTGTTCGACACACTTGGTGTCTCAATTCCTAAGACCCGCCTATACTCTTGTCCGGGAGGAGCACCGGACTGACGAATCTGACACCTTCCTAACTGTTCACGGACTCCACTAGATGGGAGACCCACTTAGGTCATAGGGACCCGTCCCCTCGTCCGAAGTGAAAGGTTCAAGTCAGGAAGGTGTGCCCACTTTACAAAGGAATTCGGAGCACCCTTGTAAAACCAGTCTTCATACAGTACCCAAACACACTTAAAAATCCCCTGCCACTCTTTGGTAAGAGGAACTTCTCAACAACGTTGAGACGGGGACCGTCTCTACTTTGTCGTCTTCACCTACACAATCGGTAAATTTGACGAGTAAAGTGAGGGGAGAGGGAGGGATATAAGTCACCAGCCTGTGGAGGGTTTGCGTCGGCTCCCTTCGGTCGGGACAGAGCTCATGGGAAGGACCTTCCACACTTACCTCTGAGGCTGATGTTGTCGAGTCCATTCCTCACGATATGTCCACGGAGACCCCCTTGGTCCGGAAGGCTTCTTGGTGTCGGTCTGGGACTTGAGGAGGTCTGGGTCCCTGTGACCCGTCCCTCTACAGAGGAAGGAGAATTTATTAAGTAGAATAAAACTTATTCACTGTGTACGAAACCACTTTTTTTCAGTCTTACTCGGTCACAAATCTCCAAAGAAGACACAGAAAGGTCTACATTAGGCATGCATGTGTTCGGTTTTTGAACATGTATACAAGTTCTCACTCGTCCCTTCGGATTGTACGTGTAAGGAGATTTGGTACGGAAAAAAGCCAATTATTATATAGAACCTCTAAGTAGACACGAAAAATAACCGACGGACTACGGGGTGATGTATCCTCACGACAGCGCATGAGTCGGCCGGGAGACGTCTACCTGTAAATCTAACAAAAGTACTTCAACAGTATCAGTCACAACGTCACTCGTTGGTCCATGTTTCGAGTAAAACATAGGGACCCCTCATATAGATGTCTATATGAGAACGATACAACTTCCTTCATAGGTAAATATAAGAACTGTCTATAAAGGTCAGACGAGGTACAATGACTTAAAGTGTGTACTGGAACATTAAAGTACACTAGGTCATGAAGGTGGGGAGAGGGGTACTCTTTCAGATAAGGTCGTCCAGGTTTGTCATTTCACGAACCTACAGTAGAGGACCCGGACTCCCTTACTTCCCGTCCCACCTCGGTTTCCTCTCCTGATCCACCACGAGTCCACCCCGTCCACGTCCCGTCGACAGGAGACTCGTGTCGACACAGGTCGGCAGGGCACCTCCCGCACGTGAGACCTACGGGACAGAAACTTCGAAGGTAGATTGTATGTCCGAAGTCCCGAAGAGAAGGGGATAAAGGATAAGGGTTGACGAAATAAAAGGGAATCGTAGGTAAAGAAAAAAGTATACACACAACTACTTACGTACGGACGTATAAAGGAACGACAGACAGTCACGGATCTTCCGTCCCGAGTACAGACCTAATTGAACATGTCGTAGATTACGTATTGACCCTTACCTAAACCGTGCATGAAACACGAAGTCCATCACTGTAAAATAAGAATAAAATTCTTGGTACATTAATAATTTTATTATGGTTTCCTCTAAATTTTTCCTTTGGTTGGAAAGTGACAAGGTAGTGGAATTGTGGTAACAGAAACAAAGAGATGCAACGGAAGGTACATAAAGTCCGTGTAAAAATTGTCTTACGATTTCGTCTTGAGTACGAGAAAGTATAAAACGAAAAAAGTTACAATTGAAGGTTAGTTACATAATATTAAATGCATGAACAAAGTAACAATCTGTAAACCAATAAAGGTTGAAAATTGTGATATGTATTTCGTCACTTGGGTATAAAAACAGGTTTACGGAGAGTCAGTAAAATTCTCAATAAAAAGATTCTTGTTTGAGGGTCCCTTTCGTAAATGACTTTGTCTACCAAGTACGAAAAAATACCGAGAACTCTGAACGGTGGCCTAACACAACACTTTCCTAATCTGACCAGGCGTCAAAGGAGTCGTCATGTACTAACGTGGTCACAGGGGCGTCGGACGGAGAAGTCAGTACGACCTAAAATAGAAAAACACCAATAACGATAACTAAGTCATCCATCTTTTGTTCTGGAGTAATGGTCACTATGCAAAAAATTTTTTAATAATTGTACCCTCCATTACAAAGGAATCCTTGTATTAAAGATGAGACACCTTAAACCCGTAAAAAGGAATCAGATCACACCAGGGGAGTGACAACGATCAAATATCCGACCCTTCCCCTTCCCTCCAAGGACAAACACAAGTCTCTACAAACACTTCCTGGGTAACACACGCTCACGCAATCCACGTCTTGTTCCTTTCGACTTCTGTACACGGACGGGGTCCTGGACACGTTCTAAGACTGTTTTGTCCGTGTCTCTCTTGGAGACGACTCACGACACGTCGTTCCACTGGACATCGGTCCACACCGGCACGGTCTTTTCTTGAGTAAATCGTCCATCAAAAAGACCCTACAAACAGGATCCGTAGAAAAGGTACTTCGACAGTAGACCTCCGGGTGGTCAGTCCCTCCGGGTCTCTCGTCAAACACCGAAACGGTTCGACGGCATATCAGACATAAGGACCATTACTTCATCAATATAAAAAAGTTCCTTGTAGTTGGATCCCAAGATCAAATCTCCAGTCGTTTGACATTGGACAACGGACAACCGAGTGAACCATTTTTAGACGGACGTTATGTCCTCTGGGTCCAAGTTAGAGACCTAGCCCTTCTAAGGGACCTCTTCCTTTACCGTTGGGTGAGGTCGTAAGAACGGACCTCTTAAGATACCTGTCTCCTCGGATCACCCGTTGTCAAGTACCTCAGCGTTTCTCGACCTGTGCTGACTCACTGATTGCGAAAGTGAAAGTACTCGATTCTCACAAAAATGTAAAAAAAGCTTACTAACTTTTAGTTTTCCTCTTACTATAATTATAAAACATTATGTCTTTAAATATGTTTTAAGGTTAAAACCACAGGTCTTTAACAAAATACCCCTACGTTGTCACGAGTAAGTAAATCCTTAATGGGCACTCGCGAAAGTACTATGTCGTCGTCTCTATTCATCGACGTCACGTCTGTACATCGTGTGTTTTGGATTTTATACACGATAAACTGGAAAATTTCTTGTTCAAACGACTGGGGACTAGATCAGAATTCTTGAGTCCTCTCCCATCCCTTCTCCTTCCCACCTCCCCTACAACAACTGAGTAAGGACCTGACGAGGTCAGTTTACCTCCGGGGTCCGTCCGGAGGACCCTCGATAAGGTTCGGGGGGACAGAGGAGGGGAGGTGGTGGGGGTCCGTCTTCGGAGGACTACGGGAAACTTCTGGCGCCTCTGGACCTCGGGGACCTCGACCACACCCGGTTCACGGCTCCAATGGGGAGGATGGGACGGAACCACTCAGACGGGAAGGTAAGAGGGAGGGGACCCCCTAAGACCGGGGATGGAACGGAACTCCCGAATAGACTAACCTAGTTCGGTCGTCTCACACCAACCCTCAGTCCCACGGAAATCGACGTCTTCCCTCCCTCCAAAATAGGGTCGGACCCACCCAGTGTGGTCGATCCGAATCCCATGAATTTTATCCAATGTCATACGTCTGTCTCCGATCCCGAGAATCTCAAAATTATCTCATATAAATAAACGATTTACCTTTTTGATAATAATACGTATTTTCAATATACACGAGTAACATCTCTTAATATTTTAGACGATTATTACGAATCGACAAACCGATTTACAGACAATACGATTCAGGAACTTTATACCTCTTTCCATACTAATAAGAGTAAAACATCCCCTTTTGTGACTTCTAGACAATGGGTACCAGTAGATCGAAAATTCACCGTCCCAACCTTAAACTGTCACACATTACAGTTTCGGACACAAAACTCGGTGACTCAAGTTTCAGTGGGTATCAGGGTAGACAAGTCTCTAATGGAGAACTACATATGGGAGCCGGGACTAAAAAAAACAACAAATTACGTATTTACAATCTGGTACACGACAAGTTTGGAAGGGAAGTAAATTGTCGTGTGGTACACACACGCATAGAGTACGGTAGTTTGCAAGAAGTAACCGTAGTGACAGTGCCGACACAACAGAAGTCGACATACGTACATGGAATAAAATTGGTAAGAGAACAGCCAGTAAATCTAGTAAAACTTACAAAGTGATACTGTTTGTCGGTCGTCATTCGTAGTAACATCAAATTGTAAACACGTGCAGATTCTAATAAAGAAATGTCACTTCTTCAGAATCCTTACAGAAGAAACCCCGTATACGTTTTAAGACTACGTTTAACGGTTCAACGGGGAATCCCCGTTGGGGTCAAATATACCCCGAAGGGACCACCGAGTCGTCTCTTAGACGCACGTCACGCCCCCTGGGTCCAAGTTATGGGACCTCTTCCTTTACCGATGGGTGGAGGTCATAAGAACGGACCTCTTAGAGTACTCGTCTCGTCAGACCACCCGATGTCAGGTACCCCAGCGTTTCTCAACCCATGTTGACTCGTTGATTGTGAAAGTGAAAGGTCAAATATGAGGGTGGTTATCATTGATTTTTAAGATAAAAATGGTAGAACTAACCCTTCCAGTACAGGTAGACCGGGACCATTTATGACTGATTGGAAACTCTGTATCGTCTTAGTAGAGCCTCTTAAAATTTGTCACGTCTATGACTCCGGGGTAGAGTTTTCATGGTATAATCTGAGACTTTGGTCTGGGTTCGTACTTATAAAAAAATTTTTATGAAGGGGTCACTAGACATCACCCTCGACTCTTGGTGGGACGGTCGGATACACACGTGCGTTTCGAGACTCGGAGAGGAACGAGTAAACACAGATACCGAGAAAGACCAGAGTGTCGTCGAAGAAGTCCATTTCTCACGTTCTTGAGACTAGAAAAAAGATGAACACTACTTTGACATCGAGGGTCTCCAATATGGTGAACGACCTCAGTATAGCCTTGGGTACGACGGTCGGAGGGCGTGAGAAATCGTCCCCGTCCTCCCTTTAGGTGTGACACTGGGTCGCGACCCCTCCAACCCGGACCCCGACGGAAGTGTCCGAGACGGGAGACGAGAACCACTCTGGGGGCCCAATCAACAACTTCTTCTCCAATTCCGATACGTCCAAACCAAAATAGAAAAATTTAGAGGGTTTTGTTTCTTCAGTCAGATTTTGATCAGAGAAAAAAAGGAAAAATTAATAGAAGAATTAATATTAAAAGAAAACGTTAATTTAAATCGGTGGTGGACTTGTGTTGGAGACAAAATAAAACCAAATATGAGAGGGTCAGTAAAAGGAGATACATGAATTTATACATGAACGTGTATATCACTGGTACCAAAAATTAAAAGACCCCGAGAACAAGAAATTTTTTTCAAAAAGAAATTTTTAATGTATAGATGTAATATCTTCGAACATATCTGTTAGTTGTGTTTGGAGGTCGTAGGACTGTATAGTAGATATTCGTAAAACATAACAAGGAAGATAAATAACAAATAATATCGACATTTTTATCACCCACATGTGTAAATAATACATTATACAATTTACAATAGTATTTGAAATGAAGGTACAATAAAATGTAGACGTATTGTAAACTCACTCACACCGGGTAATAAATAATAAAACCTCATGTAAACGGAGACAGAAGAAATTTTTCTCTCCACTGGAGAGGAATTCTCCCTCTGAACGGGTAGAACAAAGACGGGAACCTCCCCTGTAAAAAGTGTCAGACGGAGATCAAAGGGTCGGTCCGTGATCGGGGTGACAACCACTAACTCCTTCGAGTCCTCTCGAACAGACCACCAAGGGTAATCCTGGAAATCGTAGTCAGGATCCTCCCTGTCTGTCCGACTCTCAATTCTCAAAAATAGTTTAGTGTGTCGACCCCCGTCCCATGCCCACCAAGAAGGAATCTCATTTGAGAATTGGTCTCGTGGACGAAAATCGACGAATAGAACTCTGTCTACATTCCTTCGACCGTCTGTGGGTTTTCATTTATCTCGTTAAATAATAATACTCTTCTCCGGGGGACCCTGTCCCATATCCTTAATGCTAAAAAGGTAGAGACCCCTTTCGACGAAGGAGCCATTCAAAGGTTCAGAGGGGCCGGAACCACGTGTTTGTGATAGTCGGTTTCGTCCCCCGACACGTTCTCCGCCACCCGTCAGTTCGGGGTTCAGGTCCACGGACCAAAAACAGGGTCGGTCGACATAGGAAGACACGAACCGTAAAAGGAGACATCCGTCGTCTGAAGAGTCGTAATCGTTCTCTTACTTTATTCTACTATACACTGATTAATCTTCGAAGTCATTGTCACAGTCATGAGTTATCTGACCACTCAATAACAACACAACTACGGTGGTCCGTAAAACGATTCGGGGACGGGGACACCTCGTACGTCGGAGTTCCTGACTAAGAAGGTCACCGGGAACAAAGGTCGGTGTAGTAAGAGGGGAGAGGTCGTCGGGAGGTTCGAGTCGGAGAACCGAAGAGAGATTAGAATGGTACCCTACAATTTCAACATAGACCAGATGTGTGGTCTTCCTATTATCTGTTCTTCCACCACCCATTGGTCTTCTATACAAATCCACTTTGTTCCCCTACCTGGGAGATCGACTCCGTTTTGGAAAAAGTGTCGGTACCACAGATCCTTCCGGGGACTCCCAAACTTTACTTAATATGTCCAAGATTTCCCTTTAACCGTCCCTTCATTTGTTGGAGAGAGGGGATTCCCTGTAACCCTCCTTGAACAAATAGATAGACTGGACCTGTAGTCTCTATCAGGTGAGTGAAGACTATTAGGGACTGGAACCGAAGGGTCTTGAAGAGAAAGTCGAAACCCCGGACTGTCAACTACCTCGTTCGAACGAAAAACCTTTCTCGGCTTCCTAATCCTGCCACAGACCCCTTTACCTCAGCTCTACATGCAAACCCCATGACTCCCAGTAACCTTCTCCAGTCGGGGAGGGAGTGGCTCAGTCCGTCCCGGTCAGGCGACGTATCGAGACCACATCTCACCGAGTCACGAATCAGGGCGTCGTCCGACGTGTCAAGTGGGCAGACAGGGAACGACTTAGGAGAGGGGAGACGAAAGTCTAGTAGCTGGGGTTCTACGGGGCCCTCCCGGAGGACGTGTTACCACAGGGGTAGGGACAAGGGGGGGACCTACACGACTTCGACCCGCTCGTCTTTGTCCGGCTCCGACCTCTCTTCGAGAAGGAACAGGAGAAGAAACTGTTGTTTGCGTGGACCACTCACGCACGACGGCGACCTTCCCACGCGGCCCTACGTCCGACCCCTCGGACTGACCCTACGACAAGATTACGACTGTACGACCCCCATGTGTCCCGACACCTGAGTCGGTGAGGCGGAGACACGAGTCAACTTTCGTTTTCCAATGGACGGTCGTCGATCAGAGACGCAAACGGTACTATCATCATTAAATCACAATCCTTATTGTCACTACTTGTCACAATTACCATTGACTCCTCAAACCATATAGTCAGAGACTCTTTGTGAGACTCTACCTCTAAACACAATCTCCGAAGAACCCTTCTCGACACCCGTCCTTCCCACTCCTCACGTCGGGATTCGTCTCTTTCGTCAACTTGACGTCACACGAACGACGTCTCCGGTGTCGACTAGACAAACTCGAGTAATCTCTACAATCTTTACCCCCGACACGGGGATATGGGGTTGTAGTTGGTCCGGAACTTACGACCGACAGGGACCACCCCCACTAAGGACCTCTCTCTGAGTGAACTCTCGGATATTAGACGGTGACGAGGGTCACCGACGCCCTTACGCACAGAACCAGGACCCCCCCAGCCCCCCTCAACACCTTTCACGTCTTGCGTGAGGTTCCCCGAACAGACGAGTACCAAATTTTTCCGGTCGTCCTCCTAAGAAAGTGGGGACGAAGACATCTCACCCCTCCGTCCTGATCGACTATTGATAGTAGACAGTTCGTAAATGGGGTACAGGAATCCGTCTAACGAAATATACTCACTAAAGTAAACTAGGAGTAAATTTAGAAGTAATTAGGGGAGGGTTAGGTAAAACGTCTACTCCTTCGACTCCGAGTCTTTCGGTTCTTGGATATCGATCTTGACCCTTTATTTGGTCCTAGACCGAGGTCTCCGACCCGAGAGTCGGTATACAAGTTGAGTGGGTCCCTAGAAAATTTGTGATGTCCACATCCGGGGTGGTCTTTAGTAAAGTAACTAAGGACCGTAGTCGAGGTGAAGAAGCTGTATCGACGGACTGAGGGGTTCCGTCCCACTCCGAGTCTCGGGAGGTCTACCGAATCGATCAGAGGGTTCCCCGTGTACCCGAAGGGAGGTCGTTGGAAGATTCGGCTCACAGGACCCCGGGTCTATTCCCGGACCGATGTTTTACTCAGGGAAACACCGGAGGACGGACGTCGCAGGGTCAGACGGAGGGAGAGGGACAGGGGAGGGGGGCCGAAACGACCAGTACCCGTTCACTTAGGTCTCCTCGGAGGACACCCTGGGTGATGCCAGGTCCGGAGAATGATACGAATATAAAATCCGTCACCGAAGGTTCCCTGTTTCAGGACGGGGAGCCACACCTTCTGTGACACCTGTTCGAGTTCTACGACCTTCCGGCGTTCTGGTCGTAGGCGTTCAGTCAAGTCCACCGGATGCTGGCACGCTACTAGGTGGACTCGGCTCACGCCCCCGGGGTGAGGAAGCAGTGGAGGTCGATGGACATTCTCCCCCCGGGTGGGACGGAGGCAGGACGTCCCGTGTCTCTTCGGAGAAGGCCGGGGTCGGTCCGTATGCCGACCGTCGAAGGGGGAGGATACCGTCCGGTCCCTGACCCGACACAGGAGGGGTTCCCGTTCCGGGGTCAAAACTGATTGACGCATTAAGGGGACCACCCGGACGACACGGTTTTTGAGGGTGGACTCGAGGGGGCCCCGACCAGGTGCTTGGTCAATCGTCATCTTTGTCGACACTTCGAACCCGGGTCGGTGCCTCTACTTGGACCGGGACCTTTCGTTCTCCAGAACCCGAACGAGTTCCCACACGGACCACGGGAGGTTGAGTGAGGTCGATTGATGTGGAGTCCCACTCGCTCCGCGATTGCGACTGGGGTCTCCACGACACCTATGTGAGCCCAGGACACCCTTAGAGTACCTCGAGTGGGAGAGGGAGGTAGTGGGGAGGAGGATGGAGAACGGACTTGGTAGAAGACGGGTCGGAGACAAAGAGGACACAAGGAAAGGGTCGAAAGAGAACACGGTTTGACTGTCTTTGGTAGTGGTTTGACTAGAAAAAAGAAAAATACAGAGTAAGGGAAACTCCGGTCGACGATCGATGGTGAACCCACTGGGGAAGTGGTCGTATGGAGGGGAGGGGAACATACACGACGTCCGTTTGACGTCTCCGGTCTGACACTCTCGACGGGGGAACCTAACCCCGCCCCGGAGCCCGGAGACGGAACGTCTCTCCACCCGAATCCGACCCGCCCGAGGGTAGTCGTCTGGTCCGAAGACCACGGGCACCGGTAGACAGGTACACCTAAGACACGCGACAACCCCACTTCGACACGGGAAACCGGCCCAGACGGGAAAGGGAGGAGGATCGGAGGAGTACCCAAAAGTAAAAGACAGGACGTCGGAGATCCGAGAGTAATGGTGGTCCCTACCGCTCCCCGGATATCAGGTCGTACAAGGACACGACACGAACGGGACGGGTCGGAGACGACGAGATTTGACGTTCCTTGCGTCGTGAAAAGAAAGTTTGGGAGACAGGGGAAGGGAGAAAAGGAAGTTGGGGGAGAGGTGGAAATGGAAGAGTTTTTGTCTTCCCTTTTTTTTTTTTGTTTTTGACACTTTGCCCCCTTACGACTGACTGTTTGGTTGTGTTGAAAGTCTCCGAAGCTACAGACAAGAGACTACAAAGAAAAGTGGAGGATTCGTGGTTTCAACGTCCCGGTCCAACGGCCGGTGACTAGCGGTACAACTAAAAATTGGACTACAAGAAAAATTAACAAAATTTAAAAAGTATCCCCTCAAAACCTGTTTTGCTTCAGTGACCCCTCTAGTGACGGTAAAAATGCGTGAACTGAAAAATTTTTATGTTGGATGGTTGGCGGTGCTGAAGAATATGCAAACCCTGTGCTCGGTCTCAAATTTTCCCTTGGTTGTTTTGAGAGATATTGTATTATTTCCTGCCCCAAAACCTAAAACATGTTATTATTTTGATGTTACGGATACCGATCCCTTCCTGTATCACATATATTAACATTTTATGACAAGATTTAATAAGTCCGGATATCAAAGGTAATGACCTCAGGAGGTAACACACCGACTCATAAAATTTACGTGTGTCACACAAAATAAATTTCCTCGGTTATGCAGGGGGGAGGGGTCCATCAGCCAGCCGACACCTGAGACACTGGAAACAGAGTTGGACACAACATTCTAGAACCCCGAAAGAGAAAGACACACAGAGACGGAGGGTTGTGAAAGAGAAAGAATCAGAGAGAGAGGAAAAAAGAAAAAGAATCAGAGACTTAGAAAGGCAGAGACTCAGAGTAAAAATTTTGACGAGAAAATCTTGCCCTTTGCCGAGTCTAGGACGACACCGTACCCCGGATACACAGAGTCAGCGCAGACGACACTTCGTGTGCTACGAGATAAATAACATCTTTCATTGAAATAAACGAAAGATCTTAACAAATATTGTCTACCATATTCTCTCCATTATTTGTCTCTTTTTAGATACGAACATTTCTTATGTTTTCAATTAAAATGGATGATATTATACTGACAGAATTTGAATAAAAGAGAGACTCTTTATTTACAAGATTACCCGTCGTCGGCGACACACACAAATACCAACAGTCACCCCGGACGGGAAGTGGATTAGAGACGTCGGGAGAGGGAGGAGTCCTCCGGTCCCGGTAGTTACCAACGTACTTCTTACCCCAACTGATTTTATAGACAGACTTTTTGCGTTTTTTTTTTTTTCTTACCCCGACTGATCGGTAACGTCTGAGGGTCGATCTCTTACGAGACAGACAGACAGAGCGCCTGGGGACCTTCTCCCCGCTCCTGCCAAAGACTACAAAAGGAGGGATCGTCGCGACGGAAAACCTTCAACACCTTCCAGGTCGGACGGAGGGTGTGGAGTCGACGGGACACCGGTGTAGCGAAGTCCTTGTACACGAGGTGTAAGTCGTCCTCTTTACCGGGAAACCTGTTTGGTCCGTGGACAAGTGGTCCGAACGTCTTAACCTCTGAGATCCGACAAGGAGGAGACAGTAACAACGACAGGGGGAAGATATCTCCCGCTCGGTCCTGAGTCTCTCCGTCTTGTACTAGGACCAATGAAAATGTTGATCTTTCCTTGGAACTCGAATGGGTCAGAAGTAAAACGTCTGTTCCTTTGTCTGGACGTTTTAATTTTCTGANATCTCTTACGAGACAGACAGACAGAGCGCCTGGGGACCTTCTCCCCGCTCCTACCAAAGACTACAAAAGGAGGGATCGTCGCGACGGAAAACCTTCAACACCTTCCAGGTCGGACGGAGGGTGTGGAGTCGACGGGACACCGGTGTAACGAAGTCCTCGTACACGAGGTGTAAGTCGTCCTCTTTACCGGGAAACCTGTTTGGTCCGTGGACAAGTGGTCCGAACGTCTTAACCTCTGAGATCCGACAAGGAGGAGACAGTAACAACGACAGGGGGAAGATATCTCCCGCTCGGTCCTGAGTCTCTCCGTCTTGTACTAGGACCAATGAAAATGTTGATCTTTCCTTGGAACTCGAATGGGTCAGAAGTAAAACGTCTGTTCCTTTGTCTGGACGTTTTAATTTTCTGAATAGGTTCTAGTCGGTCGGTTCTTTGCTACCGTCTTAGCACCCTGTTCCTAGACCGACACGACCGGACAAGACATGGAGGAAGGGGAGAGACACCGAGACCGAGGTGGTAAAGACCTTTCGTCATAGAACTCGTCTTTGTTCTCATAAGGGACCCCGGTTGACGAGACAACAACCCGGATCCTATCAAAAAGGGAGACCAAGACGGACCGACGAGACGAACCGACGCTCAATACACAGAGTCACACACCGACCTCTTATATCCTCAGTGGAGGAGGTGTCCCGAAACCTTTAAGAATAACTTCAGTGATTTCATATTTCCAAGAGTGAGACCATATTGTAATTGTTTTATAGAGATTACATGACTATCGAGAACATAATGTACAATCCCACGTCCTACGATTGTTGGACTAAATATTTGTAACGTCTGTTGAGAGTTTTACCAAGGTCTTCTTACTTTGTTAAGTTCGGAACTTTTAACCCCAATTTTTATGGATATGTATTTAAAAATAAAACTTAATATTTTGGTTAAATTTCTCTTTAATGTTCGAGTGGGATATTTTGTATACGTTTATTTTTACTGGTCTACTCATCCTAAATTTGTCCCTATTTTTTCTTCAGTAACATTTGTCTACTTCGTTGAATTTGTTTACCACCGGAGACCCTCCAAACCACACATAAGGTTGAGGTTATTGGCGGTAGGGGAATCCCTCACTCTGACACACAACCCTAATTGCCGAAACAGTGACTGAACGACACACTAGAGTACGTACCACGACCTGGAGAGACTCTGACTCCATTTTCTCCTGGGGCTTCGGTCCCACTCGTCATCACGTACCATCAACCGTCGTCGGTAACTTTCTAAACTGATCCCTCCTTTGAACTAATTTTGAACCGTTGATTAATCTAACTATTAGTCTCAGTTTTTCCTCACAATACGTCCCAGTAGCACACGGACCTCACTGGTCGTCACCCAAACGCCCACTCCTCCTTCCTTTCCATCCAAAACTACTCAAATACAACGGACACCCTGTAGACTCTTTTCGGGGGTCGTTTGTTCTCCTTGACCTGAACCTCAAGGGATCCTTGTATCCTCGTCTACTGTCTTGACACACCAGTGACTTCGGGTAGTCCCATCAATCCTCTTACCAGTTCCTCTCTCTCTCCCCTCTCCTGTCTCACGTCTTTTCGGGGAACATAGATCTCTGACCGCGACCCCCTGTCCAACCTCTGTCACGGAAGTCTCCCCAGGTCAGGGGTTCCTCCCGGAGTACGCCTGACACAACTCGGGATTCTCAGTGGATCGGTGTGTGTGTGGGCGGTTGTTGAGAAGTGTCTCTCTCCGTCCGGTCCACACGATTCGTAGTGTCTCGTCCTTTTCCGTCGCGATCTGGTCTCGGCTCGTGAAAGATGAGAGAGGTGCGGGTGCAAAAGTCTCGGGAACTCCACTCATCTTCAAAGGAACTATATAAAAATAGTTTCGATTTAAGTATCGGAGTTTAGACTTTATGTCATGACCTCGAACACTCCCGTGGGACCGATCCTTCTCTTTTAGAAAGGATTGTTCAATTTTTTATAATTTTCGTAAACGGTTCTGGGACCAGTCGAACCAGCAAAAGTAATTACGGTGTCAACGGTAATTGTGAACTCACACTTAAACGGGCAGTCCGAGACGACTGGACCGGTCCGACACTCGAAACTGAGACTCTCTTCTCCCCCATCCGCCATCCTGACGACCCGAGACCCTGTCCTTACATCCCCCGGGAACAGACGGGGACCGACACGTCCGATAGGTACCACAGACATCCCGTTCCTCACACTTGTAAACCAGGACGGTTGACGTCGGTGAGACCGGAAATGGTCCTTGTTCCCCTCCTCCAGAAACCTCCTCTTTTTACCAAAGAGATTTTCTACTCCTTCTTCAAAGACGGGGTGACATACCACCCTTTCTCCCCGGTTTCTCTATGTACAAACCCGGCGTCGACCTTCCCCCGAGACTGAACTGGAACTATAACCCCCAAGGGAAGACAAGAAAGGGAATTTCTCCCTTCTTTTTTTATATATATATATATTATACGATATGATATATATAAAATCATAACAGATGTTAAAATTATAAGAATTCTCCCGGTCCTGAGTGTCCGATGTACTGTATCTTTTTCCGTCTACAGGGGTTTTAAAGTCTTTCCAATAACAATTATAAAGTTTCTTGTACCATATAGGAAGCGAACCGTGGATATTCCGACCAACCTTCACCAAAGCCAGATTGAGGGGAGTGAAGACTTCGTTACCGACTCGGAAGGAGAGGGAAAGAAGAAATATAACCGGGGAAACTCCCCTGTTTCTCCATCAAACCCCTACATTGTAACTACCGAGGACCACCCACTCTTACGCCCAATTTATCCCCGGGACTCCTCTCAGAGGGGTGGGTAGGGTCGAACTGTCAGGTCTCCTGGGTACTTCCTAAAAATAGACTCGACCAGTGTTTTCTTATATTCTAACAAGCAACGATATATTGAACCCCTTTAAAAAAAAAGATTCATGTTGCCTCTTTCATTCTGATAAAATTGGTGGGTCTTTATTGGTAAAGGTGGTAAAATTACATTAAGGGAATATCAGAGTAAAGGGGGGGGGATCTATCTCGTACATAAAATCAAAGAACATAACCTATCGACGCTTCAGTCGACCATCGAAAGACGTCAGTGACGTCTTCACGAGTCGTACTACCCTTGTGTTCCGGGTTGTTGGAAAGACGGGTTTAAATTGAATGGGAGAGAACGACTCATAGTACCCGACCGAATACGGTCGGTAACGGGTAGTTACAAACAACCAAGGGAAACAAAACGATTCTACAGACATCTGCGATTGTTGACTCTAACTTACCCTCGACACCAAGAGGTAGGGTTCTTGAAAGAATGACCCCATGTAAAGGTACCTTCAGTCAGGATCTGGTTTATGGTGGGGTACAAGTTTGTGACATTCGCTCCACAAGGGGTTTACCGGTATACGAAAGAAGACGTCGGACTCTTCAAGGGAGACAGACGAGAGACCCCGTCGTGGTCGTGGACTGTGCTTGCCAGTAAGGTTCCACCTGCGCGGGACGGCGGCTCGTCCGTCCGGTCCCCCGGTCTCGTCACCCCGAAGTCTGGTTCTTATAGAAACAACAAAAGCTATAATGAAATGTATATCATTAATTCTATGTGTTTGAAATTAGAGACTCAAAAATATAAAAAGGTAGGTACTTCGGTGCCTAAATTGGTCTAATTTTATGTCTTGTAAAGGAGTACAAGGAACCGTGGATATTCCGACCAACCTTCACCAAAGTCAGATTGAGGGGAGCGAACACTTCGTTACCGACTCAAGGAAGGAGAAGGAAGAAATATAACCGGGGAAACTCCCCCGTATTAGGGTCCCTGCTCCCTCGGACCACCCGACGGTAGATACCCCAACGTGTCTCAGTCTGTACTGACTTCGCTGAATCGTCGTCGTCGTCGTCGTCGTCTCTATCAAACCCCTATATTACATTGTAACTACCGAGGACCACCCACTCTTACGTCCAATTTATCCCCGGGACTCCTCTCAGAAGGGTGGGTAGGGTCGAAGTGTCAGGTCTCCTGGGTTCATGTCGTGTAAAGGAGGGTCTTTCAAGGAGTACAAGGTAGGGTCAGTTATAGACGGGTTAGGGGGTCGACTCCCATTGAGGAGAGGCCCTGAGGTGTCGTCTCTAGTCACAGCGGACAACTTCTTGAAACACTTTACCCGAGTACGTTACACACGAGAACACAGGCCGAGGAGAGTAAGTCGTGACACAGAGACCCGAGACAGGCACAATACGTGCATCGACACGAACAAACCCCATCATAAGACAACGTGTTTTTGTGATGTGACAAGTAGGTAAGAGGGCGACCACCCGTAACCCAACAAAGGTGCAACTCGACAGTATCATTGAGACGATACTTGTAAGAGTAGATCCAGAAAACCATCTGTGTCACGAGTAAAGAGAAGTCTTTTAGGGGTCCTCATCTTAACGATCGAAACCTTCCAAGATGGCTTGCCAAAAGGGAACCAACCTACTAATGTGAGGGCGTCGGTACGTCCGTTTGGATCCACGAGGTGTAGCAGTGGTTGTGAGCACAACAGTCGGGTGCTGCAACCGCGATCGGGACGAACGACTTGTCGAAGGCGGCTCACGGTAGTATGTCGGACCGAAGAAAGAAGGAAACACTATGGTAGAACGAAGGTTCTGTCTCCATACTTGTCGATTCCGCAAACGTTGGCGTCTTGGGGAGTGACTTCCCTACCCATTCCACCCTCTCGATTAGGACAGGACACACCGTGTCGGAAGAGAATCGTGGGTGGAAATGATACCTCGGTGCGTCTAGGGACAAGAAACCCCTTATTCCTGGAAGAACCAAGTCTCAGTGTGTTAGGAGGGAGCGGGGGAACAGGAGTAGGGAGCGGTGACCCGAGACCCCCTGACTCGGAGAGAGTACGTCTGGGCGTGGTGGTCATGAAGTGGGGTAGTCCGTAGGACACATGTTCGTCCCGTCTTCCGTGGGGCCCGTGTGACGTAAGTTTAGGAAGGGGCGTTACCGACTACGAACTTCAACGTAATCGTGAAGTAGGGAAATGGAGAGTTCCGGCACTAGGAACCCCTGCGGACCCTGGGAACAAAGGAGACTCAATAACCATAAGGTCGTACCATTTCTTAACGCTCGTCCAGAGTTACTCCGCCATCCGGTTCCTGTGACTCAGGAACTCCCCCTACTTTCTCCCCTACTTTTCCCGGGCAAACGAAAACCGACTGGAACCACTGTGTCTACGTGCGAAGTCTCGGTTGGTCCTACTTCCGAGTCCCTTGACTGAAGTCTCCTTAACGAGTCTAGTGTCCACTGGCTTCCAGACTCTATTCTGACGTCCCCGTCCCCTTCTCTGAGCCCCTCCCTCAGAACAAACCTTTGTCGAGACCTTTGTTTTCTAACGCCTCGGCTTAACTACACCCGTAAGTGCCTCCGGTCGGGACAAAAATCCTCGTTCTCGTACAACCCCACATCCGGTTCGACCCCCTACTCCTGAGTCCGGAGGGACCCGGCAAACCGTCCCGAAGACCGAGGCGAACTCTAAACCCGTGTGGGCGTTCCAAAGTCTTCGAAGACCGGCGGTCTCGGGACGGTAAGTAAGGAGAAGGACGGGGACAGGGAGGAGGGAAGGGAAGGAGGGAGGGGAGACAGAGGAGAGAAAGAAGTGTAAAATAATAATGAAGAATAAAAATTGAGGTTAGCTGTATACACTAAGTTTTAAAACTTAGAAGTCCTTTCAGAACGAAGAACAGGGGTCGGAGGATCAAGGGGAGGTCTTCGTTGACTAAAAAGACTAATATCCCTTGGAAGGTCTCCATCAAATTATAACCACATACACGTGTACTCGTGCACACACACATACAGAGGAGAAAATTTGTTTACCAAGTGTGACCAGATCCGGAGCAATAAATTTTGAAACAATAGAAAAAATTTTTTAATAAATGAATACCGACGAGACCCAGAAGTGACGACACGTGTCCGAAAGAGACCAACACCGCTCGCCCCCGATGACAAGCAACGCCATGCGTATCGTGTGCGTCTGAAGTCATCAACGCCGTGTGCCCGAGTCAACGACACGTTGTACACCCTAGAAGGGTCTGGTCCTTAGTTTGGACACGGGGGACGTAACCGTCCGTCTAAGAATTGGTGAACCCTGGTGGTCCCTCCAGGGTTCAGAGTACGAAATCTTAACAAAAATAATTTACAACTAATATATATTTTATTATCAATATGTTATATATACACGCACGAGTCAGCACAGACTGAGACACTGGGGTACCTGACATCGGGCGGTCCGAGGAGACAGGTACCCTAAGAGGTCCGTTCTTTTGACCTCACCCAACGGTACAGGAAGAGGTCCTATGTTATATATATTTAAATTTTTTGGGTACTATGTTATTTGGTGGACCATGAATGGATGGAGAAGATCTGTTCCTTCCTCCGAGAAATTTTAGGAGAAACACCGGGAAGAGTGGAAGTGGAAAAGAAGAGGATTTATGATAGGACTTACAATCCGAATAGTACGGAAACAAAGGAAATATCAGGACGGTTTACAAATACGGTAGTACGTTATTCATAACACATCCCAGAATGGTAAACCCCAAAATTTCTCTTCCTTCCAATAACGAACGTTAGAAGATGTTGAACGAACATAGGGTCGGTACTAATCTAATTCCCAGGACTCCAAGTCAATACACCATAGTCAGTAAAAGTAAGACCATACCTTAAGGTAGTATACTTTTGTGGTGTTAATTTAAAAAAAAGTGTTAATTAAAAAGTAACGTGAATAAATCCCTGGAAACCCAAGGAAGGTTAAAAAACGATGATCTTAGTCGTGACCATGCTCACAAGAATTAACGAAGAGGACCACATGTACATACAAATCGCCCCACCAACCCCATTCCTAAAGACTCCCCGTAAACATCCCCGGATCCCTTGTGTGTGCCCCGAAGGGTCCCCCGAGTAACCATTTCTTATACGGACGTTACGTACTCTGTACACAAACTGGGGACCTAATCCTTCTAGGGGACCTCCTCCCGTACCGTTGTGTGAGGTCATAAGAAAGGACCCTTTAGGGTACCTGTCTCTTCGGACCGCTCGATATCAGGCATCCCAGTGTGTCTCAACCTGTGTTAGCTTCACTGACTCGACTCGACTCCCTTTTGTGTAACAGTCGAAGTTTATCTATTTCCGTGTGACAAAGGGTCTCACCAACACAGCCAAGTGCATGAACGGTCGACTAACTCTCAAGGGAAACGAAGTGAGGGAACGGCTACGAACCTTAATAGTCAAGAATTTTAAATTGTCTGACTATGTATTGAGTAAGACTAAATTGAAAAATAAAGGGACTAATACGTGGTAACGAAAAAAAAAAAAAAAAAACGAATTTTATATAAAACTGTTAACAAGGAATACTATCGCCGTTTCTGAAGGAGGAAGAAAGAACCTGGCTTCTCACAGGGTAGTATACTTTTAGACTGATTGGTCAAGGAATAACTATCTACGACCCAACAGAGGTGACAAAATGTTAGGCAAGACGTTACTTATCGAAACATATCTCTACCCCGTCACACAGGTAGACACTCCCTCAGACACACATCCAAAGACTGTGTCCTTTGAAGACTCGGTAGATCTACTTTTACCTTCTATCAAAAACGAGGGGAGACCGGGAGAACAGGCAGACAAGGACCGTTAAGGGAATTAAAGGGTTCAAGACTTCTACCCTCGACAAAGACAGGCCGCAACAAAGAGAGTACACTACCACACATAGAGGGGCTGGGGTAGGAGAGACTTGGTTGGGTCTTGGTTGAACAGACGGCGAGACGAGGTGGGGGAGAGGTGGGGTGGGGTGTGCCAAGGAATCCCTACGGATGGGACCGTAGAGGAAGGACACTGGTAGGGACGGAGTTCTTAAGGGACCACCGAGTCTACCATTTCTCAGGCGGAGGTTTCGTCCTCTGGGTCCAAGTTAGGGAGCCACCCTTTATAGGGGTCATATGAACGGACCTCTTAGGGCACCTGTCTCCTCGGACCGCCCGATGGCAGGTACCCCAGAGGTTCTCAGTCCATTACTGACTCATCGATTGTGAAAGTGGTTCCCTTCCTTTTCTTTTGACTGGTGGTGGGAATGTGTTACCTATCGGAGTTTCCCCTCCCCCACCGTCTATGTATTTAGTTACTCCTTCAGAATCCTGTTTAGGGTCGGGTCGTGGATAACCGACACGACGGGGCCATTCGGACCCGGTTTCCTCCGGGGTATTCCGAGAAATGTTTTCCTCCTGTCATGAGAAGGGACCCCGAACCCCGCCCCACCCCAGAGACAAGTGAATGGACGTCCAGTATCGAAAGAAACAATGGATCCCTTCGAGTAAGTCCCTTCGGTACTAGTACTGACACCATCTACGTTCGACTCCCAGAGTCTCGTAGGTCTCCTTCCCCTTCCTTTGTACAACCAAGTGTTCCTCGAAAAGGAATAAGACGATATCTCGGGTGCATACGACAGAAACCATCCACAAAGTCCCCCGAAGACTTGAACACGTCGTTATTTCGGTTGTCACTTGTCGGAACTGGAGTCCAGTAGGCCGTGCTCGTACATGTAGACGATCTACTCCGAGATCCTCCCCTCTGCGACTCACGCGACCCGTGGTAAGTTATGCAGGAGGGGACCTAGACGGGTAGTTGAGTTGGTATTTCTCTGAAGAGGGAAGGTATTAATCCGAAAGGATCGTGAAAGAGGGTATCTGAGACCGATAGACCCATGTACAGGACAGAAGACCCATGAAAAAACCCCTCACTTATCCGACTTAAGGTTTGGAGACACGGGTCGTGTGTCATCCACCCCGTGAGTTGTGTCCACTTGACTCAATGGTGAGTGAAGTACCTTGTAGGGGAGTGGACCAGGAGTTTTGTTGGAATACACCCGGACCGCCCTACTAGCAGGGGTGAAATGTCCACCCATTCGACTCTAAGTCTCGGTGGAACAGAACGGGAACCAGTATGAATCGGAACCACAGTCCGACTCCTCCTTGCCTATAGGTCCCGGGGAATGAGGGTCTGAGTGAGGGGGACCCGCCATGAGACTCCAACCTTGGAACGGTGTCAGAATGAGAGACCGACAAAAAGGTATGTGTCTTTATGATTGCCGGTCCCGGAAGGTTCGGAATAAAAGAATAAATAAACGGTTGTTTCAAATCTTTCTAATAATCTTATAGATGGGTTGTAGAAACTCAAGCGTTCGTGAGATCCCTTGGAGAGTCGTATATGAAGAGTCTTCGACTTTCTCGTTCACTGTAATAATAGGGGAGTATATACATGATTCAACGAAGGCGACTCAGGCTGAGACGCTGGGGTACCTGACATCGGGAGGTCCGAGGAGACCGGTCCCCTAAAATGTCCGTTCTTATGACCTTACCAAATAGTAAAGGATGAGGTCGTCTAGAAGGGTTGGGTCCCTAACTTGGCCGTAGAAGACACAGAGAATGTCCACCCAAGAAATGGTGGTCGCGGTGGACCCTCCGGGATAGGGGAAGTATATTACTCCAATTTACTCACCACCCACCGTCTCGACCCTAAATTTGGGTTCGTCTCGGACGAAAGCATTGATCAGATATGGTGACTGAGAGTTAGTCACCGAAAATTATATACTGTGATTATTTAACAGTAATATTATAGTAAAATTCTGAGACAACTTTACTACCGAGAGACGAATCATAAAATCCCTACTATCCTTCCAGGAACCCCCTTAAGGTGCCATCAGGTTATCAATCCTGAGACTCGAAAGTGACGACTCCCGGACTCAAGTTATGGACTAATCCCTTGATTACTAGGGTGTTCTGTTCGTCACTTTTTGTTCGTTTGTTTATTTTCTCCTTCTAGGAAGTGGATATTTTGATTGTGGAACCCTGAAGGGAGCACCAGGTCACCGATGCTGAGGTACGAGGGTTCCGTCCCCTGGACCCAAGTCAGGGACCAGTCCCTTGATCTGGGGTGTACAGTGTCATGTTCAAACGTACGGTGTTGATTTTCTAGGACGTACGACGTTCATTCTGGACCACGTCGGTTTATTTATTATTTTATTTATAAAAAAAATTTTTTCGATCTATGGAAGGGTGGTCAATTCTCAACGAATGACAACGTATTCATCTTGATATAGGGAATCCGACTGTCGAGACTAGACCTACTTTGTTCTATGAGGGTCCAGAACGAGTTGGAAACTTACGAGTCCGGACGAAAAGTACGGTACCTGTCGAAGGAAGAGATATCAAGAATATCATTTTCGTTTTCCCTAAAAGGGGTTTGTAATTTAGTGTGATAATATATACTGAAATGTTTGAGGAGGGGAGTGGTGGTAGTGATAAAATACTTAGTAGACTCCCAGAATTCGAGGACAATGATTTGGACCTAAGACTAGACTTTGGTAAGTGGAGTCTCGAAGGGTCCACCGAGTCACCATCTTCTTAGACGGACGGTTCCGCCCTCTACACCCAAGTTAGGGACTCAGCCCTTCTAGAGAACCTCCTTCTTTACCGTTGGGTGAGGTCATAATAACGGACCTCTTAGGGCACTGTCCCCTTGGACCTTCCGACTGTCTCCTCGGGCCTTCCGATATCAGGTATCCCAACGTTTCTGAGTCTACACTGACTTGTATATGTGTATGGCAAGTGGAGTCTGACCCTGAACTTGGGTGCACAGTCCTGAGGTCGGGTCGGTTTTGGGTCAAACCCTGAGTTGGGTGTACAGACCCTGAACTTGGGTCGGTTTTAGGTACCAGAAGGTTGACTCTAGTGTGTGGACCAAAGCCCTGAATTACTTCGAGTCCAAGAACAGAGTAACGTCCTTCTTAAGTAACTCTTTGTTTCACTATCCATTCTTCACCTAGATAAATCTCTCTCGGTATGGGGTGTCTGTCGCACGACGACGACGATTCAGTGAAGTCAACACAGGCTGAGACACACTGGGGTATCTGCCGTCGGGTGGTCCGAGGGGGCAGGGACCCTAAGAGGTCCGTTCTTGTGACCTCACCCAACGGTAAAGGAAGAGGTTACGTACTTTCACTTTTCACTTTCCCTTCAGCGAATCAGCACAGGCTGAGAAGCGCTGGGGTACCTGACGTCGGATGGTCCGAGGAGACAGGTACCCTAAAAGGTCCGTTCTCATGACCTCACCCCACGGTAGTGGAAGAGGCTGTCACACCCGGTGGAGTTTTGGACGATACCAATCGAAAATACCCGACCCATTAAAGGATCCGATTACTCACCCTCCTAATAAGGTTGGTAAACCCTTTCTCCACCTCTGAAGGTCCTTAGCCCGGGTCCAAACCAGAACCGTGGATACCCACGCAGTGCATCGGACGACTACACGACGATTGAGTGAAGCCAGCACAGGCTGAGACACACTGGGGCATCCACCGTCGGCCGACTACACAATGCCACCCGAACATGGCTCCTAGTTCCAGATCACCTTCAACTGAACCTGGATAAGTCAAGATCAGTCAAATCCAACACAGGAGTCCGATGCAGTAAGAAAATTTCCGACACACGACGGGGGAGGGGAGGACAAAGTCCAGGGGAACGTGCCGTTTTGGTCGGTGACTGTGGTCCGACACCCTTCCTTACATGGCACAACTAACGAAAGTGACTGGTTCGTCTTACCCGTCGAGTGTGAGTTTTCTGGGTTTGAGGGGTCACCGAAAGTCCCTCCCCAAAAAATTCCGTTATAATCCCCACACCCAGCGTTCCACGAACTAGTCGAGAAAACAGACAACCACTCACCACTCCAGTGCCCCATTACAAAGTCCTCAGTTGTAGTATTTGGAAGACCAGGGTTGGTCGGACTCTAAGACACACACGAATGCCAGTCGTCAAAAGTAGTCACCATCTCCCACCCCATCCACCCTCCTCACAGACCAAAGATATTTTTGTTAACTCCTTACACACAGTCTGTAGCAATAGATATAGAAAGTCCCTTGACCCTCAAGTCACTGGCGATGCATCGACTAAATACCGGATTTAACAATACTCAAAGGGTCGGGCTGTCGATAAGAAACAAAGATACACAAGTGTAAAGGATTAGTAATTGAGGACTCGGTCTGAAAACTCTGACTCCCCTCCGGACTTCGTTTCAGCAAGTAAGTGTCTCTACCCCTTGGGTCCTCCCCCTCGAGTGTGTGGGTTTCCCAGGATTTCACAGAGAGGGTGAGGGTGGGGTGACAGGAGACAGGTGGGCCAGAACGGTGACACGAGGTACGAAAGCGGTAGGTGAGTGGGGTAGGTGGGGTAGGTTCCGGAGGGAGAAGGAACCGGACGAGAGAAACGTCACTGGAGCAGAAGGGACCGAGTGATAAGTCGGGGCGTGAATTGGGACTCCGGGGGACTTTTAGGGTGAGTTTGGAGAGAAATCGAGAAGTTCGGTAATGAGGGTGTCCGGGGTGTCAGGTGGTGGAAAGTGGCGGGGGAAGTCTTGGGAAGAGAGGAGGAAAGGGGTGGGCCTGAGGGGCCAATCAATAACGTTGAGGAGAGAACAGGTGTGGGAGGGGAGGGTATGGAGTCTGAACGATCTAACATAAGTGAACCGTTTTGAGGTCGGGTCAGTTTAGGTCGAGGTGGACAAGACGCCACATAAAAGGACAAATGAACCGCGCGGAGACAGACGGGCCTTCTTACAGTCGGGGTCCTCCCGTCCCGACACAGAAGTAGCGGGTGAGACAGGGTCTCAGTCGGGTCTCGGACCACATGGGACCTCCGTGCAATCCCTTACACGTACAGGTAACGTACCTAAAGAAAGTCTCCGACCTCTTCCTAGACTCTCGAGTAAATACCACCCCGAAGGGACCACCGAGCCTGCCAGTTCTTAGGTGGACGTCACACCCTCTGGACCCGAGGTAGGGACCCAACCCTTCTAGGGGACCTCTCCCGTTGTCGATGGGTGAGGTCATAAGAACGGACCTCTTAAGGGTTCCTGTCTCCTGGGGCCGCCCCATGTCAGGTACCCCAGCGTTTCTCGGACCTGTGTTGACTCGCTGATTCGTATGTCCCCCTTTCACCTCCTACCTTCAGTGTCACACTGCTCTCTCCGGGTCTCGTCTCCCTCGTCCTACTCCTCCTGTCCGTTTGAGGAGTTCAAACAGGTTCCTCTTTGAACAAGGAAGGACTGACCGAGAAGAACAAGACCCTCTTCTCGACCTTTTTCAAGAAGTAAGAGTTCGGGTTTAATGTCTTAAGATTTTGGAAATGATTTAACAGCGAAGGACGATCTCGACCAATGAATTCTGAAGACTCTTTTGTAAACTTATCGGCACTAATCGTCTCTTGCCTTCGGGTCTCTTGTCTTCCTGTCCACTCGCGACCTCCGCCTCGGGACACCCGGGTCCGCAGATGGGACGTCGGTGGTCAAGAGACGAGGACAGACGTCGAGACGGGGTGAGACACAGTGTCGGACAGTAAACGGGTCAACAGGAGCGGGAATTTTCTTGGTCTCTTGTACAACAGATTGGGTGTGACTTGTGAGTACTTTTTGTGGCCCCTTCTCTATACAATGGTCCAGCTCAGGAACCTGAGAAATTAGTTGCTTCAACCATTCTTCGGTCTGCTCCTTAAGTCCGTTGCGAAATGACCCTGAGTCCGATGTCCCGTTTCCTCGTTTTTGTTCACTGTCCAAGGGAGCGAGCGAGACGATCTTCCCACTCCCATCCCCTCCTAATCCCCAACCCGGTCCCTACCGAACCCCCCATACGGGTGGGAGAACCACCATGGCACATGTCCTTAGTACGAGTTCCGAGTAGGACGAAACCGGGGATCGTGGAGTCTTTGTCGATCTTCCAAACACCGGAAAAACATAGAATAACAAGTATTAAAGGGACTGACTCATACGGACTTCAATACAAAGTCAGGGAATGTCAAAGAAACATAACACAACGAGACCATCTCCGAGCGTCCAGCGTCAGACAGAATCTGCCTTCCTAGGCTATTCCGAAGTCGTTTGGACTTACTACACGAATGTCTCGTTGTATGCAACGGAGTAAAGTAGGGGTGTCGTCCGGGGACTCTAACCATGACAATGATGGGGGTGACATACCTCTTCCTTTGTCTCCGTGTGTCTCCGATATGTTGAAGTGTGTGTCCTTCACTGCCTCGGAGACACGCTGAGTTCTCGGATCCAAATATTAGAACTACGAGATCCCAGTACTTCCGGTGTGGTTTTACTGAAGAGTTGTCTTCGTTTGAAAGGGAACTTCCGAAACTCAGGACAGCTGTTTTCCTTGAACTGGTAGACTTTGTCCTTCGGGACATCACTCCGTCTGCGACGAACAGTTTCGCATACGAACCTCCACAAAGTCGGGGTTCAGACGTCCCCTTCACACTCTCCTGTCCCTTCCCCCTTACTCCGTACCAAATAGGGTAAAACACAGGGTCTACGAAAGACATGAAATCGAGACGAGTCAAGAGTGTCACCCGGGTCCAGTATTCAAGGGTGTGATCGACCACCATCTTTACCCTAAACTCGACGTGTGTAAAGTAGATAGTTCTCCGAAGGGTTCCGACACAATGTGTCCTGCACAAATTTGTGGTGTTTATTCCGTAAAGACCCAGTACCCGAACCTTAAATTTCATTAGAACCATTCGGGCTCGACTCCGAGACTGGTAATGTAAGAAAGGAAAGAGAAATAGTGAACTCTTGATTTTTAAATACATGTCTTATCTCAAAGGTGACTCTACCTATTTTCTCAAACTTGGTTGATTAGTGTTTCAAAACTAAGGTTTTTTCCTTTGTTGAACAAGATTAAACGGTTTGGAATCCAGTTTATATAAAAAAACATCGACTTAACAGGTGTCCTAGGGTGAACCGTAAAAACAGAAAAATTTCTAGTCACTTGATTGTACTCTAAAGATTTATCGCCGTTGAGTCACACTATCTCGAGACCCGACCCCCAGTCCTGAGGACCCAGGACCTGGACCGAGCCTAAACCCGAACGACACACTGGAACTCGTCCAATGGAGTCGTGATGTTTTATTTTCCGAATACAGACTACTCGTAAGACAAGGGGAGATTTGGAGTTCAAAAGCATGTAGTACTCTTTGCGACCTGACCTTCTTTGTGTTCGACCTTAGTTCTAACGACCCTCTTTATGGTTATTGGAGTCTATACGTCTACTGTGGTGGGAATACCGTCTTTCACTTCTCCTCGATTTTTCGGAGAACTACTTTCACTCTCTCCTCTCACTTTTTCACCCGAATTTCGAGTTGTAAGTCTTTTACTTCTAGTACCGTAGGCCAGGGTAGTGAAGTACCCTTTATCTACCCCTTTGTCACAGTCTGAAATAAAAAACCCCGAGGTTTTAGTGACGTCTACCACTGACGTCGGTACTTTAATTTTCTGTGAATGAGGAACCTTCCTTTCAATACTGGTTGGATCTATCATATAAGTTTTCGTCTCTGTAATGAAACGGTTGATTCCAGGCAGATCAGTTCCGATACCAAAAAGGTCATCAGTACATACCTACACTCTCAACCTGACACTTCTTCCGACTCGCGGTTTCTTAACTACGAAAACTTGACACCNTAGGTTGGTCAGGTAAGACTTCCTCTAGTTGGGACCCTAAAGAAACCTTCCTTACTACGATTTCGACTTTGAGGTCATGAGACCGGTGGAGTATGCTTCTCAACTGAGTAATCTCTTCTGAGCCTACGACCCTCCCTAACCCCCGTCCTCCTCTTCCCCTGCTGACTCCTACTCTACCGATCTACCGTAGTGCCTGAGCTACCTGCACTCAGACTCACTTGAGGTCCTCTACCACTACCTGTCCCTCCGGACCGCACGACACTAAGTACCCCAGCGTTTCTCAGCCTGTGCTGACTCGCTGACTTGACTCCTATCCTAGTGTCCGAGACGTGAGTCTGTGACCTTAAGTTTGAGGACTCAGTAGTATATGATCGACCATTCACTCGTACAATCTGTTCGATGAGACCCTAAGTTAAAGAAGTATACATTTTACCTAACTATTATGTAGACAGTGTCCCAACGTTACTGACTTACACTTTTAAGATATGACGGTCGTGCTTGACTTCTACGTGAGTTATTACCAATCTGTGTCATCACTACTCCCAGGAAATAAAATACTTTTTAGTTATTTCTTGGTCTAGCATTTTTAGACTTGAACGAACTTCGAACCCCACTGGGTACAAAATCGGTACTCTGCATACGATGACCCCCCGAAGATCCTTTGGAAAACAAGGGACGATCTCACATGTCAGTGGCCTTCTCTCGGACGACGACATCGGGGAAGAAGAAGTAAAAGGAACGGAATTTTTATCTATATAATACACCTCGTCACCGTTGTGGAAACACTAGTTCTTCGTGTTAGTGTCCCTCCTTTTCGGTTGTTTGGTCCACATGGTTACACATTCCGAACTCAGATCTAGGACCTACTGAAACGACTTGGTTCTTTGGTCGTCGACGACCGACAATCTGAAAGGTGCTACAATTTTACGTTTGGAACAAACAAATTCGGTGGCAGTAGACCCGAAGGTCAAGGTATCGGCTCGGGTAGGGTAGAGTATGTAGTAAGTTGTTCGTAAATAATACAAAGATGATCATGATCTGTGTTAACATCCTTACTCCAAATGTTACTCCCTATTCTGTAGAAATTCCAAAATGTCGGATAAGTCCGTCTGTCCGAAAAGAAAAAATTACGTTATTTTTACATTCTACACCATGTTAACTTCAGAGATCTACAATCGGACTCACGTATTACCTTCACCATCTGCTAAGGAAGATCAGAAAACTTTTACGAAAGTTTTATCTATGAAACGAATGGTTATGTAGAGATCGTGGAGAGAATCATATATCAGTTACCTAAACCAATTGACAATGACGACGAATGGGACGTGACTTCCTACTCGAGTGAAGGCACGGAAAAACTTCAATCCACACCGGTGTCCTGAACGAAATTGGTTACTTTACATTCGTCTTAGCTATTTACAGTGAAAGTCTATCTTCATCCATTTTCCACCACGGTTAGAGATATGAGACAGAAGGGGGAACGACAAACAACGACCTTGTATTTGTGTGGTTTGAACTGTTTATGTCACTTAATTAGTAACCTACTTACTGACTTACTTACTTACTTAACACCTCCACAACCCCTCCCTTATTTCCCACCCCTCTGGTTTCCGTCCCTCAAACCCCGATTGTCCTGACCAAGGGACAGTAACAAAGGACCCGAAAACCGATTTTGGTTCACATGACCAAGGGATGGGATTGTCTTCGACGGAGAAATGAGAGAAGAAGCAGGACGACTGTCTCAGACGTAGGGTGATTACTCTGACTTTTACGGTTTACTACCGAAAGGGTCGGAAGGAACGTCGATTCCGTACTCGCACACTGGGTGACGACCGATCACCTGGGACTCTCTCTCAGAAGACCTCGGGAAAGACCTTTTCCGAAAAGAGAGTGTATTTTTCGTGTCGGAACCCGAAGGGACTACCAGGTCACCAATTTTTAGGTGGAACGTTACGTCCCCTGTGGTCAAGCTACGAACCAGGTCCTTGATTCTAGGGTGTACGGAGCCCCGTTGATTCGGACACCCCGCGTTGATGACGTCAGATGCGAGACGTTGTTCTCTTCGGTTGTGTTACTCTTCGGCGTTGACCCCTCGTCGGGGACGAGTAGTGTCGTTCTCTTTCGGGCGTACGTCGTCGTTTCTGGGTCGTGTCGGTTTTTTTCTCTCGGAAAGGAGTAACAAATTCGGTGACGTCTAACTGAAAGGACAATGAACGTCGGATTTCGCAGGTATTGACTATGTCTTGACCAACGATGTTAATACCGTCCTTGGGTACACTCTTTCCTCCGAATTGACCTCCGTGTCTTTCCTTTCTTATCTCGACTCCTTTCAAACCTTCATTTCAGTCATTCCGCCCCACTGACTACCCACGTCCCCAACTCGACACCCGACATATCTTATTTTCTCCAAATTTTGGGTCCAAAAGTTGGGGTCTCCAAATTTTGTGACTATAATTCCTAGGGTCGTTCTCTCTATGTATGACTTGCTTTCGTGGTCGATATGGTCCGTCGGATACGGTTCCCGGTTGGACATGACATCCTCAACACTCCTCCCTCCCTACCCCTCGACCGGGGTCTGAACTTCCTACCGACCCGAAACCCAAACCTACCTATTTCCTAGTAGACCCGTCCGGAAAGGACTATATAGAATCTGGTTTAAAATATCGATCATGAGATGGAAACGGAATACTGAAGGTAAAAATTGAAACAAAGTTAGTAAAAGTATATAATCTACTTTCCGTTGTCTCCCTGGGTCAAGTCACAGTTTATAGGACAAAAAAAAAAACCGACACGGCCCAGACTCGACACCGTGAACCCTAGAACCAACTACCGACGCCCGAGAATCAACGTCATCCGTCGTAGATGGTCCCTAGCTGGGGTCCCAGGACCGTAACCCTCGTGTCAGAATTGGTGTCCTGGTGATCCCTTCAGCGACGGTCCATATGAAATTTACATTTATAGTAAATTTTACACCGATGAATTAGTAAACAATCTATGTGACATCCAGTAAATAGATAAAGGAAGGAGAGTCCACGATAACCAAAAGTTACGACCTATAGATTTTATCACGACACCACTCGAGAAAACCAATCTCAAAAAGGTCACGGAATCCAATAAAGGAATCCTATTTAAAAGTCTTTACCTTATTGAGTAAGTTTCTTTATAACTTCCGTCGGAGTGGGTTCTGTGTCGACTACTGTTAAGAACTATTTATCGGTTTAACAAAAGATTTTACAAATAATTTGTAATTTTTACCTTCTGACCTAGCGGACTGAGTCCTTCTTAAATCACATATAACACCGATAAAGGCGGAACACTCGAATCGGGAGTCCTGAGAGGAAAGGTAGAATCCAAGGATTGTCAGGTCCGTCCGACGAGGACAAGACTCGAGTACACCAGACTTATATCCCGAATTAAACCTCTATGTCAATTACTCGATCTTTCGTTAGTCAAAGGAGTAGAAAAGATCTTTGTTTTGAGGTTACAGAGTAGTTTGTCGACTTGTTTCGTTGTTAATCTGTCGGTTTTTAGGTTGCACTACTAAATTTTTTTTTAATTGAGAATCCAAATTCAATAATAATCCAAAGAATTCTTTATATACAAAGACGAGAAAAGAGTGCATAGGACTTAATAAAAATTCGTATCGAATTAAAGGAAGATCAGAACCAGGAGACTCACCTTACCTGGTAAGAAGAAAAGATTCTTTAATTAAATGAAAACCAACGTGACCCGAAAACTATGGCACGAGTCCGAAAAAAGATCGACGCACCTCGCCCCCGACGAGAAGCACCGCCACGTGTCCGAAGAGTGATGAGACCGAAGAGGACACGTCGCGTGTCCGAGGCCCGAGGGAGTCAACGTCGTGTGCCCGAGTCCCCGACACCGAGAGCCCGAGCTCGTGCGCCCGAGTCGCCGACACTAAGTGTCCGAAATCAACCGAGACGTAGTGCACCTTGGGAGGGGTTGGCCGCTAGCTTGGACACAGGGAACGTAACCGTCCACCTAAGAATAGGCGTCGTGGTGGTCCCTTCAGGTCTTATCCGGTAAAGTTAACCTCAAGTTTAAGTTTTCAGGAGTGTTCCGACTACATTCCTGGATAGACCGAAGGATCTGGTCGTTGGACAATATGACCGACACCTCCGATGAATCGAAAGTCGGAACCAGAGTCTGAGGGAAAGGACGGAGAGGGTGCGGGGCGTCCAACTCTGGTCCGACTCTGGTGAGACCCGGGGGTCTATTCGTCGTTCTCCCCGGTCTGTTTGACAGTAGACAAAGGAGGACTCCCTTCCTGTCAGGACCCGCAACTCTTTCCTTGTGTTAGGATCGTCTCTGACCTTTTCCTACAAGTTTCCCTACACTCCCCGAATGGAGGGTAATACCGATCTGTAGTCTACAGACATAGTAGCTTTTTGGTGTCCTCATGGACTCGTTACTTAATCGTTTGGAAACGGGTTAATTTCCCGATTAGTTTTGAGTTACATCATTCAAAGTGAAATTAAGAAACTTAGAACAAAGGGTAAGATATGTAGTCCTGAAATTTTTTGAGAGAATCATGAAACGATATTTTTGGTTTACTCCACTATTATATTCCTAGAGACTTTTGTCTAAATTTTTAATAATAACTGAAACAAAAATAATTACTTCATGTCGACTGTAGATAAACGTGAACTATCGAATGTCATCCAGAAGAGTTTGAGATTACACGTAGACTTAGAGAATCCTCAGAACAATTTTCGTCTGGAATCTAAGTCATCCAGACCTCAAACTTAGTTGCGACGAATTAAACGTTTGTACTTTAAAAGATTATCAAAGATTTCGTCAAGGACAGTCTGAAGTTTAGTAGTCAATCTGTCAACAATCACATAGGGTGTACAGTATGCTAGTTTTGAGCTCCAGACTTGACTAACAACCTTATCTGTGGGTGTCACCGGTTCATTCATAATAGAGTCCAAACTGTTTGATAGGGACCTTCTGCCTGTAGAGTCCTTTTCGGGTTCCTATTATCCAGAAAGGAACATTGGTGTCCATCTCAATCCCGGGTCTCGAAACAGACTATTAATAAATTTGCTTCTATTCGACTCCTTCACCACTAATAACATCCAATTATTATTTCCCGTCTTTACCATCCTTAGATTGTCTTCGTCTTATATAATTCTTCTCCACCGTTCTTATGTGTCTTCTTGACATTTTTTTCTAGAAGTGCTGGGTCTGTTAGTGTTACCGTATTAGTGAGTGGATGTCGGTCTGTAGGACCTTACACTTCAGTTCACCCGGAATCCTTCGTAGTGATGCTTGTTTCGATCACCTCCACTACCTTAAGGTCAACTCGATAAAGATTAGGACTTCTACTACGACACTTTCACGACGTGAGTTATACGGTCGTTTAAACCTTTTGAGTTGTCACCGGTGTCCTGACCTTTTTCAGTCAAAAGTAAGGTTAGGGTTCCTTTCCGTTACTGTTTCTTACGAGTTTGATGGTGTGTTAACGTGAGTAGAGTGTGCGATCATTTCACTACGAGTTTTAAGAGGTTCGGTCCGAAATCGTTATGTACTTGGCACTTGAAGGTCTACAAGTTCGACCAAAATCTTTTCCGTCTCCTTGGTCTCTAGTTTAACGGTTGTAGGCGACCTAGTACCTTTTTCGTTCTCTCAAGGTCTTTTTGTAGATAAAGACGAAGCAACTGATACGGTTTCGGAAACTGACACACCTAGTGTTATTTGACCTTTTAAGACTTTCTCTACCCTTATGGTCTGGTGGACTTGACGGAGAACCTTTAGACATACGTCCAGTCCTTCGTTCTCAATCTTGACCTGTACCTTGTTGTCTGACCAAGGTTTATCCTTTTCCTCATACAGTTCCGACATATAACAGTGGGACGAATAAATTGAAGATACGTCTCATGTAGTACTCTTTGCGACCCGACCTTCTTCGTGTTCGACCTTAGTTCTAACGACCCTTTTCATAGTTATTGGAGTCTATACGTCTACTGTGGTGGGAATACTGTCTTTCACTTCTCGTTAATTTCTCCGAGAACTACTTTCACTTTCACCTCTCACTTTTTCAACCGAGTTTCGAGTTGTAAGTCTTTTGCTTCTAGTGCCGTAGGCCAGGGTAGTGAAGCACCGTTTACCTACCCCTTTGTCACCTTTGTCACAGTCTGATAAAAAGACCCGAGGTTTTGGTGACGTCGATCACTGACGTCGGTACTTTAATTTTCTGTGAATGAGGAACCTTCCTTCAATACTGGTTGGATCTATCGTATAATTTTTCGTCTCTGTAATGAAACGGTTGTTTCCAGACTGATCAGTTCCGATACCAAAAAGGTCATGCCTAGTACATGCCTACACTCTCAACCTGATATTTCTTTCGACTCGCGTCTTCTTAACTACGAAAACTTGACACCACAACCTCTTCTGAGAACTCTCAGGGAACCTGACGTTCCTCTAGGTTGGTCAGGTAAGACTTCCTCTAGTCAGGACCCATAAGCAACCTTCCTGACTACAACTTCGACTTTGAGGTTGTGAGACCGGTGGACTACACTTCTCGACTGAGTAAACTTTTCTGGGACTACGACCCTTTCTAACTCTCGTCCTCCTCTTCCCCTATTGTCTCCTACTCTACCAACCTACCGTAGTGATTGAGCTACCTGTACCCAAACCACCTGAGGCCCTCGACCACTACCTGTCCCTCCGGACCGTACGACACCAAGCACCCCAGCGTTTCTCAGCCTGTGCNTACTGTCTTTCACTTCTCGTTAATTTCTCCGAGAACTACTTTCACTTTCACCTCTCACTTTTTCAACCGAGTTTCGAGTTGTAAGTCTTTTGCTTCTAGTGCCGTAGGCCAGGGTAGTGAAGCACCGTTTACCTACCCCTTTGTCACCTTTGTCACAGTCTGATAAAAAGACCCGAGGTTTTGGTGACGTCGATCACTGACGTCGGTACTTTAATTTTCTGTGAATGAGGAACCTTCCTTCAATACTGGTTGGATCTATCGTATAATTTTTCGTCTCTGTAATGAAACGGTTGTTTCCAGACTGATCAGTTCCGATACCAAAAAGGTCATGCCTAGTACATGCCTACACTCTCAACCTGATATTTCTTTCGACTCGCGTCTTCTTAACTACGAAAACTTGACACCACAACCTCTTCTGAGAACTCTCAGGGAACCTGACGTTCCTCTAGGTTGGTCAGGTAAGACTTCCTCTAGTCAGGACCCATAAGCAACCTTCCTGACTACAACTTCGACTTTGAGGTTATGAGACCGGTGGACTACACTTCTCGACTGAGTAAACTTTTCTGGGACTACGACCCTTTCTAACTCTCGTCCTCCTCTTCCCCTATTGTCTCCTACTCTACCAACCTACCGTAGTGATTGAGCTACCTGTACCCAAACCACCTGAGGCCCTCGACCACTACCTGTCCCTCCGGACCGTACGACACCAAGCACCCCAGCGTTTCTCAGCCTGTGCTGACTCGCTGACTTGACTTGACTTGTCGAATCACCCATAGATATGGGACCATGACCCCCTAGAGAGGGAAATTTTGGTAACTAATAGAGGACTTTTTACAATTTTTCATATAAAAATTTTTTGAAAACTTTTCTACTACATTTTATAGTTAGTCCTGATAAAACTCTTTCCTTCTAGGGGTGTTATGGTAGTGTGTTACCAAATATGACAATGTCAAAGTAAGATCTACTGTGCAAAAATATATGACACAAAGGAATTAGGATTTTATAGTAACTAAAATTTTGAGTCATAATTAAATCGTTTACGAAAAATCCCCGTCCTTTTAGGTAGGGTTCTAGGACAATCCTTACGGGTGACTAACTCTACATAAGACTGTAGTCTTTGAAAATTCACACTCAACCTCAACACGGAATCCTGAAGGAACCGCCACGTCACCCACTCTTAGACGGACGCTTACGTCCCCTGTGTGTAAGCTAGGAACTAGGCCCTTCTAAGGTCTACGGCACCTCGTTGCTTCGGACGCGAGGTGTTGCTGACTCGGGAGTGTGGGATCTCGGACACGAGGTGTTGTTCTCTTAGGTGAACACTAAGAGAGCGCTGTCAGAGTTCTCTGACGTCACCCTTCGGACGTGGGGTGGCGATCTCACATCGGGGGGACGAGCGACGTTGATCTCTTTCGGGTACACGCCCTTGCTACTGGGTCCCGTCTGTTTTTATTTATTTATTTTGTCAAATTTTTTCGAAACACGGAATCGCAACTCCTTGTATCATCTTTTTCTTTTATATAATTAGATAAAATGAAACGACACATGGTCTTTTCCAAAAAAGCAAACAAACCGACGCAGTCCAGGACCAACATATTATCGTCCACCCTAGAAGTGACTTAGTCCGTCCTAAAAAGCATCGTCGCGAACGTCAGAGACATCAACACCGTACTCCCGAGGTCTCGTGTACCCGATCATCAACGACACACGCCCGAAAGACCTTGCAATCAAGGGGTCTGTCCCTAGCTTGGGTACAGGGGACGTAACGTTCCACCTAAGAATTGATGACCCGGTGGTCCGTTGAGGGGGTCTTTCATAAAATTTAATCAACTAAAGAATTTTTTTAGTCTTCGTGTAAGTCGAAGTCGTAAGTCTCCCGTGTATTCAACAGTCACCAAACAAGGGGCGCCAGGTGGAGAGGTAGGGGAAGGATCTCCGAGTCCACAAAAGTCAGTTAATCAAACAACCAGTCTTCATAAAACACGAATGTCAATCTTCTATTCAGAATGTTCGAAACAGAGGTAAAAGTGTACTTACCGTAGTGTAGTATAAGGAAAAGACCTTAGAACGAAAAAGTGAATTGTTTTACAGTTCTAGTGGTGTAGCAAGGGTCTGGTAAAACTAAAGAAAACAAAAAGATTTTAATGTAGTGTTCGTAAAGAGAAAGATATGTTAGCGATTTTAGTAGGAAGAGTTACTGAGAAACCAAAACACTCCACTGACCCTGTACTAAATTATTGTTGAACAACAACTTGTAAGTCCAACGAAGGTCACAAACGAATACGGTCCCTTGTGCCCAACTGGCAAATGAGTAAGTCGTCCATAAATAAACTGTTGGTACTTAGCGGTCGGAGGTTACATGGTTTCACGGGAGGAGATACTCCGTCTGCCAGTGTGTCACCCTCGTCTGTCTCTTTATTTATTCTCGTGTCTTCACAGGCGTAAGGGGATTCCCCGGAGACTCATATCAGACCCGAGAGGGTACTCCTTTTCTCGCTTCTAGTTCCACTGCTACCTAGGAGGATGTTCGTGACCGGACACACTTACTTGTTCAACCAATGTCGAATAAGCAGTCCAAACACTCGAACCAATTGCACGTAGGTGGAGTCTATGTCTGGGTTGGGAGGTTGTACGACTGACAGTGACGGGACCCACGGTCGATGTCACTTTAAATGTCTCCACATTTACTCCTTAATGTTTCCAATTATGAAGCATTCGTGTATTCGGTCCTGTGGGAGATCCTCCACTGATAATAAAAGGGTAAAATACATGTTCTTTTGATTCCGTGACTCTGCAATTTATTGAACCTTAACTGTGTCGACACTGAACTTGGGTCTCTCGGGCCCAGGGACGGGTCGATGTGACGTGACGGAACTCCTTCCAGCACCTGAACTGGGACCCCATGTAAAATAGAAACAAGACACCTACGACTGGGTTAGGGAAAGGGACGAGTTTAGAGTCGTTCCCATTTGAACCCCACGGAACTTAAGGGTGACTAACCCACTCTTAAAAGGGTCCAACTCGGATCGAAAAGGAGGAGAGGTCTCCTAACGGACGGTCACGGAAACTCCACCCCCGAGAGGAGGAGGGGATCCCCTCCCTACGCCTCAGATAAGGTTGAGACGTCGACCCTCTGAGTCGGAAGTCACCGGGTCCGACGTTGAGTCTGTCGACCAGGGTCCCGACGTCCCTGGACCCGTTCAGGTTGACGGAGTGTTGGAGAAGGGAGACAGAGGGGTGTGGGGTGCGGGTAGGGTGTCTGTTGGAGAGTAGCGGATTCTGAGGGTTTGTGAAGGGGAACCAAGGGTCTGTTGAGGGGGAGGGGGTCTGTTTCCGTTCGGACCTAGAGTAGTTGGTCGTGCACCGACATTCGAGACGGGAAAGACAGAAGTCTGGGTCGACGTCTTTCTTGTGTACATTAGTTTGACAGGGTTACTACGGGTCAGAGGACGGGGTAAAGATTATTAAGTTAAAGAAGAGTCGATAACCTTGTTTTCCGGAAGAAGTGGAGTCTTATAAGGTTTACGGTTTTGTTTATCGTCGAATGTCGTTTACCGTGGTGGATGTCGTTAAGAAGAAACAAATGTCATTACGTTCATTGTCACTTTTGTCTTTTCCGACCGTTACTTCTTACCCAAAGGGAGGGTGGGAGTTTGGGACCAGGGGGAGAAGCCTTCACCGGTGGGAGTCATCGAAACAAAGACTTTAAAATGCACCCGTGTGTATCTCTTAGAAAAAAAGGGGAAAAAACTGTATTTATCATCGCATAATATAAATAAGAAACCTAGAAAAAAAATTTTACGAGAGATAAATAGTTAATATAGAACCTCTTGAAAGGTACACTCATGTAGGTCTAGAGGGAATAAGAAAAGACACCGACGTCTCTTAATGTAATACACTATATACCTATGACTGATATTAATTAAAGGTGACTATCCAATGAAAGATATACAAACGATAATGTGAACCACGAGTTAAATTGATGGGACACGTATATGACTCCTCCACCTCCCTTGGAATAGTCATAAAGACGTCCTATTTAGGGACGTTCGTCAATAACCCAACCATTTTATAAGTAAGTAAAGAGAGGTATTCAACCGACATCATCGCGAATCAACAGAAGTTGAACTAAGTTTCGTCAAAACAATCTAACATAACACTGTCGATGGTAATAGTCGCACGTAAAATTTTTTTAATAGTTTTAACCACTTAAAACACATCGGTAAAATTATAACTTCTATCTTCCTTTTTTCGTTGTAAAAGTCGTATCAAACGAAATATACTCTTTTCATTTTTACGTTGATTTTACGTTCTTTTACAAACACGTCACATACCTCTTCCACGACACTAACTACTTAACACAGTTTCGCCAAACTCTTCAAAACACGACCTCTAAAGAGTGACCTAGTACGAGGTGTCTGTCCATATGGTCAACTTCATCTACCGTTCGTTCAACTTTGTAATTAACTCTTGTTAGTCACAATAATGATACACTCTCTATCGACTGTACGAGTTTTATAGGTTGTTCGTGACTTGTAGTAAACGTGGTCGAACCAATACAAGTAGTGAAACTACAAACTCAAAGTGTATTAAATCTATTTTTGGAAGGACTAGTATAAAGGTGTACGTTAAGAGATGAATTTGTTTTACTTTTGCAAGGTAAAATTTTTGTTTAACACTACCCGTTACTTTTCACCTATAACATGTTATTACACCTTGTCTCCTCTGACACCCTATTCGTTTTACTTGGTGGTGGTTGGCGTGGTTTCCGGTCAGAAGTAGGTTTCTTCTCCTACTACACATATACACCCTATCCTTCCCCAGAGATAATACTCGAGGAAGACCTTTTAGTTTAATAATTAAGGTTGTTCATGACGAAGGTCAACCTATTTCTTTACCGTTGGGTGAGGTCATAAGAACGGACCTCTTAGGGTACCTGTTCTCCTCGGACCGTCCGATGACAGGTACCCCAGTGTTCTCAGTCTGTACTGAATCGTTGAGTTCGTGGTGGTGGTGGTGACGAAGGTTAATCTGGTTGACTTCTATCGTGAAGTACTTTTCGAAGACCTCAATCAGTTGTCTTTTACGTATTAGAGGGTGTTCCTATTACATTCTGACGTACAAAGAGACTATTGGTCCGTTTTTGACAATTGTCGAACCGACCTTTCAAGACTAAGTAGGCGGTATAAGTGGTCTGTAACGTGTGAGTATACAGGTAAATAAAGTCAGAAATACCTTAAAAGTATTACCTTTTATAAAGTTAAGGACATTCTGACATTTTCCGTGGACCTTGTTAAGAAGTGAATTTTTTCTATTTTGTAAAACCCTTCTACCTTAAAAATACTTCGACAGACTTTTTACCGTGCTCCATCACCTTGTTTTGTCACTTGCGTAACAAGTTATTTCAAGAACCACTTTTACTTTGCAGAAAATAAAAATGAATTCTTTGGTTTCCTTGAAAAAACCGGTTCGGTTATAAAATTTTGAGTACCACTGTTTGGTCTTCCGTCAAAAAGCTCCCTCTAATTTACTTATCGAATCCGAACTATGCATTTAGTAAATTTTATTGGTTCTGAGATAAATTATATAAATTACATAATCTTATATAAATTATATAAGATAAATTACTCTCCCGTAGAAATACTGAATTTCTATGTTCGTGAATTCGGTATTTCCCTTTCTTACTATGTAAAATGATGTAATTTTAAAATTTTAAACCATGGTATCTCTGTAGTAATTTTTCAGTTTTCTGTCCAGTGTTTGACCCTTTCCTATAAATGTTACGTAAATCACCTCGATTATAATCGTAGGCACTGATGTGCAATAATTGACGGGAGTGGGGTCACCCCTTTCCGATTCTTATTCATTAAGTCTCTTCTCCTTAGACCTTCCTGTGCTTTATACTCTACTACGGATCGGAGTATTTATTAGTCCTTTTATAGTCACCTTGTTGTCACTCAAGTGTGGGAAGGCTAACAACAACGAGGCAGCAAGTCAGCACAGGCTAAGAAACTCCGGGGTACCTGACTTCGGGCGGTCCGAAGAGACGGGTACCTTAAAAGGTCCGTTCTTATGACCTCGACCCACAGTAAAGGATGAAGTCCCTGGTTTGGGTACAGAGAGCACAGAGGACGGAACCGCCCGCCTAAGAAATGGTGACTCGGTGGACCCATCGGGTGGGAAGTTTAACCGTTGTAAATTTTTGAGATCATTATGGTTCTCTTCCCTTCGATAATCTAGAGAATAACTGACCCTCGTATTTTACCATGTCGGCGAGGTCTCTCATTAAACCGTTGTTGACCAGTTTGACTTCACGGGATAAAAGGATAACACACATATATATAATCATATATACAACTCTCAGGAAACCTGACGTTCCTCTAGTTTGGTCAGTTAGGATTTCCTTTAGTTGGAATAACTTATAAGTAACCTTCCTGACTACGACTTCGACTCGAACGACAGAGGTTATGAAACCGGTACACTATGTTTCTTGGTTGAGTAATCTTTTCTGGGACTACGACCCTTTCTAACTTGCGTTTTCCTCTTCTTTCACCGTCTCCTACTCTACCAATCTATCGTAGTGACTGAGTTACCTGTACTTAAACCCGTTTGAGATCCTCTACTACCTCCTGTCCCTTCGGACGTCAGGTACCCCAGTGTTTCTCAGTCTGTGTTGAATCACTGACTTGTTGTTGTATATACACACATATATTTATATATATATGTATTAACACCCCCCCCGCCCGTGCACCCTAGAATCAAAAGACTGGTCCCTAGTTTGGGTGTAGGGACCGTTATCTTCTCGTCTCAGAATTGGTGATCTAACGGTCCCTACAGGGGAACATACATAAGTACTACGAGACCGTAAACACCGGAAGGATGACTCCTCTCTTGTGAGGAGGATCGCATCCGGTTAAGAATCACTATCGTTTCCCGAGTTTCGTGTGGAAAGTATCGTGTCATTGGTTAGGTCTTGGTGGAGGAATGAGACTTTGTGGAGGAGGTAGACCGACAATATGAGGTCCTTCGTTATAAGGAGAGGGGATTAGTGGGTCCTGATCCAAGGTCTGTGGAACTCTGGTGGAGATATCCGGTCTCGGACGACTGCGATAAATTTAGTCAGTCAGGATTCGAGAAAGAGACGGGACGGAACGGAAAGAACGTCTTTTATGTTAGTTCGAAGACATGGTACGGAAGGGAGTAGAGTAGACAGAGGACTGGTTTGGACCACGAGAGGTACTCCGGTACGTACCGTACCGTTCGGAGGAACTTAGGTCCTACATTCATTATTTTTAAAAGAAAGTAACCGTAATCGAAAAGGTGCAGTGGTGAGTCAATGGAGGTATTTAATTTTAGGGCGTCTATGATGACTATTTGGGTGTAACATTAGACTCTTTAAGGGTAAAGCACATTTCCCTTTACATGTTATTTCTCAAGAGTGACGTCGTAACAACCAATGTCATTTTGTGACCTTTGTTGGACTTACGGGTAGTCCTTCTCTTATCACTTATGTAACGGGGTACCAGCATTTTATCCAATGGTTCTCGTCACTGATCTCGGTGCATAGGGTTGCGACTTGCTTTCGTCGTTTAATGTCTTATTCAGTTACACAAACGAATATACTTTAAATTTTATAAACATGTTGTTATGACATATAACAAATATTTTGTATGAGTACATTATTTTTATATTTTTGTACCTTCTCTTTCTGAAAGGTTAGACCCTGTACCAAAGGGTGGCCTCCTTCTCATCCCCGTTTTAGTCCTTTCTCAACTTTCCTTCAAAGTGGAGATAGACATTTTAAAGTAAAGAAATTTTGGTTCGTTTATAAACAGGTTCTACACTATTTTACAATTCTAGTCAAGCTAGACAGACCGTCCATGTACCAACAAACGACAAGATAAAAGTCATGAAATGACATACAAACTCGACAAAGTATTACTCTTCTTCCACATTAAAGTAAACGTACTTACTAGAGTTCCAGTATACTTTCCTGTTGTACCGTCCCAATTCAGTATTGGATCGTTCGGGACAGGGGTAGAGTTCCCACAGTTCAAAGAGGAGAGTGGAATTCAGAAAATGATAGTAATAATGTCTGAAAAGTATTTTCCACATTTGTGAAAGTGGGGTGTCTCCTATATGTATATACAACTAGTTCACATATTTTTGGTTCAGTGTGTCGAGTTTTCGGTTCAAGATACAATCTCCTGATAGGTTAATTAATCATCTTGTGGTGAACAAAAAAATCCCCCTTATTCGTTCTTTTTTTACAGGATAAAGAAGATTGATCTCTTTATCAACTATTTGTTAAAGGTTTTCCATATTATTTTAAGTAGACTTTAAAAGTCTAACTTAAAAAATCTTAAAAATACAAGTCTAAAGTCGATATTATTGATAGATATGGAATTTCATAAAGGAGATTGCCGTGTCCTGATCAAAAATAGAAAGGAAGAGTTCTAGTAAAGATGTAGAATGATCTTCATAACTTATCAGGAACGTAATCAGGACTCCAAAAGTCGTCGTTTACAGCTTACGTGTCACCGAAGTTGTTATTTCCGTAAGCTAATAGACTATATTTTCCTTTGCATGTTTACCAGACCCCCAACCCTGTCAGTGAGTTGCTAGAAGAGTTTCTAGGTCCGAGAAAGACAGAAAGAGAGGACGATAGGAGTCACTTCATCGGTCGGAGGAAACAGGGATTCTTAAGGGTGGAAGACCCGAGTGTCTGGTCGGGGACCATTTTACACCCTCCCCACACTTATATCGTTTCCTTACGGTAGTGAAGACTCTTAGAACGTCTTTCTGACACCGAAGGTAGCCCCCAAGTGTGAGACAGAGAAAGAGAGAGAGTGAGGGGACGTGGAGAGTGAGACCGTTTTCTTTCGACAATAGAACACGTCACTTCTCCGGGTCCACCACTTCGAAAGATAGTTATCGGTCGGTTCTAGACCACGGATGATTGTTGGTACTCTTACGTAAACTTTCACCTAAGAAGGTAGGGGCGCTGGGAACTCCACTAACGTTGGGACCAATAGTCGAACTGGTCCTGGAGTACTCTCTGGTAATGGTCCAAGGATTTCGAACCTTTGACACATTCAAGTATCTACAATAAACTTCCTTAATTCAAAACTTCCTTAAACACTGTTCCGGTATCTATTGATTATGTGATCACACAGACGGACAAAGGGAACTACCCATGCTCTGCCGACGGCATCGAGGTCGTCTAAGGGGGAATGAAGAGCAACTGGTCTTAACAGAGAATACAACCAGAGATCGACGTTCCCTCCGACCCTTTAGTTCGTAGACGGGAAAATTGACGAATGCCCCTCCCCTCGTTCCTCGTCGTCCGACCCTTACCGACGACAGATCGTTACGATAGATGGTCTTGAAGGGGGCCAAAGTCAAACAGAAACAAAGGTGTACCGCAGTAAATTGAACAAAGAAGTATGAGACATCCGAGGAACGGACCCTTTAGGGTACCTGTCTCTTCGGACCACCCGATGTCAGGTACCCCAACGTTTCTTAGTCTATGCTGACTCGTTCTCCGAAGGGAAGTATAACACACAAGTGACATTGATCTTCGATCCGGAAGTAAGCTAAGTCCAATTTGCAGTAACCGTTCCAATGAGTTCCTGCTATGATACTGCCAGTATAAGAAAGTACAGGTCTTTGTTGGTCCAAGAAGTGATTCGTTTGTAAAAATATTCTTACTTCATTTCCCACCATATGGCAGGTGCTCTTCGATTGGGTCTTAGAGTTGCGGCAGAAAGAGGGGCCCTCACCCCAGGACCCACTGAAGTGTATAAAATACAAATACCTTTCGGGTCCAAGAAGATATTTAAGGAAACCCAACAGAACAACCTTAGTACACACTATTCGTCCGAGTCAAAGAATGTACACTAAAGGAGTCTCCGACTACTCAGTATTCTCGTCAATTGAACCTTATTTTGTGGACTCTCCTAATGCTCGGCTGAAATATTGAGTTTACGTCCACAGTCCTCCACTAGGAAACGACTGTCGTAGGTGAACCTCAAGAGTCCCGAAACTCGAGTTGTGGTCCTTGTTACCCTTTACTCTACTCCCTGTCCCACCCCCTTGGGACACCGGGGTTTCGGGTTCAGTCCACACGTCTCGAGAGACGGCCCCGGTCGCACACCCTTGTGTAACTGTCGAGGGTACCCCGGAAGGGTCACTCAAAGATCAAACGAACAAACGTATTTTGGACCGTCCGATGTCAGGGGTCTCAGCGTTTTACAACCTGTACTGACTTCGCTGGATCGTGTGTGCGTGTCTGCGACACGACACGGACGACACCAGAGGTGGTAGGGGTACCTTGACTTCTTACAGAAAGGAGTCACTCCAGCCACCGGATTAGGTTGTCGGTCCGGGTTCCTCGTTCCCCGGTCCTTGTCTCCGTCCTGAGTTGTGACAGAAACGAAAGAAAGTTTAAAAACCGGCGTAGCGTACCGTATACCCTAGAATCAAGGGACTGGTCCCTAACTTTGACACGGAGGACGTTGACCTGGTGACCCGGCGGTCTCTTCAGGGTGTCACGATAGAAACTTTCCCACCACCCCAGGGTCGGAAGACCTCGGGGGTGTCAGGTACATGTTGTCCACCGGGACGGAGAAGAAAGTGACACTTCTCGTTCTACTAGTCCTTTTTATGAACAGGTTCCAACAGAAGGAAGTTGTACTGTGGACGGGTGGAGGTCGACGAGTAGGAAGAGACGACGAGTTGCCGTCCACAGAGAGAGGGGAAGAGACCTCGGAAGGGACGGGGAGGCGGTTTCAAGGTTACAGGACGATAGTAGAGTCTGTACAGCATTTGAGTGGGAGGTGGGTCAGAGGGGTCGAGACGGGATCAAAAGAGTTTCCGTTGGGGTGGGGAGGGTCGTGGTCCGATTTTTGCCCGTAGTCGGTACTGAGTAGGCCGGATAGGTTGGCCAGGGGTCCAGGAGACTCAGAGACTACGTTACCGTAGTAATTGAATAGAAAGAAGTCGACGGAGACATTGGGCCGGCGGTTGTAGGTATCTTCCTACATCGAGATAGGAGGAAGGAGTAGGAGGTCGGACAGAGTGACGGAAAGGTTCTGAGAGGGGGAGCTCTTAAGAAGGTCGAGGAGGATGTGTAACGTTCACGTAGGGTGGAAGACAACTGGAGTAGAAAGATAAGGTGGAACCGAGGGTCGAGGTGGACAAGATCTTCGGAACCGGGAATAACGGGAAACTATTACTCTCTGTGTGGTACACGGTCCGTAAAATATTGGCATAGAATACAAAATGTCAAGGACATGTCATATACGTAATAAAAGGGGTAAAATGTCTACTCCTTTTGACTCCGGTCTTCTCCAATGGTGTACAGTGTGACGGATATTTATAATCTTGACCCGAAGTTGGGTGTAGACAGATTAGGTAGGACACATTGACGAACGGTAGTGTGGGGAAGTGGGAGACATTCCTGACGTGTGACGAAGAACGGTATCATGGAAGGGAGGAGGACGATCGAAGAAATTTGGGGGTTGGGTGTTGAGATAGTGTATCGAAGAGACTTCCAAGGTCGGGTACGACGAGTGAGAGTAGAGACTTGAAAAGACCGTCCTCAGAGTCGGGAGGTGTTAAACCATGAATTAATATCTGACGGAACACGCAAGAGACCAATAAGAGTATAGAACAAGGGTTCACATCTACAATCCCCTGCCCCGAAGGTGAGGGATGGTAGAGGATCTCCGTCCCAGAGTTACACGGTTTTCGACTAACCTGAGGTGCGTCGGAGTGGGATGAGAAGTGGGGTCGGACAGCCACCGGAGTCTAGACACATACACACACACTCAAACGTGTGTATGTGTGTTCGCGTCTGTGTCCACGCGTGCGCAAAAGAGACAACGTCTGTGTAAATCAGTCCTCAAGGGAAGAGCTTATAGACCTTGATGGATGGGTTCTGTCTTTTGGGGAAAGACTGGCTTGGGACCCGTGACGAGGGGTCACGTTTCAAGGTGATATAGTCCTTCCACTCGTCTCAACCGCCCTGCAGGGGATCACCCAAACCCGAAGGGACTACCGAGTTTACCATTTCTTAGGTGGACGCCACACCCTCTGGACCCAAACTAGGGATCCAACCCTTCTATGGGACCTCTTGCCTTACCGATGGGTGAGGTCCTAAGACCGAACCTCTTAAGGTACCTGTCTCCTCGGTCCATCCGATGTCAGGTACCCGAGCGTTTGTCAGCCTGTGCTGACTCACTAAAAGTGGAGTAAAGTGAAGTGAAGGGGACCACCCAAGTCACACCGATAGTGTAGGATCGTCTCATACCTCGACCTGACTCGCAACCCGTCCTCTGAAACACAGAGATAAGGTTAAGACTGGGTCGAAGACACACGGGACCCCCCTGTCTCTTCCCCCTGCGGCCGGTTAAGCGACAGAACGTTGTAGGAATCCACCACTGTAAACGACCATCACTCCTTCTGAGAGGAACGGTCCCGTACAACGTGACGAGGTCTGACCGTGCTGGTCCCGAGGGACCTCGATGGGAACCAAGGGGTGGTGCACGGAAAGGGGAATCCGAGGTTTAGTAGAGAGACGAGACTGGGTCTACGGGGGTGTGGACTCCAGGGTTCGACAAGTAGGAACCCCAATGACTGTAGAGTTTGTACTCTGCAGTACTGTACTCTACAGTACTTATGACTGTAAAGTTTGGAGAGTAAAGTTTCACTCTTATGTCACACTACGGCATTGTGTCTTACTACCTCTAAGGTCCAACTGAAGAACGCCCTGTGAATCCTGTGTCGCGTCTCTAAGTTCCGAACCTGTCTCTCACGATTCTCAACCACACAACCGCTTCCCGTCTCCTCTCTTCCACTCTCGACCTCTCCGCCACCCACCCCCGGGACCTCGGGTTTGAGAAAAGGAAATGTTAAATTGACCACCGGTCAGGATTGTGCACTTATTTGTCTACTCATTCGTTTCCCCCTGAATACGTTCTTGTTTATTTTTATTAACATAGTGTGGAGTGTGTACGGTGGGCCTCGGACCTCGTCCTAGGGTCCCTCCCCGCGACGCCACCCCCGTACCCACGACACTCGGCTCAGAGGGAGTCTTTGGTCTCGGCCGAACCGTCGGGACAGCGACACCCTTTCCTTATGGGAGAGGACCTCCCTCCGGTCGCAAATGAGGGAAATGTCGACGTCGCACGCCCCCTCCCTCCGCGGTAGGGTATGGGTAGGCACCTCCAAATCGTTGGGCTACTCACTTGGGAAACCCTGAGTCCCGACTCGTCGTGGAGAAGGACCCGGGTCGGGACACACCGCCGGTGGACGCTAGGTTCCCCATGGTCCGTTCACGTCTCCTCCCACGAGTGACCCGGTCCTGCGACGGGCGGCCCCGGAAATGGTCCGAAACCCCGACGGAGGACTGGCTCGAGTTGTCCGGGTCCGTCGACGACGGACTCGGTGACACCCACAGGGTCGGCGGCGGGCCCCTCGCTGTCGGTGTAAGGTCCGAGGCCCGACCGTCCCTTCGAACCGGCGTTCAAAGTTGTCCTCTCACCGACCGCAAGTCTGTGTAGTCGCGACTCTCAAAGGAGGGAAGGGACCCTCCAGGGTCCAACTCCTCTACCTTCTTGTCCATAAGTTCCCCCTGGGACTGTGGGGAGTAAGGTAGAGGAAGAGCCCGTCACCCAAGGAGAGGAAGATGGTCCGACCCCGCCACCTGCGGGAAGCCCTGGACCGGGGGGCCTACGACCTTTGTCGGGTAGCGAAGCGACCCTGCAGTCGTCCACGTCACCACCGTCGGAACCGGTAGACACCCTAGCTTTACCCATTCCGAAAACAAGACCCAAGGGACCCCTAGGAGACCTCCCCAAGGTGTATCGTCTCGGACTCCCAACGAACCCCTACGAAACCCCTTGTTTCGGTCCAGCAGACCCACCACCCTTCCCTTCTACATCCACCTCACCCTATCGTAAACGCCAGTCCCAAACGACCCAGGGTCAGAGACTGGGTGACCGACTCGAGCCTTGAGACAGAGGGAGAGGGAGTCGTGGGACTGGACTGTGACAGAGGGCCCGAGACCCTCTCCCTTTCCAACATAGAGAGACTTTGTAGGGCAGAACCCTCAATGTGGTACTGTCTCCACATGTGACCCGCTTCTCGACGAGGTCGGACCGGAGTAAATTTTTACGTTTATAGGGACCCTTCCTGTTTAACTGTAGAAGTAGTAGAACCACCTCCACCTAAACAGTCTGGTCGAAGGTTCGCCGACCCTCACTTTCGGGACCCGAACCTCCCTACCTGTCTCCCCAACCGTCCCCCTTTGACCCTTCCTTAGACCCTCCGGAGTGAAACGGACGACGGGGTGAACAGGTCCTCCGGACCCCCCTTCCTACCCCGCCGTGTGACTGTCCGTCCTCGTGGTAGGACACTTTCCCCTCACCTGGCAAGGCTCGTCGGGTGTGCCGTCCGGGTCTGGGCCAGGACCTCGTCCGACTGTAGGTACCACCCGACGGAGTGGACCCCTCACCCCCGCCCCTCGTAAATAAGTAAACGACGTGATGGTAAGACACACTCGGACACAAGGCCCGTGACCCCTGTTTCAGGGACGGGGGTGCCTTGTCTTTAAGATCTCTCTCACCTCTGTGTGCTATTCGGAGGTTTGTTCATCAGAGGATTACAGTCTAGTCCTTCACTATTCTTGATACTTATTTTAGCGTCGTTCTTTCCCAGTCTCTTATTTCACTCCTGACAAACTCTTTGCCACCAGTGCCCCCGGGAAAACCTCCTCCACTGTAAGTTCGTCTTTAGACTCACTTCGCTCTCTCGTTCGGTAAACTACTAACCCTTCCTTTCTGACAAGACCCATGTCCTGGTCGGCCCCTCGGGCACCGTAACCCCTCACTCCTCCCCCCACCCCCACTTCGACCTCCCCATCCGTTCCCGGTCCAGTGTACCTGGAACATCGCCTCTCTTGTCTAAAGTGAGGACCCCTCACCCCTCCTTCCTTCCTCCGTTACCCCTGTCCACCGGGTCAGGGGGTCCCAAACTCAGGGGCGCGACCACGAAGTACCACACCCGGACCCCGTACGTCGACCTACGAGACACGGTGTCAAAGATGAGACAGGTCGACTCTAAGAGTCCAATGCAATCTCCCAATTAGCGGACTCACTCACTTGCTCAACCATACACAGTTGACGGTCCGACACGTCTCACTCTGCCTGGTCCCTCCCGTCTTTGTTCCTCTCGTTGCGACCCCCTCCGCTCCCCTCCACTTTACTTCCCCTCTCATCGTACCTCGGTATATGTGATTGTGTGCATTTATCTGTCGGTCACCCTTAAACGACATGCTGAGTCAAGTCAAGTCAAGTCGGTGAGTCAGCACAGGTTGAGAAACGCTGGGGTACCTGGTGTCGTGCGGTCCGGAGGGACAGGTAGTGGTTGAGGGCCTCAAATGGGTTTAAGTAGAGGTAACTCAGGTATTACGGTGGGTTAGTAGAGTAGGAGACAGTAGGGGAAGAGGAGGACGGGAGTTAGAAAGGGTAGTAGTCCCAGAAAAGTTTACTCAGTCGAGAAGCGTAGTCCATCGGTCTCATAACCTCAAAGTCGAAGTCATAGTCAGGAAGGTTACTTATAAGTCCTGACTCAAGGAAATCCTACCTGACCAACCTAGAGGAACGTCAGGTTCTCTGAGACTGAGTCCCTTGAGTTTGACCCCGAGACATTGTTGGATCTCCCCACCCTTACCCACCCTCCTTCCTCCCTCTAAGTTCTCCCTCCCCCGGATACATGTGACTACCAATTAAGTACAGCTATATACTATGTTTAGTTTGGTTATAACATTTCGTTAGTAACTAGGTAATTTTTATTCATTTATGTTTTTTATTATTTCAACTGTTAATTTTTATTTATTTATATTTTTTTATTTCAACTTTCTCGTTACATTTTCCCCCTTTCTTTGTCCCTCTCGTCATCCTTCGACAACAAGCCCGTCCCCCGACCCGCCACTCTCGTCACTCCCGTAGGCGAAATCCCATGTCCAACCTCCTTCCCGGTCCCTACTCCCTGGCCGACGTCTCACTCCTCCCCTCGCTCGTCCCGGGGAAGGACGGACGCCTAGACACCACCCACTCTACAGAAAGAGAGACAAAATTTCTTATTAACATTATGGGTAAGGGACTCATGGGGAAGGCACGTTCTAATTTAAAAAGAAAAGAGTATTAAGTGTTCATTAGTGAATAAAGAGTTAAGTTTGTTACGTTTTCATAAATCTCATATTTCCCTTTTTCTTCGGAAGTGAGTGGAGGGAGGAACAGGGGTCAGGGTGAAGGGGAGGATCTCGGACACCTTCCTGAGACGACCCTAGGAAGATCTAGAAAAAAAAAAAAAAATTACTGTTCAGGAGACACTTACATCGTCAAGTAGGAAGTCAGTGGGTCACCTGGGATCCTGTCCGGAAGTCTTTCCCCACTCCCAGGGGATGAGGGACCAGAACCTCAGTGTCTGAGGGAAGGGAACCTCTGTGGGGGAAAAGACCCTAAAGAGAGAGAAAGGTCCATGAGCCCGGTGAGTGGGCAAGGTAGCAGGGGTGAAGGAGTACAGAAATCAAGTTGAAGAATTTTGTGTGGTCGGTCTTCCCAGTCACCACAGAGACAGAAGTCCGTAAACTCTTGAAAGTCTTAATTAGGTCAAGTCAGTTATTTGGGACGGGTCTACCAACCTACCGTAGTGACTAAGTTACCTGTACTCAAACTCATTTGAGGCCCTCAACCACTACCTATCCCTCCGGACCGCACGACGTCAGGTGGCCCAGCGTCTTAGCCTGTGTTGACTTGACTCTACTTGACTTGACTTTTGACTGAACCGGTCCGACACTCCCTACACTTACGGTCGCCTGTCCCTGAGTCTGGGTACTCTTCCTGGGGACTGTCACCACACTGGCTCCCGACCAGACGCACGACCGGTGTACGAACACTGACCCTCCCTTCAAGTCCCTTCCCTCTCCCGACACGAGAAAAGTAGGTCGTCGCACAAATACTCTAACTCGGTGGCAGTGAGTTCACATGAAGTAAGTAAAATTGACGGCACGTTAAATGATGATTGGTCGGGAGGGGGCTTAGTCCGCGACAAGAGAAACCAACTTTTGATGATAATAGAGGTAAAATGTCTCCTCCTTTGACTCAGTGTCTTTCGAATTTAGTGAACGGATTCCAGTACGTTTGTCATCAACCATTTCGACCACAAAATTGGATCGGACTGGAAATTCGGTGAAACGACTACGACTACGAAAAAAAAGAATTTATTTATAGATGAATGAACTGACGTGGTTCCAGAATCAACACCGTGAGTCCTGGAAGCAACACCGTACTGTCCATCAATCAGCACCCTAGATCAAGGGACTGGTCCTTAGCTTGGGCCCGGGGAACGTAACCCTCGAGTCTCAGAACCTGGTGATCCCTTTAGGGCGGTGAGACGAAGAACTACTGCGTCGCAGTCCCCCGTACCTATGACCAACATACCTGTGGTCCCAGTCCCTTCGGAGAGACTCATCCACCTTAAACGTGTTTCGGGACTTCCTCCCCTCCCTCACTCGGTACTCTTGCAGACCCCTCTCGTGAGTCGCTTCTCCCTGTGCACTGAACAGGGTAGGACAGTAGTCAATCTTCGTCTCGTTCTTGGTCCTGACCCAGAGGACTAAAGGAAATTAGGAGAAGTGGAGAAAGGCACAGATAAGGTAATTTTGACATAGCACCAAGTAAATCGGTAAGACAACTACCTGTACCGGTTCAAAAACAACAATATTTGTTGTGACGTTACTCGTAGGAACAAACTCAGAGAGTCCAGGTGTACCTTACAAAGGGATCCTATGTATAGTGTACTTGAAATGGCCTGATCCCGATTTAATACGCGGTTTCGCCAACATGGTTTAATTGGTGAGTTAAGTCAAGTCAAATCAAGTCAGCGAGTCAGCCCAGGCTGAGAAACGCTTTGGTGCTTGGCGTCGTGCGGTCCGGAGGGACTGGTAGTGGTTGAGGGTCTCAAATCGGTTTGAGTACAGGTAACTCAGTCACTACGGTAGGTTGGTCGGGTAGGAGACAGCAGGGGAAGAGGAGGACGGGAGTTAGAAAAGGTTGTAGTCCCAGAAAAGTTTACTCAATCGAGAAGCGTATTCCACCGGTTTCATGACCTCGAAGTCGAAGTTGTAGTCAGGAAGGTTACTTGTGGGTCCTGACTAAAGGAAATCCTACCTGACCAACCTAGAGGAACGTCCGGTTCCCTGAGAGTTCTCAGAAGAGGTTGTGGTGTCAAGTTTTCGTAGTCAAGAAGACTCGAGTCGGAAGAAATATTAGGTCGAGAGTGTAAGTACATAAATTGGTGATCGTCGAGGTCTAAAGGGGTGTCACAATAGTAGTTGGGAACCCTGATAGTCCGACATCTCAAAAAAATAAAAAAACCAGTCCGGTCCACCGACCGTCCTAGAGTCAAGGGACTAATCCCTAATTTGGACCCTCTACCGTCACCTTCACGTCTTAGGATTGATCATCCGGTGGTCACTTGAGGTTCTGACTTCTCAAAATTCAGTTAGCCTACTCACACTGCAATATAGAGTAAAATAAAACGAATAAATTAGACGTGTGGGACTAATGATCACGACAATTCGTAGAGATACATAGATGGATGGTGAACACAAAAGAGAATTTTTTTGGTTTTGCAAAATGAACCGACACGACCCAGAATCAAGTGCCCTCTGGAAATCAACACTGCACACCCTAGATCAAGTGACGGGTCCCTAGTTTGGGTCCTGGGACGTAACCCTCGTATCTTAGAATCGGTGACCTGGTGGTCCCTTTAGGGGTGAACACAAAGGAGAAGACATTGAATGGACGAGTATTGGGAAAGGAACATTAGAAAAAGAGAAGTTGTATGACATCCACAAGAAATATATCCGACATGTACTTAGTAAACAGTCAATACCTGTAACATCGATAGAGTAGAGTAAGGTATCGAACGGAAAAATAGACTGTTACAGAAAGTAATGAGTCTTTTAAGGTTAAAACTACGTCAGTCCCTATAGTTTAGAAAAGACGGATGTTAAACACAAAAAATTATAGAAATGAAACAATGTTACTAATGAAGACATAAAAGAAAGTTCTCAAATCTTTAAAACGAGAAAGTATAAATTCAAGTAGGTAGACTTTAAATAAAACATCGAGACAACTCCATCTTTATCTTCTAAAACTAACACCATTGGTTTATGGGCTGTGATAAATATCCGTTGAGAAAGGTGTGAACAAACGCTACGACGGAGACCGAATAAGTCCAAGGACCTTAGGGACCTCAGAGATAAGAGAGACAACCACTTAAACGGATAAAGACGTGATATGGTGCCATAAAACTGGAACTATCAGAATATTATTCCCTATATCGCATATACCGTCGGGAGAGGAAGAAAAAACTTAAAGAAGAAGTTGATGACTGAGAGAATGAGGAAAACGGACAAAAACAACAACAACGGGATCCAGAAACGAAAGGGAGATCACGCCACTCGTCTCCCATGAGAGATCCACGCCAGACGTCTGAAGAGTAACGCCACCGAAGAGAACGACACCTCGCACCCGAGGTCCGCAGACCCGAAGCCATCAACGTCGGGAGCCCGAGTCACACACCACGTGTCCGAATCAACGAGGCACCGTGCACCTTAGAAGGATCTGGTCCCTAGTTTTGGCACAGGGGACACAACCGTCTGTCTAAGGATAGGTGACATGGTGGTCCCTTTAGGGAACTGAGAATAAGAACTGGGGGAAAAGGGGGTACACTTTCTCGAGATAATCCTAAAACTAACTTTAATATCGAAGAGTAAATATTATATAATTATCGGATGGGTAGAGAGATAAAGAAGACTTGAAAAAACAGGAAGTCATTTCTAAAACACACAGAAAATGCTCTCAATTATCGAAAACAACGATATCCTTTGTTCTAGGAAAAAGATGCCGTAAAAGATTAGATTAACCAATAACGACTATATTTCATTACAACTACCTAAAACAAACAACTATAACAGAACCCGTTGGAGTACTTGTAGGAGTTTATAAAGATTTTCAAGGAACCATCTAATAGGATATGAAATACACATTGATTAGCATGATAGACGTATGTTTGTTGTCCGAACAGAGAAAATTTTTCTGATGAAGTTGTGTGCGGGGGGTCGGAGAGAGGAGGTCCGGCTGGGGACAGGAGAACAAGGGTCGGACCCGAAAAGGCAGGAGTCTGACACAAAACAAGTAACCTTCGCCTCTGTCGTCACCCAGGTAGAAGACGATTGTACTCGGATCAAGACGTAATCCCCGTTAAACCCCCGTGGACTTTTACAAACGTTTTGTGAATTGTGTTCTCGGACCAAAAGTAATCTTGACGTAATCTCTTACTTACAAGTAAGTAAATGGGTAGACTCCTCTCTACCAAAGGGACTGTTGGTCACCCCCCCTAAGTCCTAAAGGTTGGCCTCCGATCTTTGATGAGGAGCTGGACAGAGAGGGACAGTTTAAAGTTGAATGGAAAGTTCGTGATCGAGTTTACGGTTTCAATACGTAAAAAAAAGAACAATTTCTTACTCCTAAACCACTTGAATTTTAGGGCAGGGGTGAATTCGACGATGAACCATGGAAGGAGGGATATTTTTGAAGTACCATTCGGTTAACAAGTAAGTAAGTTGGTTACTAACACATACCTCGTATATGACCCGGGACGTCTTCTGTGTCTCTATATCGCGTTCTACTTCGAGGTGGGTACGGGAGTTCCTCGAATGTCAAATAAGTTTGAGTTTCCGTCATTGGTTGATCAATATCATATTATTCAAGGTTGACATATAATCTTTTAATTTTCCGTCTTCTCGCGTCTCCCTCTCTCGTTTGTCTAGGGTATCACCTTCTGGAGTACCTTCCCCGCAAGCTCTATTCCGAACTTTTCAGTTCACTTCAACGAGTCAGTACAGACTGAGAAAAGCTGGGGCACCTGACATCGGATGGTCCGAGGAGCCAGGTACCCTAAAAGGTCCGTTCTTATGACTTCTCCCAACGGTAAAGGAGGAGGTCCTCTAGAAGGACTGGGTCCCTAACTTGGGTCAGAGGGCGTAACATCCGTCTGCGAAATGGCAGACTCGGTAGTCCCTTCAGGTCCCCGAACTTTCTGCTCATCTTTAGACTGTACATCTCTGTCCAACCCGTCCTGGGAGTCGAAGATCGGCCTGAGACGAACTGTTGTCTCGTTTCAGTGCACTAACCCTGTGTATTACGGAAGTCCCCCACCATTTCTGGAGTCAGAAGACCACAGTCCCAAACTACACTCTCAAAGTCTTTCCGTCGAAAACTGAGTCGTTCTCAACAGGTTCTACCCTTTCCCGATAAACCTTCGTCCCCTCGTAGACAGGAACCTCTCCGGGTGCGTCTCCGAACCCCCCCGTGGACTAACGGAGACCACCCAGGGGAAGTAAATCGAGCCACTGACTGTCCTGGGCAGTTGGACCCCAAAGGTTTGAGGATCCGACTTTCAATGTCATTCTTCATGAAAAGTATAACACTGGGTCACACTTGTATTTAGATTTTCTCTTCAAAGTACTGGCTTATGAGTGGTATGAGGTACGATATGAAAACTATAAAAAAGGATGAGTAATTTTTTAAGAAGTGAATCAGTCACTAAGAGTTAGAACGTGCAGACTTAGTGGACCCTCGAAACTTTTGTAGGTGACGGGTCCGAAGAGGGGTTGTGATTAATTTACTCCTAGAGAACCCCGCCTTCGGCCGTGGTCACAAATAAGTTGAGGGTCCACTAGGACCACACGTCGGAGTCAATTCGGGGTCACGTGAACCGTTTCGATTTTGGCCCGTCACCTTTACCCAGTCCGAAAACTCCTGATTGTTTTAAGGTATAAATAATTACCCCGTACCTAAAAAGGTCTTATCTCTTTTTGCCACTACGAGGTCTCCGAAGTCTGACCCGATCTAAGACGCTTAAGGAGATCCTCTCGGCATTTGCTCCGTCTGTCTGGAACAAAGTCCCCGACCAGGTATGGAGTGGAAAACGGGCTCGAGTGTAGCTTCGGATACTTTTGAGTACCGAGCCTCGGAGACGACCGACAAAGAGAAAAAGATACCGAAAAACATATAAACGTCAACATAGAGGTTGTAGTGATAGTTAGTATGTTGTAAAATTAATGGACAGTTTCTTTGCGGTTGGGGAATCGACAATGGAGAGTTAAGGAGGTAAGTTAACGGACCGTCGGTGATTGGATGAAGAACAGAGATATCTAAACGGATAAGACCTGCAAATTATATTCACCTCAGATATGTTATGTTATACACAGGAAAACACAGACCGAAGAGAGTGAATCACATCCCAAAAGATTCGAGTAGGGAATATCGTGTACAGTCATGAAGTGAGGAAAAATAGCAACTTATTATAAAGGAATACACCTATATTGTGTAAAAAATTTAGGTAAACAGCCCCTTACAAACCCAACAAAAATCGAACTCGATAATATTTACTACAGCAATACTTGTAAGTACATGTAAAGAATTTGAAAGTTTATTGAAAGAAAAACCCGGTGTGACGAACCGTACACCAATCAAGGAGTTGGTCCCTAGTTTGGGTACGGGGACCGTAACCCTCACACCTCAGAATTGGTGATTTGACGGTCCCTTCAGGAAGTTATTGAATTTTTTATATAAATAAATAAGGACCGACACGACCCAGAAGCGACGACGGACCGAAAAGAGATCAACACCGTTCGCCCCCGATGAGAGATTGACGCCACGTACCCGAAGAGTAACGCCACCAAAGAGAACAACGCCTCGTGTCTCTTGGTGTGATGATGAGTTGGTTGATTTGATCGAGGAGTCGAAGATTTAGAGTCTCAAATGATCGACGTCGTGTCCGCGAGTCATCGACGCCGAGGGTTCGAGATCTCGTGTCCGGGTCAACAACACTATGTGTCCGAATCAACGAGTCAGCGCACACTCTAGGAGGACCGGACCCCTAGTTTGGACACAGAGGACGTAACCGTCCGTCTAAGAAATGGTGACTCGGTGGTCTCTTCGAGAATTTATTGGAAAAATTCACCTTTTAAAAGTTCACAGAACCTCTCTTATTATATTACGTGGGAGTTCTTGGGTGGATAGTAGATTGAAGTTATGAATAGTCATAAATGGTTACCCCGAAGTAGACGTATAAGGGTTGGGACGAAACAAGACAAAGAAAATTATAGTAAAACTTTGTTAAAACTTAGACGTATCTTCAACGTACATCGGAGGGATCCGAAACAAAAGATGTCCTTGTAAAGTGTTGTACATAGAGAGGTCTATTCCTGACACTCAGACTCTTCGGGTCCCCCTCACTCCGACCAACCAGAGGACCGTGTCTTACCACGACCCACCCATGGTCGGAGTCACCGACAAGGAGACGATCCACCCCCTGTCCCCGTCCCCTGAAAATCGACGGAAAATCGACTCGAGTAGTCCACTGAGACAAAACAGGAGATCTTCATTAATAAAAGGTTCTAGAGAAGGTGACGGAAGAGTGTCACTGTTGGGTGATTTGTGGGTTTGGTGATTCATTTTATAATTTTCCTCCCTCGACTCCGACTCCCAACCTTAACTCTCAAGAGGAGAAGCTCACGTATCGTCAGAGCCCTACACAGGACGGAGGCAAGGAAACGAGTTCGACAGGGGAGAGGGTGTCCACGGCCGGGGAACGAAAAGAGGGACACAGGGCAGAGGGGTAGGAGGTTCAGGGTGGCGTCTGTAGTGGGGAGGCTCTCAGAGGAGTGAGGGCAAGTAGGGAACCACGAGGGTGTCGACCGAGAGCCTCCCGCGAACAGAGTCTCTACCCTTAGGGACACCCTTTCTCGTGAACAGATCCTTCATCCGAGAGACCTAAGACTCTTGTTTTCGCAGATGTCAGTGTAACACTCCGATCAAACGGTGAGTGGAATAAAAGTGTACCAAAAAGTCTTGTCCCAAATCCGTCGTCCCTCCATCCGAAGTTTGATCTCGATCAGACTTGGGTTCCAGACTTGAGACAGGTGGAAGAGAAAGGAGACCAGGGTCGTTAGGTGAGTCGTCGTTCACTGGAACCGGTCCGGTGGGACTCTGAGTCGAGTCGATGACTCGTCACCCTCCCTTACACGGACGGCTAGGGAGGGGTGTCGAACGAGGCCCTAGTCGTCACCAGGGACCCTTACTCGAAACGTTTGAGCCTGACTGTGACGTCAACGTGACCAACCTCCGCGTCTCGAAGTTGTTTTGTGTTCTCGTAACGAGCGAGAACACCAGAAACGTGGGGCCGGGGGGTTCCGACCACACCACCAAGGTCCAATCCTCGGTCCAAGGAAGGTGGCACAACGAGTGTCAGGCTCTCCCGAGGAGTGGTGCAGACGTAGGGTCGGTTAAGGTCTCCCCTTCCCCCCGTGTAGAGAAGGGAGCCTCCCGTCCGGAGCTTCTACTGTGTGTGGTACAGTGGAGTGTAGGGTGCCCAGTCTTCAGTAAAAGTACTGGTGTGGACTGACGTTCCCTCGGACCCTTTACACCTGAGATAAGACCTTACGGTACACAGGTCGATTTTTTAGCTTCCGAGTTGATGATTCCTTCTTCCCCTCTTACCTATGACCCCTGTTGATCGTCGGTAACAGTATCATCAATATTAAACTATAGACTCTATATACTACTACTACCTTTTTCAGACAGGAAGGACCCTGGTTCCAGACCTAAAGTATTTGTGGTCCAGTTCAGGTCACACAACCGACTCCTCCCCGAGTCGTGACTTGGTAGTCGTCCGACGGGAGGACCGTCGACCGTACACTCACGGGGGGGTCAGGAAGACACAGGGGACGGATCTGAAAGACCACAGGATAGGTCTCTTTTGTGGAGAAGGGTTATGTGGGAGGGTAAAATGGGGTGACCTAGAGAAAGACCCTAGAGTTCAAGTGGGTATCTTAGACAGGTGAACTACCGTAGGACAGAACAAAGTCTGCAACACAGAGTAGGGTAGTTGATCTAACCAACTCGTTAGACTCCAGAATAACCGGGGCACCGAGGGTATTTGATGACCAGGTCGTTCATGACGAACTATCTGAGGACTGTTAACGGTCGGAAACCGTCCGCACTGCGACTTACACAGACGTTAAAGATGAAACCCCAAATGGATTATACTGAAGATTATGGTCTTACGGTATCTTCCTTCCAGTCGTTGAGGTCGAGGAGTTGAAATGCCTATTAACACAAATATGAAACCTTCACCTTCACTGACTAACTTCCACCTGGAGCGAGTCCGCTCACTAAAGGTTTGACACAAGATTCCTTGGGGTCCTGAGACCCCGCCCCCCGGCTCCGCCCCGATCCTTCTTCTCTCGTCCCTCTCCTATGCGTGACCTCGGGTGGGGGGGGGGGGCGGGGGGCGGGCCGCCGGAAGGGGGTCGAAGTTACTCATGTCGGGACGATAAAAGGTAAGAAGTATTTTAAAGTGAAGTTCTCTCACAAGGTCACTAAAAAAAAAAGGGACATGGATGGGATTAGAGGTTACTAAAAAGGAAAAAATTCAAACTTTCAGTGACAAGAACAGATTGGATGAATTACACGTCTGTTTTTTCAACTCCTGGTCAAAGACCGACTTGCATGCTACTATTCTGTCCGGTAAACGGGACAGAGAGTAGGATCCGGGATCCCTAGCTTGTTTTGTCGAGAGACGGGAGTACTTCGACCGTGAGGGGGCCACTTTACTTCGGCATTTATTGAGTTGTATCTTTTTGTGGTTGTCCGTACGAGTTTCCTCTTTTATTTCGGCCGCTTCCCACACCACTCACTGGTCTCCCACGCCACAGTCCACCCGACCCGCCCCTCCGGAGAGCTTCCTTCCCTCCCTCTTGAAACAAAAGACTCTCTTCTCAGAAAGTCCGACACTCTAAACGTCCACGTTGTCTGCCCGAACGTAACAACCCTTCCTTCCGTTCGACAGGAAGGCCTGTCCTATACCCAAGATTTTCCTGAGACGTCTCGGGGACCCTCCGGGTCCCCTCATCGACCCCGGGGAGGGGTGTGCGGACCCGTGTCGTCCTGGGCCGAACTGAGGACGTCACCTCTGCCCACAAAGTCACACGGAGGGGACGGACCAGCGGCGGCGGAGCCCGTCGGGGACGGTGGGGAGGACTCCGGGACCTCGGCACCCGCCGACTTCTATACCCGTAACCGTCCACTGAGTCCACATCAGGACACTCACCGGGACGCCCCCGGAGTCCCCGCCCACGGCTCTCCTGGCGCCGCGGAGACACTCTTCGAACCGAGACCTCTGAAGAAACGAGCGAGGGGGTGCCCGGACAGAGACACCAAGTCAGTTCCCTGTTCTGTGCCGTCCCGACCACCTCTTGCGTCGAGGGTCCTCACTCCCCGATCCGAGTCGGGTGGTCACTGGACGACGAAGGAAGCAAAAGGGCAGACCTTGAACCCCCACCCTAGTGTAAGGATCCTGCAATACTACTCTCTGTTTTCTTTAGGACTTACACGACCCGTTTGCCAGTAGTGTTTTATTCAGAAACTACTTACTTACACCTTACTTACCTACTTGTTCCCTTTTCTTTTGCTAGAACTTTACCTTTTCGTCTCCAGTGCGCCGTCAAAAGTGTGAATTGATTTTCTTGTGGGATCTCTACAACAATTTAAATAATTTTGTCTCTGGACCTGAGGTTGGACCAGACCAATTATAAAAAATTATGAAATCAACACTTGAGTAGACGTGTTCCTGAACCAAAAAATACCCTTAAGACACACCGTCATCTTCCTGACTGACAGACTCGACCAAACGGAACCGGGACCCGCCCGTGGGTCCCACTAGTCGTTGAGTCCTGGTTACAAATACCACTAATGGGACATCCAACACAGTTAAGTTCGAGATTCGGTGTCCATTACGGCCGAACCCCCGAAACGTACAAATGCCCTCTGAAACATAACAAAGTGACTCTCGGGATGTGTCTCCGTTCGGTAACAGTACAAAGTAACTGGGTCGTCGACAACCTACCGGGACCGAAATTCGTTCCAGAACCAAGTTGACTGGGGGTGTGTCGGGTCTTGGTTCCCGGGACAGCGACGGTCAAAGACCAGGTTATTAGTGTCGTTGTCGAAAGAGAGTGGGCCGTGACCGAAAGTCAAGGAAAAAGTAAAGACAAAAGAAAGATTGAACACTTCAGTTGGTGTCAAGACAACACCAGTGACTACTACTTCTGTTACAACAATGATTTCGACCTCTCAAAAGACAAGTCGAGTCCCGAGATAATCACCTTGATCTTCGGAGAGGTTTCAAGAAATTTGGTGAGAAAGGGGGAGAACGGTCACTCACACTCATACACGCATAACAACGGGTCTACGTTGGACTTCAAGTCGGGACCGACGACCCACGTGAAAAGTCTTAGTTTTACAGGAGTAGTTTTTAGTAGGAGTCTCAAGTAATAGACGGACTCTACCGTCACAAAAGACATTGTACTTGAGACGAGACTGAGTGTCATTATTATGATAAATAGTCCGGGAACCTTACACGGTCCATAATACGGATTTCGAAACGTACTTAGTAAATGAAAATAGAAGAGTGGCAGGATATAAATATGGGTAAAATGTTTCACCCTTTTTCCACAAGTCTCTCTAATCGATGGTGTTACTCGGTTCTGACCCTGAGAGGAGTAAGGATATAAAGAAATAGAAGAGATTACTAAAGTCTTCAACGAAACGTTCGTTGTGTAGTCGAGAGGATGGTTTGAGGTACCCGATTCGTTAGTAAACGTGTAACCAATTCTTTCACTTTAGTTTACTGTACTACATACGTTTTTTTTTTGTGTTTTTTGGAAAAACATTTTACATGTCTTTACTGTAGTGACCCACCTCCACCAACATTGAGGGGGACAACACAACCTTAATCATAGAAAGTTAAGTGACTTATCTTTCATTAAACATAAAATGTACAAATTAGAGAGGTTGGTTTATCTGTTTTTTAATAAAAGAGGTTTGTTCGGAAACCTGATTTCATCTTCTGTCGACTTACCTTTTGACCCATTTTAAGACTTACGCAACTAATACGTCCCGTTTGTAGATAAACCTTTCGTTGAGTGCGTCCACTGGATATGATTAAGTCAGGGGAGTTATAATCGTCTACAATTGACTCGGGGACGACCCACCGTCCGTGACACACAGATTATCGGAACCCGTTGGAAACAAGCAAAAAAAAAAATGAAATTATTACTATTTGAACAATAAGACTTTATTACTATCTATATGTCTTTTCAACGTTTCTATCATGTCTGTCAAGGCATATAGGAAGTGGCTACACACGTGCGGTTCAGCGAAGTCAACACAGGTTGCGAGACGGTGAGATCCCTGACGTCGGGTGGTCCGAGGAGACAGGTACCCTAAGAGGTCAGTTCTTATGATCTCACCCAACGGTACGGGAGGAGGTTCCCTAAAAGGGTTGGGTCCCCGGTTCGGACGTAGAGGACACGGAGGACGTAACGGGCCGTCCAAGAAATGGTGATCGTGGCGGACCCTTCGGGGGTAGGAAGTGGATCACAATGGGAGAGTATATTGGTGTCAGGTAAACGGTTGGGAGTCTGTAATTGCAACTTTGTAATGGTAGTCGATATCTAACGCGGTCAAAAAGATGACTACAGGAAAAAGACAGGGTCCTAGGTTAGGTCCTAGGATGTGATGTAAACCACCTAGGTAAGAATCTGGGCGAGTGAATCTCTCATAATTTTATCGTTACAAAAGAAACGAAGAGAAACCCTAGTTTAAACCAAACTCAAGATAAAGGTTAAGATGTCCCTTTTTCTCCGTCTGGTTACTAGTTGTTTATGGATCTGACCAAACTGAGTGTAAACTTAACCCTTAACTGAGTAGTCAGGACTCCTCATTGGGTGGAGATAGGAGGACTCTAGTGGTGTATTTCTTCTTAGAGGAGAAGTCAGTGTCGAGTCCGAGGACACAGATACCTGTATCCCCGTTCTCAATCCTGGTCCGAACTGTCTCGTTTAACGAGACGCCAAACGGGGGAGTTTTGGGGTTCAGGCCGACTCAGTGACTTCTTAAGGTGGAAGGACTGGTCGTCAGCCCTTCTCAGGGTTGTCAGGTTATCTCTTCTATGAGAAACTAGCGGAGGAAGTCAAGTAAGTAAGTAAGAAGTAGTCAGTACTAAAAAATTTCAACTAATTAGACACCGAAGGGACCCAGAAGCAGCCACACACAGTCAAGAGAGATCAACGTCGGTCACCCCCGACGACAGACCAACGTCATGTTCCCGAGGAGTAACGGCCCTGAAGAGAACAACACCCTGTGTCCGAGACCCACGTCCGAAGTCACCAACGTCGTGTGTTCGAGATATTTCGGCCGAGTCATCAACACCTCGTGTCCGAATCAACGGGGTGTCGTGCACCTTAGAAGGACCTGGGGACCTGGTCCCTGGCTTGGGTACAGGGGACGTAACCGTCCGCCTAAGAATAGGTGGTCTGGTAGTCTCCTCCGGAAGTGGTAAGTAATAACTGAATAAGGTGTAAATAATTCAGGGGTCCCACACGGTCCATGACTTAATTCCCGACTCCTATATTCCTCCTCGTTTTGTCTTTATTCCCTTGTAATCTATCACGAAAGTAAAGTAAGAACTTATGGATGATTCACAAGTCGTGACTCGATCCGTTATTACCCCCTCCTCCCACAAGAACTATGTCCAGGACGGGAGTTCCTTACACGATCGGTGTCTCTGTCCTACCCGATGAGTTCCGTCGGGTTCTATTTACCACGTCTGTCATCACCCCCTCTCTGTCGATTGTCGCCCCTACTAGCCCTTCCCCGGGTCTGGAAGTCGACCCGAAATCCCACTTCAGACGTCTCTATCATTTTTCAGTCATTTATTTATCTTCAGACACATAGCCCTTCTTTTCGCCCTAACACGTGAGACAAATGACTACTCTCTTCTCTGCCCGAACTCTTTCCTGAGACCCAGACGTCTATCCCCTCGTATACAAACTTCTACACTAGACTCAAGACAACGAGAAGGACAGAGGGTCCCTATTGACTCGGGAATCCTCGATACGGATTTGATTTGGGATCGTTTCGCCTAGGGTTCTCGGAGACACCTTGGTCGGTGGGGGTGTGTGGGGGTGGGGTTGGGACTGGGAGGACGGAGTGACACCCTTGGCCTCCGAGACCTCTACTTCCCGTACAGGGACCACCTCTGTCACCGACACGACCTTTCTTGTGACCGAAACTCCGGGAATTCTGAAGTTCCGGATCGAGACGACAAAAGGTCACACACTGAAATCGGTTCGATGACCAACTCGAAGATAAAGGAGTAGATTTCTCCTCTATTGGTATCATGGATGGAGTTTCCCCACGGTACTTCTAATTCACTTTAATCCTCCGGAGTCTCGGACCGTGTCCCGTACCGTGGTTCTCCATGGTTTCTCACCATCGGTCAACAAGCCAGTGAGTCAGCACAGACTGAGAAACGTTGGGGTACCTGACGTCGTACGGTCCGAAGGGACAGGAAGTGATAGAGGGACTCAAACGAGTCTGAGTACAGGTAACTCAGTCACTACGGTAGGTTGGTAGGGTAGAAGACAGCAGGGGAAGAGGAAGACGGGAGTTAGAAGGGGTCATAGTCCCAGAAATGGTTACTCTGTCGAGAAGAGTAGCCCCCCGGTTTCATAACCTCGAAGTCGAAGTCAGGAAGGTTACTTATAAGTCCCAACTAAAGGAAATCCTAACTGACCAAACTAGAGGAATGTTAGGTTCCTTGAGAGTTCTCAGAAGAGGTCGTGGTGTCAAACTTTCGTAGTTAAGAAACCGTCAGTCGGAAAAAATACCAAGTTGAGAGTGTAGGCATGCACTGATGACCTTTTTGGTATCGAAACTGATATGTCTACAACCAGCCGATTCTCTACAGAGACGAAAAATTATATGACAGATCCAAACAGTATCGAAAAGAAGGTTCCTCGTTCGTAGAAAATTAAAGCTCCGACGTCAGTGGCAGACGTCACTTAAACCTCGGGTGCTTTTATTTTAGACAGTGTCAAAGGTGAAAAAGGGGTAGATAGACGGTACTTCACTACCCTGACCGACGGTACTAGAAACAAAAAACTTACAACTCAAAATTCAGTCGAAATAGTGAGAGGAGAAAGTAACAGTAGCTCTCCGACAAATCAAGGAGAAATGAAAGACGATAATCTCACCATAGTAGACTTATAGACTCCAACAACTGTAAAGGGGGTCTTTAGAACTAAGGTCGAACACGAAGAAGGTCGGGTCGTAAAACATACTACATGAGACGTACAATCAATTTATTCGTCCCACTGTTATATGTCGGAACCGCATGAGGAAGGGGTCAAAACTTGGTCAGGTAACAGGGTACAGGTCAAGATTGACAACGAAGAACTAGACGTATGTCCAAAGAGTCCTTTCGTCCATTCCACCAGACCATAAGGGTAGAGAAATTCTTAAAAGGTCAAAAAAACACTAGGTGTATCAGTTTCCGAAACCATACCAGTTACGTTGTCTTCATCTACAAAAAGACCTTAGGGGAACGAAAAAGATACTAGGTTTCCTACAACCGTTAAACTAGAGACCAAGGAGGTATTTGTCGTCTCACTCTGACTTACTTGGGACATCAAAGTATTCTTGGAGTTTTGAGTGTATTGTATTACCATCAGATACATCCTTCCAGTGTCTGGGTTGATTCACTTCAGAATCTGTCGACCCCGTTACCTATGACGGTCAGTCGTCTTCACTTGAAGTTAATAGTACCAAAACTTTCTCCCTCCGTACCCGTAAGGAGACGTCACCGACGGATTAAACCCCTTTAGAGTTTACTCTTCTACGAGACTCTACTGGAAAAGAGAAATATCGTCTCCAAGTGGACCTTCAGGGAACTGGTATGGGTGTGTATGTTTCGGACCTCCCACTGATCAAGTGTTGAGAACGCAATAGGGTCACAGGGGTGTCATCACTTCCCTCTCGGACATTCCGTCCTGTCCGGTGTCGGACCTTCCTCCCGTCATAAACGAAGATGGAACCTCGTCTTAAGGTTTATCTGAAGACCCAGGTGGTTTCTCTTGTCTTTCTTATCTCGACCCTGTGTAAGAGAAACGGACAAGGTAGAGTTCCATTAGTCATCTAGGAAGTCACCTTTAAACACCTCTAGTACGGACGTAAGACCCGTTCTTCGTGTGTCCCCGACACACTCCGGGGTCCGGGGTCCTTTTTCGTGGTGTCCGTTGAACCATCCTTAGGTGCACTACATGGTCACCGTCCGTGACGACAAAGGTACCGTTGGACTATATCCTACTAAACTTGAACTACGGTTAAGAAACCATTTGGGAATCCCAGTCTTTCTTCCAGACACACCTTTTAACAGTAATAGGAATTCTTCATAACACAAAAAAAAAACCCCCCCCCCTCAACAAATAAATTCACGAATGATCCAGTCTCAACAAAACGAGAACGGATTTCGGTTATTATGTAAGTCTTGCCTCTTCCTTTTACACCCAAAAAAGTATCTAAGATCAAGATCAAAGACGATTGTATCTGTCATACTGGATCCTATATAGGTAAGAAATAAGTAGAGAGGTAAATCGGGTGGTCGGTCGCCGGTAAGTCGGTATACATAACTCGAGTTGGAAACAGGACGACCTAAAGAATATCTTTTACTCTCTTACTCAGACCAAATCGTAAAAACTGGATTCGAGGATCTAGGAATCCTCAAAGTCCCCACACGAAAGTCCTGGAAGGAAGGGTCCTACCCGATCCCTCTAACCCGTCCCGGACTCTGGGGTGAACGGAAGTCGGGTCTTGTCGGGACAAAAATCAACAAAATGTATAACTCTAAAGAAAAGAAAAAAAGAGTAATAAATAAAAATTAACCTCATATCGACGAAATGGTACAACACAAGTAAAGATGACATGTCGTTTCACTTAGTCGGTATGTATATGTACATAGGGGAGAAAACACCCAAAGGAGGGGCATAAGTAAAACTTGTTTCTGAAGAACTGACTTTTTAGTCTCAGAGGTACCTGGAAGGTCACCACTGAGAGACGTCGAAGTCCGGTTAACAAAAAGTTAGTCACGGGGACGTCACGTCCTATGTCTTTATTCTACCTCTTATTTGGACAGAGGGGCTGTAGGGCGGGGGGGTTGGGGGGGGAGGGGGAGCGGGGCCCCCCGAACGACAGAGACACTCCTATTTGACTCTAATATCACACTTTTGGACGAACCCATTTGCTGACAACGATTCTATTATGTTTATTATTAATAATGTCACCTCAGCCCGTTAGTTCTATATGGGTGTCCCTTTATGTCGGATATTGAGTCGGATGCTAATCCCTAGTCCATTTTCGTCATCCGAGGGTCCCAGAGGTGAGTCCCTGAGCCCCTTAACGTACCGAAAGGACCCTTGCGTTCGGACGAGTGGTCACGGAGGGCCCCACCCCCACCCCCCCGACGACGCGGGGGATGAAGTTGGGGGGTGGGGGTGTGGGAACGGGTGTCGAGGGCGTCGACGTCCCTCGGAGTGCCACTAACCGACTCGACCTTCAACAACGATCCGATGGTCAGGCGCCCTCCGACCCCGGAGATCAGGGTAGGAGGTGGCGTTTAAGTAGGGCGTGTCGGCTCAATTAAGCCCGTGGGACACTTACCCTAGGGGTCGTCAAATTTAACAGTCGACGGTTCACGGGTAGAAAGATCCTAAATTGTGAGTCGTACTTCCGATACACTTCCTCCCCTTCCCTTCGGAAGACAAAAATGTGAGACCCAGTGGAATTTATCGACAAAGAAACTCGGAGGAGGGAACTTAAGACCCAAATGAGTATATAAGTAATAAGTACCTACGTAGACACAAATAATTCACGGATGGTACAAGGTACGTGATACCCTGTTTCCCTACTTGTTACACCTCTGGTAGTAACGGGTGTACTTCCCTCTTTGTAATCCGTGAATTCGTTTATTTATTCTATTTGTACATAGATTAAGAAAGAAAGGAGAAGTCACTAAAATGATTTTGGGGGAAAGGGGAAGATTTAGACATCCCGGGGGGTTCAACTGTCCCCTTCCTCACGATGACGGTTTACACGGGTTTTATGTAATGTGGGTTGGGTAGGGGAGTCGCACGGGACTTTGACCCATGTAGGAGCGTAGAGGTGTCACGGACATGGAAACGAGAGAACTTGGGGATTCACTCGGACTCACGTGGAACTACTTCTACACCCAACCTTAGTAACAGGGTACAAGTCCACTCTTTCGACTTTTGGTCTCTGCGGTTCTTTGTGACAGGTCCCAATGTACCTCTTAATGGTCGTATTGGTCATAACTCGTGAATGATACACGTCCGAGAAATTTTTTTTTTTTGACAGAAGGATTTTTCTTACCTTTTTTTTTTCTAGAAGGAGTATTGTTGGGTCATTCCATATATTAATAATAATATGGGTAAAATATCCACTTTTTTAACTCCGATCTTCTTCAATAAACTGAACGGTTCCACTGGGTCCATCACACACCGTTTCGACCTTAAACTTGGTTTAGAGGGACCGAGGTTTCGGATTGGAGAAAAATTCTTGACCTAGACCAGTGTCTTTTCTCAGAGGCTCACCGATTCAGAACCTCACCAAAGGTTTACGAGAAGTTTTGGAGGGTCAGGGTCCTAGAATAAATAAAAAGTTGACTTCTAAAACCATGTTATGTGAGTATTTTGGGCCACTCAACCGGTATGAATAGTTATACTGACTGAGACAATAGGTAGACACTACTAGAACGGAAGTTTAAAAATAACCCATTAATTCAGTTCATTGAGAAGGGACATTCGTAAAGGTAACGAACGAGACAAGCGAAAAATAAAAGGAAACAAGTACAAGACTTGTTTGTGGCTCGTGGGTGGTTCATAACACCGGGTAGGGAAGGAACTCCTCAAGGGTTGCATCTCGTTTCAAAGACTTCCCAGAAGGTACCCGTTTCACGTCACTCTCCAGTACCTCTCTCTTCCTGGTGTCTCTGGTCGGGAGTCCCTCAGAGGAACTAAAGCCTCTGTCTGGGTGTCAATCTCATTTCTGTTTCCACCCTTTCCTCCACCCTTCCTTGTTTTCACCAGCACCACCCACACCGGACCCCCACCGTCGTCGGGTGGAACTCAAAGGGTGTCTCGACGAAAATTTAGGTAGAACGACACCAGGAACACCCTGTGACAAAGTCTCGGGTCGTCGGACGTCGAACCTTCCTCCGGAAATTTACCCTCTTCCACGATCTTTCTTGTCTCTACGTATTTCTTCGGCCGATTTAAATAGGGAGGAACGTCGTGGGTCGTTAGTGATACGAATTGTGAACTAAAAGATGGTCATCTCTGATCAAATTGGTCTTCTAATCCACAAAAAGAGACTCTTCTGTCTCTCTTTCTCTACGTCTCTTACTCTGGACTTCTCTTCGTTCCACTCTGTCTCTATTGAGACGTGTGAAACCCTACGGTAGGATCACTCGTCATCCTTTTTTATAATTCGACCCGTGGACTCACCCTCGTTAGTCTGTTGGACAACGGCGGAAAGTTGGACCGATGGGAGGATTAAAGGTCTATCGTGGTAAAAAGTATACATTCATATATCCTCTATAGATACAATGGAACCGGTGACGGGACAGGGACAGTTGGTGGTGGTAGGTATATGTTGACTCTCAACTGACATTTACCTATTATATGGTTTCGTTACTAAATTCATAATGTTCTGATTATACGTACGGAAACTGGATCGTAAGGGTACATATCCTTAAATAGGACTGCTGTTATTAATTCCTGTACCGTTTCTTAAATGTTCTCTACTAAGTGACGTTTTAACAAATCTTTTTCGTTCCTTTGATTCATCGGTTGGGCATAACCCCTGGACGAGTTATTTATTACTATATAGAAATGTTTATAGACAGGTACTACGAGTACTTAATCCAATATTTACCTAAGAATGACTACACCTTTCTGTACTAATCCATTTTTTTTTCGTTCAATGTTTTATCACACACATCATACTGAGATACATTCATAAGAACATTCATTCTTATTCATATATTTTATCAGATCCTTCTGTGTTTGGTTTACAATTGGAGACCCACTTCCTTAAGGTTCTGTAATTAAAATGAAAGAAAAACGAGTAGACGTAATTTTTTTAAAAGAAAAAAGGTGTTACTTATACATAAAGGACACCTCACTTTTGTTTAAAGGAAGGTCGTCAGGATCACTCGTGGAGGACGATCCGCAGGTCCTCAACTCCTCCCCCCCTTCGACTCGGTCCATGAGGACTGAGACTCCGAACACTCTTTCCGGTGGTTGGGACACTCCGGTGAAGTTCGACGAGAAATTCTTAACGGTTTTTCGCTCAGGGGTGGGATTGAACTGAGAGGTTGGACTAACCAGAATACCCGTTCTTGAGTTCACTGGGTTGTTGTGGAACCATAGTTTTACGAACCAACGGAGTATTGGATGACCACCCAACCGACGCCGGCGAGGGACGGGGGTTCCCTTTTGTCAGACATGTCTAACCGTGAACCATTTCCGATTAGAACGATTTTAACGTCTCGGAAGGGTCGAGCGGTCGTACAAGGAGGGGACATTCCCCCACTACCGATTCTACAACGCAACTAGTCCAGTCGGGGTTGATGTAGGTCCGTCGACACTAAGACTTACGACCTCTCTTTTCCGGCAGTGGTACCGTTGGGTCCGACCGAGTCGGAGACCCTAGTCAGGTTGTGGGTCTCTTTCCTCCACCCCAGACCTCAGTCTTCTTTGTGACGGACCAACAGACTGGAGTCCGTCATGAGAAGCGAAAAGAGACGGAGTCAAAGATGTAGACATTTCACTATGCCTTCGAGGAATAGAATGGACGAAGGTCCTAATTACTCCTTATTAGACACTTACCATTTTTACACTCTCCTCATCTCGTGGGGATCGAAACCAAACAGGGGTCTAGCGACACTTACTGGAACCTGTTTAGTGAATTGGAAAGACACGGAGTCTGCGAGACAAACATTTATCCTATCAGTACAGGGGACACTATCGAAGAGTCTAAATGACAGTCCGCCGGTACTCTGAGGGTCTTCAACCTTCCTTAGAACCAGGAATGGTGGGTACGTCCTTAGGGAAACTACTCAAGAAACCGACTCCATGAACAGGATGGAGACGAACTACTGGATTTCACCGTCTCTCGAATGCTGACGTGTCGAAAGGTTCATCGGTAACGATGTACTACGATTAACATTCTTTCAAGAAAACATATCCTACAAAACCCAAAACGAAATTTTCTTTGTGAGTTAATTAATTAAAGAAATAAAAACCGACACGACCCAGAGGTAACACCACATGCCCGACAAACAACGATGAGTGTCCGAAAGACATCAACGACGTTCACCCCGACGAGAGACCGACGTCGCACGGGCGAGACCCCGTCCGTCTGAAGTCGTGTATGACGTGTGTTTGAGTCTCAACACCGAGTACCTGAATCAACGGGACGTCGTACACCCTGGAATCAAGGACCTGGTCCCTCGCTTAAGGACAGGGGATGTAACCGTCCGTCTAAGAATTGATGACCCGGTGGTCCCTTCAGGGTCATATCCAACAAAATGTTAATTTACAAACGACATTTTTAATCGTCAGGAAAAGTCTAGACAAAGGTAAGGACTAAAAGGGTCGTCCAAACGTGTTCTATTTTTAATCGTCGTTAACCGTTCTTCGTCCATGTCCGGGTCAAGACTTTCGAAAATCGAATTACATCACTTCCTCTACTCAAGGACCCAGTGTGTGAGATCCAATTTTAGGGTGAAACAAGTGAATGGTCTACCAACGGGAACCCGTTGAATACAATCGAGAGGCTCGGAGTCAGAGAACTAACCATTTTACTCCGGTCTTGATGGATGGAGTGTCATAATGACGACACTGTCGTGAAGAATAAGTCACGTGTTGAGATTAAAGGGACCACCTTAAGACCCCCACCGCCCCCCGTCCCGTCCCGTGTGGAAGGAGACGGCGGGGGACCTGTTGTGTAGACTGGAGACTCGGGGGGGTGGGACGTTAGACCGTACCCATCCGAGAATACACGGGTCCGACACGGGGAGAGTCTTCGTCCGGCTTCCAAGTGGAACGAACGGGAGGACCCTTGGGGACGTTGTGTCGGAACACACGCGTAAAGTCCCGGAAGAGGGAGAGTCCGGATCCGGTCCCCGGTATTTTCCTTCTACTACGTTACCGAAGTTCTGTTTCAAATGGGAGGGACACTAAGGGGACGGAGTTCCAATCGTGGGGGAGGACGGGTGTCTACGTCGTCAGTGATTCGTACACCAGGTCCCACAGTGACTCACTTCGGAAAGTTGATATAGTGAATTACCCTGAGAGTCTCTCCCGTTTTTCAGAGATTCTGAGTTTTCTTACGTCAGACCACCACCCCATCTTTGCACCAGGAAACGGGAGTCAACTTCCTCAGTCCTGCGGACTGATCGCCACCCGAGAGCCCTCGGTCACTAAAGTAAGGAGACACGGAGCGAAAGGAGTGCACGTCTTACTGTCCAACTACGGACTCTGGATAGGACGCAGTCTTAATGTCCAAAAAGATAAATAACCTACGTCCTCCTCTACCGTATTAACAGGGACTGGAGAAATACGGTATCCCCGACGACTCTTGGACGAGGAGAGACGAAGGAGGCGTCTACTTATGGAAGCTCAGGAGTTACACCCACACCGGCTCCACTTCTTCAGGAAGAACCCAGGGAATAGCGGCAGGACATTCTACCACGTCTACTACTCCGTCAAAGATATGGCCCAGGACGGACTCCTGAGAATGTTCCAGTGGTGGCCCTTCGAGGTGCACCGGGAGTGGTCCAAGTGCCTACCTCTCTCACACCACCAAAGTCTCATATGCAGGTTCCTCCTCGAGTAACTCCGTTCCCCCGCCTTAAACCCATACTCCCCGCCCCGTACCACCCGCCCCGACCCTTATCCCCGCCCCGGTCCCGCCCTGGACCCACACTCCCGCCCCGGCCCTCCCGCCCCGAGCCTTATTCCCGTCCCGGATCACCCGTCCCGGATCACCCGCCCCGACCCCTACTCTCGCCCCGGTCGCTCGACCCCGGCTTTTCATCTCCGACCAGAACCAAAAAACTGTCCGGAGACCCTGCCAGGTGGACAGACGGAGTGAAAAAAGACAAAAGACGAAGGGTTCAAAAAGGGAGGGAAGCGGGAGGACGGTTGGCGGAAAGACACAATCCGTGCGACAATTTGCTCTACCTGTGTCTCTCTGCGGTTTTTGCTTAGTCTGAACCAGTGGTAGGGTGCAAAATCGCGAGTCTCAGGGCGGGCAAAACGGAGACGGAACGGGAGACTAAACTAGGACGTCGAAGAGTCTCCGGGCAGACACAATAGTTGTCTCCAGGACACCGAGGACAGCCGGACCCGACGTCACAAAGGGGAGACTTAATGAGGGTCAAACACCCTTGCCGGAGGGAAACGGGAAAGAGAAGGAAACCAGGAACTATTTTTCCTAACGTAATAGTGCTTTACCTTTCCCCGGAGACTATCACGTGAAAAGATTCGAGTAATTATATTAAAATTTTTATTAAAATGAATGAATAACCGACGCGCCCAGAAACACCGACGCGCCCGAAAGGAGATCAACGTCTCTCACCCCCGATGAGAGATCAGTTCCACGTTCCCGAAGAGAACGACGACTCGGGACCGGGATCCCACGAGTCCGAAGTCATCAACGACGAAGACCCGAGATTTCGTGTCTGAGGCATCGACACCACACGCCCGAATCAACGAGGCTCCGTACATCCTGGAAAAACCTTTGGTCCCTAGCTTGTGTAGAGAGGACATAACCGTCCACCTAAGAAATGGTGACTCCGTGGTCCCTTCGGGGGTAATTACATTTGAAATCAATCCTTAACAATCACAACTTCTCACGACACCTATAGGGGTTAAAAGAAAGTCCTGTTTCCCCAACTCGTGTACGGGGAGGTGTGAATAAAGGTGAGGGGAAGGGAGGAGACTTACGTTCCGGGAACGGTGGGTAGGAGTGAAGGGGTGTGACCGTACCGAAACTAGGGTCACTCTCCCTCCTTATCTGCCACCCGTACCTGTGAAGGAGGTCGGCGGAGTACAGGGAACCCAAATGATCGTGGGTCAAGAAGTTCTGAAAACACAGGGGTCAGGAGAAGGTGGTGAAGGGGGAGGACGGGTATGGTCGGTCTCGTCCAGTGTGTTTCGTCCGAAGACACGGAAACGTTGACGACAAGGAAGACGGACCCTACGGGAAGGGGTGGGGTGAAGTGGACGCGTTAGTCTGAGGTCAGTGAGGACGGTCCCTTGAAAGGAAGTAATGGACGACCGGAGCGTGGGCGACCCAACCCTGGAGGTAGTGTCGTAGACAGTGGTGGGAGAAACTTGTAAGGGTTCCCACCCGTATAGGAAACTAAGGTTTCCGGGTCCGGTCTATGTATTGTTACCAACAACTTAGGGTAACCTAAGTACCTTTAAACCACGGTCTTCCTTCGGACCTATAGTGAGTCCGGTGAGAGAGGGAAATTTCGACCCTGTGGGACGGGTCTGCTTGGTTCCTCCAATGGCTCCTGGGTCAGTCCCATTGACTGAACCCCGGGGTGAAGGGACCCGTTCCGGAGGTGGAACCACATTCCTCCCGGTCCGATCACCACCGGGTCTCCGACGTCCAGTCAGGAGGGGTGAGTCGGGGGTCCGGAGTCCACACAGTCGGGACAAGAGAGGGGTGTCCGGGACATGACGTCGACGAAACAGGGACACATGACGCCGGAATAAGGAGGTTGAATGGCACCGCACCATGCACAAAGTCGTACCCTCCCCCGCTCGACCCTAGGCCCCCCGGGGACACTGGGCGTAGACACTCACTACCAGAGTCTTAAGTCACCCTTCTGGTGTTCTTAACTTTTCCGGGAACGCAAAAGGATGAATCTTAAGGGTTACATCTACCTAAAGACCCCGAAATTCTACCGGAAAGGGGGTCACCCAACCCGAAGAGAGACGTGGGTGGTTGGGTAATGATTCGGACCGTTCAGTTCCGAGGTGTTCAAACGGTCTAAAAGGGTCACCCTTTTACGTCAGTCCCACTCTGACGCGGAGATTGGTCGAAGTCGACTACGTCTACGACGACCAGGTGTCTGGTGTGAGACTCGTTCTCCTAAATTGGGTGTAGAGGAGGAGTAAAATGTAGATCTCTTTTACTCTAGGTCTCTGATCTCAGTCGATCGTCTACCTGGGAACAACGTACAGTAGGTACATTAAGAGTCCGCGGGTCTCTCAACCTCGGAGACACAGACACTAGGAAACAAGTATCAACTCCCTTGTCTTCGGGGTTCTCCCCTTCCCCGAACTCCCACCTGTGAACCACCACTCCTCCCAAGACTTCCCAAACACCCCCCTCCAGACTGGAGTTGTCTCCTTCCGTTGACCCGGGACGTCGTCGGATCTCCCCCTTATAGAGTGTTGGACGAGTCTGAGTGGCGTACATGTGGAAGAGTATTCCGGGTCCCCTACCCAAGGTAAGGGGTCGGGACGGGAGTCGGCAACTCCCTGAACTGTTTGTCACTGACACGGTTGAAATGGGTGTCGTACCTACGGGGGCTCGGAACCACAGTCTCGAAGAGGGTTCCTTGGGTAAAGGAAACCAAAAAACCGGAATGGTGTACCGGAAACTCTAGAATCAAGGGTCTGATCCCTAGTTTGGGTACGGGTACGGGGGTGTGGAGAGGGGAGGGTGACCCTACCGACTCAGAATTGGAGACCTGGTAATCAATTCAGGGTTCTGGGTAAAGAAGCTACTGGACTCACCCCCTCTCCCGGAGACTGGGGTCTACTCGCGAAGAGTGCCCGTGGGGGACGGGGTGTCGCCATGTAGCTGCCCCCGAAGTGGCCGTACGTCGGGACGAGGAAGACCTGGCTGAGGTAGTGGTAGAGGTGGAAGTCGCCCGTCGTCCTGTAGACGGGCGCCCTGACGGGGCGGTAGAAGGTGCTAAAGGCGGACAAGTTGACGAGGAAGGTCAAGAGGGACCTCTTGTAACGGTCCTACTGGGTACGGGACAAGGGGGGTCTGGACTACCACTCTCTGTGTCCCTAGACGCTCACCCGCGTCCCTCTCGGTCCCTCCCACCAGCCCACCCCTCCTCCTGACCCTACCCCCTCGGCCCCCCGGGGTGAGTCAGGTAGACACAAAAGGGGGAAGTGACCAGGGAATTTGAAGGAACATTTGGACATAGGACCGGAACGACGATGGGTCCTTACTTGTTCCACGGGTTCCACGAAGGTCGGAGTTAAGAAAGGGGGACTGACACAGTCTTGACGACTATCCTTACAACCGACTTGAGAACGTGAGACTGTACGTCACACCCCAGTCGTTTGATACCGAGTCCTCGGTTTAGGTCGGGTAGCGAACACTCGATTCTTACCTGAAAGATAAAAATTCCGTAACAACTTTTATTTTTATTTTTTTCTTTACTGTATTTGATACACACTGGACGTTTTGGGGTTTATAAATGATAAACCGGGAAATGTCTTTTCCACAATACCCGTTATAGAGCCCATTAGGCCGTCGTAGGAGACATTATGTATGTCAATAATAAGGGTAAAATGTTCACTTCTTTGACTCCGACACTCTCCAGTGTAAGTCTGTCGGTCGTTCGGCTATTCACCGACACGACCCTAAACTCGGGGCAGAGGATCAAGACGAGAAGGGCGACAGGTTTACGTGGAAGAGACCAAGATGATCTCTGAAGAGTGCGAGACGCCGGGTCCCCTGTGACTACTAGTCGACACTTACCAAATTGTGGAAGTACGTCGTAGTGATACCTGTGTACCAGTCCTTGACGGGACGTGAAGAGTCGTCTATCGTTCCCTCCTCATGTAAAACTTTTCGGGTAGGTTCCTTCGACTTCTCGTCACCTTCGTCGACGAAACCCGGTCCCCCGGCGGTCCGAGACGCAACGACGTGGGAATGAATAAAGGGCCACGAGGTGGAACGTCTAGGAGGTGTTAATGATGATGGCTCCCATGCTTCTACGACAAAATATGAACTCCTCCGACTCACTCATGGTACACCCCAGTCCTCCTTCACCCCGCCCCCACCCCCCGCCATCTACCCCCCACCATCCACCCCGTTTCTGTCTTTCATCTTCTCGACTCATTCCCTCGCAAAGGGGGTCAAACACTTGACCTCCACGGGAAGTCCGTCCTCTCGGCCTTTACCCAAGTTCTTGGGCCGACAGAAGTGACAGGTCCTGTCCGGCGACACCGGTCTTTAATACCAGAGACACCTTTCCCCCGAATGATTAGTCTGACACAGATGTCAAAAACATGTCTATTTAAAAGACCTAAATTTTTGACACGTTCCAACCCTGAAACGTTTGTCAGGTGAACAATTTTGAAGTGGAAGGTTTCGTCCCCAACACCCAATCTATGGACCAGTCCCTCGATTCTATGGTGTACGGAGCACTGGGTTTTTTATTTGTATTTTGTCTTCGCTATAACATTGTCTAAGTTATTTCCGAAATTTTTACCAGGTGTATTTTTTTTAGAAAATTTTTCAGTTATATAATTTTTTATTCATTTCTTTTCATTTTCGATCCTTTATATATGAAGCATAGAGGAACCTCTTAAGGTAAAAGTATAGTAATGTAGAAGAACATAAAATAAGAGAAATCAATTATATCTTGATTTATATTGATCAAATACAAACACACTCTGAAACTCACTGTATAACTAGTTGTTTACTCTCTCTTCTCGGGAGTAGGATACAACCAAACCTTTCGTACCAGGGTAGGGACACATAGGAGATACGTAACAGACTAAAGTTACCGTAGATAATGTGTGAGATTGAGGTACGTTTGCGGAAACAATTTTACTTTCTTTTTACGAAAAGTTATAGATCTTAATTAAGGTACCCCGTATAAAGGTCTTTTTTTTTTTTTTCTAAGGACCTAGTTTCCTACAAATGGTTTACAAGTGAAGTCAAGTCAACAAGTCGACACAGACTGAGAAACGCTGGAGTACCTGACATCGTGTGGTCCGGAGGAACAGGTAGTGGTCGAGGGTCTCGGACGAGTTTGAGTACAGGCAGCTTAGCTACTACGGTAGGTTGGTAGAGTAGGAGACAGTAGGGAAAGAGGACGGAAGTCAGAAAGGGTCGTAGTCCCAGAAAAGGCTCCTCAGTCAAGAAACGTAGTCCACCAGTTTCATATCCTCGATGTCGAAGTCGTAGTCAGGAAGGTTACTTATAAATTCTGACTAAAGGAAATCTTACCTGACCAACCTAGAGGAACGTCAGGTTCCCTGAGAGTTCTCAGAAGAGGTTGTGGTGTCAAGTTTTCGTAGGTAAGAAACCTGAGTTGAAGGAAATACCAGGTTGAGAGTGTAGGTATACACTAATGACCTTTTTGGTGTCGAAACTGATCGACCTGGAAACAACCGTTTCATTACAGAGACGAAAAATTATACGACAGATCCAACCAGTAGCGAAAAGAAGGTTCCCTGTTCATAGAAAATTAAAGTACCGACGTCAGTGGTAGACGTCTCTAAAACTCACTCTCACTTAAGTGAGTCAGCACGGGCTGAGAAACACAGGGGTACCTGACATCGGATGGTCCGAGGAGGTAGGTACCCTAAAAGGTCCGTTCTTATGACCTCACCCAACGGTAAAGGAAGAGGTCTTCTAGAAGGGATGGGTCCCTACCTTGGGTCCAGAGGGCGTAACATCCGTCTGCGAAATGACAAACTCGGTGGTCCCTTCGTCTCTAAAACCTCGGGGGGTTTTATTTCAGACAGTGACAAAGGTGACAAAGGGGTAGATAAACGGTACTTCACTACTGGCCTACGGTACTAAAATCAAAAAACTTACAACTCAAAATTCGGTTGCAAAAGTAAGAGGAGAAAGTGAAAGTAGTTCTCCGAGGAATCAAGAAGCGAAAGACGGTATTCACACCACAGTAGACATATAGACTCCAATAACTACAAAGGGGGTCTTTAGAACTAAGGTCGAACACGAAGTAGGTCGGGTCGTAAGTGTACTACATGAGACGTATATGCAATTTATTCTTCCCACTGTTATATGTCGGAACTGCATGAGGAAAGGGTTAAACCTTGATCAGCAACAAGGTACAGACCAAGATTGACAACGAAGAATTGGACGTATGTCTAAAAAGTCCTCCGTCCATTCCAGACCATAAGGGTAGAAAAATTCTTAAAAGGTGTCAAACCACACTAGGTGTGTCAGTTTCCGAAATCACATTCAGTTACTTCTTCTTTATCTACAAAAAGACCTTGACAGAACGAAAAAGATACTAGGTTGACTACAACCGTTAACCTAGAGACCAAGGAGACGGAAAAGATTTAGGTCGAACTTGTAGACCTTAAAGAGTTAAGTCCATGGCAACTTCGGATCCAACCTCTTAAAACTCACAATGAAACGATCGCACACTCTACTCACATTAACACACCATCAAACTTGTAAGAAACCGTAACGGAAACCCTAACCTTACTTTTGACTGGAAAAGGTCAGAACACCGGTGACGACTTAAAAGGTTTAAACGACCGTATAACTCACGTCGTGAAAGTGTCGGAGTAGAAAAACCTAAACTTTATCAAGTCAACCTTAAGCTAGTGGAGGTGATTGAAACAAGCATCACTACGAAGGATTCTGGTGAACTGAAACGTGAGGTCTTACAGACCGAGATCCACTTACTAGTGTGGTAACACCAATAGACCCAGTAATTCTGGAAAAGACATATCAAGACACATAAAAACGGTGGAGAAGAATTATAGAAGACGAAAACAATCCAGGTATGGCAAAGACAGGAAATAACACGGGTAGAAACGTACTTTAAAAGGAAACCATCGAGATTAAAAAAACTTCTCTAGAGATCAGAAAGGGTAAGATAACAAAAGGAGATAAAGAAACGTGACTATTGACTCCTTCCGAAAGAATAAAGAGGAACGATAAGAGACCTTGAGACGTAAGTCTACCTATATAGAAAAAAAGAGGAAACGGAAAGTGAAGAGAAGAAAAGAGTTGATAAACATTCCAGAGGAGTCTGTTGGTAAAACGGAAAAACGTAAAGAAAAAGAGTCCCTATCAAAACTAATGGCGGAGGACCCGTTACAAAACTTGAAGGTAGGTAACAAGAAGTCCGTGAGACAGATAGGTTAGATTAGGGAAATTAGATAAAGAGTGAAGGTGACATATTAACATTCCCTAAACTAAATCCAGTGTGGACTTACCAGATCACGAAAAGGGATAAAAGAAGTAAAATTCAGACTTAAAACGTCATTCCTCAAGTACTAGACTCGGTGTCAGTCGAGGACCAGAACAAAAACGACTGACATATCTCGAAGAGGTAGAAACCCACGTTTCTTATATTAGTTAGACTAAAGTCATAACTGGTAGACCACTATAGGTACATATGTCAGTAGAGAACACAACGACCTTCTCCCACAAAGATACTGGTCACTCAAGAGAATCGTCTTGAGATAATCGGAAACGGGACGAAGTAAAACACGAAGTTCCGGTTTGAACGGACAATGAGGTCCATAGAGGACTGAAGGATAAAAACGTAAGGTCAGGGGATACTACTTTTCCTATAGAGAAAAACCACAATCAAGATCTTCCAGAACATCCAGAAGTATCTTGGAGTCGAAGAAGTCGTTCCGTTTGGTAAACAGATACGGGGTTGGTAATTACGGTTTCTTCGACTTCAAATTACCAAGACGTCTATAGACGTCTTATATAGTTTCTATACAAACACACATAGGAAACTACCCTTTGTGCTGGAACGGGGATCCGACGAGAACCGACAAAGAGGAACCAGAGGGTAAGGGAGGGAAGGAATTAATTGTTGACGAACTTGGACGGGTAAACTTGAGTCCCTTCTAACTCCTCCGACTTACTTCCGACAAAGGATATTAGTTTCTTTATCCCCTGTGTCGTTCTGAAACACGGATCCTTGGAGATCCCGGGGTACCTTAGTACCACTTGAAAAAGACATACATCAAATTTTTTTATACACAAAATCCTCACTCTAATTTTCTAACTTACACCAAAAAGAAGGGGGATCCTATATACGTAAAATTTTTTAAAAAAGGAAGTTTTAACGGGGGACGAAAGGGTTCGAAGGGAACAGGACTTAAATGAAAGAGGACCTAGGAAAGAGGGTCAATCCTCCTACCCCTCGTCCTACGTCCCTTACACTCGAGACCTTCACTCACCGGGACCCGGTCTTGGGGGTAGGGGGTTCGACGCGCTCGAGGTCCTTTAGTGAGGTGGAGAGACTCAGAACCAAGGATTAGACATGCTTCCCAAAGAAATCTAGGACCAAGAGCTGTGTGGTTGACACACTGGAACTCATTCATTAAGTGGAGGACCCCTGACAAAGAGTAGACATGTTCTACCGACCACCACCTGGCATAGAGGTGAGGATCGGTGTCAGTTAGGTCAGGTGATGGACGAGACTGGAGTCTCTATCCGGGGAGGAGAGTGGAGAGACGTCTGTCCGTGGAGGATTAGGACTGACAGGAGACTGTTGAGGAGGTAGGAGGTGTAAACGTGTCCTCTGTCGACTCTTCGACTTGGCGTTCATAGGTTTTCCTCCTGGTGGACTTCCCACACACAACCACCTCTACTCCAGAGTGGAGGGCTCGGGGTCCTTGTCCTCCCAGACCGATCCCGGTCCGAGGAAGGGTGGTGGTCGACCCCTCAGGGAGGTAAGAAAGGAGTCACTACCACATATGACTCCTGAACCCCGAACCCCTAGGGGACAAACCGAGAACCTAGAACTTCGTCTGTGGTTAAGGGATGACGTCCTTTAGGGAGATGCCGAGTCTAATGTCGGACCGATGGTCCGACGGAGGTACGGACAGAGAGGGAATCTTAAAAGGAAGTAGAGGGAGAGCCCCGTTCGGGGTCCCTCTCTATGTTTCACCTTAAAATTCGTAGAGAACAGAGGGGACAAAGAGTCCTTGGGGTATAAAGTGGGAGACCTCCTTGGGTCACTGAAGAGTGGGAAGGGGGAAGGTGGGAATCGACCAACCTTGTAAGAGTGGCCACACTTACCGCCAGAATTTGGGTTTCTACTTTGAGATTATCGTCGTAACGTCGGTAGGTGAGGACTTGACCCCTGTCATATACCTCCTACCGTCTAAAAGGGGTTACCGCGACCTTAGTGAGGTTCATCCTTGTCTGCGTTGAGTATTCCCTCTTTTACAGAGTACGACCGACGGTCGACAAACCGAAGGAGAAGGCTAAACGGTCACACACGCACCGAAAGAGTCACGTTCGAAGTCGAGGTCGTGGATTTGGGAGAACCCAAACTATCCGGACCTCAAAAGAGGACCGTGGTCTACGCCCGTCCTTTATGACTGTATAGGACTCTTTGACACCAACCACGGGTCTCGATGTGAGAGAATTAGGGGTGGATGGTAGACCCTCGTCTTTAGCCTTCAGACGAGGTCGGAGGACGGACAAAAGACTTTCCCCCAGTCGAGGCCGTCCTTCGGTGTGGGCGTTCCACAATGGGAGTTGAGGAGTCGAGTGTAGGACCGTAGGAGTCACAGGGGAGAGGATTTCCGAGTGTAACTGAATGAATAAAGACGATCGTCCACTCGGAGGGAGAGGTGGGAACCAGAGGGGACGGTCAGCGGAAAACGGTTTTGTTTCCTGTGACGAACGACCGTAGGAACTTTTAGGCGGAAGGGATGTGTCTACGCACCTGTACCCACGACTCACTCTGACCTCGAGTCTTCAACGGTGCAAACTTTATAGGTAGGGTGTAGGTTCGTACGGACCGGTCTGACTAGAAGGACGGAGGGAAGGAGGACGAGTGTTAACCTATCCAAAGGTGTGTCTGTCTGTCTGTCTGTCTGTCTGTGTGTGTGTGTGTGTGTGTGTGTGTGTGTGTGTGGGGACACTTTGGTCGTGGCGTCAGTTCTAACCCTTGTTAGGTAGTTCGGAGGTCAAAGGAGTACGGGAAAACCCTAGAGAGGGTGGAAGGAAGTAAGGGGGTGGGAGTTCGTTTGGAACTACAGAGAGACAGTAATATGTAGTTAAAAGTAAAAATCTAAAAAAAAACTATCTATCTCAGAATATCATACTTAAGAAAAAACAGACGAAAAAAAGTGAGTCGTACTAATAAGACTCCAAGTAGACACAGTAACGAACCATATTTATCAAGTAAGGGTAAACGTAAGGTTAGTTGACACACTTATATGGTGTCAAGTAAATACGTAAGTGGGAAATTACCCGTATCTCCAACATGGGTTTAACCCCGACAATACTTATTTCAACGATACATGTAAAGGACCCAAAGGATCCGTCGTGATCACCATTTCTTGGACGGAGGGTTATGCCCTCTTACATTCTCTGTACCCAAGCTAGGGACCCAGTCCTTCTAGGGTACGTCCTCCCGTACCGTTGGGTGAGGTCATAAGAACGGATCTCTTAGGGTACCTGTCTCTTCGGACCGTCCGATACCAGGTATCCCAACGTTTCTCAGTCTGCACTGGCTTCGCTGAATCGTACTTGCGCACATGTAAAGTGCGAACTCAAAGACATACCTGTTTTCGAAAATAAAGAGAACCCATTTATGTGTCCTCACCTTACTGGTCTAGTATACCACCTACATACGAATTATATATTACATACATACGTTTATATACATATTATATATCATAAAATTATATTTTATATTACATAAATTATCATCATTTTGTGTGTATTTTAAATAGTAGAATTGGCCATATTTACATGTTAAGTTATCACAATTTGTATGTAACAACACGTTGGTTAGAGGACTTGAAAAGGTAGAACTTTTTGATTTTCAGATAGGACTAATTGGTGGAGGGGTAAAGGGGGAAGGGGATCCGGGACTGTTGGTGGTAAGATAAAGATACGCAAACTTATGAAATCTATGGAGTACAGTCACCTTAACGTTGTCATAAACAGAAAAACACTGACCAAATAAAGTACATATTTCAGGAGTTCTAAGTCCGTACAACATCGTACACTGTTCTAAAGGAAGGAATTCCGACCTATTATATCTGGTACTTATATCTGGTTCAAAAGAAATAGATAAATAAATAGTTACCTGTAAACCCAACGAAGGTGGAGAACTGATAACACTTATTATGACGTTCCTTGTACCTACACGTCTATAGAGAAGGTCTAGGACAAAAGTTAAGAAAATCTATACATATCTGACTCTGTGTATGGGTCTTACATACAAACTGAAAAATTCTTCAACGGTTTAATGGAAGGTTTCACTAACATAGTAAAATGTAAGGGTTGCCACATACTCCTAAGGTCAAAGAGGTGCAAGAGTGGTTGTGAACCATACCAGTTAGAGAAAATCAAAAACACAAATTTTTTTTTATAAATAAACCGACGTGACCTAGAATCAACGTCGTACACCTTAGAGAATCAGCATCGTAAACTTGAGTCGACACCATACACCCGAGATCGAGGGACTGGTGTCCAACTTGGACCCGGGGGGACCGTAACCCTCACACCTTAGACTCGGTGACCTAAGGGTCGGTGACCTTCAAGGGACCAGTCAGAAAAATTGTAATTGGTAAGATTATCCACACAACACCATAGAATAACACTAAAATTAGACGTAAAGGAATTACTGATTATTACAACTTGTAGAAAAGTAAACGATTAATCAACAAGTTCATATAAGAAACCACTTCACAGACAAGTTGAGAAAACGGGTCAAAGGGGGATCTGGAAATAAACAATTCGAAATAAAAAAACTTGACAAAAGCTAAATGTCCTTTTTACACTTTTGTGATGTCTCTCAAAGGTATATGGGGTGTAGATCCAAAGGGATTCATAAAAAACAGAGTGTGAACAATCTATGATATCGCATCATGTATCACGTATGATACCACACAACAAATATTAGTTACTCGGTTGTGACTATTTCACAATGACTGACTTCGGGTAAGACATAAGTCTAAAGGAGTCGAAAGTGGAGTGCAGGAAAAAGCCTGGGTCATAGGGGAGACCCTAGGGTACAGTGCGGATCAACAAGACAGGGGAGTTCGAGGAGAACAGACAGTGTCAACGAGTCTACGAGGAACTAAAATTACTGGCCACATAAAACCGGTGGACTACGTTTCTTGACTGAGTAAACTTCTCTGGGACTACGACCCTTTTTAACTTCCGTCCTCCTCTTCCCCTACCGTCTTCTACTCTGCCAACCGACCGTAGTGGCTGAGTCACCTGTACCAGACTCACTTGAGGCCCTCAACCACTACCTGTCCCTCCGGACCGCACGACGTCAGGTACCCCAACGTCTCAGTCTGAGCTGACTCGCTGACCTGACTTGACGCGACACGAATCAGCGAGTCAGTACAGACTGTGAAACGTTGGGGTGCCTGACATCGGGTGGTCCGAGGAGGTAGGTGCCCCTAAGAGGTGGGTTCTCGTGACCTCACCCAACGGTGCGGAAGGAGGTCCCCTAGAAGGGTTGGGTCCCAAGCTTTGGTCCAGAGGGAGTGCCGTCCACCTAAGAAATGACAGACTCGGTGGTCCCTTCGGGTTCTTATGACTTCACCCATCGGATAGGGAAGAGGTCGCCTAGAAGGACTGGGTCTTTAACGTAGTCCCAGAGGACGTAACGTTTCTAGGAAATGGTCGACTCGATGGTCCCTTCGTGAAACTTACTCGATGGCCGGTCTATAAAACATCCTACAAGGAGCCAACCCCAAACGAACTACAAAAAAGAGTACCAATGTGCCCCCAACACCTAAACTCCCTCCTTCTGTTGACTACGCTTCACGGTAAGGGCACTGGAACATAGCTCCTATGCACGACGGATGCACTGTATAGTGACTACTGTAACGGGGCCAGTGGACGGACCCCAGCCTAAAGACCGTAGAGGTGAGATTTCAACGAGAAAGAGGAAAGGTATGACACGAGAAGCCTTCCTTCAGTGATACGTTTCGGGGGTACCTTCCTCATCTGACAAAAGGTGAAGAATTCCCGACTTCATAGGTGACTTTAATAACCCTTAAGACGTACTCTCTAAACAGAGAAAGAAGGGGTAACTGAATGGATAAGTTAGTAGACAAATATAGTGATACCTGAGAGCTCATGAATAAAAAGTGACACTCAATAATAAGTCAGGATGAACTAAATAAAACAATCAGTTTAACAAGGTCAAAACTGGTGACCCTCGAGAAAGTTAACCGAGAAACGGGTAAATGTTTTACCTTAACCAACAAAAGAATAATTCTCGAAAATACACAAGAGATATTTACGGGAAAAAGTCTTTATGATAAACGTTTATTAAAGAGGGTCAGGTACTAAGGAGATGGGTTGAGGAATTCTCACAGTAGACTTTTCCTCTTTAAAGAATAAAGTCATCCCAGGTATAATTAACAATAGGAAACACCTAGTGCGAAAACCACAGAAATAGATTCTTTAGAAACGAAGTCAGTTCTAATTGTTTTCTAGAAAGAGGAAACAAAAGAAGATCTCATAAAAATTACAAAATTTTATGTTTCCAAAATAATAATTTTCAGTTTATTGACTCAGTACCACTTGAGTCAAGTTAATAAAATCCGTTAATGTCATATGTTCCTCTAATTGTAAATCGCCATTCTTTTTGTCCATATCCGTTAATTAAAGAATCTCTGTAATCACTAATCTTCCTCAGACCCCTTTTCCTTTACAAGTCAGATATTTTGTTTTGTTTGTTTGTTTTACTGGGGGTTTAATTTATCTCGATAAAAACGTTAAAATAATTTTTAAGTCACAAAATTATTAATCCACTCTTTCCTATACACAGGAGGTTTCTCAGTGAGACGAACGTGGTTTTTTGAACCAAGAAAAAAAGGATCATCTCGTCATAAAGGAAAAATAAAAAATTGACTTTATATAAATCTCTATATTAACTGTGTCTCGTAATATAATCACAGTCAACATGTTTCACTTTCACTTCAGTGAGTCAGCACAGACTGAGAAACGCTGGGGTACCTGACATCGGATGGTCCGAGGAGTCAGGTACCTTAAAAGGTCCGTTCTCATGACCTCACCCGACGGTAAAGGAAGAGGTTTCCTAGAAGGGTCGGGTCCCTGACTTGGGCCCAGGGGGCGCAACGTCCGTCTGCGAAATGACAGACCCGGTGGTTCCACATGTCTACTACTAATTTTCAAACACACACAGCGTTTTGCTGGGAGTGTTTTCCAGATCAATGAAGGTAGTGATGTGTCTCAATATTTTGTGAAAAAAAAGAACACTACCCTTGAAAATTCTAGATGAGAGAATCGTTGAAAATTTATAAGCTATCTCATAACAGTTATGATTGAGATCCGTGGTCCGACATGTAAGGTAGGACACTGAATAAATAAGACATTGACCTTCAAAAATGGAAAACTGGGGAAGTGGGTAAAGAGAGTGAGGGGTGGTAAGAAGGTCTCCGAAAAGTAAAAAAATCCAAAAGTAAATGTAGACACTAGATAGAACTCAATTAAAAAAATATTCCATGTTCTATATTTAGATTCAAGAAATATTTTTTACCTATAGTACAATAAGGTCACAACAGACAACTTTTCTGAAACGAAAGGGGTAACTTTCTTGAAACGTAGAACCCGATGTTAGTCCACAGATACATACACTACCCAGATAAAGACCTGGAAGACAACTAAGGTGACTACCTAAATGGGTAGAAATACAGTCCTGGTAGGACAGAACTAGTGATATCGAAATGTTATTTAGAACTTTGGACCATCGGAATCAAGAGGTCGAAAACAAGGTAAAAGTTTCAACACAAACAATAAGATCCAGGAAACGTAAAAGTAGACTTAAAAAATTTACCGAACACTTAAAGATGTGACTTTCGTTAGTGTAATATAAAAAGAACAGTTGAATGAGAGAGTAGGAGACATTAATGGTGGAGTTTGGAAGACGAGGACTGGAGGTCAGAAGATAAGATGGACCGAAGGATGAAGTGTCTCCTTTGGTTTCGGTAGTCTCCCCTCAAGAGAGCTGAAACGCGGTGGTTTATATGTCTGAGTGGAAAGGGACTGGGAAGAAACGTATACAGATCTCGAGTGGGTGGGAGGACCCGAGTCTGGGGTAGGGACAGAGCCTTAAGAGGTTAAAGAGTAGTAAGGGGAGAGAGAGGTTGGAGTTAGAGAGTTGACCTAGGAATGGTCGTTACAAATTTAGATGGGGTCGGAAGATAGTTATGGGTTAGTAAGTTATATTTAAGTTCATTCATTTCTTTCCGATAACTTTTCGTGATTAGGTCCTTAAGTGACCACCAGATCCCAATCTTAAGACCCGAAAGAGGTGGTACCGACCCAAGTCAGGAACCAGTCCCTTGACTCTAGGGAGCTCTGTGTACCGTCTTCGTTTTGTTTTTGTCACTGCTCGTGAGTAGGACAAATACTCCTATTAAACCCTTTGGTAAAAAACGTTTGTGGTACGGCTACAGTCCCCAATCTTTACGGTGGACATTGGGGTACGACAACAAAAAGGATCTACGACGAATAGAATTAAGAGGAAGGTTCTCTCACTAAAAGGGGGCCCATCTTCACATGACGGTCTATCTTGAGCGGGAACCGTTGGTCACAGGACTTACGACAGTTGGCTCGGAGGTTTCTCTCGGTCGGTCAGGTCTTCTTAGGTCTGTTGAAGTGTGTGTCACCCGAGGGTTTCCCCTACCCTCCCCACCGGCGTCACGTGGAGACAGGGGTGGGTACGTCCGCGGGCTTAGGTGTACACTGACCGGCCACCTCCGTGGACGAAGCAGTGGACGTGGCGGTGGTCGGAGTAGTGGTAGTGCAAGAGCTTGACTGAACGATGGACGCAGTGAGGGTCGACACGGGAATGAGGGGTCGAGTTGTGGACCCGGCAGGGGACATAGTGGTAGTGTCGTCTATGTTGGCTGACGTAGTGGTGGGTTCAGGGGTGGGGGGGTCCGGAGACGCAGGGGGTCCGGTAGGGACCCCGGAAGGTGACGCCCCCGTAGAGGCCACAACGGGGCTGTAAGAAGAAGTCGTAGTGGACGTGTCGGTGGAGACCTCCTTGACCCGGGTCTTGTCGGGGCTCCATACCTGGGAAGACCGGAGAGGGTCGACGGAGTGTAGGCCTCGGGTAACCGTTCACACATTACTACACCATCGATATCGGTAGCGAAATCTCCCCACGAGACCAATCAGTCGGGAATCGCAGTCACCGAGATGACCGATACTCCCCTCCGGTGACGCTCTCCCGTCACATGAACTGAAAAACAAAAAAGGAAATCAAACACGCACGCAGCGAAGTAAGCACAGGCTGAGAAACGTTGGGACACCTGGTATTGGACGGTCCTAGGAGACAGACACCGTAAGAGGGTCGGTCTTACAACCCTACCCAACGGTGAGGGAGGAGATCCCCTAGAAGGGCGGGGCCCCTAGTTTGGACACAGAGAATATAGGGGACGTAACCGTTCGTCCAAGAAATGGCGATCAAGGACAGATCACTAAGAGTTTCACACCAGGGGTTGGTCGTCGTTATCGGAGTGGACTCTTGAACAATCTTTATTTTTGAGAGTCCAGGATGGTGTATGGATGATTTAGTTGTCAGGATGCCCACCCTAGGTCGACAGACGTAAAAAATGGTCGGGAGGTTCAAGAAAACGGGAGAGTGCAAACTATTGACGTTAAGATCATCTAAAAATAACACTTTCTGTGACACGGTCCCGTCACCATGAGTGTCTCGTCAGACACCTGGTCACGGTCAGAGACTTATAGACAATGAACACATGTTACTTTACTCACGTCTTTCACTCTCGTTCGCAAAGCTTTACAAATATCGTTATTCTATCTCGGCACTGTAGGTTCTCAAAGTAGTAAAAAGATGATTAAGTAAACATTACGTAAAATGGTTTCATGATCAGGTAATACCTTACATTCATACTAAAAATCTTTAACCAAGAGGTCCTGTTCATCAAACTCTTCGTGGAGAGACCCCCGAAGTTTCTACTTGACAAGGGTTAAGGAGTGAGAGTCCTTTAGAGGGAAGGTTGTCTCCCTTACCGTACCTACGATTGAAGTTTTTATGTTTTTCTTTAAGAATTCATGACACATTGGTTGTTTTTGTCACAACTCCCATGAATGTCTCTTATTCTAGTGGAGAGAGACCCCCCTTTATTCCTTACGAAGAGTCTCCACTCCCCATTAAACTTTCCCCGTCCTAAAACTGTTGACACCAAACACCCTAGACTGGTTCATCTTTCTTGTAAAGTCTAAAGCAAAAAAGATCTCCAGACCCACGTCTCTTCCTTCCATGTTCCGTGGAAGCCACACTTTCTCCTGTGGACGAACCGGTGACATCCACCAGACCCGCCCCTGGTTCCCTCTCTCCAGGTGCACTACCTTACTCCGGTCCGACATCCCAGAAGTACCAGGTAACCGACCCGGAAGTATCAATAATACTATTTATCCTCGTGTCCAACCGTTCCGAAGGAAGAAACACTAAGACGGGGCCCAGTCCACACTGGGGGAGGAAAAGACCTCACTCAAGTGAAACAGAAAAGACAAAAGGAAAAGAAAGGAAAAAAAGAAAGAGAGAAACCCTTATCCAAGTGAAACGGAAAATAAAACAAAAAGAAAAGAACAGAAGGAAAGAAGGGAAAAAAAAAAAAAAAAATCTTATCCAAGTGAAACTAAGAAAATTAGTGTTCTGTTTGTATGGTCTTGTAATCCTCAGTCTTTCAACAAGTTTCCCAAAGTGAACGAGAGAATAAGGGTCAATTTATTTTACGTAAATAAAATACAATAGTGTGGTCACGAATTTCGGCCGGTAGAAGTCCCCGGACTTGTTAGTACCCAGACCTCAACCGTTAGGAGTGAACATAGCCCCCACCCGTCTCTCATGTCTATCGGGTCACCAAAAGGTGATCTCCGTTATAATGGGGTCCTCTGTAAACCGTCGTGGGCCCCTGTAAAAACCAACGGTGGACTACCCTTTGCATCAGTCCTCTTCGGCCCCTACGACGATTTGTAGGATGTCACGAGTTGGGAATGGGGTTTCTGATCGGACCGGCCACCGCAGTCACCAAGAGACCAGCTCTTCGGGACGACCCAGAGTCGGCACTGTAGACTCCGGTAGTCCCCCTCAACCTGGCTCACGGCGGGGGTCCCCAAGTACAATAAACAACAAAACGGTACAATAACAACCCCCACCCTCACAACGTCTTTCAGGACCCTTTTTAGGTATTTGTTTCCTTGGTGTTTGTCTAGACCCGTTCACTCCCTGTCGGTCGTCCAGGGGTCTACTTTCTAGAGGTTCAAGGAGTCTATCTGCTTGCACGATTAGATAAGGTATAATAATAGTAAATGTACACAATGTATTGATGTGGAATTATAAGTACATAAGATATAGGGGTATGAGCAGCCTTTGTACGTTTCTCGAATGAATTCTTATCACCGGTATTGCTCTAAAGGGACCACCCGGTCACCAACTGAGGTACGAAGGCTGCGTACCCCTCACCTAAACTAGGGACTAGCTCCCTTGATTCTAGGGTGTACCGGCGTCGTACCGGTTTTTAAAAACTTTTTCTTATGACCAGTACTTTACTAAACATAAAGGATAAGGCCATTTCTTCTGTTTTTTTCGTAGTGTCTTTCGTCTACTACCTTCCAAGTCCGGGGACACCCCCTAAAAGAACTTTTGAAAGGGATTGTGTTGACCGACGAAAAATCCTCTCTTAACAACTATTATACTGCAGTTCCCAATCGAAGTCCGGAAGGGCGTCTACGGCGACGGCGGGACCTAGAGTCAGTTCAGGGGTTTATACTAAGACCAGGGTTTATGCTCTTAAATTCTTTTTCTCAAAGATTTGTAAGAGTGAAAGAAGAATAACAATAAAGTCTTTACTGATTCGCGAGGAGGAGGGGCAGGGGTAGAGTGAGTGCAGAAGATATAAAAATAAAAACCGACGTCGAGGGAGACGGAGAAGTTTAAGCTTTTCGCGGCACGGGGACAGATTGCACTTCCCTTGGCGGTCGTTCGGGGTGCGTCACACTCACAGAGGAACTGACCCCTGTCAAAGACAGGAAGCCAGCCCCTCCCCCGGGTCGATTTATTAGGAAAGGTAGTGAAATCGACGGACCCCTAGGAGAAGACCTACACTAATGTCTGGGGGCGGAGGGAAAAGAAAGGAAGTCACCCCCCTGTGCCCCTGTGCTCAGACAAGGACGGCTGTCGCAGTAGGGGGTCAGGGACGACACGAGTGACCCCCCCCCCCCCACATGCAGGAGACCTACGTCACCCCCTCACACGTGCGAAGGAGTGTGGACTAAGAGCCCCTACAGAGTCCAGTTCTCTCGACCGTCCGGACGACGTGGGATCGGAACCCACCCAGGACGTGTCATATTAATTCCCCTGAGATGGGGTTTAGAGGGAATTAGGTTGAATAAAAGATTATCGTATTCTTTCCCCGATTATGACGATACAACGTCTAACAGAGGTCTTTTAGACGAAAGTATTACGTGTAGTTGGCAGACCCAACACATTGTACACGAGACAACAATGGGAACGTCGACAATGCTCGGCCGGCCCCTTCGAAAAAAAAAAAGAAATGGAGAGACCCTTAGAGTTATGGGTCTGAGGGAACGACTGGCTTACGGTCACCCCAACCGGCCACCTTCCGTGGTCGTCCTCTAGTCTCTCATTTAGTCCCACAACGACAAGTGGTTGGAGTAGGGAGGGGAGGAACCCCATCGAGACCGTCACCGACTCAAAAGGATACCGGTGTCTCTTTTCCCGGGTTCCGTGAAAAGAAAAAATATAAGAGTGAGTCATAGTATGGGTCCTATAATTTTGTATGGACGAAGAGTGTAATTCATGTCAAAATTAATATTGTAAAAACCTTTTTCAAATATATGTATTAAAACACGAACCTACATTTAATACACAAAATAAGTGTACTAGCGAATGAAATAACGTAACTACACATTGATATTGTCAAACTCAAAGTAAACTGATCACCCATCCTACAAGGAATCTATTTGTAAGTAACTAATGTTTCGTTTTCAAGTCGGTCCCAACTCTTAGTATTATAACCACACAGACAGAGGGAAGACTCGACCTCACCTCGGGACAGTAATTGGTTGGTAGTGCAGTAGAGAAACAGGTCCCTCTCGGGACGACTTCTCAGGTTGACCCACTCGTTCCATAAGTTCTTCTCGTTCGTTTTCTGTTCACCGTGGTCTTTTCCGATGAATTCTGTAGGCGCTCGGTTCTTTTGTCCGTCGTTTCACGTCACTCGCACCAATTACAACGATTGAGGTGTCCTTCCCTTGCCAGAAGTCCTTCTAATATCCCCATCACTCCCCCCAGTGAAACTTAGTAAGGACCTTGAACTTGTACCCCCACATCACTCTTTTTGTCCTTCTCTGATCTACAGTACTTCAAGTATAAGACTTTCTCCTTGATCTCATTTACTTGCTTTAATAAACGTTATATTAAAAATTTCGTGTCACCGAATAAATATTCAAGTATTTCAAATATTTCCCAGATTCTAATGACCCCTGTGAATGCTCCTTGTCTCAGTTCTTCTGTAAGACTTTAGCTGAGAAGAACTCAAAAAATTATTCCCTACATCGAGACTTCTACTCTCATCCCATCCCTCCCGTCCCCTTTTTTCCGTCTATAAGAACTCAAATAGGGGATTGAATACCTAGGAATCCCAGAATGTCCTCCACGATCACCATTGTTGGGACGGACGGTCGCGTCCTCTGTCTTCTCTGAACCTAACCTAGGGGCCCAGCCCTCCTAGGAGACCTCCTCCCGCGCCGTTGGGTGAGGTCATGAGAACGGACCTCTTAGGGTACCTGTCTCGTCGGACCGTCCGATGTCAGGTACTCCAGCGTTTCTCAGCCTGTGCTGACTTCACTGAATCGTGTTCCCTCCAGTCATTCCTAGTCCTACTCCTCGACCCGAAGCCTCAACCTACGTGGGTCGTATTTTAGGGACCGAGTCGGTGTCAGAATGGGTCCCTCGGACGAATCCTGAGAACCAGAAAGACTCGGAGATAGAGGACTAGACATTTTATCCCGATTATGGTTGAACATTCCGACAACACTCCCAAATTAATCCAGTTGACACATTGAACGAAGCGTCTCACGTTCTACACATTCTCGTCAGTTATTAATTATCTATAATACCAATATTGAGGATCTTCAATTGATCGAATATGAATCGAAGACTTATCTTGAGATGAATTTCTTCTACCAAGAAACCCTGCGATCAGGTAGACGATAGAAGGCCTTATTTCAACAGGTGATCAGGTGCTCAGGTAGACGATAGAAGGCCTTATTTCAACGATAAGAAACAGGGCATGATTTCAGTGAAGTCAGCACAGACTGAGAAACACTAGGATGCCTGAGATCGGACGGGTCTGAGGAGACAGGTACCTCAAGAGATCCGTTCTTATGGTCTCACCCAACGGTACGGGAAGAGGTCCCCTACAAGGGTTCGGTTCTTAGTTTGGATACAGAGGAGATAGAGAATGAAACCGTCTGTCCAAGAAATGGTGATCGTGGTGGATCTTTCGGGTAAGGAATAGGGTCTCCCCCCATTTTTTCTTGACAAGAATTTTTGGGTTGGTCGCCCACGAGTACACTGAGTGGTACATCGCAAGGATTGAGAACGGTTGGATGTCGATTTTCAGGACTGGTCACATCCGGACGAAGATTAACGAGAACTGAGATAATCCAACAAAACCGAATTAATCAGTTTGAAATGACTCGTAGACGATTTACGGTACCCCAGTGTTTCTCAGTCTGTGTCGCCTCGTTGATTCGTGTCGTGTTTACGGTTCGTGAGAAGGTCCAAGACCCCTCTAGTTTCTACTTAAGTCCCTGAAGGAACCATCAGGTCGCCAATGCTGAGGAGTCAGGGTGTCGTCCCCGGTACCCAAGTTAGGGAACAGTCCCTTCGAGACGTTTTTTTTTTTTTCTATAACCGACTAAACCGGTTTTTACAAACGGTACCGTCATATTCCCTGAAGAGACCACCAGGGATTGAGACACGAGAGTTACGTCCCCCGTGTCCAAGTTAGGGATCAATCCCTTGATTCGAGGACGTACGGAGTACCACACCGACTTATTTTCGTGTTATTTAAGTTGAACTAGGGGTTGAAACTTCTAAATGGGATTTCAAACTAAATGTACCCAAATTAGGAACCCAACCCTTCTAGGGGACCTCTCCCTTTACCGTTGGGTGAGGTCATAAGAACGGACCTTTTAAGGTACCTGTCTCCTCGGACCACCTAATGTCAGGTACTCTGACGTTTTCTCAACCTGCACTGACTCGTTGACTCACGTGTCGCTCCCACATCCTGAGTATCCCTTCAACGACCAAAGACCTTGAATCCCCACCCTAGTCACGTCGGACCTTAATCAGTGAGACAAGGAACCAGAGGTCGGTTTTGTGAAGGGACTGGAAAGTCAGATAGAGATCCTCGAGTCCCAGTCCACACCAGTACTCCTACATTCTTCCAGACGGAACCCACACCCCTCGAAGGGACGTCGACCCCACGAGAGACCCTCGGTCCAGGTCTGAACCGAGAAACTGAGGTCTCGGTGTGGAGAACGCCACGAGTCTTCTCACCCTTGGCACGTGAAGTCGGTCTCGATGGAACCAACTATTTGAAGATCCTTAGTTCCACAACATGTTTCTTCGTCCTACACTATTTTTGTTTGTTTTGCTAAAAGTATTCGACACCCTTTGGAACAACAGTCACTCAGTGTGTAGGACACACGTCACAAGGAAATATCTTGTTCAATTACTTTGATGACCCTCCGTTATATGGTTAACTAGAATTCGTTAAGGAACGTCTAAATAACGAAACTCAACGTTTCTGTTCCAATCCCCTGTCCCCCTCCCCCCTCTTTATATATATATATATTCCGTATCTTCTTATCTCCACTAGCTCGTTCTCTTTTCTGGACAAGGCTTTGATGTCAGTGTCCTCTGTGACGGTGTAGGTGACCGATCAGGACCCCTTTGAGGACCAGAAGACCGTCTCCTTTCTCAGATCTTAGTTTCGAGTCCTATCTACAAGATACATAATGAGACCCACACAGACACAGACACCTACAAAATTTAGTTTACAAGCTAGATATGAGACCGTACCCAACATAATCAGTCAATAACGACGAAACTATTACGACATATTGTTTGTCGTGAGAGAGGACGTGGTGGGGTCGGTTCTAGAGTCACCTTATGTCTTGTTTGTAAAATGAAAAGAGAAAGTATCCAGACACTTAACCGATACTATCGATACGCATCCGAATGTCGAACCCCAGTTCAGACAGGGACAGGGAAAATAAGTCCTGGTCGTCATTACGGTCTAGACGAGAAGAGGACCTCGTGCCGATCTATCTACATAGTCGGACCGAAAGGAGACGACCGGAAGAGAGAGGAGATCATTTTCAAGTCACCAGTAGACTGAGTCCTACATATTGACCGGAGTTTCATCTTTCTGTCTAACTCTTCGACTTTATGACGGATGTCCGACGTCCACCTTTTCCTCCTCTAGGCCGAACGACTAACAATGAGTGTAGGAAGAAAAAAAAATTACAAATAAATAAAAACTGACATGACCCAGAAACAACGACACACACCCGAAAGAGATGAACGTCGTTCGCCCCCTTGAGAGATCAACGTTACGTGCCCGAAGAGTGAAACCACCGAAGAGCACACCTCGTACCCGAGTTCCGTGAGTCTGAAGTCAACAACGCCGAGTGCTCGAGATCTCGAACCCGAACCAAGAACGTCACGTGGCTGAAGCGACGAGACGTCCTACACCCTAGAAGGGTCCGGTCCCTAGTTTGGACACAGGGTACGTGTTCGTTCGTCCAAGAATTGGTGTCTGGTTCGGACAGTCTGAGGGGTTTAAAGGCGATAATCTCTTGGACAGGAAACTCAATGATACCTTGGAGGGGGATAAGTTTCCATTCAAATATGTTGGAACCTTTAGTTGCTATTAGGTTACTTTTTTAAAATTATCCACTTAAATTATTATCGATTTTGAATGTATCATCAATAATATAAGGTTCGTGACACCGTGTCTGTCCAATTCACTGTTCGGGTTTCAATGTGTCAACCATCTACCGTCTCGGTTCTAGACGTAGACAGCGGTCCCGGGTCGGAGGTCCCATCTTCCTCGCGACCTCACTCTCAGTCTTCAGTGTCCCAGATCACATCGAGGAGGTAAACCCGTCCTTCTCCGGACCTCTCCGTGAGCCTGTGTACCGTTCCCCATCCAGTCAGACCGAACCCACGGTACGATCTCCGACTTGAAGCAGACACAACGACCCCTCAGTACTCTCTTAAATTTGTTGTCTTACTGTGTCAGTCTAAACTTTTAATAGGTGCTCATGGGGTTTGGGTGTAGGGTCGTAAAGAGGTTCTACTCAAGACGTCCACAGAGGGACGGCAAAGGGTCTCTCCCGTTCACTGACCGAGTCCCAGTGTGTCGTTCACCTTCTCCCGAACCTTTAGTCCTAAGGGTCAAGGGGGAAGACCAGAGTAAAGGAGAGTGTACACGAAGGAGCCGAAGAGTGTAGGTCCAGACGGGGGACGGGTGAACTGAAGAGAGACTAGAGGTGGAGGCTCTGTCAGACCCAGCGGATGTTCGGAGTAGGGTCGGCGTAGGTCCTTATGTCGACGGGACTCCACACCTTGCGGGGTCCCACAGGGACCCCCGGTCGGTGACGGCCAGGACACGGCCCTGCGACACCACTGGAGACTCGGGGCAGTCGGGTAGAAAGAAAGACGGGGGTGGACGGAGAAGGACCAGTCCCAGTTCCGGTTGTGATCGGACATCTTACGGAACACGTGGTTCTGTTCTCGTGGGAAAGGAACTCTTGCACTGACGGTGGACGACCTTTCAACAACATTGCACGACTAAAAAAAACTTGTTAACTAATGGCTGACGAACTTTTGACGTGCCTACCGGCGTATTTGTGCGGACACTGCACGGACGGGAAGACATGACCGTCGCGTACGAACACGTCATGCGTCAGGTGTGTTGACACGAGTCGTATGACGTGTGGTGAGGTGGAGAAGGACTTTTGGGTCTATAGTTGGTCTGAAACATTCAGTTTTTTATGCCGTTTGCGCGAAAGTGGTTGAGGACGAAACGTTTACCTTGAGACGAAAACGTCTTCTGGTGAACATATTGTTTCCTTTGGGAACTTGACCGAAAACTATGTTTAACTCTAAAGGAGAAAGGTGTATAGTCACACCGATAAACGAGTCCTACGGGTTTCGTATACTTCCACACTCGTCACCAGAGCCACCTATACTCCCCTCCCTTCATGATCTAAACCCTGAACCGCTACTACTTAAACACAGGAAAAAGATCCTTTGACACTCGGCTCTCTCCTTTGAACTCGACTTTGCCCTCTCTTGGACTGCGAGCGCTCCGACTTGGAAGAGGAGTGACAAGAGTCTGCGGGAGGAAAGTGGGGTCCGGAACGTTCCTGACCCCAGGGTGGGTGATGGTTCGGACAACCCCATTTCCTAGGACGAAGGGGGTCCGTTCTCGGAAGAACAGATTTGTAGGAGGGTCGAAGGGAGACCAGGAAGGCGATGAGACGAGACCTGTCTGTCTACCTGTAGTCTTGTCTGTCATTCTCACCCGTCGTGTCGGAGGAGGGTCCGTCGACCCGAGACTCAGGAGGAGGGTTCGGTCGGACTCAAACGAAGAACCTCTGGGAGCAGGAGAGGGTCCTCCAGTAGGTGCCCCGTTTTGACAGCCCCCAGTCCGTCTCGACTCGGTGCCTGTGGGAAAGGACAAAGGACGTCACAGTTCTCTGGTGTAGAAGAAGACGACAAACAAAAAACAAGTGTGTTATGTGTTTTCCGAACTGGACCTTGGTCGCCTGAGGTAGAGTGGGTGAGTACCCTTAGGGGACCTTCGCGATTGGTCGAAAATGGGGCCCCTAATGACCACGTCGACCCCCTCGCCCGCGGGGCCGGAAGGGGGTCAGGACGACACGACTGTCTCCCCTACCCTCCGGCACACACGGGAGGGGAGGGGAAAGTGTCGGGTCTACTCCCGTCTGAGACAGACGACAAGTGTGGAGTCACTTTTGCTAGGTGTTCTTTCTCCGGAAATTGAAGTTAAAAATGTCGGACAGGTCTTTTTATTTTATTTTATTTTAATTGAGTGACGAACACCTATTGGAGACCGAGGTCGGTCTGGGTCATTCCTTTTTGTCCAACAGGTGTCCGGAGTCTACGTAAACGAGTTGTTTAGGATCTTACGTTTAGGATCTTCTGATCCACCTTCTTTCGGGACGTGACACCGGGGACTCTTCCTGCGTACGTTTAAATTCGGGTCCACCCACCCTCCGATACCGTACGTCAGTCCACGTGGGATGTGACTTGTCCTGGTACACTCCCTTGTTCTCAGATGTAGGTAGGAGAAGTCTGCCTAGATGGACCTCCTTAGATTCATGGAAACTCTCCGGACTCTTCTTGGTTTGGAGTCCACAAGATCGTAGACGACGGAACGAGTCAAGACACCGAGACGGTCAGTTCTCTTCTCGGGGTCCTCAGTCCACCTCACCGGGACGACGGAAGTCCGGAAAGGGATTCTTCCAGAACGACAAACGTTCATTGACACACGGGTCTCCGGGACCCTGTACACTCGGTCCCTCCCTCCCAAAGTTAGAACGTGTTGAGTCCTTACGAATAAGGGACCACACTTTTCCTCTTGACTTATATTATAATTGATAACGAGATTGAGTTTCGGACATAAACTCGGGTCTACGAGATTCCATCAATCTCTTAACAAGAACGGACTTAAGGTCCCACCGATCTCTTTTTTTTTTTTCTATGTCCTGAGGAACAATTTAAAATTAAAGTCTATTTGTTACTTATTAATGGAGCACATTCCCATGGGGGTCGTAACGTTAATAAACAACAGATAGACTCCAAGTCTAAATTGACCCGGTGGGTATAAAAAGAAACGATTAAAACCGTCGGAATTATCAAGGAGAGAGGAAAAATACGGAACCTTTTTCTTTTTTGTCGGTGTCCTTACCCAACACAAAACTTTAGTCTTCCACAGTGACCACGGTTCCGGTCTTATGAATGATCAAAAGGTTTGTTCGCATAGAATCACTGCGGGTGTCGCGTCGTGGAGGACGTCGGGTCGATTGTGGGTTTGAGTCGGTCAAGAGACGACTGGGGGAATGGGGTAATAGAGACCCAAACAAAAAAACACCTCAACCAAAAAAGAACAAAAAAAAAGAACGGTGGGTCTAACGTGTCCTAGAATCAAGGGACTGGTCTCTAACTTGGACGCGGGAACCGTCACTTCAACCTCAGGATTGGTGACGTGCTGGTCTCTTAAGGGTGGACATAGAGACTGGGTGGGTCAATCGGAGGACTGAACAGTCCTGTGATTCTCCAATCCAGTAATACAGGACAACAGTGAACGGGTGGAAAGTTTTCGGAAAGTTTCGTCGTCCCAGAGGGCACACGGAGTCACGAGCTCCGGAGGTTCCACTCACCTCCCTTGGGGTGAGAGTGTGGTACAGGGTGTCAGGACATAAGGAGAACCGCGTTCTGACCGAGGCGTCGGTCACTCCCGACACTCACAGGGCTCCCGTCCCCAGCACAGAACGGAGACACCTAAGGCGTCTCGACCGTGATCTGGTCTGTGTTTCTATTTACAACCGACGCCCTCCCGCCCGCGACGTCACCGAGAGTCTCGTCGCAGGAACCGCCGAGACACACGTCGACCGACACACCGGACCTCGTGAGGGTCGGGGTCGCAGGAGCAAGCACTCTGTTGCTATCACGCCGACAGAGGACGGGAAGAGTCTCGTAATTCCGGGTGGAAGTTCTCGACCCCTTTCCTCCGAATTGAAGACTTTCTTCTGGTCGATACGTATGTTCAAGGGAAAGGAGTCCAACGGCGACCTTCTTGAGTGCACAATAGACTCTGTCCCCTTTCCTCCGAAATCTACTGAAAGTCACCTCTGGTGTAAAAGACCTGGTTTTTGGTCCGCGACATAAGACAGGTAAAAAAAGGACCAAACTCACTGGCTCAAACCCATGGTCTCAAATCCTTAGTTGTCCCGTCTACTTCGTCGCAATCCTGACCGGGTCTGAAGGGACCTGTATGTCGAGGGACGGTGGCCTTCTTAGCGTCAACATCTTACCGTCCAGACCTTCCGTTCATAGAACAGAGGTTCCAGTAGCCGGACTTCCGTCGACCTAATTTTAGGTCCAGTGGGCTACGAGTTCTGTCCCGTGAAAAAAAAAGGGGTGACGGAGTCGTTCAACCATGGTGTTCCTACTCTGTGGACTTATCGTAGACCTGTCCCGGGGGTCCGTCCTTTTTCCTCCGTCTGGGGGGTGTTGGAACGTCCGAGACCTGACCGGATCTACACCGTCCACCGAGGTAGAACGGAGGCACCACTTATTAGGTTACGTTCAGTCTGAAGACACGTTTAGTCAAAGAAATAAACGAGTTTATTGTGTCATGTTTTTACTCTGAGTCTACGGTCGTAGTTTTTGAGTATGGTTTATGAATGTATTGAATTTCTTGTAGTAAGGTTTATTCTTTGAGACATGTCTTCCACGGACTGGGAGAAGAGTTTTGACTAAGACTAGAAAGTGTAAAATCACGACACAAGGACTTGTGACGGATTTTACTTAGGTATTTTATTTATTTGGAGGAGGTGAAGAGCCCTCGTCGTTATTGTGATTTACTGAAAGTCTTAGATTTTGAAACGGAGTTCAAACTCCGGTCAGGGACGATTCACGGGTTCAGAGAACCGAAGAGGGGGAGGAGTCGAGATGGGATACCCCGAGCAGTGTTGTCGTTCTGTCACAGGTGGTTCCTATTGTTCCTACCCAACCGGTAGGTCCAAAATTGTGCGAGAGGGGCTACCGGTGCACGAGATCCGTCACAATCTCCCGACGCAAGTATCGGGACAGTCCGTAAGTACGTCTATTCTCTGTGTACACAACCTTGACAACACGACACATCTTCTGTTTGGGAACGGAACCACGTTTTTGTTTTTCGGGTAACGAGTTCTATGAAAAGACGGCAGTCGACCTTTTAGTAGTAGTATTCAGATATTTAGGTGTTACAGAGTCTTCAGTTACAGAGGACGTCAAACCAGAGAACTCGTCACGTGTGAGTAAGTTGGTAGGGACCGTTAGATCGAACTTCGGGAGGGGGTAAAGGACTTTTGATGGGTCTGACATCGATAGTATTCTTATCGTTGAATATATCTGTGTCGTGATACATTAAAGTCTTGAGAAACACAACTAAAAGAATCACTGAAAACCGTTTAGGGGTGCTGACTTGGGGTAAGTTAAAGGTTTAAATGAAAATCTATAGTAACGTACCTAATAAACCTAAAGGGTTCACCGAGTCACATTTCTTAAACGGACGGTTCCCTCCTCTGCGTTCAAACTAGAGACCCAGTCCTTCTAGGGGACCTCCTCCTTTACCATTGGGTGAGGTCCCAAGAACGGACCTCTTTGGGTACCTGTCTCCTCGGACCGTCCGATGTCAGGTGCCCCAGCGTTTCTCAGTCTATACTGAATCGCTGATTTATTCGTTTTGTACTCTACCGTCTCGACTTTCCGTAGTCGAAGTAAAGAGCCGACATCTTAATGTCCTGTCTCCCGACTCTCCTAAGATTCTCTCTGGTCGACAGGGGTGGGACGACGCCGGGGTAGATCTCCAACGTCCCAAGGGTCCTCCAAGATGTTTAGGTACACCCGTGATTCATGACAGCCGTTCGACTTATCTAACACACTCCGGACATCGACGTGTAGACAATGCACGTACACCTACAAGTCCAGTCTCTAATTCGTATCTACATAAAAATTTTGATTTCAGTCAGTTTCAACAAGTCAGTACAGACTGAGAAACGTTGGGGTACCTGATAGGTCAGGGACCTTAAGAGGTCCGGTCTTGTGACCTCACACCTCGGAAAGGGAAGAGGTCCCCTAGAAGGGTTGGGTCCCTGACTTGGGTCCAGAAGGCGTAACGGTCTCCCAAGAAATGGTTGACTCAGTGTTCCTTTCGGGTACTTATGACCTCACCCATCGGATAAGGATGAGGTCCCCTAGAAGGATTGGGTCTTTAACTTGTCCCCAGAGGGTGTAACGTCCGTCTAAGAAATGGTCGACTCGATAGTCCCTTCGTTCTCTAAACAAATTTTTTGATTGTAGACTTTTTTTCATAGTCGTCGAGAAGATGTACCGTACCCGTATAAAAATCGGGACCACTTGGTTCTTTTACGTGCTATTTGTTCGTTTGTTCCCGTGTACTCAGTCGTGATCCGGGATTCCAACCGGGGTCTTACGTCTCCGGAAATAAGGACCAGGTTCCGAGATCTGGTTGCGGATGACTCCATTGAGGGGGTAAAGGAGAGATGGATGGTTAAGTCTCCTCTTGGCAACCAGAGTGTTAAGGTCGACTCCTGGTTCCGGAGGGTCTCTTACAGACCGTCTTAACGGACTTAGAGTCCGTAAGGTAAGTAAGTAAGTAAACCAGTCATGAATTTCTAACGGAGGTCGATACACCCCACCCATATAAATCGGTGTCTCACTTTCGTGAACGATAGAGAGAAATCTCTATAAAATCGTATTATGTTGGTCTTCCCTAGACTACCCAGAGATTAGGTCGGGTCTTAGGTTCCAGACCTCTGCTCTTCCCTGCACCCTGAGCATGTCCCAAAACGTCGTTCAAACCTCCATCCAGTCGTCCACCTCAGGACCAGAGGATTAAGGGTCAGGTCACGTAAAAGGGGGTACCGGAAACGGAGGTCAAAACATCTGCTTGTGGCACAAGAAAGAGACAGAGTTACTCGGGTGCTACCACGTACCTGTGTCTTACCGACAGGTGAGAGCAGGAGTCAGTACAGACACTTCCTGACCTGACCCTTTTGCACCTCGTAAAAGTCCCAAAGGACCGACTTCGATGGTTACAAACGTATCAAGTTCCCTTGAACTCACGTTTCGTGTCGAAAGTCAGACCTGAGACCTAGACTTTTGAACACTACGAGACCCTCCTCTTTTTCTTGTGTCTAAAATCAGTATCAGGTTAATGTATACCCAGGGTGGGCCTATTGTTGTCTGAAGAGTAATTGGGTGATCGAGGGTGGAGACCCAGAAACGAGTGTCTCCTGGAGGACGGACGTCACAGGAGAACCAGAAAAGAGGGGTAGCTGTCGGAGAGGTAGGAGTTTCCAGTTTTAGTTACGGACGATGGAGGACCTTCCGAGGGTCTTGGTTGAACGAAATAACCGGTGTCAATCACGATTAAACCGTAAATTAACTATAAATGAAAATAATAGTCATTTGTCAGACAGAAAAAGGTAATCTTGGAAAGTGTCCGGGAGTCTCGTAGAATATGTCGATCCGATTATCCTCCGAGAGTTATACATGACTAACCTACCTACGCACTTATTTATTTACTTACCGATCGTTTTGGTCTTCTATGTCACAATCCCGATGACTCCTACAGTCTTGACTACAGAGATTTTATAGAAGGTGTTTCTTGAGTCTAGTGACGTAGGTCACATCCAATGGATTAGGTGGAACGACGACGACGACGACGATTCAGTGAGGTGGAATCTCCCGTTTAACGGGGATCAGAGGTCTTCTGTCACTCAAACTCTTTTCTCTCCAGATTCCAGTATTCCCCAAGGGTAGTCCTTTCGGTGACTTTACTACTCCATGTTCATAGTACTTTATTCCGGACGAAAGAACTCTCTGAATAGTGTACCGAAGATTTCAATTAAGGTCCCCCTCTGCTTCTCAAACTCATTCTCACTATAGTAACGTTATTTCCAGACCAAGGGGTCCCTTGGTAAACCTAGACCTTCAAGACCAGGATAAACAGGTTGTCGTTATCCTGCAAAGTAACGAAATTTTAGTGTTAAGTGAGTCATCAAAGACGTGAAATCTACACCAATTTACAAACATTCGACCAGTAGAATTCACTTAAACTTTTCCCGCCCCTCTTGAATCTCAGGTGGTCTTTTAAGTCTAAAATTCTTTCTAGTCATTATTCAAAAGAGAGATGTCCCTGGTAGGGTCTCAGAGTCCCTTCCCTCCTAATAATCCCTTTCGGACTTTGGTTAGTTTTCTCACTCGCTACCGTCTTCTCTTCGATAAGTATTAGTCAGTTCCGTTCCAGGAGCTTCTTACAGGACACTCTTCGGAAAGTCTTGGGTTGTCGGGGTCCCTCGGAAGAGTTGATGGAGTGGTAGGGAATAAACTATACATTAGAATGACATGAAAAAAGAAATTTAAAATACTAGCAGAGTTAACCGTTCGGTTCGTCGTGTTGGGTACTTTGTCGTTCTCCCACTTCGATTCTATCCTCGGCCAGTCCATAAGGTATGTAGTTCTTCATACTTTTATGGGGAGGACAACCTCTGGTCTCGGTTTATTTTCTCCTACGATTAATCGAATGATCGTCCATCTCGCCCCTCCGACCCTTTCTACTTCTGGCGACACCACATCGTGACAGAGTCTTCCGGACCTGTTCCTCCACCGTAAACTCGACCTGGGGTCTTCAGGACTTGATTCGTCCCCTCCCCTCTCCTGTGCTTCGTCCAGGAACACTAGACTCAGGCAGGGGGGAGCACGGTGCCCCGGCCAAGAGTGGACGACCCGGAGGAGCATGCCCTTGACCGACGTTGACCCACAGGACATCACATCCGGACACTCTGACTCCTGCCACACCATTAACAACGGTCCTGGGACCAAAGGGTTCGGTTTCTGTTTACCCATCCAAGAGAACCCGAGTCACCACACCCGGAGAACCAACGCGTCGCACCGATGGTCGAAAGACTCCCTTCTCCGACTCCCGAGCATCTTTTTAAAGAATTTCGACCCCACAGCGAACTAGACCTCCGTCTTTACTTCCGTCCGGTAGTCACACCGACCGTCCACATGAGAGGAGGGGGGTCGTGGGGAGGAGGTAGTTGGGGTGCGTCAGTCCGACCCACGGAGGGACAGGGACCCTGTCTTGCGGAACAATTTAAGGAGGTGGAAGGGACCGGAGAGTCTTAGACGAGACGTTCCATGTCGAGGTTCGTCGTGTTGTTTCACCCCTTTTTTTGGTTTTCTGTTTTGCGTCCAGAAACCTAAGTCTATTACCTACGAATTTATCGTAAGTGATCGACACACTGGAGAGACTCGGAGACAGTATACATTTTACCCCCATTATTATGGAAGGGGGTCGTGTGATAACAACCCCCCTCCCCCAATTACTCTATCAAATTACAAAACACTTTTCACCTACAACCCACTTAAAGTCAAGGACGGGATCCGGAGGAGGAGGATTATGGATTTACAGAATCCAACCCAAGGGGGTCCCCGTCTAGGTTTCTGATCCTGAGTTTACGTCGAGTGAAGACACCACTCACTAGGCCCGTCTGTGCCTACCCCCTCACCTCTGTCCCCCCGTTCTTACCCTTCGTCGGGGGAGTCCGACCGTCGACTCGGACTAGGGGAACCCCGTTAAACCTTCGGGGTCTCAATAGGGGGGTTCACCCCTCCCTCGACCTCATACAGTCGGCTACTAACTCCCGACGAGGACCGTTCCACCTCTCACAGTGCGACCGGATAACACACCCATATTTGCCGAGACCTCTCCGGTCAGAAGTCCGTTTTCCTACGTTCACGACCGTCAGCCCTCGACCCGGTCCACTAGACGCCACGGTCTCCTCCATGGTTATCGTTACCGATGTCCGAGTCGACACTTCTTAGACGGACGTTACGACCTCTGGTGGATGTTATGGCCTCGGGTGAATGTTACGACCAAACTAGAGACCCAGCCCTTCTAGGGGACTTCCTCCCGTACCGTTGGGTGAGGTCATGAGAACGACCCTATTAGGGTATCTGTCTCCTCGGACCACCCGATGTCAGGTGGCCAAGTGTTTTCAGTCTGTACTAAGTCCCTGATTTGGTCGCGGTGGTGTGACTAGTGAGTAGATGCTGGACGGAGAAACATACACTAGACACAAACTCCAAAAGTTTCCGCTCCTTGGAATACAATGTTCGATAGATCGTTATCTCCCTTGAGATTTTCGAACTTTCTTAATCTCCGGAATATTAACGACTTCGCACACGGTTCTGTCTCACTTCCCGTCTATCTCCTGCTCTAGTCTCGCTGGACCCCTTCCTCCGAAGGAACTCGACTTGAAGTTCCTACCAAACCTGTCTCCCTTCAGGACCAACCGTTCACCTCTGTGTCTCGAAATGCAATAAAATTTAATTGTAACTAGAGGATACGACACACAGGCCGTAAAAGATATATTCGTGATTTCAACCGTTCATCCATAAATAGGGGGTAAAACCTTTTCTCTTTTGTCTCCGGGTGCCTTCAATACCCCGTCCGGTGCCAGTGGGTCTACGTTTCTACCCCGGACTTGAACCCAAGTCAGGAACCCCCATGACTCGTGAGGAGTGGACGAAAGGGTTGACCGGTAGGTGAAGAACCTCTTCCCGGTGGTCGAGAACCTACTAGTCGAGGAGATTCTTTTTATTTCTTCCTAACTCCCTGACAACTGTTCAAGACGTTATTGGGTAGGTTGCTAGGGTCTTCATAAAACGGAGATTTTGTGTCGTGTGTCTAATCAATACTTCTTGGTTCCTTTTAGAAGGGGATTTGATCTCGACCTCGTACTCCCAAAACAAAGCAAAACGAAATTTCTGTTTCTTCCGTGAACCTGGACGGCTCGGAGTGGACGGTGGTGTAAGTCGAGGCAAAACTGTCTACCCCTTTGACTCTGGAATAGATCCGACGTCTTATCGGACGTGGTAGTCGGACCCAACATTTGTTACCACACGTCCACCACCGAGAATGATTCTGAATTAATACTTATAAGCCTTATAAACCTCTGGGCAAACAATATTTGACAACCGTTGAACTTTAGTCGGTTCCACCCTTAAAATATGGAGTCTTTAGACGTCTCCGATGGAAGGGGACCTGGGGCACGGGGACTACATGACCTCGAAGAAACGTCATCCGGTCACCACTACTTTAGGTCTCGTTCGATCCTCAAAATATACTTTGTAAGTACGCTTCGTCACCGTACGCCGCCCCACTTTCATGTAGGGTGTCTTACCTGTCTGTAAGAGATGGACTTCTTCTAACAGGTGGACGTTGAGACGGGGTCAAGTTTCCAGTTGGGACACAGGAGAGACGGGAAGATCTCAGAGGACCCCATAAACATTTCGACAGAAGGGTCAAGGGATGATCCCAAGTCGGACACTTTCGGGACGTTTCCCCTTCGGGGCCCCGTCGACAGGGTCCTCTCTCGTCCCACTGTGATTGACCTAAGTAAACGAGGCAGGCCGACTCCAGGGTGAAGACCGAACACCGAAGACCGGACCTTCCCACGAAGACCCCGAGGTTGACCGAGGGGAAGACACCCACCCCTGGGGACCTTAAGCTCTAGGAGGCCTAGACTCCCGTTTCTCCTCAACCACACTTACACAAACGTGGACAGAGTTTAGGTGGTCGTGTAGTGACTTGGGTCCAAGACTGTTCTTCGACAGGTTTCAGAGACCGAATTCTGCCCAGGACCAAAGGGTCCGGGGAGTCCCTTGGGAGTCGGGGTGACCTGGACGGAGTCTCCTCAAGTGTCACGAGAAACAGGGAGGTCCGTAGCGTAAGAGAGAAGGTGGATGGGGGAACGGAGGAATATAGACCCTCCTTTCGTTCGTCCGGACGGTTGTTCAGAGTCGTTCACTCGGGGGAAGGGGAAATTGAACCGTTCGGAAACGACTCAGGGAATCAGACAGACTTAGAGTGAAAGAGACAGACAGTTGACCCTCTCAACACTCCCCCTAATTTACTCTATTATACACACTTGCACCGTACGTCGCCCGTGAGACGGTTACAACCCCCCTAACAACATGGGGTCACCAGGAGTGTGGAATGACGTCACTTTTGTGTCTCCGGGTCCTGTACAGGACGAAGTAGTTTGGACTCAGAGAGAAAAAGATAGTGGAAAGGTCCACTAAGACTAAATACATACCACTACGACAGTATGATACAAAAGTCCCCAAATACTACCCACCCCCTCTCACACACAACACCCCCTACTTAGGACCGTAGTTGGTTGAGGAAAGAGGAGAACTCGGGGGTATGGCGGGATGAGACGAGTCGCACTTTCAGTTCTGACTTACCATGTGGTGTGTAGTCCGGTTGGGACGGGACCTCCTTCGGTGCCCCGGTCTCCGTCGGAGACAACGGTACCGTTGGGGCCCAGACGAGTGGTCTCAACGACCTCTGCTTCCCGGTTACCGGTGGTTGTGTGTCCCCGTCTTTCGACCCGAAGAACCCACCGGCCCTCAGACCCGACCGTCGTGGACGTCGGGGGCGAGAGAACCCCAGGAACCTCGACACAAAAAATATCTTCCGAAAAGACTTCAAACTGAAAGAGAGAACCGTAAAGAAGGACGTCCGACCCCGGTTCAAAAGATGTCGGTGGAGGCCGAGGACCTGAACTTCAACGACGTCCCCTCTATTCCCTTTGACTCAGTCCCGGGGACTGAAATGTTCAGTCGACTCTGGTCGTCGAGGTCTTTGTTTGTCTCTGGGTGACACCCGGTCTACCACACCAATCCCGTCTTCCCACTACTACGAGTCTCGACCCCTCTGTTCGTGTCGGACGTCGCTAATCCCCTCCGAGGTCCTTCCTCCCCTCTACCTCGGTCCGAGACCGTTCTACATCCTGATCCCCTCCCCGTGCCCTCACAGTCCGACCCCCCGCCACAGGTTTCACTTCCAGTCCCAGATACACCCCTTGCAGAAGGAGTGGAACAGAGACGTGACGAGGAGACGTAGAACCTCATCCCGTTACTGGAAGACCTGCTTTAGAAGATTTTTTTTTCTTGTTTCCCCAACGAGTGTGAACTCACGACTCATTTCGAAAAGACACCAATCAGAAGTAAAGGATTTCACAACTCTTTTCGAAAAGACACCAATCAGAAGTAAAGGATTCTGGGCCACCGAGGGACCCACTAAGAGTGTCCGGAGGTCCCACCCGACTACTCGAACGTAAACTCCAGTAAGGACCGGGTTGGGTACCACCCCTGTGTCTAAGGGGTCTCCACCGGACTCCCGTCTCGACCAAAGCACCCTTGTCCACGAATCAACGAGTCAGCACAGGCTGAGACGCTGGGGTACCTGACCTCGGGCGGTCCGAGGAGACAGGTACCCCTGAGAGGTCCGTTCTTGTGACCTCACCCAACGGTACGGGAGGAGGTCCCCTGGGAGGGTTGGGTCCCTAACTTGGGTCCCAGAGGGTGTGACATCTACGTAAGAGATGGTAGACTCGGTGGTCCCTTCGGGGTCTTATGACCTCACCCAGCTGATAGGGAAGAGGTCCCCTTAAAGGACTGGGTCCTTAGTTTGGCCCCAGAGAACTTAACGTCCGCTTAAGAAATGATCGACTCGATGGTCCCTTCGGGGTTCTTGTATAAGTAGATGATTAAGTGAATAAGTTTGGTACCCTTGTATAAGTGAATAAGTAAATGACGACTCCTTCCCGGATCTGCACGGAACAATACAAATCCTTTTGTCGGCTCTGGGAACGGAGGTCCCCTTCCACAGAGTTCCGGCAGACCAGGGTTTAGGGGGGAGGGACGAGGAAGGAGGTGAAGATCCATCTAGTCCCCGGGAAGAGTTAAGAGGAAGTTCCGTGCCGGAGACACTTTTCGTTTCTTCCGTCTTACCCTCTCCATCCCTCTCTCCTAGACGTCTGTGTGTCTTCCCTGTCACTAATGTACTAATGTCAGAACCGAGGCGGTTACTATTTTATTATTACTATTTCCACCGTCGGTGGTGGCCAAGTCGAAGAGAGGATTCCGAAGAGGGGGAGAAGGATAGGAGAAATAAAGAGGACTCCGAGACGAGAGTTCGACCCGATGTACTGGTGTGCTTATCAGTGTTATTTGACGTCGACTATAAAAAAATCGTCAAGGGTCCATGTGGAGATTTACGAAGTAGTGGTGATTAAGTAACTCTTGAAGGTCGTTGAGATCCCTCACCCATGCTAAGAATAGGGGTCAAATATCTACTCCTTTGACTCTGGTCTCCACTTCCTCGAACAGGTTCTAGTGAGTCGACCTCTCCAGTCTCGAGTCCAAGTTTAGGTCCAAGACTTCTACAGGGAAGATGCCTCGGGAACGGTCCCCGATTACGAAAGGAACGTAGAGGATCACAGCCGGAGGGGTTCCTTCCGTAATAATGAAAACGCCAAAATGTCGACTCCGAGTCAGACCGAATCCCGGATACAAGACCTGGGGCTCGACGGAGGGGTCGGGCGTCACGAGTCTCCGTCCTTTCCTGTCCAGTGACGGACAGAGACCAAGTCAAAGAGAAGACCTTCATCTCCCGAGTTGAGTCTGTAAAAGGTTCCCCGGAGACTCCTCTCTTCTCACCCATGACTGACTTAAGACGCCGAGACAGGACGACGTCAAGGAGCAGCGCAGGGGGTGAAAGACGACCCCACGCTTCGAGTTTCTCTGAACCTACAGGTGGTAGACATCCATCTCGGAGAACCTGAAGTCCAAGAAGGTGTAGATTTTTCGTTTTCCTTGGCCACCCACTCAAAGTGGTCGGACTCCCACAACTGATTGCGCATCTTCAGCCGCCTCTGAGTCCCACGCGAGGTTCCGATCGCGCACGTCTCCGAAAGACCCCCGCCGTCCCCCGACGGCCCGTCCCGGGACCGACGCGACATGACTTCTGGTTCGAGGGAGCGGAGAAGCGTGCAGGTAGGCATATCGACAGGGACAAGACCCGAAGAGGCGGTGGGGAGGAGGAAGGGGACCTTCGAGTAGGGAGGTAGTAAAGCCGAAGTGGACGCTTGACCTCTCATCTACGGACTACGGGACCGGGCTTAATCTGGGTAGCGTCGGTCCGAGGAGGATGTACTTTTGTAGAGGGGACACCGGACTTTAGGGTGGTGGCCCCTAGGTGAGAAACCACAAGTTGTATCGAAGGAGGAAAAATTTTACACTTAAGGAGGCCGGTCCTACTGGACGGTCCTACTGGACGATCCGACGAGGAGGGACTGTGGTCCTTCTGGGAGAGAGGGTCATTGAGACCGAGGTAGTACTACCCGGGGCACTGGTGTTTGTACTAAAATGGAGGACTTTGGGATCAAGGGAATAGACACTTTACCTCTATTATTCTACATGAAGGATTTTACTCCTGACCACCGGTTGTCTATGTGTCGGTCTTTTACAGAATAAAAATGTCCACTCTAAACTCCGTGTCTCAATCCCTAATATGTCGGGTCGTGGGTCTAGAGGACGGACGGTCCGAGGTCAAGGAAGGATGTACACGATGGGCGACGGTCCCACACCTTCGACTCCGACGTCTCTCTGGTGCTATCAACCACCTTAAGAGACTTGTGTCAAAGGTGGTCCCCGAATCAACCCGACGGATCTGCTACTCCGCACCACACACGTCCATTGGAAGACCGTAAGGAAAACGGGAGGGGTACGACGAGTCCCGTCTCACTTTAAGTCTTGACCCTGCCGTCGAGATGTGTACTGGTTAAATTCGGTACCCCTTCCAAGGTCGCACTCTCCGTCACAACGATACCATTGGCACTCGGACGAGTGGCCCCTCCGACCTCGACCTCCCGGCTACCGGCGGATGTGTGTCCCCGTCTTTCAACCCGGAGAACCCGACGGCCCTGGGACCCGACCTTTGTACCCACCGGGGACGAGAGAACCCAAGGAGGCTCGGTATAAAGAATTTTCTTTTGCGAGAGAATTCCGACCTGTAAAAGAGAACCCTAAAGAAGAACTGCTGACCACGACCCAAAGCACCCCAGTGGTGTCCGACTTCCCGAACTACGACGATACCCTCTCTACTCTCTCTTTGACTCAGTCCAGGGACTGGGGGTCCTCTCCCCTTTCGAGGGGTCCTTCGTCGACTCCTCGTGGGTTCCCGAAGTCCCACCGGGGTCCGTGTCGACCACTGTCTCCGGCCTCGTCCCCTCGTCGCTCCGGACCTTCCTGTCCATCCCAGACTCGTTCCTCCTCCGTCCCGTCACAGGGGCACCCGTAGCCGCACCTGCCAAGCGCGGAGTGGAGAAGGAGGGTGAGCAGAGGGTGAAAGACCTCGTCGACGTGATAGAAGAGCTACTACTATAGGAGACCTTCTTTTGGCTATGTGGCCCAATTAGAAACACCCGAATCTCTCCTGAGAAGAATTACTGACGGAACCGGAAGACTCTGGTTGAACCCTGAAGACCTAATTCACTCCCAGGAGAATTTTGTCGAGGAAATCCGGTGTCTAACCCCTACCCCTTCGTGTGTAGGGTCCCGGACCAGGAAGATTCTTTCCCAACCTTCTAGGTGTCCACTTCCCATGATCCGGTTACGTACGTTAAAATACGTCTTTAAAACTCAGTCAGGAAGTCCGTAAGTTGAACATGGGGTGTTATAGGAAACTTGAAACGTCTAGACATTTGTAGATGAAACTCAAACACTGGGTTCGACACACTGGAACCCATTCAGAGAATTGGAGAGACCCGGAAACAGTGAAGGAGACACTTTACACTTAGTATTCAGGGTAGGGTCTAGGGAGTCCTCCGACAGTCCGGTAGTTTCCTCTGACGCAAACCTTTATGGAATGTTCCAATCTCTACTAAGCTGGATGTTTTAAAGTCGGTCCCTTTACTACCGTGTGGTCGGGTAGACTCCACCTGTCTCCGTGAGGTCGTCCGTCCTGTGTCTCTCGGACGGTGCGACCACGGGTTGGTGTGACGGTTCAGAAATGTGTCTTCGGGTTTGCTACGTTTACCAAAAGAAAACTATAAGGTCAGCTGGATGGGTTTCTGTCACACGGGTCTCACCGGAGGCGATCAACGGTCGACTAGTCAAATGTGTTTTCTTCTACGTCTGATCTAAGGGAGAAGGGTCTGGCAGACGTCTACAAGAATGGGGAACGGAGAGTAAATATTTGGGACAATCCGAAAACAAGGAACTGAGTCAGATGGTCGGTAGAGGGAGAGTGCACTCTCTTGTTAGTACGACGTTTAAAGGACGTTTTATTGGTTAATTTACGGAGAATCGATGAGGAAGTGTCTACGTATCGCGGAGATAAAAGTATAGAAAATTTTATACGGGGAAGAACCATCCTTGAATCTAAGTATGTCGGAGTACCAAAATAATTCCCGTTGTTGTTCTGACCCCATCACATACTCTGACAGGAATAAAGAACGTCTACACACAGATTCATAAATTCCTACTTCGTAGTGAAATGAATTTCCCCGAGTCGTTGTTACTTCGTTCCTACCGACTGATAATTGTTAAAATTCATACACTTACACGTGTCTTGATAAGAAAGGTGAGAAGATAAGTAAATTTATAAATACATATACATACACCCACAAATATATATATATACACACACACATATAAGGAAGATATTTAAAATTTACTGAATTTTTCAAGGGTACGAGTAGTTGTGTATTCCGTCTTCGTAAAAGGTCTCCGGTCAGATTAAGGACTCTGAGGGAAGGCACTTTGAGATTGAATTTACCTGGTCTTCGTGGTCTTCTCGGTTCCAGTCGTGTCCGTAAAACACTCCAGATTTGTAGGTTCCAGGTTCGTCAGCGGACCTCGTTAGGTAAAACAAACGATTGTCTTTATAGCTCGAAAGACTCGAAGAGAAGGACGACCACTGGATGTCGAACCTTTCTTTGAAAGGTCTGAGGTCGTGGGAGTGGAAGCTCCTCGTTCTTGACCACCTCTAGTCTCTGAAGAGGTGGATATTAATTCTACTTTGGTTTACACACCCTGACGCACACCCACAGTCACTCTAAGAAGACTGAAACAATTAGTTGTGTCACGTACTTTAAGTGTCGGCCGGTCCGTGACGACCTCGGTCGAGATCCGAAATGGTTTTTTTAGTCTTTGGGAGGTTCCAAAGGTAAACTTTTCTCCGACGGAGTCAGGCCTGTAGAAAGAGGTGAGGGGGTGGGGGTTCATAGGACCTAGAAGGAACCTAGGGAAGAGGGGTACTTTTTGTACCACTCAAAACTCAGGACATCCCGTTTAAAGGTAGAAGGAGGTCGACGGATACCCTGTAAGTTGAGATCCTGTGCTTTGTAGTCTTTACCTTCCGGGGAACCCCTGGTCGAGTGAGTAAAATGTTCACTCTTAGTTTCTCTATAGTCTCTCCCTATCGTTGAACGAGTTCCAGTGTGTCGTTTGAATAGGGTTTGAACCACCTTAGTTCAGATCTTGGTCGTCGGTCGACAAAGATGAAGGGACAGTGGATGGGGTCCGGAGTGTGTATCTAATTACAACCCCCTATCTCGAAGGACGAGTCGAAGGGGAGACAGAAGTATAAAGAGGGACCGACATGAGGAGTTGGGACTCGTGAATTGCTATTATCGCAGACGGTGAATGCTTCGGGAACGACATACGGTCGAGACCTGATGCCGACGGACAAAATCAGAGATAACATAGTTACTTTCCTTTTTGTTTTAACTCCGAGTCACTCCGTTCAGAGGTCGGGGTCCAGTGGGTCGGCCACTCACCACCTTGACCCGAAAGAGGAGGCCAAGGGTCGGGGGCACGCCGAGATGGAGATTCTTCGCTACGACAAGGACTACCACCGGGATGGAAGGCTCAGGGAAAGACAACTCTCCAAACTCCTTCGTCGAGTCTCGTGGGGTCGGGAACCCCATCCCCAACCCCACCCCAGTGGTATCTTTGTCCGTCTCAGACGAGTGGGGACCGACGACCCGGGTCCAATCGGGGGAACGGCGTACTCCGGAGTCGGCGGAACCGGAGAACCGAGAGCCGGAGGACCAGAGCCCAGGGGGACCGGAGGAGGTGTGGCACAACGGAAACTGACACAAAGAACGCCGACCGGAAGAACGACACCCGGAAGAAGGACCCTCGACCGAGCGGGTCCGAGAGCCCCCCAAGACGCCCGAGTCCCCCCGGGAGGAAGGGGAAACGGAAGAACAACCAGAAAAGGAACCCGAGGAGTCCCGAGTAGGACTTCTTATTCAAGTGGTGTTTGGAGTCGGTGGGGACGCCCCGGACGGTGACCCGGAACAGGAAGAACCGCAGGACGACTCCGGAGACGAGCGACTCTTCCAGGAACCAGAGGAGACCCGACCCCCGTCGTCGACACCACAGGACTCGGAGGTGTCTGACTTGATCTGAGAACTCTGTAGACCAGGGTAGTGACCGGCAGGCTGTTTCTGGAAGGGACTTCCCCGGCCACCCGTCCCTTCCCGGGACCGTCAGGGTGCTGAGACTTAGGAAGACCCGCAAGACGTCGGACAGGTCTCTGAACCGAGAGGAGGTGCTGTCTCCGAAGGAGCCCGGGGAACCTCCGAGGTAACGTGATGTTGACTTTGTCTGTCGAGGGAATCTTCTCCGGAACCTCCAACGCTCCACCCGATCACCACGACTGGGTACACGGGTTGGTTGGATGGGTAGTACACTCATGATAGTTGAGAGTTTCGGTAACAGAGCAAATTTAAGGAGTCGTAGGGAACCTTTCTGCCCATAGGAACAGGGTACAGGGTCTCCTCCTTTGGCTAGGTGTCCTCCAGTACGGGGTCTAGAGTGTCGACCTGGGGATCTTGGAGGTCCTCCTGGTGGGACGGTTGTGTAACTAACATCAGGTGACTTTGACTCAAACCACTAGAATCAAGGGACTGGTCCCTAACTTGGATACGGGAGTCGTAACTTTCACGGTACAGGATTGGTGACCACACACACACACACACAAGTCAGTGAGTCAACACAGGTTGAGAAGTATTGAGGCACCTGGCATCGGGTGGTCCGAGAAGACAGGTACCCTAAAAGGTCCGTTCTTATAGCTTTACGGTAAGAGAAGAGGTCTCCTAGAAGGGTTGGGTCCCTAGTTTGGGCCCAGAGGGAGTAACGTCTGTCTAAGAAATGACAGACTCGGTGGTCTTTTCGAGATGGATGGGTTTCCCCGGGAGGATAGCCGTTCTAAAGAAGTGCACAAATCGCCAAACAACGGACTCGGAGAGACGGAGGGAGGAACAGACAAAACGACCCAGAACAAAGGACTCACAGATGCTTCTACGGCGTGTAGTGACCGTGTGTCATTCATGAATAATTTGTTTCCTTATTTACATATTACTCGCAAATCATTTGACTTGTTATGGATTCTCACACATCAATTGTATGTTATTTACTTAAGCCTGGGCAAGGTAGAATTTCGTCGGCCCTGGGAAGGCAAGAGGAAGGTTTTACTTCGTTGATGAGTACCTTTTCTTTTTTGTTGGAGGAGAAAGACCCGTCGTAAAATTGGTCCGACCCCACACCCGTTACGTGAACTAAACACACAGAAATTAGACTTAGAGGACTCCGAAAGGTTAAAAAGACTTCAACAAGTCTTTGGGAAACGGGAAACCACCTTCAATTCTCTTTTTCCTTTATACCAAACCTTAGAGTCAGGACTCAAGGGTCTCTAAGGATACCTTAAATCTAAATACCCAACGGATGAGATTAAACGTTATGTCGAAGTAGTACGTAAATGATAATAATCACATAATTCATAATTACATAGATGTAATATAGAAGGCACAAATGGTTGACTAAGTAATGAAATTTTACCTAAGACAATGATACAGGTCGAATCTCTGTTTTTACTCTTCGACATTAACGTCAAAGTCTACACGTCCCTAGGAACACTTACACTCCTTCTATGTATTTCTCTCCCTTCTTTTCCGTGTCCCTTTGTGTGTCTCTAAACTTCCGCTCTCAATTGTCAATTCCTACGGAAAGAAGGAAGTTTGTACTCAAAGTCCTCCTTCCCATCCCTCCTACCGGTCTTCGGTCACCCAAGGTGGGCCGTTCCGTAGGTGTACGAACCTCAGAACCTCCTTTACTCCACTCCTTTGTCCGTCAAACATACCTAAATAAACAACGAGTTCCAAGGAATTTCTTCGTTATTTCAATGTACTTTTGAAAATCGTTACAATAAAATAGACTTTCAACAGATTACAAGAACTTTTCGGAGTCTTCGACGGAATGTCAATACGGAGGTTCTACACCGTAATTCACCCTATTCTTCTCTTTAGTATCTTCTTTTATAAAACGAAAGAAGAGTAATTAAAGAAAGCCGTTTCGAAATTGTCCGTGGGCGATACACGGTCCTTCCAACGGGCCACGGTCCCTTGCTTTACGCCGACCTCGGGAGTGCACCCACCCCCACCCCACGTGCGCCACTCCCGTTGCTACGAGACAAGGGGACTATCGGTGAGAGTGAGAAATCAATCAATAAAATTTGAAATAACAATAAAAAAAAACGGACACGGGACACCGTACGCTCTAGAATCAAGAAGATGGTCCCTAACTTGGAAGGTGGGGGTCCTGACCTTTCCGCCTCAGAATTGGTGACCTGACGGTCCCTTCAGGGATGAGAGAGGGAAATCGTCGTGTACCAAATTTTTCTTCTATTCAACTCCAGCTTCAAGATAAACTACAATTCTAGTTTCAATCGACTCAGTCTTTATAAGGAACTCCCTGAAGGGACCGTCAGGTCCCTAATCCTAAGCGAAAGTGACGGCTCCGATGTAGACCCAAAGTAGCGATCACCCCTTCGACTCTAGGGTGTACGAAGACCGGTTTTTCTTTTTCCTCCCCTTTTTTTCTCTATAAGTGACTTACTACAGTCCCACGAGAGACGAACGCGACATACACGGACACTAGCCCGTTTAACCTACTCCAACCGTCTCTTCGACGAGTCATTGTCTTGGTAGTTTGGTCGGGGAAACGAAGGACGTGATTGAACCGAGCTCCCCCAAGGGGTGTGTCTCCCGGACTGTAGAAGGAGGTTACTTTCTCTTTTCTCCGCGACAATAATGCCTTTTTTGGACAGTAACGATACCTTTGCCAAAGGGGGTAACGACTACCACCGTCACAGGAGGATGGCGTAAGTTTCCTGTGAGACGATGAAGATTAGTCTCGTAGTTCTGTTAAGGTGAACTGTCACCAAAAGGAAACACGTCAAAAAAGTTCTTTTGACGGAACTAAACCGGGGACGAAAGGATTTTGTTGTCACGGGGTCTCGGGTCTCCTTCCCCTCCCTCCGGCTCTCCTCCTGGTCGACGTCGCCGGGGACCCCGTCCCGTTCCACCCCCCGTCCCCTCCCCCTCCTCTCGTACTGGAACCGTAAGGTTCTCACAAGGGGTCCCTCCTCTTTGAGGTCCCACATCGGTCTATTTCTTTATTTGTGAAAAAAATTTTTCGGATGCGAGGAGGTTCCTCTGTGGACCTTCTAGACACCCCGTCTACACAGGAGTCTGAAAATTTCAGAGTCTCGGGACGGACTCTTCTAACACAAAATTATAATTGGTGGGGGGGGCTGTGTGTGTGTGTGTGTGTGTGTGTGATGGGTGTGGTATGTATGTGTGTGTGTGTCTAAGACACACACGACTTTAATTTAGAAAGGTCTGAAAGATTAATATTTTAAGACGGATAGGTCTTAAGTAGTTTCGTTTAGAAAGAAAAAGGAAGGAGAAAAAAAAAAAAACAACAGGACATAGAGACGAAACGGACCCTGTAATAGATTCAAGACGGACGGCTAGCCCCTTAAGATGGGGCAGGACCAGTACGGAGGTCTACCATTGGGGCTCTGTCGGCGTCTGGAACCGATGCACTTGTGGGTCGACGAGAACATTTGAACAATTAACGGCACTGTCTTTCACCTAAAGTCTCGTTTCAGGATCAGACGAGTCTTTATTGGCATTGTAGGGTTACTAGACGGCTAGCGTCCTGAAGACTGTACGTGGCTACTACATAAATTTTGGTTGTCGTCGCTTTGTGGTCTCTTTCACGGGTCTCGCCTGGAACCGGTTAACCCTTTGACCGGTTGAAAAGTGTTCGCACGACCGCAAACCCCAATAAAAGAGTTAATATGCGACTGGAGTAGATGTGTAGTAAGAGATTAAGTGCGTGGACGGTTCGAGGCGCCGTCGTCGAGATAGTGGCGAAGGATCTCCCTCAAATCGACGGGGGGAAGAGGTGAGGACCTGATGTTTGTTATCTATGTTGTTTGTCGGCCGGTGAGGCTCCCTCGCATCACACCTGGGTCCCAGTATAGGTGTCTGAGAGTAACGATATCTGACCTCCAAACGCAGGGCGAGTCTAAGTATACAACTTTGCATTAGGGGTCACCCTACCATCATGTTCACCCCTGGAGACCCATTAATTCAGTAAACTCGTCTCGGGCTTACTTTCTCTGATTACGGGAATATGTTCTCTGGGGTCTGACGAGGGAGTGACACACTCGTGTGTCTCTCTGGGCCAGAACCTTGGTCCTTCGGGAGTGGTCTGTGGCTTGGACACCCGCGGACTCAGAGCCTGAAGTCGGAGGTCTTGGCACTCTTTGTTTAGGGACGACGGAGATTCGGTGGGTCAGATGCTCTCAAACACTGCCGTCGTGTCTACCCGATTCTGTGAGCACACTGGGGTTGTGCACGAGAGCATGGCAGTTGGATGCTCTTGAGTATTGTGGGATTTCAAAGGGAGGGCCCGGGGGTTCATATTTATGTCCCGGAGTAAGGGACCCATAGGCAGACGGGAGACGGGAGGGACAGAGCTAGGTTCAAGGTCTTCTTCCCGGGCTCAGACAGACGAAAGACAACACGGGTGTGACGGACCCTCCGAGAGTCACAAAGACCTTGTTTATACGTTTGTGTTAGTCGAATGGTCGGCGTCCCGTGGGTCGTGTAGGAGGTAGGTGTTCGAGAGTCAAGTTGAACCGGCGTCGGACCGTTACTCGGTCCGACCGTCACCCTCCAACTCCGAGACTGTCAATTCTCTAAAGGGGTGTCAGAGTGTCAGGTCTTCGTCCCTCTCTACCCCAAACTTAGGTGAAGAGACCTAAAATTTAAGAAAAAGGTCGTGAGTCACCGGAGGGTATTTGTGTGAGTATGTGTGTGTGTATGTGTGAATCCCCACTGGTTTAGACGATAAAGTACGACTGTGACTATTGGTGCAGGTGTGTGCACGGACGACACTGAACATACGGACCTCAGTGTGTGAGTGCACGTGGGTCCATAATTGTAAAGACAGGGTCTCCGTTTCTAACATCTGTGTCCCACCCCGAGTGTCTGAGAACCGACCTTCGGTCAGCCACTCATCCTCTTTGTTCCCGACTGAGAGTCGAGTGCAGAGGAGTAGTCGTGTTCACTCAGGTACCGGTGAGGCTTGCGGTTTCCAGTCACGGACAAACTCCAGTTTCAGAAGGTAAACCCGAGAGTTCTACTGACCAGGTGTGGGTCTCGGGTGTGGGAGACCCTCCTGTGGAGGTTGGTGGTGACCTCCTGACCCACCCCCTGTTCCACCAGTAGAGAAGGGAGTTGTGACCTGGGTAGGACGAGAGTGTGGGCGGAGGGTTCACAATTCACCCATGTTAAGTCCATAAGGAAGAGGAAACACCCCAGGGATCCTCCCAGGATCTTAACCTTCTCTGGACTCCTCACATCCTGCGGAAGTATGTGAGCGTGGGGGACAACCTCGCGAAGGACGTTACCCTCGAGCCGTGGCAAGTTTCGTCTATCAGGGCGGCAGTCGGGCGCCCTTAATTCCTGTCAGGAGGAATTTGTCCCCCGAGGAGTCCACCACGATCGCCATTTCTTGGTGTGTGGGGGGGGCGGGGCGGGTCCTCTGTATTCTCTACTTCCAAGCTAAGGACCCAGTCCTTCTAGGGGATCTCCTCCCGTACTGTTGGGTGAGGTCATAAGAACGGACCTCTTAGGGTACCTGGTTCCTAGGACCACCCGATGTGTCAGGTATCTCAGTGTTTTTCAACCTGTATTGACTTCCCTGAACCGTGTACGTGTGAGGAGTCTCGACTGGACCGATCGTCGTCCGGGAGTGCGGGACTCCTCTCCGACGGAGTGGGGCTCAGGGAGGTCGGTCGGGTAGTGGGCTGCCGGGTCCAGAGATCTACACAAGAGAATAGAGTAACGAAGACCTTGGGAGAGGACGGACCTATAGGTAGGGACTCTTGAGAGGTCGACCAGGAACAGGTGGAATTTTACACTCCGACCCGTTCCTGCTTCCCGACGTCGGTGCCGGACTGGTGTCGTTTCGGGTCACCCCAAAACGTACTTCGAAGCTGAAGGGACCACCGAGTCTACCGTTTCGGAGACAGATGTTACGCCCTCTGGGCCCAAGCTCGGGACCCAACCCTTCTAGGGGACCTTTTCCTTTACCGTTAGGTGAGGTCATGATAACGGATCTTTTAGGGTACCTGTCTCCTCGGACCGTCCGACGTCAGATACCCCAACGTTTCTCAGTCTGTGCTGACTCACGGAAGTAAAGTGAAGCCTAATTTCTCCGTAGACTCGGGCCCCGACCTTTCAACCCCAGTCGAGACGGTCTCGGCTGGACGTCGAGTTACAGTTCTCGATCTGAACCTGGTAGACGGGTTAGACTAACAGTGGTAGTTTGTGTGTAGTGGACCATGGATAAAAGGTTTTCCAACCCTAAACGTAGAAAATTCCTAGAAAACTTTGGGTTTTGTTACTTGAGGGATTGTCACCTGGAAGTCTGGGGATCTGTCGTCACCCCGTCTAACACACCCGTCATCCCAGTAGTTGTGTCTCGTCCTCTTGAGTTTTTACTGGTGTCGTGGGGAGGTAGGTCGCGATCTCAAACACGTCCATGGGGGTAGGGTAAGAGTGTGGTAGAACAGGAGATAGGTACTGGTGTCTGGTTTCCGGTGCGTTATAATATTAGCGGGGATTTTAGGGACAACCTCGTCGTCCGGTGGTCTTGGGAAAAGTATTCTAGAGGGACGGAACCTGATCGAAGGTTCTTTGATTTCACTATTTTGGAATCAGGTCGGTAGCCATTATTGTGGAGGTAAATACGTTTCAAAGAGAAATGATGCATGGAAGTGTAGTTCGATAGTGAACTGGAGGTGTTGTAGGTTGTCCCTTTACTCGTCCTCTCCATACATTACGACGGGGGTAGGATGTCTACTTCTTTGAATCCGGGTCCCTCCACTTCAAGGGACGAGTCCTGACGATTCGATCATTCGTCGTCCCGACTCTGAACTCAAGTCTCGAAGATTTAGGTCCACTCAAGGGTCGAGGAACGTACTGTGGACCGACTTTAGTACAGTAACTTGAAACATGAAAAGATCTCTACTTCTCTAGTCGTTCGATCTTCGTCACGACCCTGACCTGAGCCCCAAATGGGAGGAAAGTTCTGGGGTTCTATGGGTGGATGATAAGGTCAGCAGATTCCTCTCATAGTAAGTTAGTCGAAGTCTCGTACCTTCAGTGAGGACAGGGTCCTGTGAAAACTAGCCCTCTAGGGTTAGTTCCCAGAGACGTAGCCCATGACGGGTGTTGCAGACCCGTGGTGAGGGACAGACGACTTTCCACATAGGTCACTCCACATCATCAGGGTCGAGAGGGTCCCTCTTCTACGACGGCCAAAGGTCCGACAGAGTCTTCTACGAAACCAGTCTTGGTATATATAGTACGACGGGTCCCCCACTCGAGTACCTGTCGGTTAGGCCCGGGGGCGAGGGCGGTGGACGGGTAGGATAGGGTTCCCGACGAAGGACGAGGGGGTCTCTATCGTCCGAATGGCGTCGATGAGGCCTTTTTTTGTCAAAGCGAGCTGTTGAAGGAATAATGTGGGTCCTACTTTGGTTACGAGTCTTTTTGTTTGAATCCGGACCGACCTCCTTCCGGTCACGTATCTTACCTTTTGTTCTTAAAGAATACCCTTTATGTTTACCCCTCTGTCTTCCTCCATCTAAGTCGTAGACGTGCGGGAGGAGCCGAGAGAGGTCTCCTGTGGCTCCTCCCCTACTATTTCTTTCTTTCCAGTGACTTACATTGTATTTTAGGGACTGGACCTCTGTTTTGTATCTTCCTCCTCAACTACTCCTCGCACGAAAGGTTTAGGACGATGGAGACCATCCCAGTGGCACTCAGAACTGTCTTGTAAGATTCTTCAGAATTAATTGTCAAAGTAAGAGACATCACGGACTTACAATATTAAAAATTTTTAAAATAAAATAAAAATTTAATCAAATACGGAACCGGTACGGAACACCGAACACCCCTAGAATCAAGGGGCTGGTCCCTAACTTGGGTCCGGAGGTGCCACTTTCGTTGTTCAGGAGTGGCGACCTGAGGGTCCCTTAAGGGTACGAACTTAAAAAAAAATTTTTTCTTGAATATGTACGAACATGAGTCTTTTCTTTTGGATCAAAATAAGTTTGCTTTCCTTTCACACAGTCTTTAGGACAAACGCAATTAACTGTACCCCTTCGCAACGCCTCATTTACGACTTACGTGACTCGAAACCTTAGTGGGTCGGGACCTTGGTAGACGGTCGAGAGACTGGAGACCGTCCCCTGTGCTGCAGAGACTTAAATAAAGAGTGAGTCTTGACTTATTGGTGGAATCTCCTACTAACGTCTCGGTTTACACTATGAAGAGTATTTCTTTTTTCTTTTATATAACTCGACATCAGGTACCCCAGAGTTTCTCAACCTGTACTGACCCACTAACTTGTTGTTGTTGTCCATGAAAAGATTCAGGAAAGACACATAACTCATGGATCAGGGACCATTCATGAATTGTTTCTCAGTTATAAAATAATCACCTCGTCTCAATTACGAAATAGGTGAGGTAGTCGTTTCTCCAAAATCTAGGTTGAAACGGACCGAAGACCGAGTTGTGACTTAAATCTCTTAAATAATCAGGTTCTTGGTCGGGTCTAAAGTTTGTTCCCAATTTAATATAGGGTACAAAAATAAATTGTTTCGAAAAACAATTCGTACAAAAGGTCCAGGACCCACGTAGTATGTATGAGAAGAAATAAGACTTCTGTCGCGGGGGAGGCCCGGGAGAACGTCCGAAGAGACCACCGAGTCTACCATTTCTTAGACGGACACTACGCCCTCTGGACCCAAACTAGGGACCCAGCCCTTCTAGGGGAACCTCCTCCCGTACCGTTGGGTGAGGTCATAAGAAAGGACCTCTTAGGGTACCTGTCTCCTCGGACCACCCGATGTCAGGTGCCTCACATGTACGTCGACCCTTCTCTGTGTTTGTTCTTTTTTTTTTAATATTTTCGTCTACCTTCTCTTACCCCTCTTACCCCTCAATTCACAAAGTACCCATGTTTCATAGTTAAACCCTTCTGCTATTTCAAGATCTCCAACTACCACGTCTACCAACATGTTGTTACACTTACATAAATTACGGTGACCCGATGTCCGAATTTTTATCAATGATACCAGTTAAAATACAAGACATATAAAATAGTGTTAAAAACGAAAAGTTCGTGCCCCGTCTCTCGCTACACCCCATGTCACGTGCATGGACGGGAAACAACCGACAAAAGTCAACGAGTCAGCACAGGCTGAGAAATTCTGGGATACCTGACATCGGGCGGTCCGGGGAGACAGATACGCTAAAGGGTCTGTTCTTATGGCTTCACCCAACGGTACAGGAAGAAGTCCCCTAGGAGGGTTGGTCTCTACCTTAGGTACAGAGGACTTAACCGTCCACCTAAGCAATGACGACTCGGTGGTCCTTTCGAGTTTTCCGACGTTCTCAGTTATTTATTAATGTTACTAAAAACCAAATTGTTCATGTATGTTTGATACGACGGTTTAAAAAATTTTTCTTTTTTAAGTGTAAAGAAATCGTCTACTTCTTAGACTAAGGTTTTAGTTACTAAAGATTTATTCCACTCTTTTTGTTTTATATAGGAAGGTAGTTCGTTTACTTATACAAAACTCTTTCTATTAGAAGATTTTAAAGTCGTTTTAGTTCATTGTTATTTACATTCAAAGTTGACTGGATTGACGATCGGTCTCAGTCGTAACATTGTCACTGACATGTATACTGTGACTGGTTTATTTAGAAGGAGAGTAAATATTTGACTTTTCTTTCGGTTCTTAAAATTTGTGGATATATAATCTTGATCCACGTGTGAACCAGAGTATTCTTCCTGTAAATTTAATGATGTCGTGAAATTTTTCATACAGTCAAAGAAGAGGGTAGACTGGTCCTAAAAGTCCCGTGACAAAGAAACAATTTTTAGGCACGAATTGGTCAAACTCAAAATCATGAACACACACGGACGAGTCAGCACAGGATGAGAAATGCTGGGGCACCTACCGTCGGGTGGTCCGAGGGGACAGACGCCTTAAAAGGTCCGTTCTTATGACCTCACCCAACGATAGAGTCATATGTTAAAACAGTTTTAACATAATAATCTAATAAAAATGTAATTAACCTGGGATTTATTTCTTGTAGTTATTAATTGGTCTAATTATGTGGACTAATGGTTAAATTAGAATTGACACCTGAGACAATGTATACAAACGTTATATTACTTTGGATGATTATTAAAGGATTTCGTATGAATCCATTTATATCTATTAACGTATCGATAAATAATTTTATAACGAGTTCGTAGTATTGGGTTTTATCATACCTGTACAAAATACACTTGACAAGTGACATAAAAATTCCTAATTTCTCTTTCGTTATTCCTCTTTTACTCTTTTCGTTACAGAAACTCGTAAAGTTTGATGGGATTTAATTTCCAAGGATTTGGGTCTGGAAACATGGACCCCGTCCATTTTAATAGAAATAACAGTACTTTAAATCGAACAGGAAGTTAATAATAACATCCGTTGTTTGGTGTAAATTGGTGTGAAGACACTAAATTAGTGATTGTCTTTAGTGCATAAAAGTACAACAAAATACTTACAATCCGAGAGTCATAGAACGAATACAAGTAAAACTACCGAACATTTGACGGAGATAGAGTACGTAGTATACTATTTATTCATTTATATAGTAAGTTGAACAACAATTTATAACACAGAAGGGACCACCGAGTCTGTCATTTCTTAGACGGACATTACGTCCTCTGGGGTCAACCCTTCTAGAGGACCTCTTTCCTTACCGATGGGTGAGATCATAAGAACGGATCTCTCAAGGTACCTCATTGTTCGGACCACGTGATGTCAGGCACCCCAACGTTTCTCAGCCTGCACTGATTGTTGATATAACAACATCGATAAAAATATGTTAACCGAGGGAAACATTAGGAGGAATATGATATGTAAAACTTAGTCATAAGACTCTTAAGTCGGACTCTAGAGTTGATTGACGATTCCCCAAGTACCGTGAATTGTAGAATCCAATTCGAATACCGTTGTCACTGCTCTGTTCATCGAATTGATAGGTTTTGGTTTCATAGGGATTCATGTCAATCAAACATTACTTGATTTACTTTTTATGGAAAAGATATGAAAGTCCGATAGATATAATATATAGATTTATATTCGAATATAATTGTCAGAATACTTTGATTGAATAATGTGGTTTATTTTACTTTATCCTGTGTTCTTCCTTAATAAGTAAAACAGTTAAAGGTTTGGTCTAGGGGAGTATTTTAGTGTTTCGATGGGATTGTCAATATCTTTTATTCAGCTTTTAAAATTTATTCAGGAAACTACGGGTAAATTCTTTCGGCACTATTTTCTCGTTTTACATGCCTTTTTGTACACGACGGAAATCCAGAAACCAAGTCAAGAGTGTCAGTGATTATAACAGGACATGAGCCAGGACCGACAGTTCCGGCGACACTGGGCCTGAGTCATTGGCTTGCAAAGAGAGAGGAAAAAGGAAAGATCCACATAGAAGATGAGAATGGGCGGACACTGGTGTGGTCCCAGTGAAGGTAGAGGCGTGGAGACAAGAGAGTCGACATCGTTATATGTAAGGTGAACGGCAAGTTCAATCCCGATACGTTTGAACCAGGAGTGACTCGGGAGGGGACCAGACTATCCTAGGAACTGGTTGTTGGCTCAATCGTGAGCCAAGTAGTTGACAAAGTATTGAGAACCTACGTGACACACTATCAGAATGATACTTGGCGTTGAGACAAGCGCGTACGCGTACAAGTCCACGAAGTCGGCACAGGCTGAGAAAAGTAGGGATACCTGACATTGGGCGGTCCGAGGAGACAGACACCCTAAAAGGTCCGTTATCATGACCGCGCCCAACGGTACGGGAGGAGGGCCCCTAGAAGGGCTGGGTCCCTAGGTTGGACGTAGAGGACACAGAGGACGTGACGTCCACTGGAAAAAAAGGTGACTCGGTGGTCTCTTCGGGGATCGAGAGACAAGTGATACCTGTTTTGGGTTTCAAGGACCTTCCTGTATTGTCAGTTGTCAATTGACTGCTTATACTCGTTTTCTTACAGACTTTGACGATGATTTGATTGTGAGACGTGTCTTTGGGGTTTGGTACTGTCAATTCAGTAGTGAAGAATTTTTTCGGAACAATTACAGATATTGCGTTGTGTCGCCTCAACGATTCTAAGTGTGACAGATACGTTGGAGTGTTCAGTGACAAAAAGTTGGAGCTGATGGTCGAACCCACTGATAAAGACATAATAGATAACTTGTGTATATACAATCATAGACTGAAATTTGGAAATTAGGTGATCCAAGAGGTGACCTTAAAAGTGAGAAAAGGACCATACTTGTTCCGAATGTTTCGTGTCGAGTTCTAGGTGGAGAATATTCAGGAAGGAAGGGGTCGATTCTCATGCGAGAGGGATCCTGGACCTGTGTTTCCCAGAGTAGTTAACAATGGCTCATCAGGGACCGTGGTAAATTTACTGGCCTACTCGGTACTATTGATTTGACTCTCGACTTGGATGGGACACACACACGATACAACGAAGTCAGTACATGTTGAGACACACTGGGAGACCTACCATCGGACGGTCCGAGGAGGCAGGTACCCTAAGAGGTCCGTTCTTATAACCTCGCCCAACGGTATGGGAGGAGGTCCCCTAGAAGGGGTGGGTCCCTAACTTGGACGCGGAGAATACTGAGGACGTAATCATCCGCCCAAGAAATGGTGATCAAGGTGGACCCTTCGGTTTGGATGGGATACTGGGTCCTTAAGCTAGGTGTCCCTTCACGTTAAGGTACAAGGGCGTCCTCCCTCTTGGTAGAACCCCGGTTTGACCCGTAAAGCGTGTAAGAGATAAGTCCTTATCCCCGTGGGACTGGGACAAGAGTCTCTGGCTCGGACCCTTCCTCCGGACACATCTAAGACTCCCACGGGCACCGGTCCCATCGATACACTGTAGACTCCGAGTCAGGGATTTCGTTTGGTTTCCGGGGAACCCGTGCTTTTTAAAGTTCTGCTTCTACCGTCTCGTACTTTGGTTAACGTCCGGGAGACTCACACCCTGGACACGTTGTCATGTCCCGCGTACCGACTCTTCCCGGTGACGACCCCTGTCAAGGGTTGGTTCATGACACTCCTTTCTACTGGCCTTCTCTCTGTCCCTCTACCTCTCTCCTGAAGAATTCTTTAACAATAAATTCACATTGTGTGTCCTTTCACGCACTTAGGACTGATGTGTCGAACCACTTAAAAGTGCCCCATTTAGGCACATTGGTCGGGGATCTACTTCTCCGTCTTGTAGTGGACGTGGGGTCCTCAGGGGGGAGGACGAAGAGTACCCATGGTGATAGGACTGAAGATCGTCCAATAAAACCCCACAGTGTACCGTACAAAAGATGATACAGACCGAAAAAAGTGAGATAAGGCACGAAGACAAAGACTCCACCTCGGTACGACGACACACACCGATGTCGACATTTGAGAGGTTGACCACTATGGTTCAGTCTCTCCTGCACCTGGTTAGTCTACAGGACGACCACCCTCACCTGTCACTATGTCGATGAAACCTCTTGACTCATGACGACGACGACGACGACGACGATTCAGCGAAGTCAGCACAGGCTGAGACACGCTGGGGTCTCTGCCGTCGGATGGTCCGAGGGGGCAGGGAACCTAAGAGGTCCGTTCTTGTGACCTCACCCAACGGTAAAGGAAGAGGTTACTCATGATTATAGACCATTTCAACTGGGTCATGGAGGTGACAAAAAAACAAAATTATAAAAAGAAAGAAAGAAACCGACATGACCGAGAATCACCGTCGAACACTTGAGAATTCAACACCATACACCCTAGATCCAGGGACTGGAAACCCTACCTTGCACGTAACCCTCGCGTCTCAGACCCTGAGGCCCTACAGGTGAGAATCTATGTATGTACTGTCTTTACGTACACGATGGGGCTTTGTTGTAAAGATTTTGACGGAATTTCACTTTCTTTCACTTTCCCTTCAGCAAGTCAGCACAGGCTGAGAAACACTGGGGTACCTGATATCGGGTGGTTCGAGGAGACAGGTACCCTAAGAGGTCCGTTCTTACGACCTCACCCAATGGTAAAGGAAGTAGTCGTGATAAACAATATCGGTTTCTGAGTTTTTGAACTTTGATGAGTTTACGGGGTCTTGTTACTCTACTCATTTATTTATTTACCATTATATAAGTGTTGTACCTATAAAAACGGGGGACTCTCAGACTTATAAACAAATAAATCTTTCAGATAAATGGGAGAACACACCGGACCCACACGTTGTGCCTCTGTGTCTTCTATTTGAAGCAGAACTCACTTTTACGTCCATAATGTACGATTCTCTCTACCTATCCTGACTCCCGAGGTCAGAGTCCTCGATAACCCTCTCGTCGAGATTCGTTGTATAAATTTTCTTCTTCTTAAAAGTGTTCTCTGTGAGTGTGGACAGATACAAACCTTTGAGTCAAGGGTGTTTAGACGGGGGTTGGACCGTTCTCTTAAACGTAATACCTTTATGACACGTACACGGAAACCACTAAGGGTTCTCGTTTCTCGTTCATGTACTTATATGGGAGGAAGGATCTCGGTGTGGGAGACGGACCTTAGTTGGTCCCGTTTCAGATCGGGACCTCAAAGGACCTCCCTACAGAAGAAGAAAGAGGAGCTACTCTCCAGGGACTCTCTGACACTGGAGTGAGAAAGAGTTCGGTCCATTCCTGGTTCCTGGTTTCAGGACGTCAGTCTTCCAGAATTAGAAAACCCCCTAAAGGACCGCCAGGTCGCTAAACCTGAACCGACGGACAACACCGTGGGACCGGACCCAAGCTAGGTACCAGTCCCCTGATTCTAGGACGTTCGACAAGTCGTGCCGGTTATGACATGTCGACACTTTATAGACGTTTTATAGACGTATATATATATATATACGTCTATATATATATAATTATATATATATCGGTATATATAAAAAAAAACCAAGGACACGTTTTACTGACTTAAATCCAGAACGTGGACTTCACGAGTCACTTTAGAGTTAGAGGTAAATGTGAAGGGACAGAGTCAATGAAAAACAGAGGGGAGTCACCGAGGGTCTTAGAGGAGAGGGAGTAGACAAAGATCCAGAGGTGTCGTTCATCGACTGAGTCCACCAGTACTACTACTGGACCGAAACTAGAAACGAGATGTCGGGTCGAAAAGCCGGGGTCTCCCGTATAACTCTTATCATTCTTGTTGTCGGTAGACACTTTGCAAGTGGTAGACAGTCCGGGACATTATTCTCGAAAATGTACCTAATAAATAAAAATGAGGTATTGTTACAAATAGTTCATATATCACAATAAAACGTCTATACCTGTCACTTACGAGTTTTACTATTTTACGACTTCCCTGTCACGATTTACCGTCTAATTCTAGTCAGACAGAGGTCTTGTACAGTAATTGGCACCGTGAGGTAACAAGAAGGCTTGGAGTTAAAAGTGTCGACATGTTACCCTTAAATTTGTTTTTTTAATTAGTCAGTGAGATTCTTTCTTTACCTTTTACAATAAGTTTGGTTTACTCCTAATATTAGACCCTTGTCGAAGAACGTTTCGAGACCCCTGACAAGGTGGGTAATGTCCAGTTTCGTGTTAATATATTCAAAAACTCTGTCTTTTCACACAATCAACGAGTCAGTACAGACTGAGAAAACACTGGGGTGTCGGGTGGTCAGTCCTCGGGTGGTCGAGGAGACAGGTACCTTAAGAGGTCAGTTCTTATGACCTCACCCATCAATAAGGGAAGAGGTTCTATAGAAGGACCGAGTCCCTAACTTGGGTCCAGAGGATGTAACATCCGTCTAAGAAATGGTAGACTCGGTTGTGTCCACATGTAATTATTGCGCAATAACTACCCACTGTGTTTTGTTCACCATCCAGTACCCAGTCCCACCGGGGAATATTCTAGTTTTTCCTTCCAATAGAAAATTCCTCAACAGAACCACAATCCTCTTACAACGAGAAATACCAACTCGTCCACTTTCGTACATTGAGTCTAACCCTGAACTTGGATACCAGAAAAGTGACTCTAGTGTGTGAACCACAGTCCTGAATTACTTTGAGCACAAGAGTTACAGAGTACCGTCTTCCTTAAGTCACTCTGTCGACGACGATTCAGTGAACTCAGCACAGGTTGAGGGTGGTCCGAGGGAGCAGGGACCCTAAGAGGTCCGTTCTTGTGACCTCACCCAACGGTAAAGGAAGAAGTTACGTACTTGTACTTTTCAGTTTCACTTCAGCGAGTCAGCACAGACTGGGAGTCGCTGGGGTACCTGACATCGGGTGGTCCGTGGAGGCAGGTACCCTAAGAGGTCCGTTCTCATGAACTCACCCCACGGTAACGGAAGAGGTAGTTACTCTGTCTCACTATCCATTTTCGCCTAAATAAATCTGTCTTTTTGTGAGGTGTCTCACACCTGGTAGGGTCTTCCGCCCTCACCGTGGTCTCATACCCCAACAGTCAACAATTCCCCCACCCATTAAAGTGTCCGATTACTCACCCTCCTTATAAGGTTGATATACCCCCTTCCCCACTCTTAAAGGTCTTCAACCCGGTGACGGGTGAAAAACTGGAAATACCAGCAAGAACCTTGAACCGGAAAACCGATTCTAGTTCACCACCGAGTCTGCCTTTCGTAGACAGATGTCACACCCTCTGGACCCAAGCTAGGGTAGCCCTTCAAGAGACCTCTTCCTTTACCGTTGGGTGAGTTCATGAGAACGGATCTTTTAGGGTACCTGCCTCCTCGGACCACGGACACCGCAGCGCTTCTCAACCTGTGCTGACTCGCTGAAGTGAAAAGTGAAAAACCTTGACAGCACCACGGACACCCACACAATGAATCGAGCGACTACACAATGTTACTCTCATATGACTCCGAGTTCTGGATCACCTTCGGGTGAACAGGTGGTAGAACCCGCATGAACCAAGATTAGTCAATGCAACACAAAAGACCGATACAGTAAGCAAATTTCCAACACGGGACGGGGACGGGAGGACAAAGTGTCCATAAAGACGGTTACCCCTCCGAAACAACTACGTGTTACGTGTCATCTCCCCTCTCTCCACCGGTTTCCCGTCTCTTTTAATAAACACAAATTTAAAAGGAACTGAACGGAATCTTATACTTATAAATAAAGTAGTCCTTATTCACTATGACTGGAAAGTCTTAGTGGCCCTTTGAAGCTCCTCCGTTAAGTGCACACGTGAATCGGGTCCCGTGTGCGTCCGTGCACCCGTGTCCGTTACAATCTAGATCTCTTCGGGTGTCACCCCGGAGTGGACTCCCTGAGTTCAGGAGTCCAGAGAGTACCTTGAACGAGGTTCGGTTTGTCATATTGACTTCGGTCGACCTTATTCGGACGTGAGGAGAAAGGACACTTGATTCCATCTGCAACGAGACGAGAATTGAGTGGGAAGACACTGAGACCGTCCGTGAATTGAGAGACATAGTTTCTTCTTTCGAGAACCAGTTGTCACCGAATTCCGTCGTAAAGAGTGGAACTGAGACAACCGTAAAATCTACTAATAAACAACACACCTGACAGGACGCATAACACTTTACAAATCGAAGTAGGGACCGGAGATGAGTGATCTACGACGGTCTTCATTGAGGAAAACCAACACTTTTGGTTTTTATAGGTCTGTAACGGTTTCCCGGTGACCTACAGTAATGGGGGTCGACTCTTGGAGACCGAAGGTGTTATTACTATACATTAATAGATTGGGTTAGTCCTCAGGGACTTCCATCGATATCAAGACCCAAACCACGTCGTTGAATCACTATGGTTGTCTCTAGTCCAGACACGACCACGGATAGTGGAGTACTGGGGTGACGTGGTCGTAGTGTTAGGGTAAGTTTCCGTCTGCTCTCCCCGTCAATAGTACAGGAAACACCGAAGTGGAAATCAGACTTCGTAAAAGGGTCTGTGAAGAGTCGTCTAGAGAAAATACAGAATAACCGGTTTTGATCAAAAGACGGGTGGGTATCGACGTGCCCGAAGGGGTCACCGAGTCTACCGTTTCTTAGGTGGACGTTACGCCCTCTGGACCCAAGTTCGGCACCGAACCCTTCTAGGGGACCTCTTCCCTTGCCGAGGGGTGAGGTCGTAAGACCGGACCTCTTAAGGTACCTGATATGTCAGGTGCCCCCGCGTTTCTCAGCCTGCGATGACTCGCTGAGAGTGGAAGTGAAAGTCGACGTACCCTTCGACCTTCTTCCTGCTCCACCGGTCTCTCCTCCCCAACCTTCACCTCACTCGGGAGGGACTGCACCGTCATACCCGTGAGGAGTGTGGACACCTTTAATGGAAAAACAGACGAGAGGTGTGATCTGACACTCGTAGAAATCCCACCTCAGGAGGAGTCCAGAAAGAGACATAGGAGTCGTGACGCACTCACGTTCGATTCAGCGAAGTCAACACAGGTTGAGACACCCTAGGATACCTGACGTCGGACGGTCCGAGGAGACAGGTACCCTACGAGATCCGTTCTTATTACCTCACCCAACGGTACAGGAGGAGGTCCCCTAGAAGGGCTATGTCCCTGACTTGGGTGCAGAGAATGCCGATGGACGGGACCGTCCACCCAAGTAAGGGTGATCGTGGTAGACCCTTCGGGGTCGTGATGTTTACACGAGTTAGTTAGGAACAACTTACTGGTTTATTTACTTGTTCACTTAGTTAGTTACTATTCTGGAAGAGAGAAGGAACGATTATAGTGATTCAGTCAATAAGTACACTTTTGATTTGAACCACATTGATGTTTATTTGGATAGTACGGAAGGAACCACCATATCTTAGAAGGACTTTACGTCCTCTGGGTCCAAACTAGGGACACAACCCTTCTGACGGGGGGGACCTCTTCCCTTACTGATGGGTCAGGTCATAAGAACGGACCTCACAAGGTACCTGTCTCCTCGGACCATCCGTTTCTCAGCCTGTCCTGACTTCGTTGAATCGTGCGTGTTCGGATAGTACGTTTACTGTTACGTTTGTAGAACAAGGAGGTTGTCGTACTAGACTAGGGAGACCGGTACCTGTACGACAAGAGAAACGGGTCTTACAAGAAGAACGGTGGACGGAAATAGGCAGAAGTGTACCGGGTAAGGAAGAGTGAAACATCCGGAGACAAACCTACCTTGACTTTGTGAAATTGGAGTCTGACCCTGAACTTGGGTGCACGGTCCCGAACTTGGGTCGTTTTTGGGTCAAACTCTGAGATTGGGTTTACCGATCCTGAGTTTGGGTCGGTTTTGGGTGCCAGAAGGTTGACTCTAGTGTGTGGATGGAAATCCTGGATCACTTTGAGCCCAAGAACTACAGAGTAACGTCTTTCTTAAGTCACTCTCTGTTTCACTATCCATCCTTCACCTAAATAAGTCTCTCTTTGTGAGGTGCCCCACACCTGGTAGTGTCTCCCACTCACGTCGGAGTTTTACACCACACCAATCTAAAATACCCGACCCATTAAAGTATCCGACTACTCACCCTCCTAATGAGGTTGATAAGACCCCTTCACAATCAGTGAGTAAGTACAGACCGAGAGACACTGGGGTACCTGACATCGGACGGTTGGGGAGACAGGTACCTTAAGAGGTCCGTTCTCAGGACCTCACCCAACGGTACGTGGAGGGAGGGGTGGGATAGGGAGACCCAACAGGGCATCGTGACCTAGACCCACGGAACGAAGTACGTAACTTGAACGTGACCAGTACATAAAATATATAACATTATGTGTACAAAGTTACAATAAGAAAGTTTCGTAGGGGGGTGGAGTGGAAGAGTGAGTCTCAGGTTTACAGACAAGAAATGTAGACACAGAGAAAACGACGGGACGTACATCATAACAGTAATGACAGAAAGATTTAAGGTATATATAAACAATTATAGGTCATAAATATAAAGAAAAAGACTGAATGAAGTGAGACATATTATCCGAGGTCAAAGTAGGTGGAGTAATCTGCCTGAGTTTACGTAAAGAAAAATGTCGACTCATTGTAAGGTAACGTATATACATGGTGTTGAAGGAATAGGTAAGTAGACGACTACCTGTAGATCCAACGAAGGTACAGGATCGATAACATTTACCACGACGCTACTTGTAACCCCATGTGCACAGAGAAAGTTAAGACCAAAGGATCCACACATACGGGTCATCACCCTAACGACCCAGTATACTGTCAAGATAAGGGTCAAAAAGTTCCTTAGAGGTGCAACAAGAGGTATCACCGACATGGTCAAACGTAAAGGTGGTTGTCACATTCTCCCAAGGCAAAAGAGGTGTTGGAGAGGTCGTAAATAACAAATATCTGAAAAACTACTGTCGGTAAGATTGATCGCACTCTACTATCGAGTAACACCAAAACTAAACGTAAAGAGATTATTACTCACCAAAATCTTTTCCGTCTCCTTGGTCTCTAGTTTAACGGTTGTAGGCGACCTAGTAGTTTTTTCGTTCTCTCAAGGTCTTTTTGTAGGTAAAGACGAAATAACTGATAAGGTTTCGGAAACTGACACACCTAGTGTTATTTGACCTTTAAGACTTTCTTTATCCTTATGGTCTGGTGGACTCGACGGAGAACTCTTTAGGCATACGTCCAGTCCTTCGTTGTCAATCTTGACCTGTACCTTGTTGTCTGTCCAAGGTTTATCCTTTTCCTCATGCAGTTCCGACATATAACAGTGGGACGAATAAATTGAAGATACGTCTCATGTAGTACTCTTTGCGACCTGACCTTCTTCGTGTTCGACCTTAGTTCTAACGGCTCTCTTTAGAGTTATTGGAGTCTATACGTCTACTGTGGTGGGAATACCGTCTTTCACTTCTCCTTGATTTTTCGGAGAACTACTTTCCCTTTCACCTTTCACTTTTTCAACCGAATTTCGAGTTGTAAGTCTTTTGCTTCTAGTACCGTAGACCAGGGTAGTGAAGTACCCTTTATCTACCCCTTTGTCACCTTTGTCCCAGTCTGAAATAAAAAACCCCGAGGTTTTAGTGACGTCTACCACTGACGTCGGTACTTTAATTTTCTGCGAATGAGGAACCTCCTTTTCAATACTGGTTGGATCTATCGTATAAGTTTTCGTCTCTGTAATGAAACGGCTGATTCCAGGTAGATCAGTTCCGATACCAAAAAGGTCACCAGTACATACCTACACTCTCAACCTGACACTTCTTCCGACTCGCGGCTTCTTAACTACGAAAACTTGACACCACAACCTCTTCTGAGAACTCTCAGGGAACCTGACGTTCCTCTAGGTTGGTCAGGTAAGACTTCCTCTAGTCGGGACCCTAAAGAAACCTTCCTTACTCCGTTTTCGACTTTGAGGTCATGAAACAGGTGGAGTACGCTTCTCGACTGAGTAACCTTTTTTGAGACTACGACCACCCTAACCCCCGTCCTCCTCTTCCCCTACCGTCTCCTACTCTACCGACCTACCGTAGTGACTGAACTACCTGCACTCAGACTCACTTGAGGCCCTCAACCACTACCTGTCCCTCCGGACCGCACGACGCTAAGTACCCCAGTGTTTCTCAGCCTGTGCTGACTCGTTGACTTGAGTTGACTTATTACTCACTACAACTCGTAGAACACTTTATGATAAGAATTTTTGTGAAAAAAGTTGGTAGACTTTTTACACTGTCGGTGAGAGTTTCCGAGAGTCCGGTATGTTTTTGTCCACTGTTTACTATCAAACGACCGGGACCATTATGACTCCCAGTACACGAAGCCCAAAAGGTTCGATGAGAGTCCCCACGTCGTCTTAGTGAATCTCGTTACCGTGTACGCACGATTCAACGAAGTCAGAACAGGTTGAGAAACGTTGGGATACCCGACATCGGACGGTCCGAGAAGACAGGTCCTCCAATGGGTCCGTTCTTATGACCTCACCCCACAGTAAAGAAGGAGGTCTCCTAACAGGGGTGGGTCCCTAGTTTAGACACCAGGACACCGAGGACGTAACCGTCCACCAAAAAAAAAAAAAATGGTGATCGCGGTGGACCCTTCGGGTCTCGTTATTACCACGTCCCTTTTCACCCCGTATTCTCCCACTAGGGTCTCTTAAACTGAAACCTCCGGTCACCCTAAACTAATGTCTTGAAGGTGTCCTGACCCCTTTGTCTGAGAATCTCCCGTGTTTGTTTTGGAACATGGTCCTGGGTGCTCTTTCCTCGTCACAGGAGTGTTCTCTCACTCGGTCTGAACGGACACTCACAGGTCCTCATAGGTCACCTCCGTACCAAACTGTCACCGGACGACACCCGAGTCCCCGTGACTTATGTTGTCATGCCCGTCCGTATTCAGGAAAACTTCCTCCACAGGTAATGGGGATGGTGTCAAACCGGAGTCCGGATTGTTGTCCCTCCCTTGCGTCGGGACGGGTAGTTGTCTTCTAACCTAATTTCTAAATGACTCGTACCCGGACGGGTAGTCTTGTTCTGAGTCTAGGGGGAGTGTCAATCAGAGAGGATAGTCCTTCGAAGGTGTTCGGAGAATGGGAATAGGTAGTCTCCCGTCTGTCTTACTTTTGGTGTCAGTGTCTTTTGATTTGTTTGACTAGCGTATGTAGTATCGGAACAGAGTGAGTTACTTTGACACTCGGTGCGGTACACCCCGGTGGGTCCTGTCTGCCCAGTACCACCTCTCAAGACTGTTTTACGTCAGGTGACCTCTTCCCTTATCGTTTGGTGAAACCATAAGAACGGAACTCTTGGGGTACTTGTCATACTTTTCCGTTTTTCTATCCTGTGACTTTCTACTTGAGGGGTCCAAGTATCCACGGGTTACGATGACCTTTTCTGACCTCTTTATCTTTATTGAGGTCTTTCTTACTTCTCTACCTCGGTTTCACTTTTGTTGCCGGTCGACACCTACACTGTACTACCTTCATTTCAGACTACGACATTTCTTGTTATAACGTATCTTTGGACCTTACAATCCAGGGACTTAGTTCCATTTAACTTTCACCAGTTTGTCTTCTACCGTTCTCACTTGTAGTTGTAAAATCCTTAACCACTTGATTTTACCTGGCCTTACCTACTTAAATTAAGTCTACTGGTAATATAGATGATGACACCCGTTCTTAGGGAATCTTCTTTACGTTATCGGGAGTACCAGTTGTTTACTCAGGCTTTACGTCATGAAATTACGTTAGAGTTTTTACTGTCTTACTAAAGACAAGTAAAGGTTCCGTTTGGTAAGTTATAGTGTCATTAGGTTCAGATACGGGGTCGGTGATTACGGTTTCTTCGACTTCAGTTTGTCCAGATACTACTGGATGTTCTGGAAGATCTTGATTGGGGGTTTTCTCTACAGGAAAAGTAGTATCCCCTGACCTTACGTTTTCATCCTTCAGTTCTCTATGGACCTCATTGTCCGTTCAAACCGGAACCTTGTGCTTTACTTCGTCCCGTTTCCGATTGTCTTAAAACGGTTCTCTTGTGTGACTAGTATCGTTTGTGGGAGAAGGTCGTTGTGTTCTCTACTGAAATGTGATGTGTACCTGTAGTGGTCTATCAGTTGTGACTTTAGTCTACCTAATATAAGAAACGTCGGATTCTACCTCTTCGAGATATGTTAGTAGTTTTTGTTCTGGTCCTCGACTGACACCGAGTCTAGTACTTGGTGTTTAACGTTTTAAATCTGAGTTTAACTTCTTTCATCCCTTTTGGTGATCTGGTAAGTCCATACTGGATTTAGTTAGGGAATGCTAATATGTCACCTTCACTGTTTATCTAAGTTCCCTAATCTAGACTATCTCGCGGACTTTTTGATACCTACCTTCAAACTTTATGACATGTCCTCCGTCACTAGTTTTGGTAGGGGTTCTTTTTCTTTACGTTTTTCCGTCTTACCAACAGACTCCTCCGGAATGTTTATCGACTCTTTTCTTCTCTTCGTTTTCCGTTTCCTCTTTCCCTTTCTATTCAGGTAGACTTACGTCTCAAGGTTTCTTATCGTTCCTCTCTATTCTTTCGGAAGGAGTCCCTAGTCGTGTTTCTTTATCTCCTTTTGTTATCTTAACTTTTCTGTCTCTAAAGACGTTCTTTTAATCTCTATGGTTTCCTTGTAAAGTACGTTTCTATCCGTGTTATTTCCTGTCTTTTCCATACCTGGATTGTTTTCGCCTTCTATAATTCTTCTCCACCGTTCTTATGTGTCTTCTTAATATGTCTTTTCCAGAATTACTGGGTCTATTGGTACTACCACACTAGTGTGTGGATCTCGGTCTGTAGGACCTTACGTTTCAGTTTACCCGGAATCCTTCGTAACGATACTAGTTTCGATCACCTTCACTACCTTTAATGTCAACTCGATAAAGTTTAGGATTTTCTACTACGACACTTTCACGACGTAAGTTATACGATCGTTTAAACCTTTTAAGTCGTCACCGGTGTCCTGACCTTTTCCAGTCAAAAGTAAGGTTAGGGTTTCCGTTACGGTTTCTTACAAGTTTGTGGTGTGTTAACATGAGTAGAGTGTGCGATGGTTTCATTACGAGTTTTAAGAGGTTGATTCGAAGTTGTCATACACTTGGCTCTTGAAGGTCTACAAGTTCGACCAAAATCTTTTCCGTCTCCTTGGTCTCTAGTTTAACGGTTGTAGTCAACCTAGTATCTTTTTCGTTCTCTCAAGGTCTTTTTGTAGATGAAGACGAAATAACTGATACGGTCTCGAAAACTGACACACCTAGTGTCGTTTAACATCTTTTAAGACTTTCTCTACCCTTATGGTCCGGTGGACTGGACGGAGGACTCTTTAGACATACGTCCAGTCCTTCGTTGTCAATCTCGTCCTATACCTTGTGTTGTCTGACCAAGTTTTAACCCTTTCCTAATGCAGTTCCGACATATAGCAGTGGGACGAATAAATTGAATGTACGTCTCATGTGGTACGCTTTACGGTCAGAGCCACTTCGTGTTCGACCTTAGTTCAACGACCCTCTTTATAGTTATTGGAGTCTATTCGTATGTTACCGTCTTTTACTTCTCCTTGATTTCTCGGAGAACTACTTTCACTTTCTCCTCTCACTTTTTCAACCGAATTTCGAGTTGTAAGTCTTTTGATTCTAGTACCGTAGGTCAGGGTAGTGAAGTACCGTTTATCTACCCCTTTGTCACCGACTGAAATAGAAACCCCGAGGTTTTAGTGACGTCTACCACTAACGTCGGTACTTTAATTTTCTGCGAATGAGGAACCTTCCTTTCAATACTGGTTGGATCTGTCGTATAATTTTTCGTCTCCGTTGTTTCCAGGTAGATCAGTTCCGACACAAAAAGGTCATCAGTACATACCTACACTCTCAACCTGATATTTCGTTCGACTTACGGCTTCTTAACTACGAAAACTCGACACCACAACCTCTTCTGACAACTCTCAGGGAACCTGACGTTCCTCTAGGTTGGTCAGGTAGGATTTCCTCTAGTCAGGACCCATAAGTAACCTTCCTGACTACAACTTCGACTTTGACGTTATGAAGCCGGTGGACTACACTTCTCGACTGAGTAAACTTTTCTGGGACTACGACCCTTTCTAACTCCCGTCCTCCTCTTCCCCTGTTGTCTCCTACTCTATTAACCTACCGTAGTGATTCAGTTACCTGTACTCAAAACCATCCGAGGTCCTTAACCACTACCTGTCCCTCCGGACCGCACGACACCAAGTACCCCAGCGTTTCTCAGTCTGTGCTGACTCGCTGACTTGACTTGACTTGACTTGACTTGACCTCCTGTCTATTCTCCATCACCTACCTGTGGGACCTCTTAATAAATGTGTAATCTTTGTTGGTTATCGTTATACCTTTATAGGATCTCTAAATCCCAAATGGTCCCGACCCCGCCCCCCTCCCTTTTTGTCTTACTCTACATGGTTTATTGTAATACATTTAATTTTTATGTTTGACCTTTCTGTTGTTACGGTCGAAACATTCTTATGTACGTTTTTATATGTGCAAGTCGTCATTCGTCCTAAGGAGTCCCCCTCTTTCTGTATATGCCGTATTTGTGTATGTCCGTAGGGGTTCTCTCGTGTCTTCCCTAACAGAAGGGTCCTAGGTCTCGGTAGGGGTTTCTATTGGTGTATTTACTTTCTGCCAAGAGGACTCCCGACCGTTTTCCTAAGATCGACGTTTACGTCACCTTAGGTGTAGAGAGAGATCGGTAGTCAAGTCAAGTCAGCGAGTCAACACAGGCTGAGAAACGCTGGGGTACTTGACGTCGTGCGGTCCGGAGGGACAGGTAGTGGTTGAGGGCCTCAAGTGAGTCTGAGTGCAGGTAGCTCAGTCACTACGGTAGGTCGGTAGAGTAGGAGACGGCAGGGGAAGAGGAGGACGGGGGTTAGGGAGGGTCGTAGTCTCAGAAAAGTTCACTCAGTTGAGAAGCGTACTCCACCGGTTTCATGATCGGTATGGATCAGTATTTACCCCACGTTGTCTGTAAAGACAGACCGGTATAAAACCCTAGGGGTTGGACTACTAACGGTTCGGTTCAAGAGTCCTGTGTTTTACTTTGTTTGTTTTTCCTCTTCGATCGAGTCCTCTTTTTTTAGTTATTGGTTACCTAGACCTAAGGTTTTCCTTCCGTGTTGTACTTTAAGATAAAAGAAGAAAGACCGCTATCTGTCTAAGTCTTCTCAACTGAGATTTTCTTAAGACTAGGAAGTGAACCGGAGACGGTCAAAAGGATCCTAGGTCACACATCCGAGGTTTCACTCACCCCAAATTTTATATCACATTAAGACCAGAAATGGTTGGAAACCGTTCCAAAAGGTAATGAAAACAAACAATCAAAAGTACCGGTACGGTGTATCGTATGCCCGAGAATCAAGGGGCTGGGCCCTGACTTGAATACGGGGACCTTAACCTACGAGTCTCAAAATTGGTGACCTGGTGGTCTCTTGAGGGAGGTAATGAGTATTTAAATCAAAGGGGAACCGATAAATTCCCTTATTAACCATCGTCAAATGGTCTTTTGGGGAGTCTTAGGACAGTTTAGACCCTGTCTGTGTACACCCCCGGTAAGAAACTCCCACGTATTGATTAAGTCACCTAAAAACAAATGTCAGCCAGAGAAACCCAAAGGGACCACCGGGTCTCCCATTTCGTAGACGGACGTTACGCCCTCTGGACGCAAGCTAGGGACCCACCCCTTCTAAGGGGACCTCTTCCTTTACCGTTGGGTGAGGTCATAAGAACGGACCCTTTGGGGTACCTACCTCTTCTGACCACCCGATGTCAGGTACGCCAGCGTTTTTCAGTCTGTTTTGATTCGTTGAAGTGAAAGTGAAAGTCAGAGAAGTCTCACCTTTCCGTTAAGTCTACTCTTAATCATCTTACTCAGGGGTTCAGTTCCTCCTGTCTCCCGTCGTCATCCGCAATGTAGTCAGAGTATCAGAAAACAATATCCATGAAGAATATAGAAATTAAAAAATAATCGGAAAGTATTACTCGGAAAGTCACTTCAAAAGTTTAAAACCTTAAAACTTCAAAAACCTCCGCAGACGTATGGTTGATATTATACATAGATAGGATAAACTAAACCCTTGCGAACGGAAGTTCGTGTAGAGAACTTACTAAAACAGATTAACCTTGTCAGAAGTATTACCGGTCATATTAAGATCCAACAGTAGTCATTCTAATCAGGTAAGTGTACACCTCTGTGACATTAAAAAATTTGTATTTTGACCGATCCCAAGGATTTCTCCTTGGTTGGAATTTCGGAATTTCGCAAATCTACTGATCCTAGGGTAAAAACCTCAAAAAGAGGTTCTCGTTTGTGTACTTCAGGATCTATCGGTTTCCCTATACGAATCCCGACCCCGAACTCAAAACGAGTGTCACACGGAAAGTACCCTATGAAGAAAAAAGACCGTCTGTCGGAAACGGAGAAACAGGTTAGACACGGGGCCACAGGGACAATGTACCTTAAAAGAACACTCACCATTCACCGGATAACCCTTTAAACGAGTGAACACTGGTGAAATAAGAATGTGTCCCCAGAACACGGAACTCCTACCAACGGAGAGTATATGTTCACCGTTCGTGAGACCGTCGTAAATCCACAAGTTAGACACAGACGGTTAAAATCAAAAACCAAACGAGAGTCCTTTTAGGTTCACATAAGATTAAGTCTTTAAATTTTCTAGTGAGTGACCTTCCTGTTAGACAGGAATAGGTTTAGGATTTATCTAAACCTCTCAAACTGGATTCCCTCCCTCGAACTTTAGGTTCTCGTCTGAGTAGTTCGGTCTTCTTCACTGAGATTCTTCGTGACTCGTGTTCCCGAGTCGTGTCCATGGAACGAGTGACTATTCTCAGTGACAGGGAGGACTCCACGAGAGGGAACCTAGGGTGAAGACTGTGGTAAGTTACAGTTGGATTTATTCCTCCATTTGACTCCGTTAGAGTTTAATGGTCTTTAAAATCTAAACTCTCATCATCTCCTTAACGTTAAACCCTTTACGTACGACATCGGACTTAATAAACTGCCAAACCCTTCCTCAGATAAATACCCGTTCCTCACGTTTCTACCCCTTCAGGTCGGTCTCTGGTTCGTCATTCGAGTAACCGAACTCTTGCCCCTCTCTAAGAACTGTTTACAAGTGACCATTCTACAGAGTCAGAGGACATTTAGTCTGTAAATTACCTTTATCTAAAGAGAAAAAAATTTTTTTATAAATTCAAGTCTGTCCTAGAAAGGAACCCCGTGTAACTGAGAGATCAACACCACACCGGAGTCGTCAACGGTACACCCGAATCAACGAGGTGTCGTACACTCTTGAATCGAGGGGTTTGCCCCTAGTTTGGACTCAGGAGACGTTTCGTTCCACCTAAGAATTGGTGACCTGGTGGTCCTTTCAGGGTCAGAGAGACAAGACTTCAACAATAAGACTCCCGCGTACACACTCTAAGACGTAAAGTATAAAAGTAAGTAAAATATAACTTTAGGAAATATTTATACCTACTATGTCTATATCTATATCCTTCCGTTATAATAGTGAACATTTTTATATTAATACGTCGGTCTTTTAACCTTGGATGATTTTTGAGTCTTATTGTGTTCTCAGACACGGTTTATTTACAAGTGTTTTTTCAGTAAAAAGATAAATGACATAAAGATATATTGGTTAATCTTCTATGCTATCGTCTTTTGTAGGATCGGTACTGTCGTTAAAAATTTATAAGATCAATGGGGATTCTTCTTTACGTACTCTAGGTATTTTATTTTCTACACTCCTTTAAATCTTTGTAGGTACTTTTTTTAAAGTTGAGACCATTAAGTATTAGGTAGTAGATAGGTCAATTTTAAGTTTTCTTTAACTGTGTCTTAAAATTTTGACTGTTTTTAAAGGGATCGATATATAGTGACCTTTTAATCGTTCACTCCAATGTTTAAAAACCTTTTCTTTTTATTAATTCTACTCCTCCCCTACAAAAGAGACGATCTGTCATTTACATAATATTTGTTTCTTCATTTAGTCCGACGTAGGTCTTCTTAATTACCCGTTTAGTTAGTTCTTTTTTTATTCGAGACTTCGGTATGTTTTATTGTATGTTTAAATAACTCTTTCTTTCGAGTGTTCGGTTTTTCTTCTCCCCTAACTACTACATCATTTACTACAACCTCTTTGACCGGCCTTTAGTCTCTTAGCAAAATCCAGATGTAAAATATGACATTAAATTTTATAAAAGGTCTGCGTAATTTCGTAATGCATATTATTAAGGATTTTTTTTTTTTTCCATCCATTGATTTAAACCTACTTTCTGAAACATTCTTGTCTTTATTATTGGTCTGCGGGCGAAGCGCCCCGCGTGAACCGCCGGCGTCGGCTCCGAAGCGAGTCCGGGGCGGCGGGTGTGGCGGCAGAGCGCTGGCCTGCGACTCCTCCGTCGCTAAGGTCGGGCCCCTGGGGCTCGTGCGGGGACCGACGAAGGTCGGCGACGGCGGAAGGAAGGGATCGGCGTCCGGGGCGAGCCACGGCCTGCTGCGGCTCCCGACGGCCGGACCCTTCCTCCTCGGGACGGACGTCGGAGCGGGCGGCGGCCCGGACGTCCCCGGCGCCGTCGAGCCGCGGGCGGGAAGGCGCTCGGAGAGGCGGCCGCGCGCCCGCGCCGCAGCCGCGGCCTGCGGAGCGCCCGACTCCGCCGCCGTCGGGGCGGCCGGGGAGGGCAGGCGCCCGCCTCCGGAGGCCCGCGGCGACTCCTCTAAGGCCCGCCGCAAGCGCCCCGGCGTCTCGGCGCTCACGCGCCGAAGGCGCGCGGCCCGGGGTGGGGGTCGGCGGCGGGCGCAAGTGGGTGGGGAGAGCCGGCGGCGAAGGAGAAGCGGCGCCGGCGCCCGCCCAAAGCTGGAGCGCAGGGCCGAGGCGGCCGAGGAGAGGGCGGTGGGCCGGGAGAGGGGCCGGTCGGGGGCGGCGGACTCGCGGGGAAGCCCCGTGCACCCGAGTGAGTGGGGGCGAGGGACGAGCTTGGGGTCGGTCGAGGACCGAGAATAGGGCCGACCAGTCGAGGCACTCCGGGTGGGCCCTTCGGGGGGAGGCCTAGGCCGAAGCAGCAGGAAGTCCCTCCGACGCCAGACCCGAGACGAAAGGGGTCTCGGAACCGGGGGTCTTCACGCTTAGAACACCTTCCTCCCTTCACCTCCAGGACCCACGATGAACCCCAACAAAGGGGGAGCTACACCTCGACCACACCCAATACCTCCTACACCGAAGGGAACATCGAGTCAGCCATTTCTTAGACGGACGTTACGTCTCAGCCTGTGCTGAATCGCTGATTTTGGTGGTTCGTACCTCCTACAGATAAACCTAACCTCCGCTGAACTTCTACCTCACCAACCCCTCACTCCCTCGCCACCCCCGTCACCGCTAAACATGGGGAACCCAATCCGACACCGGACAACCTTTTGGAGGAAAGGAAGAGAACTGAACGTAGGAACTGTCAAGAAAACCGTTGCTACTACGAAAAGGGTTAGACACGGTTTACGTCAAAAATTTTTACAAATAAAAATAAAATGAATGGACCGACGCGACCCAGAATCAACACCGTTCCCTACACCCTAGATCAAGGGACTGATCCCTAACTTGGTCCAAGCGACGTAACCCACACGTCAGAATCGGTGACCTGGTGTCTCCTTCAGCACTACGTCACATTAAGTAGCCGGATGAACCTTAAAAAGTGTGGAAAGGAGAGGAAAAAGAGCAGAGTTGTGCTTCGTCACAGACTAGGAGGAGTCTCACCACGTTTGTTCTTAATGACCCCTTTACAATTAATAAGGTAAAGAAGAACTCATAAAAGGTTAATATATAAATTCTAAAGACACTCTCTTCTGAAATCTTATTCCCTGTAGAAACAAAACATCCTAAAGAAAACCCCAATCTTCATTATGTCTTCCTTATCTAAGTAGTAAAGCAATAGAGTCAATTTCAATTCATACATGACGGAATACGTCAAGGAAAGACAATCTGGACCCTTTATTAAAAAGAGAAAAGTATGTATTAGAATAGAGGGACGGGGGAATGATCCAGAGGAGACGAAAAAAAGGGACTTCATTTATATTTGAACAAAATAAAACAAAAATTTAAAAAAAAAAAAAAACCTAATAGTTTCACACCATGTAAATGTCCTCTGAACCTTTTGTGTCTTGTTCATTTGAACAAAGAATTTCCTTTATTACATCAATCTGAATACTCCAACTAGGAACAGGTCCGTAACATACTGTTAAAGTCCTGTCACGGTATGTATTTTATATCAGATAATCAGCAATAATTTATCCCTAGATTTTATGAATAACACGTGAGGTTCCCACAATAACGGACGGAACACAAAACTACGTCTCGATAAATCAAACATACTTTTTTAGGTAACTAGAGACAGGATCTTTCTAAAAGCTTACTTATCTCTAGTATTCATAGACACGTAAAGGAAACTTAAAGAACTCAACATAAAATTATAAATAAATAACCGACACGACCCAGGATCAACGACGTGTTCCCTGGAAGGTAGAAGTGACAGTGCACGTCCTAGAAATCAACACCGGACGCTTGAGCACCAACACCGAACACCCTAGATCACGGGACTGGTCCCTAGTTTGACCCCCGGGGAGGTGACCCTCAGGTGTCAGAATCGGTCCCCTGGCGGTCCCTTCAGGGAAAACTCAATATAAAATTAAGTGTAACGTCTCAAAATACCGAATAGTAAAGAATTAAATTCAGAAAATCATTGAAGGGAAGGAAGGTGGTATTAAGGACTTCGGTAGAATATATACAAAAAATTTTCATATTAACTAAAACAAATCTTGTCAAAATTTAAATGTTTTTTAATTCTAGTACGTCTATCGGGGTGGGTGAAAGGGGACAATAATTGTAGAATATAATCCTACCATGTCGACAATGTTACTTACTTGGTTAGAACTATGTAATAATTGATTTCAGACATCGGATAAGTCTAAAGGAAAAAATAAAAAAGGACAAAGTCATAAGGTAAGTCCTATAAAAAATGAGAAGAAAAATTTTTTACATAAATAAACCGACGTGTTCCAGAATCAACACCGTAAGGACCAGGGATCAACACCGTACACCCTATATCAAGGGATTGGTCCCTACCTTGGACCCGGAGGACGTGACCGTCGTACCTCAGAATTGGTGACCTGGTGGTTCCTCAGGGAGGTAAATCCTATGGTGGAATGTAAACCAACAGGATAGAGGAACTCGTGGACAATTAAAATAAAAAAAAATTGTAACACAAATGTTTGAAAAATTGAGACACCTTGACCAATTAATAGAATACTCCGATGATATAACGACTCATTACGGTAAGTATCGAAACTGTCACTTTCTAACTAGAGAGAGAGACGACCGTCACAGACATCAAAAGACTACAATCGTTTCCAGGTCTCAGATACAGTAGAACTACATTGAGAAGTACTTAAAAAATAAAAATCCAAAATCTTACGGTGTCAAGTCGAAAGTTCCTGATTAGACACCGTTTCAGAACAAACAGAGGAATGATCTCAAATGGTGTGAATACTAAGAATAATAAAACACAAACAAAAACAGATAAAGGGCGTCGTCTTACTTTCAGGGTACTACCAATTTTTGATAATTAAAAACAACAAGTAACAGAGGGTCACGGATCTTATCACGGTCCGAACAACACCCATGAGTCTTTTGAGTCACTGACCTACCACCAACTTAGATTATCATTGGTTTCGATCATCAGTAGAAACGATACCACTCCGGATGTAAAAAAGGAATACGTTAATTATCAAATTGTTATTTTAAAATATGAATGTAAAAAAATAACATACGTCCCAATGAGGTCTACAAATCCCCCGTCCCTTGAGTTATTAAATATCGAAAATGGTAGACTGAAATTTTTTTTTCATACTGGTCTTAAAATATGAAAATTAAATCAATTTACTTTAGCAAAACAATTTCAATAACAATTTAATAAACGATAAGCATATCGTGGATTTTAATACAGTTTACTAACAATTCCTACAAGTACCTTGTCCTAAACTTCAATTCATCTGAAAATAAATCGAAAAGTTTCTAAATGCAAAGACACGACTATTACTTCCACTTAACAAAGTCATGTAATTCGGAGTACAACTTAATTATTGTAATCAGAACCGTTAGAAGGACATTTGAGAACACTAAAGAAATGTAAAGTCATCATATGTACTAAGCTATTTCCTTACAACTGTATTTTTGGTCGTCATTACTCTTTTACCGGACGGGGAAATAGTTACCCCCAAGTTTCTCTCCTAAGGACCTCATAGAGGGGGTTACTGTCGAAGGTCCAACGACACAGAGTGTCTTTCGAAGGAAGGACAAGTGAACGTGGAGTTTGTATAGTGGGTCCCGAAGTCAAAGTGTCTCTTTGAGACCGACGTCCGGTCCGGGAGAGACAGTGATGGAGGGAGGGTTTTTCTTACGGTTCGTCACCGAGACCGAAAGACCGGTGACTTGTTTGGGTTTAGTTTAGAAGGGTAAACCCTCCCAACAACTCCTCTCTCTAGGGGTGGTCGTCTTCCCGGACCCTGACTGTTGTTCGTCTTCCCTTCTCTCCCCAAAGTTCTTCCGGGATAAGGAGTCCTCGACCGGTGGGTGGGCGTTTATGGGCAGATAAAGAGGAAGGTAAGTCGTAGGGACGTAGGAGACGTTTACCCGAAGTAATGTGGGTAGAGGGACGGTCCAGACTTGACAAACTTTGTTACGTTAAATCAGGGATCCTCGACCCTGGAGAAAATGTCTATCCTCCAATACGTTTAATGATCCGTTTCTCTCAAAACGTTGTACGGTACTTATTACCGTCATCGAACTTCCCGTTACTCTCGTCGTCGATAGAAGGCGGGGTTACACAAGGAAAGAAATCACCCGACTCACTACTGGGGGTTTTCGGACACAGGTTTAGATTTGGGGACCTCAGATACTTTACACTGGAATAGCCCTTTTCAGACCCCACATCAATTCCTGGAGTCCTACTCTAATAGGACCTAACTCTCACCCGGGATTTGGGTTACTGTCTACAGGAATATTCTCTTTTCGTTTTCCGACAAACTCTGTGTGTCTCCCTTCTGACGGCACATTTCTACCTCCGACTCTAACCGCACTTGGTTCCCTACGGTTTCTAACGGCAACCTTAGATCCTCTTTCCGTACCTTACGCAAGAGGGAGTCTTGGAGGTCCCCCTTGGTCGGGACAACTATTGAACTAAAACCTGGAGACTAGACACGTTCTTATTTAAAGACAATAAAATTCGGAGATCTAAACATCGTTAAACAATACCATCGATGTCCCTTGATCATGTCTGAGAGTGTGTGTCAGTAAGTCGTTAGATCCAGAGGTCCAGACCCGTGGGGGTGGGTCGACTGAGTTCAGGTCCAAGTGTTGAGTCGACAGACAGACGAGACTCAGTGCTTGGGTGACTCTAAGGGGGAGGAGGATCTCCTTCGGGAGTCCTCGTGACTGAAATAAACGGACTGACAGGTCATCTTCCCCACGCACGGTCCGTCTACTATCATGGTAGGACAATGAAAGTTTCACAAGGGAAGTACCTGAGATTTTTTATTCGTTTATTTTCCTTTATTTTCTCATTTATCAAGTAGGACTTTATTTTTTACGTTTTGGTTGTAGTTTTTTTCACTCGGATTCCAACTAGGGATTTCGTAATGAGTGTCCAAAAAGACAGGAATCACTGAAAACAAGAATCACGACCGAAAGATACCTTCAGACCCCATCCTGGTCCAAAGGTGGACGTCTCCAACGGGTGTTCCACTTTGAACTCTCGGTCGGAGAAGACTGCGAAGACTTTAAGGGGACCCTCTCAATAGTCGACCACCCTAAAGTCCATGATCCCAGGTCGGCTCTTCCTCGACACAAAGTTCCTTATCCACCTGGAATCATAATCGTCCACTGACGTGAGAGTCGACTATTCCTTCCAGTGAGGTGAGTGGCCCCTCGATAGGTCTTGTCTTAAACTTCCAGAATAGTTTTGTTTTCGGTATGACTCTCCGTTCGGACAACCCGGTTGAAACGACCCTCGTCTCGACAACGTGACACATTATTATGAAGAGACACATACTGGATTTTATGGTCCTGGGGTATTGTGGGGGTGTACACCCTCTGTCAGTGACAAAACTTATATAAGAAGACCCTAAAAAAAAAAAAAAGTTAAAAAGATCTGAATTAAAAAAATCTTCAAAATCTAAATGGCTCTTCAACCCTTCTATCATGTCTCAAGGGTATATGGAGTGTGAGTCAGAGGGGATAATTACATAGTGTAATTATACTGTGTTATGATTAAACAATATTCATTACTTGGTTAAAATAATAAAACAACAAATCAACGATTCAATACAGGTTGAAAAAACGTTGGAGTACCTGATATCGGGTGGTCCGAGGGGACAGGTACTCTAAAAGACCCGTGTTTATGACCTCTCCCAACGGTAAAGGAAGAGGTCTTACCCCATGAAAATTATCGTTTTTCATAGACGACAAAAAGTACCAAATAACAACAACAATGACAAGTAGCATATGACAAGGTGTTGAACGAAAAAACAAAATTCTACAAGAACACCACCAAGGTGTTATTTGTGTTTCTGTTTATTTGACAGAATTTCCTCAAAAACCGTTTTCTCTTTTCTTCTGAGGAAAGACGGAAGATTTGGGGTCTATTAAAAAAAAAATTTGAATCATATACTTTTACAATTCTTGAGGTTCTTCGTCAGTCATGAGACCTCCCCACAAGTCGTCACAGGGACATAAAGGGTACGTTCCACTGTACTTCTTTTAACGTAAAATGGGTGTGACCGAGGAGTCGGAAGATACCTACTGAAAAGAGGAACTTTGAAAGTTTTCAACCTTGAGGGTCGAGTTGAATCCGTCCGTCCCCTCCCCCTCCTCTGGTCCTCCACCCGAATGTAGTCGAACAGGTGTAAACCCAGGGGTGGACGGAGGGGTTCCATTTTGAGGGAGTTCAAAATTGGGTTCTACCAACTGTTATTCCTCTAGGTTCGACTTGTAAAGGAAAGAGTGAACTCCACGACTCTCCATTCATTTTAAGAGTACTGAGTCACCTTCTGTACTTCTGACCGTTTATAGGGTACGAAAGTCAAATTAAGGAACTATGCCAAAAATATTTGATAGAATACATTGTTTTAGTTGGGTTCGGAACGACACGGTACAAAAGACTCAGTCCCAAAGTGGTCAAGGTTTATAAGTATCTGGTCCTATCGTAGTGGTAAACTGTTTTCTTGTTCTGGGGGTCGGGACACGGACGTCTTCACAGGCGTATAGGTAAGTCCAGTGATGGATGCTTAGATGAACAGAAATGTAATCGACGGACCATAAAGTGACATAAATAAATAGGTTTGGGGTAACGACCAGTGAACCTAAAAAGGATTCGAAAACACTGTTATTGTGTCACGAAGTCTCTTAGAGAGAAATTTATATACAAACATGATACACTCTGAAAGACTTTCCATATAGGAATCTTTATCTTACCGACCCAATGTTCCTTCTGTGCAAATTTTGAAACCATCTGATGGTTTAAGAGAAGGTTTTGAAACGTGAAGAAGTGTGGAGGTCGACACCAAACACTTACCGATGAAGAAGGGTGAGGACTGTGGGGACTCGGACAAGTAACGACAGTTAGGTATTCGGTGAGAGTAAACTTGATAAGTTAATAATTACTTCAATTCGTAGAAGAGTTTATGAAGATCCGAAGACTCAAATAAGTACTCGTCGACCAAGAAATTAACTTTTTTTTATAAGTCAAATAGTTCAACATAACAAAGGAGGTCCTTCACGAGTAATACGAGTTCTCTTAGGTTCCTTCGAGAACGAAGGGTAGATAATACGTGTCCTCACAGAGTGAAGGACATCTCTTTCGTCAATAAGTGAAGTCATAGTCGGTACGTTTCGTGAGTCTCAGTCTATACTCCTGAAGAGTTTCCTTTGGTGAAGAGGTCTAAGGTTCCTGGACGAAATCCCCAGTTAAAGATCTGAGGTGTCTACCTTTGCTCAGTAAAGTGTTTTGTTTGTGTTTAAAATGTGTCTATGTATGTTTTTCCTAGTAGTCAATAAATCGAGTTCATTCATAACTTGGTACAATTTATATTAAATTATATAATTTACAATTTAAATAAATTTAAAATCATTTACACTTCCAGAAAAATTTTTATAAATAAATCGACGCTGTCCAGGATTAGCGTCGTGTCCTCTATGAGTAACGCCGGACACCTGAAGAGACATCAAACACCGAGGACTCGAAACATCAACACCAAGGACCCGAATCAACGGGACATTGGAAACCCTACAATCAAGGGGTTGGTCCCTAGTTTGGGTACACGGGACACCGTCTAAAAATTGGTGACCTGGTGGTCGACGACGACGACGACGATTCAGCGAAGTCAGCACAGGCTGAGACACACTGGGGTATCTGCCGTCGGGTCGTTCGAGGGTACAGGGACCCTAAGAGGTCCGTTCTTGTGACCTCACCCAACGGTAAAGGAAGAGGTTACGTACTTTCACTTTTCACTTTCCCTTCAGCGAGTCAGCACAGGCTGAGAATCGCTGGGGTACCTGACGTCGGAAAGTCCGAGGAGCCAGGTACCCTAAAAGGTCCGTTCTTATGACCTCACCCAACGGTAACGGAAGAGGGGTCTGGTGGTCCCTTCAGGGATTTACAATTCTAGAACTAACAGGACTTCCTAACTGGGGTAAGTGTACATAGGGTTGGAGGAGGTTCCAAGAGAAGGAGATGGAGTATCCGACCTTTTGACCTCATGCAAAGGGTCTGGTTGTCGAGTTCAAAGACCAAACTCAAGTCTAGACTGTCAAGTGTACGGCACCGGGTACTGAACCTTCCTCGTTCACTCTATTCCCGTTTAAAGACACCTACGTCTACGACGATCTTGTTTCGTCCCAATTTCTCTTCGACACAAGAAACATCGTCGTTCTAAGGTCGTACAACGACAGACCACCACCACAAGACCTTGTAAGGACCTCTAGGATGGACCTTGAATGAGGAGGTCGGGAAAGTTACTGAAACACTTGGGGACGAAGGAAAAGACGATTTTAATCGACTACCTCAAAGACAAAAGGAGGTCGATTTGGGTCTGACTATTTTGAGTGTTTATAATATGAATGTGAACTGTCCCGGTACACTCTATGTTCCTTCTTTTCCCATCCGTTTCCCGTCACGTCGGCACTTAGTACGAATAATACTGAAAGGATTATCGTGAAATTAGTCTATGGAGTAGGGGCTTTCTTTAAACTTTTACTGTCTTTTCAACGTTTCTTACTTTATTTATGGTCGACTAAGGTATTCTTAGTTTATAAGTGCTCTTCTTCTGTAAGTCGAGGAGTCTTATAAAAGTAGTGAGACGTTTCTTCAGGGTATCGGTAATTAGCAGCGAGGGGTAAGGGGGAAGGGAGGGCGGGGACCGTCGGTGGTTAGACGGCAGATAAAGATACCTAAACGGTCATGACCTGTAAAGTACACTTACCTTAATATGTTATCCTTTGGAAAACATAAACTGAAGAGAATCGTATTACAAAAGGTGGAAGTAGGTACAATGTCGTACATAGTCTTGAAAGAAGGACAATATCGGTTTATTATAAGGTAACATACCTAAACGGTACAAACAAATAGGTAAGAAGGTAATAAACAAAGAAACCCAACCCAAAAAAAAAAAAACCGAAATGTTTATTACGATGACACTTATAAACACATACTTATATGTATAGGTATTTAAAAGTCAAGAGAACCAATACACGAGTCTTTATTATAAGGACCTCGTATAGTATTTAGACGAAATCGAATTCTTTTACGGTTTGGCAAAAAGTATCGTCGACGTATAGTCGTTATATACTCCTAAAGTCAAAGAGACGTAGGAGAGACTGTGAACAATGGCAAGTAGAAAAAATAATGTCGGTAAAATCATGTACACTTTATCATAGAGTGACACCAAACTAGTGTAAGAATTACTAATCACTACAACTTTTAGAAAAGTACACGATAACTGGTAAACATACAGAAGAAACCTCTTTGTAGCTAAGTTCAGAAAACGGTTAAAATTTAACCCAATAAACAGAAAAAAAAATAACCCAACATTCTTAAGAAGGATATAGGACCTATATTCAGGTAACAGTCCATATGTCACACCTTTATACAAGAAGTTAAAAACACAATAGAAAAATCAAAGAACTATCATAGGAAACTTCGTGGTTTCAAAATTTAAAGCTACTTCAAATTAAATAGATTAAAAAACAACGAATACGAAAATCACAGTACAAATTCTTTGATAACGAATTAGGTACCAATACTTTTAAATGAGGATTAAAAGAAGATTCTGAAAATACCAAAATCGAGAATTTAAATACAGAAACTATGTAAGACTCAATTGAAAATATATACTACACTCTATTTCCATGTTGAAGGAAGAAAATGTACACCTAGAGGTCAAGCGAGTCCTAGTAAACGACTTCTCTAATAAGAAAGGGATAACTTATGAGAACTGTGGGAATAACTTTTACACACCCAAAGAAAGTCCTGGGAAGTAAGAAAAAAAAAAAAAAAAAAGGTCCTGAGAGTTAAGATAAACTAACCAGATGTACAGATAGGTATACGATCCTGGTGTGACAAAACTAATGACATCGAAACACCATTCAAAACTTTACTCCTTCACACCGAGGAGGTTGAAACTAAAAGAAAAGTTCTCTTTTCTCCTCCTGAGACATGTGTCGTCCTAGTTACTAAAATGACCCTTATAAGAACGGTGGGTCAATTTAGAAAACTTGAGGTCACGTTATTGAGGGAGACTAAGTAGGGTCTGTTTCTTGTAGGGAAGAGACGAACTTTTGGAATGGAAGATCCTTTCTCTTTTCATCGTCCGAACCCACACTTGAACTTTCCAAGGTTCATTAGTAAACTGACTTTCATATGGAAGAGGAGTTTTAGATCAGGATATGAAGAATAAATGGATTCTGTCTTGGTCGAGTTTGGTAAAATTTACTCTCTGAATAATCTTTCGATAATTCAAACATTTTCTTAACTTCCCTCTGGGTGTCCCTAATCCTGTCGAGTCTTTAGGACGGTTAACCTACACTCTCTGGTCAGGTACGACCGTGGGTGTAGTGGAAGGACGAAGGGACCGTAGGGGAGTACCGTCTCCTGTACCCGTGGTGGTCGAACTCCTATTGAAGGAACGGTGGCGTTAATCTTTTTAGGATCCCTTCCAGAGACTACCGGACAGGACCCAGTACACGTTAGAGACCTTGTCAGTGACACCAGTCCCTTGAAGAGAGTCACTTTGACGGCTCCAGTGTCTCGAGAGGGGGTAACGGTCCTAGTTCTCTGATACTACCTTATCTTCCCCTCGACGAGGGTCTCCGTTTTAGTTAATAATCGTCCCTCTACCGTTCTCCCCACGACTCGATTATGGATATAATGGAGTGACGGTCAGAGAAAATCCCCAATCCGTAATTTCTAAGTACAAATTCAAATCTATGCAATAACTCCCTTTAAACTCCCTGAGGTTGTGGAGGTACCCCGAAGGGTCCACCACGTCACCATTTCTTAGACGGACGGCCACGCCCTCTGTTTCTTCTGTGTCAAGTAACGGACCCAACCCTTTCAGGGGACCTCATCCTTTACGGTCGGGTGAGGTCATAAGAACGGACCTTTTAGGATACCTGTCCCCTCGGAACACCCGGCGTCATATCCTCTAGTGTTTCTCAACCTGCACTGACTCGTCGACTCACGTATGTAGTGGAGGTAATTTTGCAGTAGTACCCAATTAAATAGTTCCATGACTTGGTATTGTGTCTCTTCGGAATTTCCTGTCTTGTCCATGATCAAAGGATCCCGACGGTATTGTCTCATGGTGTCTGACCCATCGAATTTGTCTATAAACGAAATAGTGTCAAGACCCCCGACCTTCAGGTTCCACGTCCACACTCGTCCCTACCAAACAAGACTCCGAAGGGAGGAACTAAGAACTGTCGACCGAAGAGTGACAAGGGATGGTACCGAAAATGAGGCACACACATGCATGGGGACCACAGAGAGACTGACAGGATTAGAGGTGAAAAATATTCTGTAGTCAGGCTGACTTAATCCCGGGTGACATTAATCCCGGAAATTGGATTAACGGAGAAATTTCTGTGAGAGAGGTTTGTGTCAGTATAAGACTTCATGACTTCCACTCCCGAAGTCATGTCCTTAAACCCCCTTAAGTTAGATATTCTCCTTCAATCTTCCATATACCGTCCAGTGCCTAGTGAGTCCCAACACACGGACACACATATACACAGAAGACGGTGGGGGAAGAGGAAACCGGAAGTTAAAAAGGACCGTGGTTTCAGAAAAGGTTACTCAGTCGAGGAGGTTATGACGGTCTCATAACCTTGAAGTCGTAGTCAGGAAGGTTATTTATAAGTCTCAACTAAAGGAAATCCTAACTGACCAAACTAGAGGAACTTCAGGTCCCCTGAGAGTTCTCAGAAGAGGTCGTGGTGTTAAGTTTTCGTAGTCAAGAAACCGTGAGTCGGAAGAACTACCAGGTTGAGAGTGTAGACATGTACTGATGACCTTTTTGGTATCGAAACTGACATACCTGGAAACAGTCGTTTCACTATAGAGACGAAAAATTATACGAGAGATCCAAACAGTATCGAAAAGAAGGTTCCTCGTTCACAGAAAGTTAAAGTACCGACGTTAGTGACAGGTGTCACTAAAACCTCGGGTTCTTTTATTTTAGACAGTGACGAAGGTGAAAAGGGTGAAGACAGACGACAACCTGGCCTACAGTACTAGAACCAAAAAACTTACAACTTAAAGTTCGGTCGAAAAAGTAAGAGGAGAAAGTGCGAGTAGTTCTCCAAGAAATCAAGGAGAAGTGAAAGACAGTAATCTCACCATATAGTAGAAGTAGACTCCAACAACTATAAAGAGGGTTGTTAGAACTAAGGTCGAACACTAAGTGGATCGGGTAAAGCGTACTACATGAGACGTATCTTCAATTTATTCGTCCCACTGTCATATGTCGGAACAGTATGAGGAAAGGGTCAAAACTTGGTCAGTCAACGAGGTACAGGGTAAGATTGACGACGAAGAACTGTGCGTATGTCCAAAGAGTCCTCTGTCCATTCCACCAGACTATGAGGGTCTCCATCGTCTCCTACTCTATCAATCTATCGCAGTGACTGAGTCACCTGTACTTAAATTCGTTTGATGTCCTCTATCACATCCTGTCTCCTCGAACCACACGACGTCAGGTACCTCAGAGTTTGTCAGTCTGCACTGAATCACTGATTTGTTGGACAGACACATATGTATTTTAATACATATATCAATATATATTTGGAGTACCATTTTAGATATTATCTAAATATCTTGGTTTTTATCTAAATATTTTTGATAAATAATATTTACTTATATAAATAATATCTAAATATTTTTGGTTTTTAGATATTATCTATGGTTACGTTTTTTCTCTTTCCTTAGGTTTGCATTGTGACTTCTATCAATAGTCTAGTGTTCCCTTCTCTTGTTTTCTTCTCTCCTTCTTTTTTCTTGATGTTTTTGTTGGGTTATGTCAAAAATTTTACTGTTATTTACACAAGGATCGTTATCAGTGGAATACATTTGCCTGATTTACAAGGTTAGTTTTCTGTATATCTCACCCACTTACCTTTGTTTTTTTATGAGTATTTATACAACGGACATCATCTGAGTGAAGTCTAGATTTCCTGTTGTCTGACTTTCCCCTACCGTTTTCTATAAGTAATAAATGGTATCGGTACTATTCCTTAGTCGGCGTCACGGGTCGTTATCTGCTTATATTTCTTCTACACTACGGGGGGTGTGTGGTCTTATAATGAGTCGGTATTTCTTCTTACCTTAGAACGGTAAACACTGTCGTACCTACCTGGATCTCCCATAATACGATTTTCACTTAGTTTAGTCTGTCTTTTTCTGTTTATGACATACTAAAGTGAAAATGCACCTTGGATTTTTTGTTTTCTTTACTTGTTTGTATTGATTCGTCTTTGATTCTCAGTGTCTATTGGCTCTTGTTCGTCCGCCGACGGCCCCCCTCCCTCGATCCCCGTCCTCTCTTTGTCCACTCCCCCTAAATTCTCCGTGTTTGAAGGTCAATGTTTATTTACTCAGTACCTCATATCAGTCATTAATGTATTATAGAAACATACCACTGTCTTCCATTTATCCGAATAGAACTACGAGTAAAGTTTTCCATGTCTTTATGATTTACTGACACAATACGATTGTATGTCAACATCCAGTTGACATGAAGTCTTTGTCTGTTCGTTTCGACGTCTGTTTCTCTAGTCTAAAAACCAATGGTCTCCGTGTCACACAGCCCCCACCCCCTTCGTAACCTTCTTCCATCATTTTTCCACGATTGAACGTCAATTTTCTATTTATTCATGGTCCCCACAATTACATGTTGTGCTATTTATACTACTTGTGACGACATACAATATACACTTTGACAACTCTCATTTACGACTCAGAGTAGTGTTCCCCTTTTTCAGAAAAAGATAGAGAAGTATTAAAACATAGATATACTCTACTGTCTATAAGTGACTTGGATAACACTATTAGTAAAGTGCTATACACATTCAGTCTGGTAATAGGACATATGGAAGTCGAAGACAACACAACATACAGTCAATATAGAGTTATTTTGATTTGTATCAGTTTTTCTCTTGTTTTACAAACGGTACGATTCGGTGACTCTAAAGTCAAGTATATGATGCCCACATTGACTATATCATCGATGGAATTGATTTTTGTTATCCTCGTCTTAGTAGTCCGGACCGAAGGAAACTTCTCCTCGACCCAAAAGTAGACCCGTACAGAAGGAGTGATACCTCAGCCTATTTTATTAGACATAATAAAACGAGTTTTAGTCTACACCAACTTGGTGGCTCGAAGACAAAGACAATAAAGAAACTCCTGGAACGTGACAATCAAGTCTAGAAGACGAAACAGTTTCAGGGAAAAGAGAAAGACTATGACTAACTCTGGACCCAACCACTTAATAAGCGACAAGTCGGTCCCTTTGTATTGAAAACTTTATAAGGTTTTGTGGAATCTCAGACACCTCTCTAGTTCAACTGTACCACATCAGGTTTCGAACCTCTCCCCCAAGACCTCCTTTAGGTCTAAGGTCTGGAAGTTCGAGGGGGGGTGTAAAACCTAAAGTCAAAGGGGTAGGGATTTGACCCGGTCTAAGACTACGAGGACTCCCGACCACCCTTCGTTTCACGGAACAGTCAACGAAGTCTTAGAGAACCGCTAAGGGAGGGACACGGACGAGCGAAGGGCCCTTAGACTATACATGTGGAAGTAGGGTGCGGCACCCAAGTCTTGGACTCGGACAGTGACCGACTTCACCTGCTCGTAGACTGTCTCCCCTTTAGGGAAGGACTAGTCTGAACGACCCTAAAGTTCCTGACATAAATCTTGAGACCCCGAAAGGTTGGTCTAGTGACACCTGTTATGTGTCCTGAAGGAACTCAACCATACGAATCTACCCGGATTGGACCTCTCGACTCCAGACAAGCCATCTAAACTACTAGAGAAACTAGAATAGAATGTCGAGGCGGTACCCGTCTCCTCCCTCCATCTTTTTCCTCTCGAGACACGGCACAACTAGCAGAGGACCAAAGGACAGATGTATTAAGTATAGGTAATCCTATCGTGATCCAACGTGTATTGTCTCTGCTTGTTGTGACAGACAGAGTCTGTACTGAAAGGACCCACCCTTGGCGTCCAGTCTATCTTCCCCCTGTCCGTCAGATGTCCCCTTTCGACTACGTCCGGTACTACTGCACGAAGATGCAAGTGTTCGCAAGGTATGGAAACCGTCGAGTCAAAATATTTGAGAGTGACTGAGACAAGCGGAAGCATAGCGAATAGTGGTAGACTGTAGTATACGACACGAAGGGCGAGCGGACAGACAGAACCGACGGTGGCGTGAGGAACCAGAGATTTTGTTACGGACGACGACGACGACGCCCATAGCAATAACAACAACAAGTCACCGATTCAACACAGGCTGAGAGACGCAGGGACACCTGACGTCGTGTGGTCCGAGGACAGGAGATGATAGAGGACCTCAAACGAGGTTAAGTACAGGCAACTCAGCCACTAGTACATACCTACACTCTCGACCTGACACTTCTTCCGACTCGCGGCTTCTTAACTACGCAAACTTGACACCACAACCTTTTCTGAGAACTCTCAGGGAACCTGACGCCCCTCTAGGTTGGTCAGGTAAGACTCCCTCTAGTCGGGACCCTAAAGAAACCTCCCTTACTACGACTTCGACTTTGAGGTCATGAAACCGGTGGAGTACGTTTCTCAACTGAGTAACCTTTTCTGAGACTAACCTCCCTAACCCCCGTCCTCCTCTTCCCCTGCTGCTTCCTACTCTACCGACCTACCGTAGTGCCTGAGCTACCTGCACTCAGACTCACTTGAGACCCTCAACCACTACCTGTCCCTCCGGACCGCACGACGCTAAGTACCCCAGCGTCTCAACCTGTGCCGACTCACCGACTTGACTTAACTTGACTCAGCCGCTATGGTAGGTTGGTAGAATAGGAGACGATGGGGAAAGAGGAAAACGGAAATTAGAAAAGGTCGTAGTTCCAAACAAGATTATTCAGTCGAGATGCGTAGTTCCACAGTTTCATAACCTCGAAGTCGTTGTCAGGAAGGTTACTTCTAAGCCCCAACTAAAGGAAATCCTAACTGATCAAACTAGAGGAAAGTCAAGTTCCCTGAGAGTTCTCGGAAGAGGTTGGGGTGTTAATCTTTCGTAGTCAAAAAGTCGCGAGTCGGAAGAAATGCTAGGTTGAGAAATACCAGGTAGTATGTGTTGATGACCTTTTCGGTCTCGAAACTGATATATGTGAAAACAGTCGTTTCACTATAGAGACGAAAAATTATCGACAGATCCAAACAGTATCAAAAAGAAGGTTCCTCGTTCATATTCAATGGTAGACGGTACTAAAACTTCGGGTTCTTTTATTTTAAACAATGACGAAGGTGAAAAAGGGAAGGATAAACGATACTTCACTACCCTGACCTACGGTACTAGAATCAAAAACATTTACAACTCAACATTCGGTCAACAAAGTGAGAGGAGAAAGTGGGAATAGTTCTCTAAGAAATCGAGGAGAAGTGAAATACGGTAAGCTCACCATAGCAGAAGGATAGACTCCAACAATTATAAAGAGGACCGTTAAACTAAGGTCGAACACTAAGTAGATCAGACCGTAAAGTGTACTACATGAGACGTATATTTAATTTATTCGTCCCACTGTCATATGTCGGAGCAGTATGAGGAAAGGGTCAAAACTTGGTCAGTCAACAAGGTACAGGTCAAAATTGACAACGAAGAACTGGGTGTATGGTCAAAGAGTCCTCTATCCATTCGACAGAAATTCTTAAAAGGTGTCAAACAACACTAGGTGTGTCTGTTTCCGAATTCGTATCAACTACTTTGTCTTTATGTACAAAAAGACCTTGAGGGAACGAAAGAGGTACTAGGTCACTTACAACCGTTAAACTAGAGACCAAGGAGACGGAGAAACTTTGGGTTGAACATGTAGACCTTAAAGAACCAAGTTCATGACGACTTCGGATCGAACTTCCTAAAACTCGTATTTGAACGATCGTACACTTTACTCGTGTTAACATGCCATCAAACTTGTAAGAAACTGTAACGGGAAGAAAGTCTAACCTTACTTTTGACTGGAGAAAGTTCGGACACCGGTGACGACTTAAAAGGTTTAAACGACTGTATAACTCACGTCTTAAAATTGTAGTTGCTTAGAAATGTTTCGAAAATCCTAAAATGTTGTTTAAATCTTTTAAATGAAATGTTTAGAATGTTGTTTAAAATCGTTTAGAAAATCCTAAAATTTATCGAGTCGACCTTAAGACAGTGGAGGTGATCGAAACAAGTATCTTTAAGAAGGTTTTCGGGTGAACTGAAGTGTAAGGTCCCGCAGGTGGAGATCCATTCACTGGTGTAGTAGTACCAATAGGCCCAGTAGTCGAAAAAACATATCAAGAAGACACATAAGAACGGTGGAGAAGAATTAGAGAAGACGGAGATAATCCAGGTATGGTAAAGAGTACGGGTAGGAACGAACTTTATAAGGGAACTATAGAGGTCAAAAGAACTTCTTTAGAAACCACAAAGAGTAAGACAACAAAAGGAGATAAAGAAGCGTAACGAGTCAATTCTTCCGGACGAATAGAGAGGAGTGATAAGAGTCCTTAAGACATCAGTCAACCCATATAGAAAGGGAAAGAGGGAACGGAAAGTAAGAAGAAGAGAAGAGTCGATAAGGAGAAGTCTGTTGGTGGAACGAAGGAACGTAAAGAAAAAGAACACCTACTAAAACCAGTGACGGAGGACATGTTACAAAGCTTGGAGACAGGTATCAAGAAGTCCGTGAGACAGATAGTCTAGATCAGGGGACTTAGATAAATAGTGAAGGTAACATATTAGTATTCCCTAAACTAGATCCAGTATGGACTTACCGGATCCCCAAAAGGGATGAAAGAAGTTAAATTCGGACTTAAAACGTTATTTCTCGAGTACTACATTCGGTGCTAGTCGAGGGCCAGAACAAAACGACTGACATACCTCACAGAGGTAGAAACTGACGTTTCTTATATTAGTCTGACGAAAACCATGACTGGTAGACCACTACAGGTGTACATCTCAGCAGAGAACCCAACAACCTTTTCCCACAAAAGACACTGGTCGTACAAGAGAACTGTTTTGACAATCGGAAACGGGACGAAGGAAAACATGAGGTTCCTGTTTGAACGGACAATAAAATCCATAGAGCACTGAAGGATGAAAACGTAAGATTAGGGGACACTACTATTCCTGTAGAAAAAAAAAAAAAAACTACAATCAAGATCTTCCATAACATTCAGAAGTATCTTGGTTAGTCGAAGTCGAAGAAGTCGTAGTTACTAACCCCGTATCTGAACCCAATGACACTACAACTTACCAAACGGACCTTTACTTGGTCCTAGTAAGACAGTAAAAACTCGAACGTGGGTTCATGACGTAAAGTCTCAGAACAACTGAGACTCCCGATGAGGTAAAGAGGATTCCCTATGAACGGGTGTCACCATCTATATTACCAGTATACTTAACTCAAACGGGTGAGAGTAGGTACCACCGAGTCTCCAATTTCGTAGACGGACGTTACGCCCTCTGGACCCAAGCTAGGGACCCAGCCCTTCTAGGGGACCTCTTCCTTTACCGTTAGGTGAGGTTATAAGAACGGACCTCTTAGGGTACCTGCCTCCTGGGACCACCCGATGTCAGGTGCCCCAGCGTTTCTCAGTCTGTGCTGACTTGTTGAAGTGAAATGAATCAAGTGACTAAGGATCCTACAGCTATAAGTTAGAACGGTAGAGGACGAACTAGTACAGGTTAAATGGAACTAAGTGCCTGGAGTGTAAGGTCCCAGTATGCGTCATAACAGAAAGGTCGTAGCCTGAAACGAAAGTGGTGGCCCGTGTAGGTGTCGACCCGCAGCGAGGACGAAACAGGGTCGACGAAGTAAGAAAGACCTCGACATTATTATAGACATCATTATCGGGAGGCGAGAAGGGGTCATCATATAACCTGTAACAGGCTGGGCGCCCCGAGTAGAGGGGACCCGCACAGTATAGAAAAACGGAAAAGTACGACAAGTACCCCAAGGTCGTCGTTCTTATGACCTCACCAAACGGTGAGGGAAGAGGTCACCTGGTGTAAAACAGTCTTGAGAAGTGACCCTGGGTAGACAGAACCTACCGGGACGTGACGCACCGAGTATCGAAGTGACTCAATACTTCGGGGAAGTGGCACTGTCCTGATACTAGGTACTACCCCATCATATAGCATCCATGAATCATTTATCAACAATTCATTTATGTACTAAAGTAAACTTCAAAGAGGTGTTTTACGCCGGTCATCGCGTCTCTTACGACAATGAATAAGATGTCTATACCTTTGAATCCGAGTCTACGAACTGAAGTGATTTCAGTGGTCCCTTGACTCCCTCGAGTCAGGAAAACTAAGGATTAGTCGCCGACTCCCACACCCAGTTTCCATCCCTCCGTACACGGGGTGTGTCCAGAGTAGACCCGGAGACGAGTCGCTCAACCACTGGATGAGTTTCTATTCCACTATTCTTTTCCTCAATTCAATAAGGGTCCTTTCTCGGACCCTTCGATCCTTAACGTTTGTGGTAACGGGCCGACCGACCCTTTCCTCTTCACTGTAGGAAAGACCACGGACGTCAAGGTGGGAGGGAGGACGATGATTGAGACGGGACTCTCCATCACTCGCGGGGTAGTGACCTTCACAAGTTCGCCCCCGACCTACAGAGGAATGTCTCGTGCGGACTCAACCTCTCAATGTATGTAGAACCATCCTCTTCCGTCCGGAAAACAGAGTCTTGTGACGTCTAAGCACTGGGTTTGTGGTTGTGTTCTCCGAAACGCGGTGGACCACCTGTTCCCAAATTTGACGTCCGGGAAGGTCCCTCTCTTCGGATGTCGGACTCACAGGGACCTTAGGATTTGTCACTTCGGTCAAAGGTTGGTAAAGTCTTGGTGTCACTCTCGAGCCTTTCCACTCCCTCGCGTCCCCCCGTCCCGACGTGACCCGGTCCGTGTCCGTAGATAGTCTCTCCAGTGACAATGTCCCTCCTGAATAATTGTCCTGAGTCCTCAAGACTCGTGCACGGACCTAAACTTCCCTTGTGGAGAAAGGGTTTGAAATAAGGTCTAAGGGCCCTACTGTTTGACCCTTCGATGAACCCCCTTCACCCTCACCCCCGCCGCCGTACCTCTACCCCACAACCGCCTCCACTCCTCCTCCGAGTAAACAAGTAAGATGAGTAGAAATATAAACCCTTACTGGGACTTAATAGAAAAGGATCTTCATTTTAAGGGTTTAACTCAAGTCAAGACGTACTCGGAGGTGCTTTGGTGGGTATTTTGGGGTGGGGGCAGTAATTTTTTTTTTTTTGGGAGATATAAAAACGAGGTACCCATAGTCCAAGACTTTCTAAAACAGATGGTTTCACATATAATAGATAATAAAATGTCATAGTAAATAATAGTCAGTTTCCGGAGACGTCATCGACCATCCTCGACACTACTCGAAGCACGTAACCGGAATTGGTGTCTCTAAAGTAAATTCCACTCGTTTTCACTTTTGCAGACTCGCGTCACCCAGCCACGTCGGGGTAGACTCCACTCGGAGTAAGGCGAGTGGGGGTCGAGGGCGGGGTCCGAGACGAGACCCACCACTTGGTGTCTCTTGCTCGGGGGTAGAACGTGGCCGACGAGAAGAGTGCTAAAGAGGACCAAAGTGAAGTAAGGACTCCTTTCTCGTGTCCAAATGAATCACCCGGTGGGGTTCGGACCTAGATCGACAGTCTCCGGTCGCTGCCCCACGTCGTCTCGGGGGTCGTGTCCTGGACCCTGACGTGGAGAGTCCTTTCAGACAACCCACTTGTGGACTTCCGAGGGACACTTACCCGAAGTCTATCAAAAAAATAAGAGTCTCGTAGTGAATGGCGTACTTTATCCAATACACGTCCAAAACGAGAACCCTCAAAGGCGGACGCAAGGAGTAACCAATCTATGTCTTGGTTACTCTTTCTCTCCCGAGAAAGGAGTGGAAGAGTCCCAGAGTGGGGGTCAGGACTAGACGAAGGGACAGACTCACTCGGTCCGACTGGGGTCGTGCTCGAAGTCCCTGGGGAAACGGGAGCGGTCCCTACCCGGAGACGTCGGACGGGACGTGGGGTGTAACAGGGACTGGGGAGCCTGGTCTTCCGGGAGGAGGGGTGACATGGAGGTCTGAAGTTGGAAGAGAGGGGTGAACGGTGGGGGTTTGCATTCGAAAAGAAACCTCGACACAAACGACCCTATTGAAAATAACTTTACCACTACTACAATTTTTAGTCTTCTCTGTACGGAAAGACAAAATCGTTGTGAGGGGTTCCGAACCCGTAAAACAACAACAATTCTTCACAGGTCACTCAGTTGAAAATACATCTACTACTATTATAACCCCCAGTCTTTTTTAAATTCTTTAATTTCCTATTACTGCTGAACCACCGGTCTCCAAAGAGAAGAGGTGAACGGCGTCTGTTACGACATCGTAAGTCCACAGAAGAGGTCGTACCCGTGCTCAAAAATATATTTACCTCGGAAAGTGTCTCGATGAAGACCGTCTTTAAAATATTGGTGAAATGGAATAAGAGACGTTCACGGGTGAGCACTCTCATTGTTACCGAAACAATATGTCTGGTGTAGAAATTGTGTCTTAACTCAAAATTCCCCCAAAAATAGATCCGGGATCACTACCTTAGTAGGACGGACCTCTCGTGTCTTCTGAATCACTTAATGTTATAAGACGGGAATCGAGACGACGGACTACTGCGACAACTAGTCGTCGCCGACCCGAAAGACTGGGCTTGTAGTCGGAGTTCAAGGTAAAACCTATGTCTCCACTCACCCGCACCCCCCTCTCCCTCTAACTTCTACTGTCTCCACTGGAGTTCGACTACTCATTGATTTAATCACTGACCAACAAAAGACAAACGAGTAAAAAGTAAAAAACCGGTCCGGAGTACCGAACGGCCTCTTCCGCTACCGTGGGGTGAGGTCATGAGGACGGACCTTTTAGGGTACCCGCCTCCTCGGACCACCCGACGTCAGGTACCCCAGTGTTTCTCAGCCTGTGCTGACTCGCTGAAGTGAAAGTGAAAAGTGAAAGTACGTGACCTCTTCCTTTACCGTTGGGTGAGGTCACAAGAACGGACCTCTTAGGGTCCCTGCCGCCTCGGACCACCCGACGGCAGATACCCCAGCGTGTCTCAGCCTGTGCTGACTGCGCTGAATCGTCGTCGTCGTCGTCCCGAACGTCCTAGAATCAAGGGACTGATCCATAACTTGGGTCCGGGTGTCGTCAGTTTCGTGACTCAGGATTGGTGACCTGACATTGAAAAAAAAAATTGACCTCCTTTTAACGAAATGTCACATACTAGATCATTGATCAAAAATTTCCATATTACTTAAAGAAGAGATTGAGGCAAATAATAGCCGTCCACACATTTTACGACGAAAAGGAGGGTGGTCCGGCGCACACAGAGAGTCTCGACTAACATTAAGGACATTCTACGTAAGTGAAATTCAGGTGCGTAAACGGATAGAGAGGAAGGTCCATCGATATCTCAGATGACGGAACTTGCCCCTGGGGTCCTTGTCAACGAGAGGTGTGATGTAGGTGGTGATCGTCGGGTCGTTCATAAACTTCCGGAACCACCGACGCCCCCTCTAAACGGTCCTGAGACGGTCTATACTCTAAGGGGTAGAGACACCCAAGGGTACCGGGGACCTACTGGGACACACCTTCTTCCCTTTAACTCAGTACGATTCCGATTCCTCCCCCGTCTTACTTCGGATGCACAATAGCAGAGGTGTAGCTCCCCTTGACTCAAGTACGGTTCGAGTGTGACTCGTGGTTTTTGTTAGGAACGAGTCGAACGGAGAGGAACTGACCGTCCTGGTGACCTAGCACCAAAGCCAAAGGGAAAACACTTCAAAGTCAAACACGGAACGTTACGTTTCAGACCAAGGCACCTGGTTGTCGTATTGGATCCTTGAATCTTGTAGTTCGGGGTGAACTCTTAGACTTAACCATAGTCGGAGCGTTGTGCTAAGGGTCCTTCAAACCACTAAGCACACATGAGACCTCAAACTCTTCGTGGTCAAATCGCCCGTGATAAGGTAGACTAAGAGTGTAATTGGGAAGACAGCACCCACGACAAGTTATCGTCTCCTTTCGGTACGTCCCTCCACTTCACGACAGTGTGTCGGTCTCCGTCCTAAACTTGGGTCTACGTCGAGGAATGCGTGGCAATCGAGTATTAACACCCCAAGTGACCGAAATTTCACTTTCCGTGAGTCAGTACAGGTTAAGAAACCCTGGGGTATTGACATGTCAGGTCCTTAAGAGGTCCGGTCTTATGACCTCACCCGTCGGAAAGGGAAGAGGTCCCCGAGAAAGGTTGGGTCCCTAGCTCGGGTCCAGAGGGCGTAACGTCCACCTATGAAATGGTCGACTGGGTGGTCCCTTCGGGAACCATTGAACTCGATAACTATTGAAATCGCTCCCAGACAGACTGGCACACGTGTACATACTCAGGTGCGGGCACACGCACACAACCATACACACATATATCGTTCGTGTTAGAACTCTAGTCTAACCGTAATGTATAAATAAGATTGATCCACTGTTTATAACCGGAAGTGGTACTTCTGGAAATGGGATATTCTTTACTAAATATATTTAATGTACTTTGACTTAAATAAGACGGAAAGGTCATACAGGTGTGACTCCGCTGTAACGAGTGTGCAAACTAACTAGGTCCTCCGAGAAACTTCATCTTGATCATATTTATATTTATACCCATTTAGAGTCAGCTGACGGACCACACTACCATTTTGTCCCGATCAATCATTACTCATCGCTGATTAACTGAACAATTTGACCCTTTTAATTCACTGACAGGAGGTCAAAGTCTCTCTAAAGTACCCTATCGACTAAAGACAAGTAGGAGTATTAACCACTATTGATATAATTTTTAGACTATGGGTCCGTGGTATCCCTCACTGTGTTGGATGACTGGTCGTCTACGTCTCTTTGGTTTTCTGTCGGTTATCCTTTCAAAGGTAGTCACAGGAAGGACGACCGTTCAGACCTAAGTCAAACCAGTAGCGGTCATTGAGTTCACCCACACTCCGGTCAACTCCCGTTTACTTGTCCAGGTCAGTTTAGTCTGTCGACATTTGTGACCCGGGGACGGGACCACTGTAAGGGGGAGAAGTACAAACCTTATCTCCCGTTATTATCGTACAAAAAAGAAAAGCGGTACGGTTCCCCGAATACTCTAGAATCAAGGGACTGTTCCCTAACTTGGGTGGGGGGACCGTCGCTTTCGTCACAGGATTGGTCACCTGACGGTCCCTTAAGGGCTACTTTCGTAGATTTAAATAGAACAACTTCACTGTAAACACAATAACAGACACTCCCGTGGAACTTAGAGTGGAGACTAAGGGAGTCCACGGTTAAGTCCCTCCTAAGAATCTCTCCGAGTACAGTGTACCGCTGAAGATGGTTCCTCCCTTTTCTACCTGTCTAACGCAGGGGTGTCAGTCTTTGAGGAGGTCTACAGGGGTTCTGTGGTTGTGTCGCTAGGAGAGGGCCCCAGAGATAAGGAGACCGGACACACGAAGAGAACCACGGTAAAGGTCCCACACCAAAGACATTGAAGCATTACGCAAAAGTTCAGTTACGCATTCAAAGGAGGTCGACGACAAGAGGAAAGAGCTCTAGCAGAACCGACAAACCCCAGGAAATACCAAGGTACGGCCTCTTCCGCTACCGTCGGGTGAGGACATGCGAACGGACCTTTTAGGGTACCCGCCTCCTCGGGCCATCCGACGTCAGGTACCCCAGCGATTCAGCCTGTGCTGACTCACTGAAGCGAAAGTGAAAAGTGAAAGTACGTAACCTCTTCCTTTACCGTGGGGTGAGGTCACAAGAACGGACCTCTTAGGGTCCCTGCCCCCTCGGACCGCCCGACGACAGATACCCCAGCGTGTCTCAGCCTGTCTGACTGCACTGAATCGTCGTCGTCGTCGTTGTACCAAGGTACGTTTACAGTCCTAACAAACAAGTCGAAGACACTTTTTTAGGTAACCTTAAAACCACCCTTAACATAACTTACACGTATGACAAAACCCATCTTACCTGTAAAATCGTAATGATTAAGAAGGGTAAGTACTCGTGTCTTATAGAAAGATAAATAATCACAGAAGTCTAAAGAAGTAGCTACAGAATTCCAAAAGTTACACGTCGAGAAAGTGTAGAACCCAATTTAAATAAGGATCCATCAACCAAGAAAACTACAAAAACATTTACCCTAACAAAAGACCTAAAGACAGAGCCTATCAAGTAACAATCACACATCTTTGTGATGTTCACTAAAAACATATGACTAAAACATAGGACGGCGAAATGACTTAAGTAAATAACTAGGATTGTTTAAAAAAACCACTAAACTACACCTTTCGACCTTAATCTCTAGGGTGACAAAGATGGTGTAGGGTGAGCAGGTATTGTGGGTTCTGTGTCACTGATGACTATATTAGAAGGGTGTCACGGGAAAATTTTATACACTTTAGTATATTTCCACTTACTGTAGTAGTAGACCCGTCCGGAACCGGAGATATCGTTTCGAACAACAAAAGACAGGAAAATAACTGTACTAACAAAACTTTCCATTAAATAAATGGTCATTAAAGTTTACATGTCCTTTAGAAGTCACCGTCATGTTTCATGACTGAGAACGGTGACGTGTGTTTTGTGCGGTCACACGGAATGGGTCTTACTCCTGTCAGAAGGTCCCGTGGTCGTGCTCCGGAAGTGCATTCCTTTAATAACACCAAGGTGTAGCACTAGGTTAGAAGTCCGGGTGACGTTGAAAGTGGTCGACGGGGTCGAGACCCCTTTACAGAGAGAAGTAAGACTAGGACAAACAAGAAGACCTTGGTAGTACTATGAAAAGGGAGTAATAGCGTTGGGACTACCTAACTTTCACGTGTTTTATTCATTCTAGACCCACCGGAAAAGTAACCTCTTCCTTTACCGTTGGGTGAGGTCACAAGCACGGACCTCTTAGGGTCCCTGCCCCCTCGTACCACCCGACGGCAGACACCTCAGCGTGTCTCAGCCTGTGCTGACTTCGCTGAATCGTCGTCGTCCACCGGAAAAGACATAACATGGCACATAATCATGAAGGAAAGAATAACACTAATTTACGTGGTTGTAAATGGGAAATTTGGTGACATTCACGCGTGAAGGTACCGTGGTTGGTGTGAGTGTGACAACATGTTTAAAGGAGTGGCAGGTATAAGTCTAGAAAAGGCAAAAGTGGTCACATTGAGACATCGGTAATCTATGGTTAAGGGGAGTCGGGGACCGTTGACGTAGGACGAAAGACAGAAACTTAAACTGAAGAGACCTATGGAACAAATTCACCTTAGTATAGTAAAAAGTATATACAACATCGAACACAGTCTTAAAGGAATCAAAAATTCCGACTTAAAAGTCACGAAAAACACATATGGTGTAAATAACTAACTACCCGTGAACCTAGTGAAGGTAGAAAACGATAACACTAATTATAACGATGCTTCTACCCACATGGGTATAGTAAAGGATGAAAGTTAGAAAATCCATATATGGGAGTACACCTCAACTACCTAGTATACAATTAAGATACAACTTCAAAAACTCCTTGTCGGTATGAGAAAAGCTGACTCCACTACAGTAAAGTGAACTAAGAAAAAGACCGTCGTATGATACCGAGTCGGGAGCATAGCGAATGGGTAAATTGGTAACCACCTGTAATCGCACCAACTAGAGAGAACTGATAACACTTGTTGCGACGAAAGTCATCTACGATGTAGACAAAAGTCAAGAAACCCAAGATGTAGGTCCCCACCTCGACAACCCGGTATACCGTCAACGTATAAGTATCTCATTTGTGTCCAACGTGGCAAAAGGTAAAGGTGTTATTCCAAATTTTCGAGGTCACACAGACGTAACAACGGTTGCATACAATAAAAATTAAAAGAACGGACATGAGTAAAATTGCACCCACTTCCTCAATAACGGAACACTAACATTCAGCGTAAAGGTAGTATAGAAAAGTAGACGAACAACTGGTAAACGTACAGAACATACCTCTTCTCAGATAAATTCAGGAAACAGGCATAAATTTTGACCCAACAGAAACACCTATTCAACATTTTCAGGAACTACGTGTGACCTATTTCTGAGTAGTCTATATATTACACCTTAACAAAAGGAGGTAAGACACTCGGCAGTAAGATGAAAGATTTAGCGTAAAAAACTACGTTTTTTACAAAAACTAAAACTCCTTTCGACAAAAGGAAACCAACGACCACGAAACGACAGTCTAACTTCTTTGGTAACGATTTAGGTTCTAAGATTTCTAAATAGGGGTACAGAATAACCTCTAAAATGTGTCAAAAGGAAGTCGTTGGTACTCCCTAACCGAGGTCCTCTGGGACGTCTATGGTTTTAGATATCTACGAGTGTAGAGAATATATTTTATTAGCTCAAAACGTTTATTGAATCCGTGCAGAAGGACATATGAAACTTAGTAAGGATCTAATACGAATTCTTGATTACGTTATATTTGCGATATATTTACAACATTTTGTACATTTACGATACATTTATCAACGACCGTACACCATTTAAATTCAAAAAGGAAAACTTTGAAAAAACTAAAAATTTTTTTATAAAAAACGAAACGATGACGACGACGACGACGATTCAGCGAAGTCAGCACAGGCTGAGACACGCTGGGGTATCTGTCGTCGGGTGGTCCGAGGGGGTAGGTACCCTAAAAGATCTGTTCTTTTGACCTCACCCAACGGTAAAGGAAGAGGTTACGTACTTTCTCTTTTCAGTTTCACTTCACCGAGTCAACACAGGCTGAGAAACGCTGGGGTACCTGACGTCGGATGGTCCGAGGAGACAGGTCCCCTAAAAGGTCCGTTCTCATGACCTCACCCCACGGTAACGGAAGAGGACCGTAATCAATTTAGGTAACTGCACCTTGGGCACCTATGTTTCCTGATTCACTTTAAAATGAAAAAAGCAAATTCTGAAGACACACAAATCTCTATGAAAAACACACACCATACTTCATTCTCAGGTCAAAGTAAGGAGACGAACACTTATCGGTTAGTGAATCGTGGTAAACACCTTTTGTGGTAAAGGGGGTAAAGAAAAGAAAAAGAAAGAAAGAAAGGAAAAAAAACCGACACACCGTACGTCCTAGAATCAAGGGACTGGTCCCTAGTTTGAGTACGGGGATGTCACCTTCACGTCTCAAAAGTGGTGACCTGTCGGTTCCTTCAGGGGGTGAAGGGGGGTAGAAATAACGACAACTGACATCAGACTGTAGGTAAGTAGCTTCTGTTTGCCCAAATAGAGACCCTGGAGATAAGGCAAGGTAAGTAGATATACACATAGTAGTACGGTCATAGTGTCACAGAATAAGTCATAACGGCACACGATAGTAACCTCCAACCATTCACACTTTGAGGTTATGCCTAAAAGAAAAATTTTTTACCAAATCGAGAGAAATTCAAGAGAACTTTAAGGTATAAAGTCCACAGTATAAGACGAGAGGAAGTATACTTCCTTGGGGTTAAACGAATACGTAATAGAGGACTTCTGTAGGACTAACGACATTCCAAGTCTGTACTCTTCTACAAGACACGCATTATCGTAGGAACAAAAACAAACCTATGTCGAAAAGCTTCGTCAACGTACTAATGACCTGTACACTTCCCACCGAGAGTTCCACACTGTGGACAAACCGAAACCTTCTATGACGGTGGGACACAGAGTTCTCCGGCCTACGCTCAGGGTAGGCGTCGCTTCCTCCCGACGACGACAAGGAGGAGGAGGTCAAATAGAACAGTAAAACCCTCCTCCAATCGTCGGGATCATCCCCACCCGACAGAACAACAAAAATTCTAACAACACAGACAAAAACAACACGACCCAGAAGCACCGACGCACCCGAAAAGAGATAAACGTCGTTCGTCCCCGCAGACACCCCAGCGTACCTCAGCCTGTGCTGACTTCGCTGAGTCGTCGTCGTCGTCGTCGTCGTCCTCGATGAGAGATCGACACCCCACACTCGAAGAGTGACGTCACCGACGAGAGCAAGACCTCGTGTCCGAGTCATCAACGCCCCGTGTCTGAATCAACGAGATGTCGGACACCCTAGTAGGGTCTGGTCCGGACCTTGGGTATAGGGGACGTAACCGTCCGTCTAAGAACTGGCGACTCGGTGGTCCCTTCGGGGACAGAACAACAAAATTAAACAGTAAGAGATTACCATATATGCTACGACTAGTCTAAAACAGGTGTATGAATAACAGACATATAGAAGAGACCGGTCCACAGACAAGTTTAGAAGTGAGTAAACATTACTTCCACAAACGAAATATCAACATGTTTAAGAAATAGTCTATACGTAAAACGTTTATAAAAAAAGAGGGTTAAATACTGAACGGAAAGCCAAAGGACTTATAAAGTATTTCAAATTTTTAAAATTTCAGGTATAAGTTTTAAAATAAAGAAAACACTTATCCGACAACTCCAAAACACAATTTTAAGTGGTTCAGGTTCAAATACATCTAAAGGAAGATGCAAAAGTAGATTGTCAAAAATAGGAAAACGTAAAATTTACACAAACACTTGTTAAAGATCACTCAAACCCACATTTAACATTTCAAACACAGATGTCAGAAAACTAACGTACACCAAAGGTTAATTAATAAGATATCGATAAAAAACCTCTTCAGTACCCAATAAACCGAGGTGAAGTCAAACTAAAAGGTTTAAATTACAGAAGGCGTCCGAACGGTTGACCCTCGTACGTGAAGTGAATTGACCCTCCAGTGTCGGACGTGAAAGGTTGGTCGGTCGTCGTCAGGACGGAGAGACTGGGGACTCTACGTAAACACAAAGGAAGGTTGGACAGTGTCGGGTGCCAAGCTCGCAGAGGGGAAGGACAGGGGAGGTGTCGGGTAACGGAAAGTTGTTATAACTTCCACTGGACTTCCAGATCTTTAGAGGAGTGGGAGACACAGACTCTTTACCGAAGGATAATTCTTGGAAGGGGTGTTTCTAAGATGACCTTGATAGGGGAAGGAAAAAAAGAAAAAGAAAAACGTGTGGGGTGGGAGTGGGGTGTGTCGTACACCCCAGAATCAAGGGGCGGGTCCCTAACTTGGGTTCACTCTCACTCCTCAGGGTTGGTAACCTGACGGTCCTAGGTGGGAAAGGACTTGTCCGGTGTGTCAGGGTCTGGGCGGGACCCGAATAGTCGGCCCTCGACTGGGCGAAGGGTCCTAGCCAGTCTTTTTCCCGGACTGGGTACACAAGGGGTGGAGGGGTCGCCCTTGACGTCGGTGACGGGACAGGGATCCGTCTTCCGGGGAGTCCCGTAGAGGACAGCCCGGAGAGTAGCAGTCAGTCCCGTGGACTGACGGGGTACGGGTCCGGAGTCATGAACACAAATGTGGAGAGGTGCCTCTTTAGAGGAAACGGGGTTGATAGGTTTACAAACGTCTGGAACAGAGAGAATAAGGTCGTAAAGTCGGAGTCTCAATCAATGGACAGTGGTGAGTCAGGGACGTCTCCGGTCTCTAAGAAGGACCTTCCTTTCTCAGATCTCTTTAGTGTCCCTATTTATGTCTCACGTCGGTTCGGAACGGACACGACTACGGGTTTTCCCACTTCTCCCACTTACTAAAGACCACTCTCAAAATTTCAGGGGGTTCATTATCCAGTAGACACTCGTATGACACAGAAGGACGAGTAAGATTTACGTACAGTAGGGTCTTGAAATTACCCCCTTAAAGAAATAGAGGCTTTATACGGTTCACCCCGAATACAAATTTTTTGTCATAGCGTCATGGAGACTCCCAAATGTGTGTGTCGTTCCTACGACAAACAAGTCTGTGACCGGCTCTCGAACGGTTGTCTTCTGAACCGGTGCTGGGAGGAGGGTGTCCACTCGGAACAGTCCACGGGTTGGGGTAGCGTCTTAGGATCTAACCGGCTCCCGGACCGTCCGTCGACCGATCTCTACGTCTGTTTTCTCTTGGCGGGTTGTCGGTCCCCGGTGGGACCTCGCACCGGAGTCTTCGGACCAGGTCGGTTGTCGTAGAGGTGCGGTCCTCGGTGTGTGGTGCGGACCTCGAGACGATCCACCCCTACCCGGTCCTTTGGCACTCAATCTTCCTCTGCACTACCGTCCGCGTCGCTCTCGTCGAAACGCGACTTTTGTCAAAGACAAGGGTGGCGACGGCGGCCGAACCACGAACGAGAGGTCGTCCAGCCGGACCCGAAAGAGTGGCCACCGCTTCACTTAACCTACCGTCGAATAACTCAAAAGAGACTCAGACTCCACGGAGAAGGTCGGGGTACCCGTGGAGGGAGGGTGAATCCGTGGATCAACAAACCCCAGGAGTCGACTACGTCCGAATCATCTAAAGACAGCCAGGCAAGGATTCCCTTTCCACCCTTCCTCCCACACCAAACAACGTCTCTGCCTAGAGGGGCGCGGACCCTTCTGTCCTGTGCGGCAAGGGGAAATCGAGGAGACTATCGGGTGGGGACAGTACTCGTCCACTCACGTACACCGAAGAAGGGTTAGCACCATGTTTTACATCTTAAAGAGTGTTTCTTTAAACTGAAATTACTCTCCCATCTAGTACCCTCTCTTATTAATCTACCATATGTGTACGGTCCCATTAAAATTTAGTTTCGAAAATCCGGTTCAATAGAATCAATGACGTAATTGACAACAGTCGATCGCCAAAGTTATTAACATAATAGTCTTACGGACCGTCACTTTAACGAAAGACGTCGGACAAGTAACACTGGAGTCTCAGTCACGGACCCGACCACAATCACACACTCACACACACATACACACACTCTCTCTCTTATACTCACACACACGTGTGTGTGACCCCCCTCCCCCGAAGGAGGACAAAAAAGGATGTCATCATGGAACACAAATAAATAATACATATTATTAAACATAGAGGATTAGGGTTTGAGGATTAAATAGGGAGGGAGGAAAGGGGAAACGAGTGGAACTCAAACAAGAGATACAAATACTCAAACAAAGAAAAGCACATTTATTCAAACAACACAGTATAAAATCTAAGATATACATTCAGTATGGTATACCGCAAACAGAAGGAGACAGACTGAATGAAGTGAATTATACTATTAGAGATCCAGGTGAGTAACGACGTTTACCGCAATAAAACAAGAAAAAAGTACCGACTCATTATAAGGTATAATCAACATATGGCATAGAAGAAATAGGTAAGTAGACAGTTACCCATAAATCCAACGAAGGTACAGAACCGATGCCATTAATCACGACCACACTTGTGACGCCATGTAAAGCTTACTCTCAAAAGGGACCTATATACGGGTCCTCATAGTGACGGCCTAGGGTACCGTTGAGATAAAAATCAAAAAACCCCGTGGAGGTAAGACAAGAGGTATCACTGACTAAATTTCGGTCGAGTACACTAAAGTCCCCTACGACTAACTAAATTTCGACTGACTGAATTTCATCACCCCACCCGATCCCTCCCCGTTCACTGGACCCTCCGAAACTTTCTCTTTACGGGGGAGACGTCCAGTGAAGAAACACGAACCTCCCTCTACTCCTTCGTTAGTCCGTCGTCTAACGGGCCCCGACCCCTCCCTCCCTCCCCCGTCCCGACCCCTCCCTCCCTCCCCCGTCCCGACTCTCGCCCGGAATCTCGTCTACCAGTGACCTCCCGCGGTCTCGCGGCCGTCTCGGAGAGCCCGGCCGGGAGGTCCGACCCTTTCCTCGACCTCGGCCCCGCCCACCTTAGGGTCCCTGCACGGGTCTCTCCTCCCCAACCCATGGCCCTTGAAGATGGGGCCGGGTTTGACGGAGCGGAGTGTCTCCCGGGTCTCCAGATGGAAGTCGTGGGCTACCCCTGTGAAGGTCGAACCAGCCCACCACGTCACCAACCCGTCGGACTCTCCTTCGGACGCCACACTGACGGGAAACAAAGGGGCCTCCGCCCCGAGCCGGGTCTTTATGACCCGAACTGAGGACCCGAACGTCAAAGATTCGATGTCCGGACGCACGCACAACCGTAGACCTTTTACGCCGACACCAGCACTTGTACCTCGTCCGTTTTTGCCATCACAAGGGAAGGGTAGGGAAGGGTAGACTCGGAGAAGGAGAAGGGAGGGGAGCGGGGAAAGATCCCCCTGGATTTCGGTCCAGTACATTGAATTCCCTCATACTGACTAAATTTCGGTCTAGTACACTGAATTTTCCATACTGGAGCAAAAGAAGGTTAAAAATTTTCTGTGCCCCGGTACAAGTACCCGGGGATTTTCATACCTCCGGGGACGTGACACGGACGCTACTCAGTTGGGTCGCAAAGGCGAACACACCACGAAGAGGGATCTCGAGAAGTAGTGAAGGGGCGGGGGTCGACGCACTCTCACCTTCCACGAGTCCCGAGGAGTCCAGGTCGGACTGCCCATTCTTTTGGCTTCGTCTCCTCCCTTTGCTGACAGACTCCGGTGGGGAACTGTTACTGTTCCTGATTCGGTTGGAGACTGACGGTCCAGGGTTTGGTTGTGTTTTCTCTCTTGATCAAAAGGACAAACCCTTTTTTTTTTCTATACGTAGTATGTAAGGAAGCAAATAAGGTCGAGGTCGGTGCACGGTCCGTGGCACGACGACGAACGCTGTCCCGTGTCTCACCCCGACCGTCCTCCCTGGGGTCCTTGGTTACTGACAGGAGTGGTCGCTGCGTCTGCTTTTCACGTAACCCGATGTTTGTCTTTCGCCTCGTTGTTTTGGGTCGTACCCTCCTTCTTCTCCGAAGGCAATAAATAAACCTCTGGATTCTTTCTTCTTTACAGACTTAACTGGGGTTTTAATAAATTCCCTTTTTTTTTTTCCTTATCTTCACTCTCAACCGGAAACACCATGATGTTTTGGTGTATTAGTCCTAGACTACCATGATTGGTTTCTAACTGTTCATAGTGACCTTTTCTGCTCCCTCGGCATACAACACACACTGTAATTAGATCACCCTTTCCTATCGATTAAACTCCAGACTATTTTGGTGTTGACCGAGAGATGGACCTTTTTTTAGACATAAACCTGGGAGTGGAGGGTGGTCAGTGTTTTTAGTCAAGGTCTACCTAATTCCGGATTACTTAACTTGTTATTTGTCGTTGGGATTGTCTTGACCTTTATCTTTTGGTATACGGGACTTGTTCCCATCGTCTCTGAGTTGACCCTGTCCTTTGAGTCTCTGACATTATTTTTCACTTCGTGTATACACTGACCTAATTAAAAATATGCACACAGGTTTCTATGGTATTTGTTTTACTTTTCTCCTACCTAACCCCCCTTAAGGTTTTAAAGGGCACCGTTACGTCTACCGTCTATTTTACGGACGCCCGAAGGGACCCACCGACTCACCATTCCTCAGACGGACGGTTGGGTCCCTCTGTGCCCAAACTAGGGGCAAAGGACCCTTCTAGGGCGTACCGCACCCCGTTGATTCGGGTACGCGGTGCTGGTGACTCGAACACGAGATCTCGGCCCCCGCCCCGCCCCCCCCCGCGTTGATGACTCGCGTTCACGGTGTTGGTGACTTTGGACGCGAGGGGTCTCGGGCCTGAGACGTTGTTCTCTTCGGCGACGTTACTCTTCGGGTACACGGCGTTGACCTCTCTTCTGGGTCGTGTCTGTTCATTTATGTAATAAATTTTTCATTTTACGGACACTGTCCAGTTCTCGTAGAGATTTAACTAAAAAAAAAAAATTTCTGTTTCTTGGAAGGGTCGTCAAATGTCACGTCGTCCTAAATAGTCGGAGTCGTGACATCTGTGAAACCCAGAGTGTCGGGGAAGACGCCCGCGAAATATTCTATGTATCGTCGTAGGAGCCACGGATGGGTGATCTACGGTCGGAGTGGGGAGGGGTTGAGTGGTTAACACTATTGGTTTTTATAGACGTCTGCAACGGTGTACAGGGACCCCTCCCTCTCTTTTTGGCGAGTCAACTCTTCGAGACGTCATCTCGCCTAGGTGATTATTTGTACACCGTCTACGGAGTCATCAGTCCCTGTCCGTCTCTCGTCTTAGTCTGTAGTAAAATTACTATTGTGTGGATAAGGATCGTACTTACGTTCCTTTTTCTACACACCTCCTATCGTTATCCTGAAATCTCAGAGGTTCCCTCTAGTCAGACTATTACGTCTTCCCTCTGTGTCTTTCAACGAACGACCCCGAAGGGACTACCAGGTCATCAATTCTTAGACGGAACCTTACGTTCCCTGTGTCCAAACTAGGGACCAGACCCTTCTAGGGTGTACGATACCTCGGTCATTTGGGTCCGAGGTGTTGATGACTCGGTTACGAGAGCTCGGGTTCTCGTCGTTGATGACTCGGGTGCACGACGTTTATGATTTCGGGTGCTCGGGACCTCGCGCACGAGACGTTGTTCTCTTCGGTAACGTTATCTTTCGCACACGTGACGTTGGTTCTCATCGGGGGCGAGTGGTGTCGATCTCTTTCGGACACACACCGTCACTTCTGGGTGTGTCGGTTTTTTATTTTATTAATTAAAAAATTTTCGACGTACCACATTTCGAGTCTCTGACGCACGCCACAGTACGTCCACAGTCCCGTCCGGACGTGTCCGTCGGTCCTGACGGTCCTTGAGATCCCTGGTTGACGGTTAACGTAAAACTTACACCAAGGGATAAGACACTATAAACTCTGGTTGTCGGGGGTTTAAGTTTTGATGTTATGGACTCAGTCTTCCCAGACAAAAAGACATAAACCGACCTCCCACCCCTGCTTAAGGTGAGGAAAGACCGACAAGACGGAGGTATTTTTATGTTTTTGATCCGACTCTCCCTTTGGGGACTTAAAACGTCCGTAATAGTTGGAGTCTACACCGGGAGGGTCCAGGTCTCTCTGCCCGTCCTTAAAGGGAGCGCCAGAGACTTCCTGGATTCCAGTGTGTGTTGGGGGTCATCGTGGACTTTGAAACTTCGGACAGCAGAGGGACCTTACATTAAACAAAAAAGAAAGTAAAGGTGCACGACTGAGGATGGGAGTGGAAAGTAAGAGAACGTCAGTCGTGGAGGTCAGGTCACTATTCATTTTCCCTGAAAAAAATCAGATGTTTATTATTCACGACCTCTCCCGCACCTCTTTTCCCTTGGAAGGATGCGACAACCTCTCTTACAGGTGTCGCTTCGGTGACACCTGTTGCCATACGTCCAAGGAGTTTTATGATTTTGATCTTAGCGGTATACTAGGTCGTTAGGGTGAGGACCCGTGTATGGGTCTGTTTTGAGATTAAGTTTTTCTATGTACATGGTGATACAAGTGTCCTCGTAATAAATGTTGTCGGTTCTGTGCCTTCGGCGTCAATACATATATATATTTGACTTACAATTTACAAGGGGTCGGTAACTTTTATACTTTATTATGGTAAACGTCGTTGCACCTACTTGGATCTCTACTAGCATGATTCACGTCACTCTTTCTGTTTGTGGTATACTATCGTGCATGCACACCTTGGATTTTATACTGTGTTTACTCGGATGGATGTTGTGCTTTGTCTCAGTGTCTGTGTCCCTTGTCTGAACACCAACGGCTCTCCCTCCCCGAAAACTCCTCCCTTCCTAATCCTCCAACTCTAATCGTTATCTACGTTTGCTAATATATATCTACCTATTTGTTGTTTCAGGATGACATGTCGTGACTATTGACATAAGTTGTAGGACGCTATTCGATATTACCTTTTCTTATACTTTTTCTTGTATATATTGACTCAGTGAAACATATGTTGACTGTAATTTGTGCTGTAACCTTTAGTTGTTTTTCTTAAAATTTCCCTGAAAAGACAAGGAGTGCACAAGTTTCTTATAATCCACTTTTCCAAAAAGGATGTCCTGAACACGGGGTCCTTACCGGGTCCGAGATTCGTGCTCCAGTCGGTCGTCTTAGACGTAGTCCGGGACTCCACTCCTTCCCCGCCTCCCGCCCGCCGGGACACGTGACGGCGGCACCAAGTCGGTAGTCCGCGAGTGGACGTGACGTGAACCTCGGCGACCAACAGGGAGTCCTTCGAGGTTCCCGACACCGACGACCCGGGATCGGTCGTGAGGATCCGTGTGGATCCGGGAGGAAGGGGTTTGGGGCTTGAACTGGGGGTTTTGACCTTTCGGACTACCCTACCTTAGAGTTTATCACGGTCCACGACACGCGACCCCAAGGTCGACTCGTCCAGGTGCCTCACGAGACCATTAACCATAGGAGGACCCTTTACTTCCTCGCCCTCGTCGAAGGCGCGGGTGTCCCAACCGAACCCCCGCCGTCCCCCGACCGGGGACACCCTCGCCTCAGGGTCTCACGGGCTCCCGAGTGACCGTCCCTCCGTGTCCAGAACGAGCGAGGGGAAAGCGCCCACCCGTCGTGAGAAGTCCCCCGTCCCCACCATAAGACACTCTAGACGTCTCGGTTCCCTTCGGGACCAAAACCAGAGCGTCGTCGTTGTCTGGTTGAAGTACAAGTAGAGACGTCTGTGCCTCTTCCCCTCGGAGGGCCCGACAGGTGGGTCTGGTCCACGAAGAGCGGAATTCCCACTTACTGGAAATGTGGAGGCTGGGGTGGTGCCGGAGGGGAAACCGGGCTTACGGTGGCAATCTCTCCGACACTACAAGACTGGATCTGGGTCCATGAATCACCCAAGGTTTACGGTGGAAAAGTGTCGGGGGCCGACGAGGTCCACACCACGGGTGGACGGGTAGGGGGCACACATGGACGAAGTCGAGGGAGACGGAACTCCCCTTCGCTCCCTCTAACATTGCGGATTTCGTTTGGTTATGTGCACCTTCTTTTCCTCCGTTCTTCGGAATTATTGGACGGGGTTTCGGTTTCCACCCTGAAGGCACCGTCAGGTCACCAATTCTAAGGTGTGAAGGTTACGTTCTCCACGTCCAAACTAGGAACAAACCCCTTGATTCTAGGGTGTACGGAGTTTCAGTTTATTTGTCAAAAACAAAAAAAAAATTTCTTTTAGGAAATTTTTTTTTCGGTTCCACATCTGCGATAACCGAATCGTAACTATTTAGTATTCGTGGATCTTTGGTCATTCTTGTTCTGGTCTCTCGGTTATCTTCTTACTCGTTTCCCGTACGCATCTGGTGGGTGTAATTTTGTTTTGTGGTTTATCGAAGATTTGTATCTTCTACGGGCCTGAGAGGGTGACATTTTCTACACGTTTAATTGTAATAAGACTCTATTAGTAAAAATTGGACGATTAAACCTTTTTTAAATTTTCAAAGGATTGTTAGACGACCTCTCCGACTCCCCTTGGCTCTTGACTCCTGTACATTTCACCATATCGGGACGCCTTCCGACCTACCGCCCTAATCGTTTCAACGTTTACACATCGGAAGTGGATCGTTAGGGTTACCTTCATAAGTTGTCTGTGAATCAGCACAAACTGAGAACGGTGGGGTGCCTGACATCGGGCGGTCCGAGGAGACAGGTACCCTAAAGGGTCCGTTCGTGCGACCTCACCCAACGGCAAAGGAAGAGGTCCACTAGAAGGACTGGGTCCCTCGTTTACGTGTAGAGGACGTAGCCGTCCGTCTAAGAAGTGGTGACTCGGCGGTCCTTCGGGGATAAGTTGTTTATCTGGACGGATATATGTCTTCCCTGTACCAATAAATAAAGTCGTACCGAATGTCATGGCTCACTAATCTTTGTTGAATCCGTAGGTATTTCTCTCCCGACTACTTTATTTACTGCGACGTAGGTAAATAAATTGTTGGGACACGTAGCAGACTGTCCAAGAGACACCTGGCACCGGTCGAGAGGATCTCCGTCATGTCGTCTCACCAATTCAGGGACCTGAGTCCTATTGACGACCGAACCTTTGGGTGGATACAGTGAGTGACCGATACACGGGAACTCGTTGAATCAATGGAAGACATGACGGAGAGACATTTTTATGACGGAATCAAAGGATCTTAGGGTCCCTGCCCCCTCGGACCGCCCGACGGCAGATACCCCAGCGTGTCTCAGCCTGCGCTGACTTCGCTGAATCGTCGTCGTCGTCGTCGTCGTCACACAGGGAATGTATACTTGAAAGTTTCTACGCTTACACGTAGAATAAGGTCGTTCCTTGACCTTGAACACAGTAGTCGCAGTCCACACTCACTTTGACGTCGAACGACAGGTAGAGAATTCCGACTGCTAGGAAGTCGAGATGGTAGATGGTGCAAGGGAGGAAGGAGGTCAGTCATTGAGAACAACGGATCAGGGAGTTACTGTCGGGGACATACGATGGACAACATGACATGATAACCTGAAAAATTTTTTATATAAATAAATAAACCGACACGACACAGAATCGACTTCGTGTGTCCCAGGAATTAACGTCGCATACTCTAGAAAAATCAACGACCGTATGCCCTAGATCGACAAGGGACTGGTCCCTAACTTGGAAGGAGTAGTCCCTTCAGGGGTATGAAAAGTTTCATGACAAAACATTCTAAAATTTACAAAATAAAAACACAAACAAAAATACGTAATAAACACACTTTTTATAATATTTGGATAATATCATGATATATTGGTTAGTATACCGGCTTTCGTTTTTTCTTGAATTCTCGGAGAACTACTTTCACTTGTTCAACCGAATTTTGAGTCGTAAGTTTTTTGATTCTAGTACCGTAGGTCAGGATAGTGAAGTACCGTTTATCTACCCCTTTGTCACGTTTGTCACTCTCTGAAATAAAACCCCCCGAGGTTTTAGTGACTTCTACCACTGACGTCGGTACTTTAATTCTACGAACGAGGAACCTTCTTTTCGATACTGGTTGGATCTGTCGCATAATTTTTCGTCTCTGTAATGAAACGATTGTTTCCAGGCAGGTCAGTTTCGATATTAAAAAGGTCATCAGTACATACCTACACTCTCAACCTGATATTTCTTTCGATTCACGGTTTCTTAACTACGAAAACTTGACACCACAACGTCTTCTGAGAACTCTCAGGGAACCTAACGTTCCTCTAGGTTGACCAGTCAAGATATCCTTTTCGCTTTCAGCGAGTCAACACAGGTTGAGAAACGCTGGGGTACCTGATATCTCAAGCTCCTTAAGAGGTCCGGTCTTATGACCTCACCCATCGGAAAGGGAAGAGATCCCCTAGAAGCGTTGGGTCCCTAGTTTGGGTCCAGAGGACGTAACGTCCACTTAAGAAATACTCGACTCGGTGTTCCCTTCGTCGGGACTTATAAGTAATCTTCTTGACTACGACTTCGCCTTCGAGGTCATGAAACCGGTGGACTATGCTTCTCGACTGAGTAACGTTTTCTGGGACTGAGCCCCTTGCTAACTTCCGGGTCCTCTTCCCCCACCGTCTCCTACTCTACCAACCTACCGTAGTGGCTGAGCTACCTGTACTCAAACTCGTTCGAGTCCCTTAACCACTACCTGTCCCTTCGGACCACACGACGTCAGGTACCCCAGTGTTTCTTAGGCTGTGTTGACTCACCGACTTGACTTGACTACCGGTTAGTACAATCAACTCATGGATCCGATTGAAAAAACCTGATGCTTGTTTAACCTGAATCCTTGTGTGAGAGGTTCACCTTGAGTAAACCTACATCCCCTGAATGGTATCTCGATTATTATTGCTATGGATAGAGGATTACAAGAAATAAACCCCCCGAGGTTTTAGTGACGTCTACCACTAACGTCGGTACTTTAATTTTCTGTGAATGAGGAACCTTCCTTTCAATACTGGTTAGATCTGTCATATAAGTTTTCGTCTCTGCAATGAAACGGTTGTTTCCAGGCAGATCAGTTCCGACACCAAAAAGGACACCAGTACATACCTACGTTCTCAACCTGACACTTCTTCCGACTCGCGGCTTCTTAACTACGAAAACTTGACACCACGACCTCTTCTGAGAACTCTCAGGGAACCTGACGTTCCTCTAGATCGGTCAGGTAAGATTTCCTCTAGTCAGGACCCACAAGAAACCTTCCTTACTACGATTTCGCCTTTGAGGTCATGAAACCGGTGGAGTACGCTTCTCAACTGAGTAACCTTTTCTGAGACTACGACCCTCCCTAACCCCCGTCCTTCTCTTCCCCTGCTGTCTCCTACTCTACCGACCTACCGTAGTGGCTGAACTACCTGTTCTCAAACTCACTTGAGGTCCTCAACCACTACCTGTCCCTCCGGACCGCACGACGTTAAGTACCCCAGCGTCTCAGCCTGTGCTGACTAACCGATTTGACTTGACCTACGAGAATACTTCTCATTTATTCAATTGTAAACATTCTGCTCATCATGGACTGGTGGTACGATAGATAGTTCCATGTCTTGTCCCAGACAATTAATTCACTTCAGCGAGTCAGTACAGGTTGAGAAACGTTGGGGTGCCTGACATCAGACGGTCCGAGGAGGTAGGTACCCTAAAGGGTCCGTTCTTATGACCTCACCCAACGGTAAAAGAAGAGGTCCCTTAGAAGAACTGGGTCCCTACTTTGGGTCCAGAGGGTGTCACGTCCGTCTGAGAAATGGTAGATTCGGTGATCCCTTAATGTACGATGGAAAACACACACTTATATATAACAACAACAAGTCAGCGAATCAGTACAGGTTGAGCAACTCTAGGGTACCGGATGTCGTGAGGTCCGAAAGGACAGGTCTCAAACGAGTTTGAGTACAGGTAACTCAGTTACTACGGTAGGTCGGTGGAGTAGGAGACAGTAGAGGAAAAGTACGGGAGTCAGAAAGGGTTTAGTCCCAGAAAAGGTCACTCAATAGAGAAGAGTAGTCTACCGGTTTCATAATCTCAAAGTCGTAGTCAGAAAGGTTACTTATAAGTCCTAACTAAAGGAAACCTAACTGACCAAACTAGAGGAACAACAGGTTCCCTGAGATTTCTCAGAAAAGGTTGTGATGTCAAACTTTTCGTAGTCAAGAAGTCACAAGTCGGATGAAATACCAGGTTGAGAGTGTAGACATGTACTGATGACCTTTTTTGGTATCGAAACTGAGATGCCTGGATCCAAACAATATCGAAAAGAAGGTCCGTCCATAAACATATTTCTTTGAGACCTTCCCATACATTACTTGAATATTGATCTTAAGTCCTTTCGTTTATTCTCGTTCACAAAAGTAACATTTACAAGAATATACCAAAACTAAAAAATTTGTATATTCACTTATTTATGTATGAGTTTTCTCAATTTTTTATTTCTTCTATAAAATCCCTTCGGTTTTGTATCCACTACTATCCGTAACGGACTTTGTCTGAAATTTTCTACCCTTATAAAGGGAAACCTTCCTGTTTCTACTGTGATACATACTAGTTCGGTGTTTTAATACTTGAACATACTCGCCCTTGTTCCCCTTAGGGAGGAAGTGTTTTCTTTATACGTGTCCACAAAGTACGAGCTATTTTATTGGTATAAATAAAGTAAAAATTAATAATTGAAAGATTTTATTGTGAAAAGGATGTTTCTTGAGTCTTGAACGTCAAATATTGTTGTTTGAAAGAATTATGAGCGGTATAAAGAGTCTCCCGTCTCCCTCCCTTATACTCCATCTGTCTTGCCATTTTTTTTTTTCGTCCCCAGCGATGTCTAGACCTGTGTCCGTTGTTCTTACTCCGGTTATCCAGTGACCTCCCGGACGATGGGTCCCTCCCCCGGGTCCTCTTTCGTGGGTAAAGACACTGGAGACCAAACCCTTACTCCAAGTCACCATGAGTACCCTCCGAGGGAATGTTCCGAAGGAATATGTCTCGTGACCCCGATAGGAGTCACGACCACAGAGGATTCGTCATTCCGGAGGACCCAAGGATTCAAGGAACCCGAGGTGGTACTCTGGCAGTGTCTGCAGAGTAGCGACCAACTGGTTATTTGTCTGTTTACCGGTCACCCAGGTGTCAAGAAGTTGTTTGGTCTGTTTTCGTCGTTGCTGCCCACTGTTCCTCTCCTCCTCCTCTTCCCAGAAGAAACGTAGACGGGGTCACCCTAAGTACAAAAGAGTCTCCTACCTTCCTTCCGTCTCGGACGGCGAATGCAAGGAAGATGTAGTTTACCAACAAGGTCTCTTTCGCGTCGTTGTACACTTGAGGAGGTTTCTTTTGCTTCTGTATCACTCGGTCCTGTCGAGACGGAAGAACGACTTTCAAGACAAATTTTTCCTTCGTTCTCTCCCTCCCACTCAAAAAAATTTTCCGCTATTTTATTAGGTTTCAATCTTCAAGTCATAATTATAATTAAGTCAGTCACGGTGTTTGAGCGAAGAGCGCGACGAGACACTTCACAGACTCACCTTCTTATAGAACCAGACAAGCACTATAGGCATGGTAGGTGTGTTGGACCCCTTCAAAAGGAAACCTGTAGATAAGGGTAGAAGTGATAGTCGTTTAACCCGTGACAAAAGGTCCAACTAATTGGAGAAGGAGACCGCAGGGTCTCGTGAAAGAATCAGGAGGGTTTCTTGGTTCCCTCAGACGAAACCCCAACTTCTTACCTGAAATCTACCACTTCTCCCCACTCACACTCGTACCAACCTTCGTTTCTGGAGTCGTCCAAAGACCACGCACGAGTCTGCGAAGTCAACACAGACTGAGAAAGTCGGGGTACCTGACATCGGGTGGTCGAGGAGACAGGTATCCTAAAAGGACTGTTCTTATGACCTCACCCAACGGTATAGGGGAGGAGGTCCCCTAGAAGGACTGGATCCCTAGTTTGGACGTGGAGGACGTAAAGAATGTAACGTCCGTCTAAGAAATGGTGACTCGGTGACCCCTTCGGGTATTCATTTACGGTGACATTGACCTTTGGTGCTTTCTTGAACAAAAGGGGAAAATATTAACTATAGTTAAATTTTTTAACTCGCTGAAACTGTCACCAGGTCACCAAGTCACTAATTCTGAGACGCGAAGGTGACGTCCCCCGTGTCCAAGTCAGGGATGAGTCCCTTGATTCTAGGGTGTACGGTATACCGTACCGGTTTTATAATTTTAATTTTAAAAAAATTAATTTTTTTTAACTTAAAGGAAGGTCGTTTCGTCTGTTCTTTTACATATCTCGTGACTCAGTCTACGAGTATATAAATTTAAGGTCAAAACGGTGAATCAACGACTCATTGGAACCTATCCAATAGATTAGAACGACTTGGAGTTTACGAAGAGGACTATATGACTCAGTGATTAAGTATCTCAATAAACCTTTTAATTTACTTTATTTATTCTCATAGAGTCTCATGGACTTTCTTTTACAAATCATTTACAAGTAAAGGGTAGACAGGAAGATTGTCTGAATTCTTTAAAGAATATGTAATGACAGTCCCAGGGTCTCTCCTGTCTACTGTGTGATTTTAATCCTATTATGTCACAGCCTACTTCTGCGAAATGTTTTCACCCCCCTCCTCCGTATTGTCACCGTATTGTCGTCTCAATAACGGTGAGGATCCGGATATCCCACCTGTTCCGTTACCGTGGGGTGAGGTCATGAGAACGGACCTTTTAGGGTACCTACCTCCTCGGACCACCCGACGTCAGGTACCCCAGCGATTCTCAACCTGTGCTGACTCGCTGAAGTGAAAGTGAAAAGTGAAAGTACGTAACCTCTTCCTTTACCGTTGGGTGAGGTCACAAGAACGGAACTCTTGGGGTTCCTGTCACCTCGGACCACCCGACGGCAGATACCCCAGCGTGTCTCAGTCTGTACTGACTTCACTGAATCGTCGTCGTTGTCGTTCGGATATCCCTGTCCCTCCTCCGTCGAAGATCCTGGGTCCTATCTCAGATACCTCTTTTTAAAGTTTCGGTATAAATTCTAGGATTTTTGTATCTTTCTGACAAAATTTTGTATGACATATCGATCCTTTTAATGTACGGGGTCTAAATTTTCTTTTTGTCCAGGAACTGGGTTTTGGGGAGTTTTGATCTACCGTTTTATCCAACTCTTAGTTCCGGATAAACTTTTGTTTGTGAACGAATTCACTTTTCTTATTCTTCAGTTCGACCACTATCGAACTCCTGTTAGTTAAGTCGTGTATTTTTACGTGGAACCACTCGAGGAACGGTCCCTCAAGGTTCTCGTTCTTAGTTTCAAAGAAATTTATGTAGTTTTCGTCCTTCCGTAGACCTCTTAGTTACTCTGGTGAACTAATTTGTTTCATATTTTACACTTATTTACTAACGTATACTTTCTTTATATGTATGGTCTAAGTTATAAAACAATTTCAATGAACTCAATTCGGATCTTCGTCGTCTCATTTCGGAAAATCGTAAAATCTCAGTTTGACTCCTCCTTAAAAATTTTAATAAAATTTTTATAAGACACTAGATAAACTTCACGAGATTTTCTGTTAAAACGTTATGTTCTTTCTGATGAAATTTTCAGATCCGGTTTCGGTCGAAACATTTTGTAACGTTCCTTTTGATCCCGTCCATATTCATATCTGTGTCTAGTTACCTTATCTTAACTCTCAGGTCTTTATTTGGGGGTTAAATATCAGTCAACTAAAAGCTGTTCCCACGGTTCCGTTAAGTCGTCCTTTTCTCATGAGAAAAGTTGTCTACGCGATACTGTTGACTTATGGGTATACGTTTTCTTACTTCTACTTGAATATTGAGTATGTATATATTTTTAATCGAGGTTTACTCAGTTTCTGGATTTAAATTCTCGATTTTCAGATTTCGAGAACTTTCTTTTGTATCCGTATTTCGAAGTACTACTAAAGAATCTATACTGGGTTTTCGTGATCGTTGGTTTCCTTTTATCCATTCGACTTTAAGTAGTTTAAATTTTGAAAACGTGAAGTTTCTTGTGACAGTTCTGCTTTCTGTTGGAAGTCTTACCCTCTTTTATAAACGTTTATTGGATAGACTATTCCCTAAATATAAGTCGTATATATTTCTTGGCACGACGACACGACACGACTCAGTGAAGTCAGTACACACGGAGACACTGGGATACCCGGCATCCGGAGGTCCGGGGAGACAGGTACCCTAAGAGTCGTTCTTATGACCTCAACGGTACGGGAGGAGGTCCCCTAGAAGGACTGGGTCCCTAGTTTGGGTGTAGAGACTGTAGAGGACGTAACCGTTCGCCCAAGAAATGGTAATCGCGGTGAACCGTCCGGGTATATTTCTCGAGGATGTTGAGTTCTTAATTCTGTTGGGTTAAAATTTTACTTTTTAGACTTATCTGTAAAGAGGTCTCTAAATATGTTTATTGGTTATTCGTGGACTTTTCTACGTGTTGTAATTGATAGTCCCTTCACGTTTAGTTTGGGTGTCATACTAAGATGAAGTGTGGGCGCTCCGACCGATATTAGTTTCTCTATCAATTGATTAAAACTGTTCTTGCACCTTTTTGTCCTAGGGAGTATGGAACGACCACCCGGTGTTACATTTTATCATGTCGGTGAAACCTTTTGTCAGACCTTCAAAGAGTTTTTCAATTTCAACAGTATACTGAGTCGTTAAGGTGAGGATACATACAAGAGTTTTTTTGACTTTTGTGAGTAGATGTGTTTTTGAAGGTGTGTCTACAGGTGTCGTAGTAATAAATATTATCAGTTTTTCACCTTTGTTGGGTTTGCAAGTAGTTGACTACTTATTTGTTTCACTATACATATGTATGTGACCTTTTAATAAGTAGTTATTTTACTTCGTAACTAAGTACGATGGTGTACCTACTTGGAACTTTTTTTGTGACAATTCACTCTTCCCCTACTGTTTCCTACTCTACCAACCTACCGTAGTCACTGAGTTACCTACACTCAAACTCGTTCGAGGCCCTCAACCACCGGACCGGACGACGTCAGGTACCCCAGCGTTTCTCAGCCTGTGCTGACTCGCTGACTTGACTTGACTGCACTTTCTTCAGTGTGTATTTCTGGTGTATAATATAATCAAGGGAATATACTTTAAAGTCTTATCCGTTTAGGTCTCTTCGTCTTGCATCTAACCACCCCGACCTTCCTTTTGCCCTCCTCTATTCTCCCCTGATGATAACCCACACGTCATAGAATGACCCCACTACTTTGACAAGATTTTAACTAACACTACTACCGATATGTTGAGATACTTATTTGTATTTCGGTGATAATATGACAAATTTACCTACTTAACATACTGTACACTTAAAAGAGTTATTTCAAAAAAAATTTCTTTTCAATTAAATAATTCGACGTCTCCATTTAAATTGTGTATTCATTTAATATCGAATTTTCCATTCCCCTTTTTTAGTAATGGTTTTTTTTTTTTTTCCAATCCCTTTCCCTCTTTTCCTTTTACCTTCGCCTCCACTGTCCCTCTTCACCGAAGGACTAACCCAACTCTATTTACATCGTTTATCCACCAACACTAAAAAGGATGAGACGAGAGAGGTCTCTTTTTTAATCTTCCTTCGTCCTCATAAGTCTCACGATCGACTATTTCTTTGTCTTTTCGACTTGATTCCTGAACGGGCATTAAGTATTTCGTGTCAGTAGTCACTTTTGGCGTCTTCTTTCACCTCGTAGTCTCCTTCCACCTCTCATGGTACTTACGAGACATTATTTACTATGTACCGGTTCTTCACAAGTTGAGTTTATTCCGGTCTTTGTTTAATTCAACAACCGAAACTATTGTGTATGACTAATAAAAGGTAACTTAATAGAGTGAGTCACAAGTCTTGTCAGATGACCGAAGTAAGATTTATATTTAGTCTTGTACCGTGAGAAAATGAGAGGGAGAGGTCTTCGAAGAGAATATTTGTGAATCCCATTTTGGGTTTTTGGAAATTGGTGGTGAGGATTCTGTCTCCAGTCGGGGACCTGGAGTTGTGGGTGGGGCGAGTCGGTAAGACCGGAGGAACGACGAGGAATGCGGACAAAGATACGGTTCCCGAACCGTGAGGGTCAAGGGAGACGGACCTTGTGAAAGAGGGGTCCATAAAGGGACCGAGTGAAGGTCAGAGACGAGTTTATAGTGGTGGAGTCTCTTCGGAAAGGACTGCCGGGTAAGCTCAGTAGAGGTAGTGAGTCATGGGGGCCGTCAGATCAGTAGATGAAGTGGCAAACAGGGAGAGGATGTAATACTCAGGATACTCTCATCCGAGTAGAAGGCAGGACGAGAGACGGACCTTGACTCAGACCGTATATCCTTCGTGAGTTATTTATGAACTCACTTAAACCAGACAGTTATGGACCTGACTCAGACCGCGTATCATCCATGAGTTATTTATACACGTATTAGTCAGATAGCCAGAAAATACACTAACAAAGGAAGAATGAAAATCATTGCAATGACAACCCTGGAAGACAAGAACAAAACAGAGGTCCTTACAAAACAAACTCCCCTACCGACTCAGACGGTGTAAACTTGGTCTCGTGTTTTTCCCCGGACCGTGAGGGACTCCAGTCGTACTACCGTCGTCGTCCCTGTTTGTTCTTTAGCGGCGTCCACGACCAGGACACTACTTAAATTCCCGTTCTTCAACCCGAGATTCCCAGTCGGTGGACAGGATCGTGTCTCGGGGTGTACCAATAAGAGAAAGACGACGGTCAATGTCCAACAAGACCTCCTTTTGATTCAACCGACACCTAAAGTAGTGCAGATTCTAAACCCGAAGGGACCACTAAGTCGACCATTTCTTAGAAGGACGTTACGTCCTCTGGTCCCAACTAGGGACCCAGTTCTTCTAGGGGAGCTCTTCCCTTGTCGATGGGTGAGGTCATAAGAATGGACCTCTTAAGGTACCTGTCTCCTTGGACCGACCGATGTCAGGTACCTTAGTGTTTCTCAGTCTGTACTGACTCGCTGATTGTGAAAGTGTCTTAAATTTTGTCATTAGAAAGACAAAAGGGAATAATGAAGAATATTATTAGTCCTCTTTGTTTCTTTAGTTCCTCTCGACCCGAATCTCGTATTGGACCCAACCAAGTTCCTCCTATTGGTGTTAGATTCAGTTTCCAAGAGGAGGTACTACCTCGTAATGTAAGTGGACCTGAGTAGAGAGTTCCACCTCGGGTCGTAGACATCAAGAATTTTGAGGTGTCCACTAAGAGTGTACGTAGGATCAAACTCTCACACTTCGTTTCAAAGAGTGTAAATATTGAGTCTAGGGGCTCCCACACACGTTTTACCATTTAAGACTACGGTCTCGACACCCGACCCCAAGTTCTAAAACGTGTAGACCAGACGACGGTTTATTACGACTACGGCGACCAGGCACCTGGTCAAAAAACGTTCCGTTTACACTCTAGTTTATGACCGTAACCGAGTCCAAGAGTTAAAAGTCTAGATTACGAACCATTAGACCTGTAATAATTAGGTGCACAAGACGATTAAGGACCCGTAAGGTCGATGAACCGTCGGTAACAAGACAAACGAGAAAGGTCGATCCGGGAACGACCCCTTTAAATTCAGAGTGGAGAACGTGGTAAGAGACGAGTTACGACAGGGGTTACAAAGAGTCGACGTGCCGGTTGAACACTTAATAAAGGAGGACCACCACCAAGACCGGTTATGATAGGAGGAAACCGACTCTTCCACCTAACACTGGATGTAACTATCTTTTTTCAAGTTTCTCTATTGACGTAATTGATAGTGAGTGGTGATCAGTGAATTTTGACAGAATCTGTTACTCTCCTTACTTTAGGGTAGTAGTATCACTAATAACTTTCGTTTCGGAACGTTACCTTATTTATCGAGACAGGTCATCTTTATATTAAGTTCGATATATATTTAAAATTAAAAAGATCACCATTTTAATCCATTTTTTTATTAAAATCATTATATAAAATGAATTCTGTCATATAGGTTTCGAGTCAAGTCAAGTCAGTGAGTCAGCGTAGGTTGAGACGCTAGGGTACTTGGCGTCGAGCGGTCCGGAGGGACAGGTAGTGGTTGAGGACCTCAAATGGGTTTGAGTACAGGTAACTCAGCCACTACGGTAGGTCTGTAGAGTAGGAGACAGCAGGGGAAGAGAAGGACGGGGGTTAGGGAGGGTCGTAGTCCCAGAAAAGTTTACTCAGTCGAGAAGCATAGTCCACCGGTTTCATAACCTCTACGTCGAAGTTTTAGTCAGGATGGTCATTTGTGGGTCCGGACTAGAGGAAATCCTACCTGACCAACCTAGAGGAACGTCAGGTTCCCTGAGAGTTCTCAGAAGAGGTTGTGGTGTCAAGTTTTCGTAGTTAAGAAACCGTACGTCGAAAGAAATATGTGAGAGTGTAGGTTTCATAATATGTATATTAGTTATATTTTAATAATCACTATACAAAACGTGAAAAATTAAATTCGAAAGTTTTAGGTCACAAATAAAATATGAACGTTGTGTAGAGTTAGGTCTATAATTGATTAAAGTAACCTTTTGGAACATAAAATAAAGTACTTCACAACTAAACATAAATCTAAATTACTTCAAATGTTAATTTTTCATTTAAGTATATAGGTTCAACAAGGTGTGTATGGATTTTGAACAGGTTGTTGATTTAGTTCATAGTCAAAAAATTTGCATTAATTTTAAAATTTTTTGAATTTTAAGTCAAGGAGTTAACGTGACCGGTGTAAAGTTCACGAGATAATATAAGGTTATGACTTAAAAATTATAGGTTTTCTTTTTTAATAGAGTGAAATACAACTTTTAACACACCTCTATATATAGGTGTATTTTAAGACTTTTATTTTGACAGTAGATTTACTGGATCACCCCTTAAACCTTTTTAGAGTAACAATTAAAAAAGTTTTCTTATTAAGGAAGAATTTCGTTTATTGTTCGGAGTCACATAACCCTGAAATTTTTTACAAGATAGTTGTATGTTTTCCAAGAAAGACAACGTGAATCCTTTTGAAAGTTCGTTTATACTGAAATTCCAAAACATTCACGAAAAGGTGACGGTCGATACTGCACTTATAAAATAACAGAGTCTACTACCAGTAGAAAAATATTAGAACTAAAATAAATTATTTTTTCTCTCTAGATCCCGGAAGACCAAATTCTGACTCGTGTTCGTAACTGGAAAGGCAAAGAGGATCAGGGAGGGTTCTGGGGTGGTTTTACTTTCATATTTTTTCTCATTTCGACGTTGTCACTTTTCTTACCCTTCGTTTCAGTTGTCGTCTACTCTCTAGATATGCACAAAGATCTTCCGTCTTTCTTCTTTTCTGTTCTATATCTCCTCACTCGGTCTTTCTCTTTCACGGTTCTTGGGTCCTATCCTTCGGGGAAGTGAGTGGTCCTGCACCTTCGACCCTTTCCCTTCGGACGGTAACCGACTACTCCTAGATGACAGGGCGAACCGCGGGAACCGTTGGGGTCGGGTGACCTGGGTAGTCTAAAGTCCACCTTTTAGGTCTGGTGAGAAGAGGTTGTCCTCTTACTTAGAACACCTCTCTCGATTTTGAAGAAATACTTACAACCACGGAACAAGACCGTAAACTCCCTAGACCTCGGTCTTTCAGTCGAGGGGATTGAGTAGTGGGATTTTGAGGGGGTCAAGTCTGGGGGATAAACTCAGGGGTAAGTCACTCCTCGGGACCCTTCGTCACTCCGTATCACCATTCTAAGACTTCGGTTTAGTAAACCCAAGTTTACATTTTAGATATCTATTTTGACATTGGACCCTTTCAATAAATTAGAGAGATACGGAAACAAAGGAGTTGACATTTTACCCTTACCATGATAGAATAAAATAGTTAAGATTCTAAAATATTACGGAGGTTCTTATACAAAATATCAGATACCGTACAGTATAAGGTAGTCGTAACAAATAAAGGAATCATCCTTTGTTTTAATATCATGTAAAATGTTAACTACCTTAATTTGAATTACTCGTCTCTTCCTTTACCGTTGGGTGAGGTCGTAAGGACGGACCTCTTAAGGTACCTGTCTCCTCGTACCACCCTATGCCAGGTACCCCAGTGTCTCAGTCTATGTTGACTCGTGTGTAGTGTTTGAATTATTCTATGGTATCATTGATGGAACATCTCCCCAACAACTTTACTAATTCACTCAATTATATAAATTGACACGTCCTGGTGTGGACCTTGTACCTATTTACGATATACTCACTCAATGGACCAGTCATAAAAAAAAAAAAATTATTGTCTTCTAGTGGTCCGTTGACTCTTCTTGGTATCATACTTTCTCTTTATGGTCTATTTGTTTGTTTTATCACTAGGACTTCTTTTGTCTACATTAAGTCCTTTGTCTTCTCTTACAAACGTTCAAGATTACATATAGAAATCTCACTAAATTCTTTTATAATGTAAATCGCTGAAGGGACCACTAGGTCACTAATCCTGAGTGGAAGGGGTCCCCAATACCCAAACTAGGGACCAGTCCCTCGATCCTAGGGTGTCCGGACACCGGTTTTTTGTTTTGTATTTTTGTCTTCGTTATAGCATTGTTTAAGTTATTTCTGCAAATTTTTTGCCAGGTGTAGTTTTTGTTTTAGAAATAAATTTTTTTCTTTCTTTTATAATGTAAATCCTTTGTTTTCTTTTACGATACTTTTTTCTAATTTGGATGTTGTTTTAGAAAGTCAAAAATTTTTATACTAACGATTTTAATTTTTGTGTTAACTGGCAGACTCTTTTCTTTTAGTGAGTCTTTTTTTTTTAGTCTTAAAAATTTATCCGCTCTATTCTATCCACTATATGTCTTGGTTAGACCTTTCTGGTCGTGGTCTAATCATTCTCAGTGTCTTTCTTTGTCTCCTCCTTTTAACAATTTGTCGTATTCTGTCGAAGGGTCGTGTTTGAAGTCCGATCTTGTAGAGTGGTTCTTTTTTCGGGGTGGTTTAAGAGTCCTGTTGTTTTCCCCCTTTATTTTAGGAGTGGAGACCTGGTATGACTGCAAAGTTTTCTACAGTAAAACCGATTTCTACGATTTCTAGAGGTTTCTCTTTGTACCCAATCAAACTACTGACTGAAGGGTAGTCATTACCTAAGATCTTATATCGTCTGTTAATTATGGGAGTTCTTAAAAAAAAAAAAAAAACCAGTACGGTGTACGAAATGTTCTAGAATCAAGGGACTGGTGTCTCCAACTTGGGACCGGGAACCGTCACTTTCGTAGTTCAGGATTGGTGTTGGTGGTCCCTTAAGGGTGGGAGCTCCTAAAATATTTTTTAAGAGAAGTTGGATCTTCAAAGACGGATGGATTAAGAGCTATTAAACACTCTCCACTTATTTCTGTAGACGTCTGTACGTTCCTGAGTCCTTCAACAAGAGGGTATTTGTTAAAGAATCCTTCGGAGAACTCCTCCAAAAGGTCACTTTGTCTCATACTGATTTAGTTCCCCTTTTGTTTTTAGTGGTTTTCCACCTAGGTTGCGACCCTTCCCTTCAGGGTCCTACTGTCCGGGTCTATCACTACTCTGACCTTGTTCTCTTGTCGAGATCTTCCCTTCAGGGGTTCCTTTCCCTCTAAACTAGTTTTTGTATCGTGCTAACTTTTAAACCCTTTGAACATCTATAGTATTGATGTTTAACACAGTCGTCACCTCCTCTCCGTCACTCTTTCAGGTCTTTTGTTTCCATTATGTCTTTCAAATACCACGTTTACTCTTCGGTTAATTCTACACCGAATTCAAATTTCTAAAGGAAATTTCGAAATTCGAATTAACTATCGAGTCAACCATTTCTTAGGCGGACGTTACGTCCTCTGGGGTCAAGCTAAGGATGACTATCGAGTCAACCATTTCTTAGACGGACGTTACATCCTCTGAGGTCAAACTAAGGACCAAGCCCTTCTAGGCGGACCTCTTCCTTATCCCAGCGTTTCTCAGTCTGAGCTGACTCGTTGAAAGTGAAGGCACTGGGTGATGAACATCTACACCTAATACATTTGACAGTTGTTAGGTAGTAAATTACATGTCGTATGACAGAGTTTTGGTATGTATTGACACGAAACTGGAAATTACCTGTCTTGTCAAGAGTCTCAAAAGACTCTCCGATAAGGTCCCAATATTAGAAGTTAAAGTCTCTTCCGTTACCGTGGGGTGAGGTCATGAGAACGGACCTTTTAGGGTACCTGTCTACTCGGACCACCCGACGTCAGGCACCCCAGCGATTCTCAGCCTGTGCTGACTCGCTGAAGTGAAAGCGAAAAGTGAAAGTACGTAACCTCTTCCTTTACTGTTGGGTGAGGTCACAAGAACGAACCTCTTAGGGTCCCTACCCCCTCGGACCACCCGACGGCAAATACCCCAGTGTATCTCAGCCTGTGCTGACTTCGCTGAATCGTTGTCATCGTCGTCGTTAGAAGTTAAACCGAGTTTTATTTTAAACAAAGAAAGAATCTGGTTGACTAGTTGAAAAAAACAACCGTGAGTCGGACTAAATTCGTTAGTGTCGAAATTAGGTGATAAAGTAATGAACCTCTACAAATAAGAGTCTCTTTTAGTGAAGTCATGGATACTTGAACTAACCACCATCGCTGGTGAGGACTTAGGGTCTCGGAATCCTCTTACACTTCTCATAAACGTATCTTTACTTAACGGTCAGACACAATCTATGTCCTATGTCCCACGAACCCCGACCACGTGCCCCTACTAGGTCTCTCTACTATACGCCACCCTCCACCCTCCCCCCTAAGTCCTAACCCTTGAGTACATGTGGGCACCGCCTAAGTACAGTTACATACCGTTTTGGTTATGTCATAACATTTCATTTTATTTCATTTTTATTTTTAAAATTATTTATTTATTTTATTTTTATCTTTTTTTTTCTCATAAACGTATTGGAAAATGGAAACATTGTATCGTTCACCTCTCTTCTTTCCCGTTGACTCACCCCTCTGGAAGGTTTACTGATAGTAGTTGAAGTTTTACCCAAATCCTGGTCGGGATGGACACGGTTAGTTTTCGTACTACTAAACGTTGATAGTAAAATTGACTGACAGTGGACCCTTCATGTTTTAGATCATAGAAGTCATACTTCTACCTTATGTTCAACCCATTCAAGGTCATTACCTGCGACCCTCTTTACCTCGATATTCTTACGATTGTTCGGAACCCATAAAGTCGACCCATCTGTTTCCCCGTCTCTTCCTTCCTGGATCTCTATCTTGTGTTGTCTTCTAACACGAGTTTCGTTCTTCACACAAAACATAAGACCTTGAGTCGTATTGTTGATAAACATAAAGCACGTACAAACTTGTTAATGACCACTTTGTGAACGTCGCACCGTTTACACACACACGAGTCAGTACAGGTTGAGAAAAACTGGGGTACCTGACATTGGACGACCCGAGGAGACAGGTACCCTAAAAGGTCAACACCTATGACCTCACCCAACGGTAAAGGAGGAGGTCCCCTAGAAGGACTGGGCCCCTAGTTTGGGTGTAGAGAACTAGAGGATGTAGCCGTCCACACAAGAAGTGGTGATCGCGGTAGACCCTTCGGGTTTTCTTGTCTCTACTATGACGTATACTCTACACACATAGTCGTATGAATGGATAACCTATGTGTAACAGATACAGTCATTAATACCCAGTGGCAATGAGGGATTCTTGAATCTTAATTTTCTTTTCTCATAAAAGACTCTTGAATCTCCGTTCTAGTCACATACAAATCACCTTTACCCACTCTACTCGTCAGTAGCTTCCCCTTTCCGATGATCGAGAGGGAACGGGTTCGGTAAGGGAGACGGACGTTGAACGTGGGAGGAATTGGGGGAGTCCAGAGTCAGGTCCCAATCCAGAGGTCCCTTCGGAAGAGATTGGAGGGAGGATCCGGTTTCGGGGTAATATCGTAGACCTGGAGAATCGTGGGATAGTATAATGTAGATTGTAACCATATACACTAACTGACGACAGACGGAAGAAATGGACTGGTAGACACGGTCCTTCCTTCCCCGACAACGACAAAAACAAATAATAACAGTGGGTTCATACATTACGTCACGGATTTTATGTCAACCGGGATCATAAAAAAATTTACTTAAATTTTTCAGTTACACAGGTAGATCTCCTCCTTTCTCTCTCTACCACTCGGAATCCTCGTGGTTTTTTTCTTTTTTCGTATTTACTCGTAGGTTCCCTGAAAGGACCACCAGGTCACCAATTCTTAGACAGACGGTCACGTCCCCAGGTCCCAACTAGGGACCAGACCCTTGATTCTAGGCTGTACGGTACCTCGTTGATTCGGGTACGTGGTGTTGATGACTCGGGAATACGGGACCTCGGGTACGAACCGTTGTTCTTCGTCCGTGACGCTGGCCTTCGGGTACGTGGTGTTGATCTCTCATTTTTTATATATATAATATATACATATATATATATATATTTTACTTGTGGGCTCACAACGGTCTTCCCCCTGGGACCCCCCGGGGGGAAAGACGTTATGTTCGTGAGAGTCTTCGTCTTTCGTCGACTTTTGACCTGGGAGAAGACTGAAGATGTTAATTATATAGGGTAAATGTGATGGATATATAGATACTCACAGAGACACAATCAACGAGTCAACACAGGCTGAGAAACACTGGGGTACCTGAAATCTAGTGGTCCGAGAAGACAGGTACCATAAGAGGTCCGTTCTTATGACTTCACCCAACGGTAAGGGAAGAGACCTCTTAGAAGGACTGGGTCCCCAACTTGGACCCAGAGAAAGTAACGACTGTCTGAGAAAAAGCCGGTGTGGGGTGTGGAACACTCTAGAGTCAAGAGACTGGTCCCTAACTTGGGCCCGAAGAACGTAACCCTTCACGTCTCAGGACAACCTACGGTTCTTTAAAAAGATACACACACATATATACAGACGGGAAAGGATAGTTATCTCTTCCTTTACCGTTGGGTGAGGTCATAAGAACGGACCTTTTAGGGTACCTGTCTCTTCGGGCCGGTCGACATCAGGTGTCCAGTGTTTCTCATCCTGTACTGACTCGCGTGTGTGAAAAGGATAGTTATGAAAAATGTAAAAATCTTCACCCGTCCCGGAGAAAGGTGAAAATTAGTAAAAACAAAAGGGTTCTCACAGATTAAATAGAATTTGCTACATAGTCCTGCCAACGAGACCTGAAGAGGTTTAGGATACGTGGAGGAGTTGAAAAGATTCACAGAAAATCAACATGTACCCGAAGGGTCCACCACGACTATTTCTTAGGACTGTTACGTCCTCTTTCTCTACGTCCAAGCTAGGGACCCGACCCTTCTAGGGGATTTCCTCCTTTACCGTTGGATGGATAAGGTCATAATAACGGACCTTTTTGGGGTACCTGTCTCCTCGTACCACCTGATATCAGCCCCAGCGTTTCTCAACCTGTGCTGACTCGTGTCCACATACGCACACGTGTGTGTGTGTGTAAGAGGTATGTTTATGATACCCAAGGAGGAGAGGGTCGTGGTTTGTCTATACAAGTATACCGATCACAAGTCAAGTCAACGAGTCATCACAGATCGAGAAACGTTCGGATACCTGACGTCGTACCGGTCCGAAAGGACAGGTAGTGGTTAAGGACCTCGAACGGGTTTGAGTACAGGTAGGTCAGTCACTACGGTAGGTTGGTAGTTTAGGAGAGATCAAGGGAAGAGGAGGACGGAAGGGGTCTTAGTCCCACAAAAGGTTCCTCAGTCAAGAAGCGTAGTCCACCGGTTTCATAACCTCAACGTCGTAGTCAGGAGGGTTTCTGATAAGTCCTGACTAAAGGAAATTCTAACTGACCAAACTAGAGGAACGTTAGGTTCCCTGAGAGTTCTTAGAAGAGGTTGTGGTGTCAAGTTTTCGTAGTTTAGAAGTCACGAGTCGAAAGAAATATCAAGTTGAGAGTGTAGGTATGGTATCGAAACTGATCTGTCCGAAAACAGTCGTTTTATTGTAGAGACGAAAAACTATACGACAGATCCAATCAGTATCGAGAAGAAGGTTCCTCGTTCGCAGAAAATGAAAGTACCGACGTCAGTGGTATGCGTCACTAAAACCTCGGGTTCTTTTATCAGACAGTGACAAAGGTAACAAAGGGATAGATAAACGGTACTTCATTACCCTAGTCTACGGTACTAGAATCAAAAGACTTACAACTCAAAATTCGGTCGCAAAAGTGAGAGGAAAAAGTGAAAGTAGTTCTCTTATGGGGGTTTCATTGTCTATTCAAACCCGAAATTGGCCAGTGAAGGGTCGGTTGTTACCGAACACTAAAAGTAAAAGTCAGACATAACGTCGGACCCTGTTTTCGTGATTTTCCTCTTTCCCTAGAAGAGTTAGTCGGAGAAGTAATTCTCAAGCGAGATAGATTAAATAGATTGGATAGATAGAAACAGTAGGCAGGTAGGTAGGTTAGTCCACGGGTCGTCCTCTCGCAGGGTCCCAGGAGGTGCGCTGGTTGGTGTCGCCCTACTGACGCACAAGTCCCAAGAGGGGTCTGCGCGACGGGTCTGGGGCAGCAGCCGGCCTTTTGGGAACCCCGCCCCGACCGTCATCTCCAGTGCACTCGCCGACACTGGTCACCCTTCACGTGTGCCGCGCCACACGGGTCTCCCCCAGAGGCCGCGGCCCCCCACCGCGGGGAACACGCAATGATGATGATTCAGCACAGTCAGCACAGGCTGAGACACGCTGGGGTGTCTGTCGTCGGGTGGTCCGAGGGGGCAGGGACCCTAGGAGGTCCGTTCTTGTGACCTCACCCCACGGTAAAGGAGGAGGTCACGAACTTTCACTTTCACTTTAGCGAGTCAGTACAGGCTGAGAAGCGCTGGGGTACCTGACGTCAGATGGTCCGAGGAGGCAGGTACCCTAAAAGGTCCGCTTGAACAAGCGATGGACGAAGTTTAGGCTAACTCTTCCTCCCTCTGATCCATAAGCCCCATATGGTGGTCCGGGGAGGTCACTGGGACCGAAATCGCAAGAGCTGCAGTATTGTTGAGTCACAGGGAGTGTGACGGGGGAAGTCAGACGCGCAGAGGTAAGGAAGTCGCTATTTTCTCCTCTTTGTGCTGCGAAGGACGACTCGGACACTCCCTTCCTTTACCCTCACCCCCACCCCGCGCCGAAGACCGGCGGTGGCGGAGACTGACCCGCCATTGGCCGCCGGCACCGAACGTGACAAGCGCGTGGTCTGTTTTTACGGTCTGTGTTTCTAAAATGTATGCATCATTTTACTCTTGAGATACGTTTTTTTTTTTATATATATATATATATACGTCTAATCCGACAACCGACAGTGACATTGAATCATCGTAATCATTAAGAAGTGGGAAGACGAAAAAAACTCCACTTTGATTAATCCTTTCGAAACCCCCATTTACACCGTTGGCGGGTGTCACGTGGAGTCAAAGTATTCCTAGCCACTCCTAATTCATTATGTCACTCACACTTTTGTAACCTTTTCAGAACGTCATTTTCTGTTCAAGATCTTATCACGTGCCGAAACACTTATATGATTTTCGAAGACTTGACACACGAAATCTTCACACTTGAAATACCATGCTCAATGTAGAGTTGAATCTTTTCGCTTTACATACAAGGTATTCCATTAGTATCCACTGTGTCAGAGCCCAAACCTCTAAAGTAACAACTGTGGACAGGTCTACTTTTAAGTTTTAAAACCAGTCAACTCAAGAAAAATCTTTTACCTATGGTATAAACTACACCGCCGGTCTCAGAGTAATCCTACGAACTTTAAAGGCGAAAGAATCACCGTACATTAAGAAAATTTCACCTTTTATCAAACTCTAATTAAATTTAGGAAAGTCCACAGATCGCACAAAAATTAGATTTTCAGATTTTGGCGCACGTAAATTGTGATTGTAAGAAATTACGAAAAAGTTTGTGTCGTGAAATTAAAAAGTTGTAAAACCCTGTAAATCCTTAGTATGTAAAAACTTTTTGTTTTAAAGTTCAAATAGAAAGGGAGTACAAGAAAGGATATAACTGTTATAGTTCTTCCTTGGATGTGACTTAAAAGGGATGGAGTTGTTACGTCTGTATAAGTCCAGTTCAAATTTCCATATAAAAAATAATTTTCTACTTAAACTAGATAAAATCACTTAAACCCTAGTAGAATTAATCAACAGTGTAGTCACTAAGTCTCGATTTTCTTTGATCCTCCAAATATGGTACTTCGTTTCAGTCAAAATCTAAAAATGATACATTCTTGAAGCTACTTATCTAAATGTGATGAAGAATAACATATTTATGAGGTCACGGGTTAAAATATAGAAGTCATGGTCCTTTTTATGTTCGATTTATCTTATAAATTGAATCAAATTATGTTTATTATAGAATGGACCCAAGGAACTGTACCGACTTTGACCGACCCTCGACTGTTCAACCCAGTACATTTGTAAGACTTTTGACATAAAGTGGGTGTCACTAAACGTTGTTAAACAATGTAACCCTCTCCCTAAGTCTTCAAGAAATCCAAGTATTTGTTACCGTAGTACAAAAAAGAAGAAGTACAAAAAAAGGACAATTTTTATAAAAGTCTCCTAAAGAGGGTAAAGAGTCATATATAAACCATACTATTTACTTATGACTATAAAATTGTGTTTGTCGGAAATAAGGTATATATTTTTCTAAAACGTAAACCCACCTTCTACCTTGTCCCACTAGAGATTCAAGAAAAAGTTGACTTCATTTGTAGATACAACAAACCAGAAATCTAGACTATGTAATGGGACATAGGAGTAGAGGGTCGTCAAAGAGTAGTAGAATTATCAATGTAAGGTAGGTCCCTTGTCAGAATTTAATCATGTGTGTCTTCTCTCTGTTTAATAATTATCATATCGGTTTTCTTTTTATCTAAATTTTTTGGATCTGTCAACCCCTTCTAACCTCTACCTTATATAAGAAGTAGGATGACGTCCCCCACACACACACACATAAAGGAGGGGTCTTACCGAGAACGTAAGGGAGAAATTATGAGGTATATGTGTGTCAGGTAGAGACGTCTGCGGTTACTTCCGATAAGAAACGTGTGAGGAGGGAAAAGAAGATTATAATTTGGTGGTTAACCTCTTCCACTACCGTGGGGTGAGCTCATGAGAACGGACCTTTTAGAGTCCCTGCCCCCTCGGACCACCCGACGACAGATACCCAGTGCGTCTCAGCCTGTGCTGACTTCGCTGAATCGTCGTCGTCGTCGTCATTTCGTGGTTAGGTCATTCAACTTCTTACCTACTAAGAGTAACAGATAGTCACATGAATGAATAGAATAGAATTTCCAACCGGTGTCTCAAACTGAACGATAAAATGGAAGATTTAGATTCGTCAATTGTCTTTTAGTTTCTTACTGACTCTCCAGTTTGGTATTTTTTTGTTGATTTCCATCGTCTCCTCCGGAAGACTTCGTAACGTAGTCATGACAGGTTATTTTTATACACTTTGTGTATACATTGTAATTCAAAAGATCATCTATGTAATTTTTCACTTTCCCTTATCCATTTTACTTAAAATTACTATACAAAATAAATTGGTTTACATAGGGATTTATTTAAAGTCACAATAACAAAGGTGTCCATAAGTTATATTTTGAATTACTTTATAAAATATAAGAGTAATCACATGTAGAAGTTTTGGACCATATATAAAATGTCACGTAGAGTCAAATTTAGTCGGTGTGAAACCCACGAGTCATCGATGTAAACCGGTCACCGATGACATAACCTGTTATTTATACTATTTCGACATAACGTCGAAATCTCCTTCTTCGTTCTTGACTTTTCTTTACCGAAACTCTCTTGCTGTCATTCGTCGTTAGAGTCGATCTTTTTGATTCAACCCCCTATAGTAGTCCATTTTAAGAGTAAAAAATTTTAATCTCCTATTAACGAAATGTTACAACATAACCAAAGACGGTATGTTGTTACGGTAGTCCATTTTAAGACTAGAGTAGTAATAGTATATACTGTAAAAGGTCACATCCTACGATAATGTTTAAAACTAATAACATTAAACCCGGTCTAAACCCCACACCCTCGACACCCTACTTCACATCACATACGGACCAGTAAAAACTACGGAATCCGACGGCCTGTAAAATTGATAAGAGTAGTCCGTTAGAAGATTGGAAATAAATAAAGAGTTCAATTGAAAGGTGACCCTTTTCCTGTAGGAGAGGTCGATTACGGAGTCTCGGTCTAGTCTTGGACCCATGTTAATAATTTAACGATTTACTCGTTTTAACTGTTAGTTCTATATCAAAACCCCACTGTCAGAACAGACTTTCTTGGTCGACTGTCACAATGGGTGGTCGAGTAACACTTTGACAGTAAAACATGACCAACAAGTGTACTGTAACGATCTATTAACTCTTATTTCATAGATTAATACCGGACAATTTCATTTATTAACTAGTATAATCTGAAGTAAAAGGGGTTTATCCAAAAATAATATTAATAAGGGTTCATTAAGACGTCCTACAATATAAATGACTTTGTATTAGTCACGATTAATATGTCGGTAGAAAACCATAGGTACCTCCTAACTAAGATCCTAGGGGAAACCTGTAATGTAGGTGTCTATAAGTTCATGGAATATATTGTACCGTATCATAAACGTATATTGGATACGTGTAGGAGGGTATATGAAATTTAATAGAGACTTTACTTCACAATCAACGAGTCAACACAGGCTGAGAAACGTTGTGGTACCTCACATCGGACGTTCTGAGGAGATAGGGACCTTAAGAGGTCCGTTCTTATGTCCTCACCCAACGATACGGGGGTAGAGATCTGATGAATATTATGGATTATGTCACATTTATGGTACATTTATCAACATTTATATTACATTTACGATACATTTATTAACGATCGGGTGTTGTTTAAGGTTCAAAAAAGAAAAACTTTGAAAGACTTTAAAAGAAAAGACTTATAAAAGATAGACCACCACCATCACCAAATCAAGGATTCAGCACAGGCTGAGAATACTGGGGTACCTGACATCAGACGGTCCGAGGAGACAGGTACCCTAAGAGGTCCGTTCGTATGACCTCACCCAACAGTAAAGGAAGAGGTCCTTTAGAAGGATTGGGTTCTTAATTTGGGTCCAGAGGAAGTAACGTCGTCTAAGAAATGTTGACTCGAGGTTCCTACGTCTTAACCACTGATGTCTCGTGGTCGATGTAAAAAGTAGATTTTAAATAAAAATTTATATAGATTCTTTTTGTGATTTGAGAACAATCATATTAATGGAAATGTTTTACGACACTGATGGACTTTTGAACTCCTTTGGGCTCCTAAGACTTTTCGTATCAGTACCCTCCATATACCTTCAGATTCATTAATAACTCGACTATATACAACAGATAAATTATTAGTAACCAAATGTAATCCATAGAATAATAAAGTTCCGTATCATTACTATAAAAAATAAATAAATAGATGAAACCTCCAACAAGATTAAACTACAAAATTTACATACACTCAGTTCAAAACTAGTAAAGGACGTCGTTGATTAAGTAGACACCCAAGTATAAAACAACAAAGACACACCATCCGACTTATTTACCAGGGGGGCTTCTACAGGTGCAGAAGGGTCTTGGTCACTTGCAAAAGGAAATATGTCGTTTTACCTGAAACGTCTACACCAATTTCGATAACTTTTCGTATTTAATAAGACCCAATACACTTGGACTTGATTAGCATACCCAGAAATATTCTCCCTCCGTTCTCTCAGTCTCTTCCTCTACATTGTCACCTGCGTCTCCAGTCTCACTATACGCTTCCTCACGTCCGTCGGAAGATCTTCGACTTTTTCCGCTCCTTTGACTAAGGGAGGATCTCGGAGGTCTTCGTTACGTCGGAACGGTTGGGTAAAATCTAAAAGATGGAGGTTTTGGTGCTTTATTATTTAAACACAACAAAATCCGGTAGGTTAGACACCAGTAAACTTTGTCATCCTTATCTTTTGGATATGTCATACGACTAAACTCCCGTATAATACAATGACGGTCGTGTACTAAACACACACAATCAGTGAGTCAACACAGACTGAGAAAAGCTAGGGTACCTTACATCGAGGGGTCCGAGGAGACAGGCACCCTAAGAAGTCCGTTTTTTTATGACCTCACCCAGTGGTAAGGGAAGAGGTCTCTTAGAAAGGTTGGGTCCCCGACTTGGGTCCATAGGGTGTGACGTCCGTCTAAGAAATGGTAGACTGGGTGGTCCCTTCGGGTGTACTATTAAATTTCTTACAAGTAACATGTTATTTGTGTTCTCAGGTGTAATACCACAAAAGTATAATTATCGACCTGATAATATTATTACTCCTAACAACTTAATTCTTATTGATGAATAACCATCGTCGTTGACATTTAATTCGATGTTTAGAAATATTACTCGTTATATACAATAGTTGTCATTCTTCTTGTATGGCTAGGGGATGACTTACGATTCGTAATGTGATCTGTGATCGTCGGTTGTTCTGTCTTTATCAGGGAAGGGAACACCTCCAATCGTCTCCTCAATCCGTACATGAAATCTCAGTACCGTCCACAATACATTTAGATGGTATCCCTCACATGAATTGGATCAGACCTACCGGTCCTTCCTAAGTAGATACTTACTACAAATTGACCCGGGGTTTTCTACTGAACCTTAACCGGTCCTCCCTTCTACTCCCCCTCTTTTTCTTATAGAGTCTCTCGACCTTGTGGTCTCTGGTCGTCGCCATTGCTTAAGTTCCGTAAACTTCTTGATTTTTATTCTTCACTTCTCAAAAGTTAAGTTCCATCACTCTGGAACGGGTATGGTGAAGAGAGTTTTTATTATTCCTCTCGTTTTTTTTTTTTTTTTTGGGAGTTTAAGGTAGAAATAAATCTCAACTATTAGTGGGATTTGATATCGTGTACTTTTACCTTCTACCAACCTCCCACCGTTTCCTGGATCTTCTGGGTTCTTTCCAGTTTAGAGTCACCACTTCCTCTTTGGTGCCTCTTTGTTCCGTGCAGTGGTCCTCCTTGGGACGTTTCTGAGGTCTTAACCTTCGTCCATTTTGTGTCTTCCTTCAATCTCCTCACCTCTACCTTCCTGACATCGTGACCTTTCTCTCGAAACAAACTTTTACAAATTCTTTCACTAGTCTAGGGGTCCAGGACTGAGGTGGACTATATTAGTCTGATGATGAAAATGGTAGTACACTTTGTTCTTTACAGTGGAGACCTTATTCATTTGGTTTCCTCAAGATTATACCCCTGTGGTCCGTATCTAATCTCACCCTTACTCTGTAGAATTACTTTTCTCTCCTCGGCTCAGACTTAAACTTTTCCTCTGTGGTCTAGAGAAGAATAAGAGTATTTCTTGTAGTGTCGGTGCAAGAATAGAGATCGTCTTTTATTTCCCACGAAGAGTCCTTTTTTATTGGTACGGTCTTTTTCTGGGTGTCTATGACTATAAATTCTCTGGGTATCCTTGTCGGATGTCACTTAGGGAAGTTGACTGTTCTGAGTTTGTGTGTGAACACCAGGGACTAGTCGAAACCCCGGAACAGAGAATTTTATATTTACCTGTTGTTAGGGAGGTCCCCGGGGACCGCCTGACATCGGGCGGTTCGAAGAGACAGGTACCTTAAGAGGTCCGTTCTTATGACCTCACCTAACGGTAAGGAAGAGGTCTCCTCGAAGGGTTGGGTCTCTAGCTTGGGATCAGAGGACGTGGCGTCCGTCTAAGAAATGGAAAACTCGATGTCCCTTCAGACATTTATGACCTAAATACAACTTCTAATTGAAGTTGTATTTTATTAAATTTTAGAGGTTATGCATTTTTAGTCCCCTCTTTCCTTAACGTTCTTTGTCTCTGTTTCGCTCCTCGTATTTTTATGAAGTTTCTTTTTAGTATCATAGTAGTCTTTTCGTAATGTAGGTGCTTTGTTCTTGTCCTACGATCTTCTTCTTTATTAGATTCTCGTCGACCTTTAACGTTGATGGAATTTATTAATTTTAAGTCATTTTTTTATATACATGACTTCCTCTGTTTCTCATCTTACAGTTTCATCTTACCGGAACCTTTAACAATGTTCAGACTTTCTCAGTACTCTTGTAAGACGTTCGATTGACCGACTAGACAAAAATTTTTCACCATAATACCCTCTATTTTACCACCCGTCTACCCCTCGTAACGGGATCTAATCTTCTCCGATTTCTTCCTTTTATTGGTCTACGACACACACTTGAAACCTAGGACCAAAATTTTTCCTTTTTTTTTTTTTTTTGGGATATTTTTCATAAGACTACGTCAGTTTACGTATGAAACACCTCAAGTTTCATCAATCTCCTCGTTCTCTACTCCTTCCCCGAATCCATAAGTAACCTTCCATCAAAACGAATAATTAACGATCAATTCACACACTTTTCGACCCGAAGAAACAATACCCTGAATAAAACCGGAAATTATACGGTTTAATTTAAACCCCAGACTTTTACCTTTAATATGATGTAATGTGATTGAATAAACTGAGATCCTATCTTAGTAGAAATTATAGACGACTCTACAAGTACAAATCATCTTGTAAAAGCACACACATCCAAGGAGGTCTTATCTCTGTGACAGTGTTAGTAGTAAATCGTATACCACAAATCCCCGAGTTACTTACCAATAACCTAGCTTCACTTAATAATTAATCTCCGAAAAATTTCGTAAACAGTCTCGGATTGTCAATGCATCCGAAAATAAAACATGACCTTTTTCGTACCTACAAGGTACACTCACTAAATAAATCCTTGAAACCCTTCCATAGGAACATTGAACTTGAAGGACCCTGAAACGACTCATGACAGTATTAATAAAGTTTCGGTCTTATTATTTCATAATAGACTTATACTTTTTTTTTTCACAAGATCTCTTAAGGGACCACCAGGTCACCAGTCCTGAGAGGTGAAGGTGACATCTCCTGTGCTCAACCTAGGGACCAGTCTCTTGATTCTAGGGCTTTCGACGCATCACGTCGGTTTGTTGTTGTTGTTTTTGTTTTCCAAACACCTCCTCTCCACTGACATATTTAACATATTTAAACTTATACGACATCAATCTCTCAATATGGAAAATATACTATATTTTAATTTACATTAATAACTAGAACAAAGAAATGGGACTTAGGATGTAGAGACGGTACTGAAGTACTCTGTCTCCGTCCTGACTGTCACCCAATCAAGGATCCGGACCACACAAAGACGGACAGGAAAACGTGGAAACGGTAGGGATACCTTCCCAAAAGGGACCCCTTGACGACGGGAAGTCTGATTCGTAGTCTTTCTCACCTTGTCTTTTCCGTCGTTTTACCGTTGTCCGATCTTAATCTGAGAGAAAAATGGGACGGAAAGAGGGTCTCCTTTTTTTAATTCTCGAAATAGTAGGTTTAGAAGACTTCTTCGTATTTAATGAAAGTAAGACCCCCCGCCCCCTTCATGATTTCTTTACTTTATTACTGGAGAAGCACGTCATCTCATTAAGTATAAACAAAGAGGGTTCTTTACTGATATAGTCTCACGGAACGTGTGTCACCTACCTGTTATTTATAAACATCTTACTTTTTTCTTTGAGTTCAATCGAAAGCACCGAAGACGACGTCAAGAAACAAGAATCAGAAAGGAACGGAAGACTCTGATCGAAGGAGGGAGAGGTGAGGGTCAAAGAGAGACCGAGAGACTAAGGAGGAAGAGGAAGGGATGGAGAAACAGTAAGAGAGAAAAGGAAGAGGGGTTGAGAAAAAGAAGGATGTAAAGAGACGAGAAGAAAGAAGAAAGAGAAAAAAGAAAAATCAAACTATAACGGAGGTGGAAAGGAAGAAAGGCGAGGGGAAGATAAGGGAACCCTAAAGAGGGAGAATCGATTTGTATGATTTATCAATAGACAAACAAAAAGTAATATTTCAAAGAGTCTCTCGTTTCCCTGGTCCTGTATACGAAACCATTTGTTTAAAACAGGAAAAAAGTAAATGACTTACAAACCCCTTTCCTCTTTCACACTAGACTCGTTTCATTTTCTTGGAGTCCCAAAATACACCACCGAGTCACCCACCGACCTTAGATAAGACACTCGGATTTACAGTGACCAAGTTTAGGGTCGACTTCTTACATATAAACCCCTGAACGGAAAAACAAAAGAAAAGTTTTGCGTCAAATAAATTTTGGGTATATTCCAATTTTTGTTTTTTTGGAGGGTCGTAAGAGCCATAACTCGAACTCTTACTCTGAACAAACAACCATTTGTCCCCGTCACCAGTCTCGACCACCCACCCTAACCTTCCAGACTCAGACATTTGACCATTTTTCCCATTACTCTCCATTTGTATAGTTACCAAATGTGTGTCGGAGACGACTTCGGACCCGATTGCACATAGATGTAAAAAACTGAGAGGTCAGACTTTTGGGTGTCCTGAATACAAATTCTCCTAACAAACTAAGAACTGAGAGTTCGACTCGTAAGATAAGAGACATGAAAATTTTTTTAGTATCTTAAGACTCTACTTTCATAGAAGGGTACATCCTATCCTTTCCCTCCCTTAAGAACGGGAGTTGTTTTTAGAGTCACCCTTCACAATTAATGAGGGGACTAGAAATAACCTTAAATTGGTAATTCGTAGTTCTTTAACAAGATCAGAGGAATACAAAGGAGTAAGGTAAAATGGGGAAATTATGAGTTTTATGTGAGGATGGATGAACAGGTAATAGAAGATTTTTGCCTGTCATAGATTTATTTTAAGGGTTTAACATTAAGTTGTACCTTATAGAAAGTTTTCAAAAGATTTTTCGTAAATAAAAAGCAAAATTTCATTAAATTGGAATTATAAAAGGGTCCTCTGGTTCACCTATGTAAATGTTTACCGAGTAACACTTCTTTTATAATAAAGACGAGAACCCATCCTGACCGGAGATCAAGGTTTCGAAAAGAAATTTTTTTTAAAAAAATAGTATTTTATTTTGTGTCTTTGGTTTCTTTTCTGTTTCTTTTACAAATGGAATTAGTCATTAAGATTCCGTTTGTGATAAAGTTTAGCACATTCTACTACGACACTTTCACGACATGAGTTATACGGTCGTTTAAACCTTTTGAGTCGTCACCGGTGTCCTGACCTTTTCCAGTCAAAAGTAAGGTTAGGGTTTCTTTCCGTCACGGTTTTTTACGAGTTTGATGGCGTGTTAACATGAGTAGAGTGTACGATCACGTCATTACGAGTTTTAATAGGTTCGGTCCGAAGTCGTTATGTGCTTGGCACTTGAAGGTCTACAAGTTCGACCAAAAGCTTTTCCGTCTCCTTGTCTATAGTTTAACGGTTGTAGGCGACCTAGTCGTTTTTTCGTTCTCTCAAGGTCTTTTTGTAGATAAAGAGGAAATAACTGATACGGTTTCAGAAACTGACACACCTACTGTTATTTGACCTTTTAAGACTTTCTCTACCCTTATGGTCTGGTGGACTGGACGGAGAACTCTTTGGACATACGTCCAGTCCTTCGTTGTTAATCTTGACCTGTACCTTGTTGTCTGACCAAGGTTTATCCTTTTCTCCATGTAGTTCCGACATATAACAGTGGGACGAATAAATTGAAGATACGTCTCATGTAGTGCTCTTTGAGACCCGACCTTCTTCGTGTCCGACCTTAGTTCTGACGGTCCTCTTTATAGTTATTGGAGTCTATACGTCTACTGTGGTGGGAATACCGTCTTTCATTTCTTCTTGATTTCTCGGAGAACTACTTTCACTTTCTCCTCTCACCTTTTCAAGCGAATTTCGAGTCGAAAGTCTTTTGATTCTAGTACCGTAGACCAGGGTAGTGAAGTACCGTTTATCTACCCCTTTGTCACCCTTGTCACCGACTGAAATAAAAAGACCCGAGGTTTTAGTGACGTCTACCATTAACGTCGGTACTTTAATTTTCTGCGAATGAGGAACCTTCCTTTCAATACTGGTTGGATCTGTCGTATAACTTTTCGTCTCTGATATGAAACAGTTGTTTCCAGGTAGAACAGTTCCGATACCAAAAAGGTCACCAGTGCATCCCTACGACCTCAACATGACACTTCTTTCGACTCATGACTTCTTAGTCACGAAAACTTGACACCACAACCTCTTCTGAGAACTCTCAGGGAACCTAACCTTCCTCTAGGTTGGTCAGGTAGGATTTCCTTTAGTCAGGACTTATAAGTAACCTTCCTGACTACGACTTCGACTTTGACGTTATGAAACCGGTGGACTACCCTTCTCGACTGAGTAAACTTTTCTGGGACTACGACCCTTTCTAACTCCCGTCCTCCTCTTCCCCTGCTGTCTCCTACTCTATCAACCTACCGTAGTGGTTAAGTTACCTGTACCCAAGCCCACTTGAGACCCTCAACCACTACCTGTCCCTCCGGACCGCACGACGCCAAGTACCCCAGCGTTTCTCAGTCTGTACTGACTCGTTGACTTGACCTTGACCTTCCGTTTGTGGGAACATTGGTGGTAACTCAGTTCTTTGTCTTGAAGTCATGGATGGGAATCCTAAGGGCAGACAGATAGCGAAAGGTCAGTATTGGCAAAGTGGTTACTTGTCCATTGGTAATATCATTAGTGAAAGTGAAGGAAAAATTTTTACTAAACTGGTGGGTTCACAAGAGGGGATCTGTCATATCCAAAGGGGGATGTGTGTGTATGTACGTGAAAACTTTTTTAACTTGAAAATTCAGAAAAAAAAAAAAAAAAATTGAAATGTTCAAAAGAGAACTTCTTTTCTCCGGAAAACTGGACATCAGGAGACCCCAGTCCTGAAGTGTCTAACACACTAAGTGCCACGTCAAGTTGTACAGGCAGACAAGAGACAAAGGATATTTAACCGTTGACATAGAGTTCAGATCTGGGTGAAATCCAAGGTAGACAGATCGTCGTAAAATCCACCACCCCACCAGAAGGGAGTCCTTCGTATGTTATAGCTTAAGAGAGAAAAATATTAAAATCCTGGATAACTACGTAATATGGATATAGATAATTAAGTGTCGTCTGACTTTTTAATCCTATAAGACAGTAAAGAAAAAATGAAGTATCACCTTATAAGACTACATCTAAGTGAAGGGAAATAGAGGATAAACCAATGGTTTTATTGGTTTGAATTGAAAAATTTCAAGGGAATCTCTTTTCTGGGACACCAATAGTAGAAACATTAAGAGAACCCCAAGATGTGGAAACCTGATACCGATATACAAATAACTTAAACGTCTACTTTGTGTCAGGATATTTACTCTGATTTGCCGTATGACTCTCAACATACATTTCGTATACATGTAATTATTTCTAAATCATCGTTTAAGATCAGTGGTCCTTGAATTTTAAGAACAAAGAGACCAACTAATACATGAATTCCAGGTCAGACAAAGGACGACCAGTATTCGGAAACACTGAAAGTACTTCTCTAACAATGACTTCCACTTGTCTACTTTCACTTCATGTTTTCTAAGCACACTTAGAAGAAACCCAGTTATACGTCCCAAGGCCGGGGGAGATTTTTCAGTCTTTAATTTATCAGTAAACATAGATATAAACTCGGGTCAAAACCTGAGGGTTTGTTTTCACTAATAAGAAAGTATTTCTGAGTATTTCTGAAATAAGAAAGTATTTCAGAGTAAACTATGCAGACGTCTAGATCCCTAATATGTTGGATTTCGTAAATTTCTTTAACAAAAACGTTTCCATTCAGAAAACTCACTTAATTTTTTAGAACCGTAAACCCCCAAACAAAAATATAAATGATGTATGTTACATCATACATCTTTTCTATTAATCAAAGAACATACTAATTAACTATTATCGATAATGAAATTTTATAAAAGTAAGATTCTATCTCAGTTGGAATTAAATAAACCAAAATTGTCAACTTCCGGAAATCCCACGGTAGATCTTCACGAGGCCTCAAGTGGATCTTCGTCCACCTCGACGGTGAGTGAGTCCCTTACAGTTCGTTCTTGAAACCCCAGTCGACCAGACTCAAAAGTCGGGTGGTCTTGGTGAATCATCAATTTACTGGAATCTATAAAATGAACAAATACAGAACAAAAGGAACAAACACTTAAACTCATCATTTTAGATAGAGAGTCCACAGTTGGTTTTTGAATACGTCCTCCGATGTTTATTCTTTTCAAATGAATCCAGATTTCTTGACATTGACCCTTGTGTATCTAAACCCATTGGGACTTCCTCACAAGGACCATTCTTTTTCTTAGTCTCCGAATATTTGTGTTTTTCGGTACTCCAACAATTTTCAACAGACCGTTTTTTACCACTAATTGAGGTCACGTTCAGTCTTTTATAAACAGAAATTCCTTAGTACTGAAAAAATCCCACTCTCAGGTTATTCATCTATCTGACAGTCGTCAAAGACCGTTTACAAGACCTAATGAAGTAGTCTAGTTTTCCAGTCTAAGGAAGGTCTGACTCGTACGCATTCAGTGTAAAGGAGTCACCGGAGGACCGAGGTAAAATCTCTCGACAGAATCGTTATGGTCGAAGTAAAAATAAAAAGAAAGTGTGTTCCGAAAACTCTTCAACAGTACTCTTTATGACACCTTTCACGAAAGATTATAAATGACCATCATCTACAACATAAAGCCTCTTCCGTTTCCGTTGGGTGAGGTCATGAGAACGGACCTTTTAGAGTACCTGCTTCCTCGGACCACCCGACGGTAGATACTCCAACGTGTCTCAGCCTGTGCTGACTTCACTGAATCGTCGTCGTCGTCGTCTACAATATAAATTCCTTGAATTTATTATGTTATCTTGACATAACGGAAAACTTGACCGGTAACACTATTAGCTTTAAAAGACCATACGGTTAAACTGTAATCTTTACAAAGTTGAGGTCTATGTTTGTGTAGACTCTCTAAGTCCAAAACCTCTAAGTAATTTAATCTTTATTTAACTATTTGTAAGTCGAAAGACACTAGTATGTCAAAAGTATGAGGTAGAGGAATTTCAGATGGGGATTTTATAGTCTAGACTATACGATAAGCAATATACTTTAAACAAAAACAACAAATGAACGAGTCAGTACAGGCTGAGAAGCACTGGGGTACCTGTGAGTAATTGTCATATACTTTAATCTTCGTTTTTATCTTATTAAATGAGAATTGAGGATTAATTTTCTGTGTTATCAATCGGATTAAGAGGTTACAACCCCAGTCTCAAAACATTATATAATGTTTAAACGACTCTCTTTGGAAAGGTAGTTCCCTCTTAAACAAAGTCCTTGGCGGAATGCACTTGTAGTCTTTTCAAAAAAGAAAGAAAAGTGAGTTTCCTGTACTCTTCACTTTATAAAGGACGGTATAGTCATTTGTTCCTACAGTGTCAATAGTCGTTAACGTCGGGAGTCACATTCGGTCACTCGAGACTCCTGGGAGTCCTTCCTCTTCTTATGGACGACAGATCGTCGGTAGTCTGTTACCGGTGAAGGGTGTTACTCGGGACTCCTTTCCTTCGAGTTCTGTGCATCTGGAACCTATGATCGGGGTCTACGACTCCACGCATACTTTCCTTACTAAAGTCACTCGGGTCTGAGAACCTAGAAGGGTATGTCTCTTTTCACGATTTAAGGAATAGAACCTTATAAACCAAAAGAAATTAATTGTTATTAGTAAACTACAAGTCTGACGGACGGGAAACAACGTTTTCGTATATTGGACCGAACAGAGGGAGTGGAGGAGTGAGTCGTCATTGGGATTGTAGAGTTCATTGGGATTGTAGAGTGCCAATGAACTCTACGAACGACAGAGGACCCAAACTTCAGGATTTTGAAGGGTGACTTATTTTGCATTGAGAGTTGAAAATCCAACACTTAAAAAAAAAAAAATTCAGTTGTCTGTATTGTGATATGACATATCTTTACCTTTATTTCCGAAATCAAACTTGTCAAGAGATACAATGAGACCAACATTTCGAACCTAGGACATTGTGAAAGTTTAACCAAATATAAATACAAATGATAACTTGTAACACTCTCTCTGTTGCGACACAAATGGTTTAGAAAAAAAGAACAAGGAAAAGGGGTCGTGTGTCCTTCAACATAGAGGGTCGGAAGAATCTCAGTTCAGTCCAAACCCGTACACTGATCGAGTCCGGTTACTTTCCAGTCGTCTTTACTTTACAGGTATAGACCTCCTCCGTTTCTTTTCGGAAACGTCCTAGGAGGCCACATCGAGAAGACGGTAGAGACTACACCTTGGAGTGTAACCCAACCGTCTCGGTCTCTGTTTTCGTCGACCTTTACGACTCAGTGGTGTACCTCCACTCGACGGAGATCTCAGTGGAGTGGATGTCCACTGACTTCCCCACTTCCCACTTCAGCGAGTCAGCACAGGCTGAGAAACGCTGGGGTACCTGATATCGGATGGTCCAAAGAGACAGGTACCCTAAGAGGTCCGTTCATATGACCTCACCCAATGGTAAAGGAAGAGGTCCCCTAGAAGGGCTGGGTCCCTAACTTGGACCCAGAGGGCGAAACCTCCGTCTGGGAAATTGGAGACTCGGTGATCACGTCATGATATTGGATCGGGTAGGACTAAGTTTGTGTCAACAACAAGTCAACGATTCAGCACGGGTTGAGAAACGCTGGGGTACGGTCCCCTGACGTCGTACGGTCCGAGGAAAAGGGAAGTAATAGAGGGCCTCAAGCGAGTTTAAGTACAGGTGACTCAACCACTACGATAGATTGGTGGAGTAAGGGACGGTGGGAGAAGAGGAAAACGGAAGTTAGTGAGGGTCGTAATTCCAGAAAAGGTCACTCAGCCGAGAAACGTAGTCCACCGGTTTCATAACCTCACAGTCGAAGTCGGAGTCAGGAAGGTTACTTAAAAGTCCCAACTAAAGGAAATCCTAACTGACCAAACTAGAACGACAGGTTCCCTAAGAGTTCTCAGAAGAGGTTGTGGTGTTAAGTTTTCGTAGTCAAGAAATCACGAGTCGGAAGAAATACCAGGTTGAGAGAGTAGACATATACTGATGACCTTTTTGGTATCGAAACTGACCTGCCTGGAAACAGTCGTTTCATATCAGAGACGAAAAATTGTACGACAGATCCAAACAGAACCTCTTCCGTTGCCGTTGGGTGAGGTCACGAGAACGGACCTTTTAGGGTACCTACCTCCTCGGACCACCCGACGTCAGGTATCCCAGTGCTTCTCAGTCTCCGTTGACTCACTGAAGTGAAAGTGAAAAGTGAAAGTACGGAACCTCTTCCTTTACCGTTGGGTGAGGTCACAAGAACGGACCTCTTCGGGTCCCAGCCCCCTCGGACCACCCGACGGCAGATACCCCAGCGTGTTTCAGCCTGTGCTGACTTCACTGAATCGTCGTCGTCCAAACAGATTGAAAGGAAGGTTCCTCGTTTGTAGAAAATTAAAGTACCGACGAGAGTGGGAGGTGTCACTCCTCCTCGGGTCCTTTTATTTTAGACAGTGACGAAGATGCAAAGGTGAAGATAAACGGTACTTCACTACCTTGACCTACGGTACTGGAATCAAAAAACTTACAGCTTGTGTTACGACCTACGAAATGTCAGTAATATTCACTTCACTTTCTTGTCTTAAGCCATTACTAGGAGAGATGTGGAGATTCTATTTTAGTATTACTTGTTTGATATCGAAGCTGAAAAATTTCAACAACGGGAATTCCTCCGTCAAAACGATATGTTCATAAGTCGTTGGTGACGTTCGATGATCTTACTCTATAAAAGATAATAAGGAAGGTGACGTTGAGATTAGGATTGGTCGTCGGGATTTGATCAAGAATCTGAGAATTGTCTTCTCACGTGAGTTTTAAATTCTTTAACACGATAATAATTGAATTGACCAAAGACTGTTAAAATTTTATTATGAAACTATTAGTCATATTGAAAATAATTGAAAATTTTCACATCTCGTACCCTTGGGTGATGTCATAAGAACGGACGTCTTAGGGTACCAGTCTCCTCGGACCGCCCGATGTCAGGTACCGCAGCGTCCCAAGCTGTACTGAGTTTGCTGAATCGTGTGTCGTACGTGAGTCATCTTTCGTGCTGTCTTTCCTGACTGCGATAAAGACAGGAAAATATACGAAATATCCAGTACCTCATATGTATCTAAAAAACTCACAAATTCATAAAATGAGTATTGTGTCAAAAGGTTATTAAACGAAATCCCACTTATTTTTAAACATTAAGTCGAAACAAAAGGTATCATACATCAAAGTAATTTGAGTTCTAAACTCTTCTTGCACCTTGAAAAGTGGGAGGAAAGCCAGTCTTACGTATAGGTCATATCCCTAAAGGTTCGTTTTGCACAAAATTTCTTGAAGTTTCCTTTACCGTCAGGTGAGGTCGTGAGAACGGACCTTTTAGGGTACCTGCCTCCTCGGACTATCCGACGTCAGGTACCCCAGCGTTTTTCAGCCTGTGCTGACTCGCTGAAGAGAAAGAATAATAAAATATTTGAAGAGGAAGGTCTACAATACATTTCTAGGCCCGAAGTGTTAAAAGATTTTCACAACCGACAGGAGCCAAGCTAGGGGCCCAACCCTTTCAGGGGACCCCTTCCCTGGCCGACGGGTGAGGTCATAAGTCCAGGCCTCTTAGGGTCCCTGTCATACCAGGTCCCCCAGCGTTTCTCGGCCTGTGCTGACGCGCTGAAAGTGTGGGTGAGTGCGTAACCGACAGGGCCCCGACGCGCGCGAATAAAAAGTTAAATCTATTGATGATTGAAAAGGCAAAGTCTGAAAGTCATTAACTTTGCCGTAGGCGTCGAGTCTTTAACTGGAGACCACCGACACGTTCAACTCCCTCGCGGGAGGGACCGCGGCACACCGCACAGCCCTTCCTTTCCCCTGTGGGGTTCCGGACGCCGGGTCCCCCGCCCGGCCTCGGGCCGGAAGGGCCGCACGGGGCGCGCCGCTCCCCCTGAGAATTGCGCTTCGCGGCCCACTGAGTCGGCGCACCGGCGCGCCCGGCCCCAAAGCCCCGCGCGCGGCGACGCCGTGCCGGCCAGGGGCGCCGACGACGACCGCCGCGGCACTCGCGCGCGCGGAGGGCCCGCCTAAGCCCGGGGCCCGAGGCCTCGCGCCGCCCTCGCAATCCATTCACCAGGCTGCGCTTCTTGGCCGCCCCACTCACGCCGCCGCCCGGACCGGGCCCCTTCACGGAAACACAGCCCCCCATTCCCCTGGGCGAGGAGTCCAGCCGCGAGCCCGCCGTCGGGAGGCCCAGCATGGGGGTATCTTTCCGGCGCCGCGACGTTAGTAGAGCTCCTTTTTGCAACCGTTTGCCCAAGGCCCGCGGCCAAAAGCACGACTCCCATTTCGGACCATTAGGCCCCTTCTTCCCCCCTAGCGAAACGCACCTATATGCAGATGTCTCAGCCCCCGGGGGACTTCATATTGAACTGAAAGGACGTCCGGAAACCACAAAAATAGGGTTTCCTCCTCTTTATTACTCTCGGGCCCTCACAAATAACTATTTTGTGAACGGATGCACAAAAACAAAAACAAAAGACCGTCAAGTAACTTAAGTGATTTTTAATCCATCAACCCAGCTGAAGAGCGAGAAACATGGAGAAGAAGTTTCAGAAGGAAGAGACGGTGGGTGTTTAATGGTCGAAAGTAGCCACGACTTCTCGACCCCCTCTGACTTGACCATTAAAAGAAAATTTATTTTGGAATGAAAAATATCGCAACTGACAGAAGTCAAGACGTGATAAGTCTTTTCGAGAAGAGAAAACCTCAAACACTAAGAAAGACTTTTAAGGCCCTAATTAGGCTAAATAAAAATTTACTCTTTGGTCACTTATTTGATTCTATTTGTCCGCCGTTCCTTAACAATTCGGGCCAATACTTTTACGTAAAAAGTCCGGGAAATTAACAGGGGGACAATCGACAATTTGTTGATCGTCGTCGACAATGGACTCTTTAATTCTCAAAAATTACCAGGGGTTTGTCACGACAATAGTGTCGACTTACACTAATTAGGTCAGTTTTCTTGAAGTAGGAGTTGAATAAGAGTGGGAGGGGCGTTGTAGACCCTGTAAAGAATTTGTACTTAAACGTGGAACTTTTACATTTATGGCGGGGGGTTTTACATTTATGGGCAGAGGGTTAAAAAACATATATAATTTTAACAAATATATTAAAATTTCTAATGAAAGGTGAACGTTAATAATGTCTTATAACCGATATAAGGGACACAACATGTTACGTAGGCACTTGGATAGAATGTGGACCATCAAGCATGAAGGGTGAGGGGTGAAGAAACAATGGGGTGACGGTGGGACACTAGTGATCAAAAAAGCGATATAGACACTAAACCGAAGAAAAAACAATATATAACCAAACAAAAAAAAAAAATGTAAGGTGTATAGTCACTATTGTATGTCATAAAGACAAAGAGACAGTCTGTGAAGTGAATCGTATTACGGGAGGCTTAGGTAGGTACAACAACGTTTACCGTTTTAAAACAAAAAGTAAAAATCAACTCATAATCAGACACCGTATATAAATGATGGAGAAATAGGTATGTAGACAACTAACTGTAAATCCAGAGAAGGTATAGAATCGTTAACATTTATTACGACGATACTTGTAATCCCATGTACATAGAAAAGGCTAATCACTAAAAAAAAAAAAAAAAGTCTACATATCGGTCCTCACCTTAACGACCCAGTGTATCATCTAGACTAAAATCAAAACTCTTTGAAGGCATGACAAAAGGTATCACTCACGTGGTCAAATGTAAGACTGGTTCTCACATTCTACTAAGAGAAAAGAGGTGTAGGAACGGTTGTAAACACAAGAAAAACTACGGTCGGCAAGACTCTCCACACACCACTATTGAGTACACCAAAAATAAACATGATGAGAGTCTTTAAACTAAGACCTTTAGTCACGACCCAGGATTCAGACGTACAATTCGTTCGTGGGGGAAAGAACCAGACAATAACCACTAGGTCCCTGGTGTGAATCTCTTTGTCGTTTTATCTGACCGGACTCTTAAAAATCTTGACCGGTCGAAAGAATAGGAAGACAACTAAAAATAAGAGGAAACGGGGGATTGGTTAGTATTCGGTTCTTCCAGACTCAGAAATCTTCCTTTGATTTCTCACGAAAGAACCCGAGACGGTAGTCCCACTCACACACTTTCAGTGAGTCAACACAGACTGAGAAGCGCTGGGGTACTTGATATGTCAGGGACCTTAAGAGGTCCGGTCTTATGACCTCACCCATCGACAAGGGAAGAGGTCCCCTAGAAAGGTTGGGTCCCTAGTTTGGGTCCAGAGGGCTTAAAGTCCGTCGAAAAAATGAGAGACTCGATGGTCCTGTAACCCCATCCTTTATGTATAAGATTACGGAATCTCTACACATGACACATGATTCAACGAAGTCAGTACAGGTTGAGAAACGCTGGGCTACCCGACATTGGACGGTCCGAGGAGGAGAAGTACCCTAAGAGGTCCGTTCTTATAACCTTACCCAACGGTACGGGAGGTCCCCTAGAAGGATTGGGTCCCTAGCTTGGACGGAGAGACTGCAGAGAACGTAACCGTCCATCCAAGAAATGGTGATCGGGGTGCAACCTTCGGACGGAACCTCTATCAGTCACGGATAATTAGACAGGAAAATAGAAAGTCCCCGGACGAAGGTCATAGTAGTCGAATAATCTTTACGGTAATCCGATTTAGAGGGGAGAGGGTTGATTAAAGTCAGAAGAAGGGAAATCTTGGTCCTGTCGATTACGACACATTAAGAGTACCGGAACTTGAGTCTAAAGGACAATACATCGTCATGGTCATCGGAAATCCTCCCGAAAGTTAAGTAGACTCGTAATTAAGTCCGTGTCTATGGGGTCATTACGGATAAAACGTCATCCGGTAAAATCGTCGTTGTAATGTTTCTACCGTGTCTCGACGTAACGAGGGAACTCCGTCTACACTTCCGACCTATTAGAGACGACGGCTTTCGAAAAAGACAAAGAATCAGGAAGTTTATAATTATCCACACATCCCTACTCCAATCTCAATCCGACACACAAAAGGCTGAAAAAAAAAACCAGAAACCAAAGAAGAATCACAGAGTGAAAAGAATGATTGGATAAAAGACAACTAAGTGTTTTATGACAACAGAAAGGAAGACATTGGGACCCGAAGGACTACTAACGCAGAAGGAGACGGGGACTTAGACATGTACGGATGAGGAGGAACCGATTGACCTCATTTTTCACGTCCCTTTGACAACCTTACGACGTACTAAAGATCAACCTTCTGGGTCTCAGTACCTTGACACTCCGAATCTCTATATTTCCTTGGATAGTGTTTAAATATGCCACGCCAGGAGAACGAAAAAAGGGGGGCGGAGAACGGAAAATTCTACTCCTTAGATTCTCTACTCTACCGTCTCACTCCTGGGGACCGAGGATCGGGTCACAAGAAGGGTGGTTTAGTAAAGTTCTTTTTACGAAGTTTTTACTTTTGTCAAATCTCTTTAAGTTGATATTCATCTACTTCTTTTGACTCTGAAAGTGTACTTATGTTTTCGTTATAAACCCTTTTACCTCTACCTTCCTCTCGCACAAGATTGGTGTATTTGGTCCTTCTCATCCTTATGATTTTATTCCTTAAGACTTCGAACTTTATTACTCGTTTATCAAGAGAACATTAGGGTTCTTTACAATACTTCAACCATAAAAAAAAAACTAAGTCATTTCTAATTCTATTCATGTGACTTAAAAATAATTTACAACTTACAAATTCGTTTCAGATCTTAAAAAACTTGAACGGTACATTGATATGACAACAGAAATGGGTTTAATAATCCATAGAGACAACCTCTGTCTTTCATTCTGACCAGATGGACGATTAGACTAAGGTATATGGAGAATACTTTTTACTCTAATAACCTTATCATATACGTAAAGACCTTATCATCCTTCCTTTCTTCATGTCTACTTTCTTCTCTTGGGGTACGATAAAAAAGAATCTCAGGGGTTTCATCTGTAAAAACCTAACAAGAACATATAAGTACTTTCATCTTACTCTTTATCATTCCTAAACCTTGAAAGGACCGCAGAAGCAGAAGTGAAGGGGTCGTCCCTCACTCTCAAAGTAGGAACCACCCCTTTGAATTCTAAGTCGAACGTGGTCCCACACCGGTTTTTTTATTTATTATTCCTGAATAATTAATCATCTGTAACAATACATGGTCTGACTAATCATCTGTAACAAAACATGGTCTGTGAAACGAGTTGTACAGATGTAAAGAGTAAATTAAAGGAGGTAAAATATCGGTTGCTTAGATTCTGTATTTCTCGAATGCAAACGGGTTCAGTGTGGAACACTCACCGACTCGGTCGCAAGTTCGAATCTGTCTGAGGTAGTTAATTATAAATACGAGTCATCACGGGAGGAATAAGAAGTGACCCGTCACCAATTCTTACACCCGAAACCTCGGTCAAAAAGGACCCAAATTTAGGATCGAGAAAGTAAATGATCGAACCTATAAGTAGTCAAAGAAAGAGACTTTATCTCCAACATTATCATCGATGGCGTCTTCCAATAATCCTAACTCAATTAAGTACATTTTACGAAACTAGATGTGGACTGGTAACCCTCAAGAGTCCTCTACGACTGACAATTAACCAAAAATTTTTTATTATATTCTCTGACAACTATAAAAGAAATCTAAATCTAACAGGAAAGGTCACAACTTTACGATTCCGAAAATATCACATCTATATTTAATTGAAATAGAGAAAAGAATGACATTGTATCCCCTCCGTCCCGAATGATTTTAAAACCTTTCGTGACCCCACATCATCTTTCTAGACACTGTACTAAACCAATTCCAATGATCTCTTTCAAGTACAAAGAATCTTATTTTATTGATTACTAGAAATGAAGATATCCTTCCGGTGTCATATATGGAATTTTGATACATTCTGAGGAAGTCACATAAACGGAATTTAGAGAAAACCACCCTTTCCTATTTTAAAATTAAAAACGTCAATATAGACACATAATCAAACGACCCTGATGGTATTGTTCCATGGTGTTTTGCACACCAAATTTGTTATCTTAAAGGCCTCCGACCTTCGAGTTCAAGTTCCACAACCACCCCAACCAAAGAAGAATCCTGAACGAGGAAACGCACATCCACCGACGAAAGAGGGACAGAAGTGTACCAGCCAGAAGGGAGACGTGGAGAGAACAGGAGTAGAGACGAATTTTCCTGTGGTCAACATAACCTAATCCCGGGTGATTACTGAAGTAAATTAGAACTTTTCACTCACAATTCAGTGAGTCAGTACAGGTGAGAAAATTTCTCGGTGGTGGAGAAATTTTCGGTGTAAGACTCCTACATCCCATTGTCTGAAGTTGTATGTTTAAAACTTCCTTTGTGCTAAATTAAATCAAGTACTGTCAGACAAATCCCCTAACTTACGACCCATTAAATTTACGGTCCATTAGACAGGGACCACCGAGTCGGTCATTTCTTAGACGCACGTCACGTCTAGGGACCCACCCCCTCTAGGGGACCTCTTCCCGGACCTCTTAAGGTCTCCCCGGACCACCCGATGTCAGGTACCCCAGTGTGTCTCAACCTGCGCCGACTCGTCGATCGTGTCAGACTTGGAAGACAACACGAACAGTGACTCGTGAGAGGCGGCACCCTGGACCCCCAGTGGGAAATAGGACACGGATGGGTGTACGGGACGGAAGGCGGACAAGGAATCTCGAACGACAACTCAGGGGATTCTTCGGAGGTGCAACTCAGGAACACAACCTAAATTTCGATAGTTCTAATAAGACAGTAGGATAACTCATTAGACGAACTCTTTGATAAAGTACTTAAATTGGATTTAAGGATTAAACAGACCATAAGGATTATAAAGAAGAACTTAGATCTACCTTTTTTCCAGTTCTAGGGAATTCATCATTATACATTAAAAGAAGAATTTGAATTTTTTTAAATTTCATAAGATTCTAAAAAAAATTTTGAAGTTGGTAAAAGAGCTTCTCAAGGGACAAAAATCTCCATGTAAAAGGAAAAAAAAGAGAGAGTAAAATTTTCATCAATTGTGTAAGTAAAAGCTCTGAAACCGTATAAATTATTTTGTCAAAAAATTTTTAGTGTACTATTCGGACATCAATTCCACCTTATAATTATAGAAATTAGAAAAAGATACTGATCCAACAAAGTTTAACGGAAAAATTTTAGATCAAATAGTCATGATAAAGTACGATAAAATCAATAAGATTTTGTAAAAAATCAGACAAGTACACTACTTAATATAATTACAAATCTTACAATTCGGTTGGAAACATAATAGGAAAAAATATACATATACCCAAACTAAAAAAAAATTTTATTAACCATGTCCTAAAAACACAAATACTCTTTTTCACCAGGTATTACGAAAAACCATTACGGGATCACTTCAAAACTCAGTCGCAATATACGACCGGAGTCTTTTACGTAACCCTACATACGGGACAAAGGGACAAGAGACATTCTCAAACATAACTATTCTAACTATATTAAAGAAGGAAATTTCTACACCTTCTTAAATGATCAAAGGTGAACCAGGACCTTAAAAGAGATTTCCTACCAAAATTAACACCTAATACCAAGACACATGATAAATATATGATAGTTTTATTACATATAGTAGATAAACATATATTTATGTCCTTGTTTATATAATTCGATAAACAACTTCCCACAATCACATATGGTACACCTCTAACCTGATCCTGTAATCCTTCCCGTCCGACCCTGAGACCCGTCCTCACCTTCGTCACAAGGTCAGTTTAAAAAAGAAATAGTCCCTTGAAGTCAAGACGAGAATTTCGGAATCTTAACCAACCTAGTCCGAGTGGGTGTAATAGACCTATTAGAAGGAATAAATTGGATTTTACCAATTTATGAAGTTAGTGTAGATGGTTTTTGGAAATGTCATTGTGGATCTAATCGTGAACTAACTCATTGACCCTGACATCGGACACCCAACTGTAAATTTTGACTGGTAGTGTCGGAAAGGTGTCAGAACCGAGAGAACGATCAACGGATTACGGAAGTTTGTCTACACCCCAAAGACAAAAAAATAAAAAACCAAAGTGGGTAGGGTAAGACTACCTACGTAATAAGATCCCCTATCCTGAATGGTCACGTACCACCCTTGTCCCTCCTTCCGTCTGAAGTTGAACCGTGTTTCCCTTTTTTATTTTAAAAGGGGGGTTCGTAATCACCGGTTATTATTCCCACTCGATTATTATCCGTTCTCTAAGAAATAAAACCTTATAAAAAATCAATCTGACCTGACTTGATTATCACAAAAACATCAGGATCTCCCTTCCACTAAACCTGGGGTCTAGAAAAACTCTAAATACTAACACCCCCATTTTAACCCTCGGGTAGTAGTCCACTGGTCGTAATTTTTTTTGTTTTGTTTTGTAGTAAAAGACAGTGGTAATAAAATATTTTCTTCTCTGTAAATTATATTTTTTACTTCGTTTTGAATCAAATCCATGGTTCTTTCGTAATTTGATTGTGGACGGTGTTAAGAAATCAAGTGTAAAATTATAAAAATTTTAGTCCGGCACAGAATTTTAGTGCCCACACAATTATATCATGAAAGAACTTTGTCACAATAAGCCAACTACAGAATCAGGTACAGTCAACAGAGTCTTAACCCTATTATTAACACAAACATACAAACACACGCACGCACTGTAATAGAGGTAACGGGAGTAAAAACGACAGTCACTTTCGAAAGCTGTGACTAATTCTGACTGTGACCAATTATGACCAGGAACTTAGTAGAAGACTGTGTCACTGACACCTGACAGAGGTCTTAAAAGTTGTAAACAAGATAACGATGTCATGACGAAATATCTAGACAGGGGATTCTGGAAGTCTAGAACGGCATGTCCTTGAATCGGAAAGAATAGTTTACCGGACGATATAACTTATTATGTAAATTTTTTTAACGTGAGGGAACAGGACAAATTCTGCAGTAACGATTATCATATCTAGAACCTTTAAAGGACCTTCAAACGGTCACTCATTAGCATTGGAGTCACAGAGAAGGACAATATATGGAACCTAACAAGCATCGAATTTCAACAGTAATCTTACTCGTATTCATCAACTTAGGTAGTTTTCTATCTTCGTGGGACACACCTTTAATGTCTTAAACTAGATGAGACCAAAATCCATTATTTCAACTCTCAATGTTGTCTTAATTCATTCCAGAATTTAACTTGAGGCTTGAGTTCTAACATTTTAGTTGGTGATAGACCTCAAGTAACTAAATCTCCAACAAAGTTTCGTTGATAAATTTGTCTTTTCCACGATCCTCACAAGTAATGACCGTGTCTTTCCAGTATACAGAACCGAGGTCTAGAAACCGAACTCTAGTATAGAGGTTTGAACCCTTTGAATTGTATCTTAAGTACTTCCATTTAGTCTTCATTTAGAGACTATCCGTCTCTATTGTGTCGAATTCCCATTGTACACAAACTGATGCTTCGGTCTTCGCATACAAACTTCGGACCGATATGATAAATAATCGACACGTTGACACTCTTGAAAAGAAGAAATAAGGAGTCAAAGGCATAGACATTTACTCCTATTATTATCGTCGATGAAGTATTTCCAAAAAACAACAAAAACAATCATAATTCAATTTATTGTAAATATTTCATGAATCTTATTGTACATCGTTTACTATATACAATTTTAATTGTTTCCAATCAGGTAGATCTGAATTCTACCTGAAAAACACCATTAAACCGTATAACTTAGAGTTGACTAATTAATCACTAAGATTACATCTTATACAAGAACTCATTAACCCAAATCTAAACCAATAAGTTCCTACATTCTTTTGAAACGTAGAACTTTCCCCAACGTCATAAATTTTTGAAGAAGTCTATTTAATTACTTAGATTCAAATTCCTAAATGACTTCCAAAAAACTCATGAAATTCTAACCGAACTATCCGTCAACTTCATGATTTTGTTTTTTTCTTGTACAATTTTCTAATATTCATAGTAATTTTTACTTAACTTTATAGTTTGAATCCTATGACCCCTAAGTTGATATAAACAGAGAAAAAACAGAATAAAATATAAAATTTGACTCATCACTCATTTTTTCAATAAGAGATTTAGGAAAACAAATTATCAAGAAAATTAATCCACTAAACTATTTCAACATTTCCTTTAACAAATTTCCGGAAATCTGTCAATGTTCCCTCTTCCGTTACCGTCGGGTGAGGTCATGAGAACGGACCTTTTAGGGTACCTGCCTCCTCGGACCCTCCGATGTCAGGTACCCCAGCGCTTCTCAACCTGTGCTGACTCACTGAAGTGAAAGTGAAAGGTGCAAGGACGTAACCTCTTCCTTTACCGTTGGGTGAGGTCACAAGAACGGACCTCTTAGGGTCCCTGCCCCCTCGGATCACCGGACGGCAGATACCCCAGCGTGTCTCAGCCTGTGTTGACTTCGCTGAATCGTCGTCGTCTGTCAATGTTTAACTTACATTCCAGAAATTCAGAATTAAATTTAAGTTCATTGACATTATATCAGAGAAGACCATGTTTTCGACAAAAACCTGGATTCAAATAACTATCTTTCCAATAGTCTCGTCATTCAATCCTTACAGTTCATCTCTTCTGTCCCTTTACAGATCCGTCAATATTAGAGTACATAGATCCGTCAATTTTAGAGCAGAGATGGTAGGACACGAAAGTAGGCGGTCAGACGGTCGGACCGGAGACGATCGTCGAGTATGTGCTTTTACTTCCTCCCGCACACCTGAGCCTCCGCGACGGACAGAGAGGACGTAGAGGAGCCACGACGGGAAGAACGACAGTTGGGTGACGCTAGGACAGTGTGGATCTGTCAAGGTCATCGGAGAATGAGATGAACAGGTAGACACCAATATAAATAAAATTTCGTTGTACAACTTATACTTTGAAGAGATACATTTTTGAAGTGGATGTTCTGTTTCAGGAAGAGATGAACTGAAATATTAAGTTCCGGAGACATTTGGTCGACGTCGAACAAAAAGTGCGCACAAGAGGATCCCGACAAGACGTGTCGGTAGATTCAACACACAACGTATCGAGGAATTCCCCACCACACGCACCCCAAGGGACTTCGACATACCATACTACCAACGAGACAAAAGAGGGTGGGAAAACATAATTAGGAAGTGAGATTGGACCGACCAGACGGGGAGGTGAGGAAAGAATGTCATTATTTCGAGGAAAAGTAAGAATGAAAAGATGGACAATATGTAGTAAGTGGGACAAAATACGGGAGGGAAAAGAAATTATCCATCTTGGTTTCTCACCTCATAATTTGTCGGTAATTTTCTTACTCCTTCTAAAGGTCAGTGAGGATCCCCCACTTAAACTCTATGTAACAATTCTTTTTATCGTTTCATGTCTCGATCTATATCATAAGGTAGAATACATACTCTTTGTCTTATTAATTCTTAAATATACATATATGTGTGTAATAGATATTTCTCTTTGTACTTCCTATTTAATTATTTTGATCAATACACATCCCTTATCTATCCTTTTATGACCTCCCCTTCCCTCTCTCTAGAGACTCGTAAGGAAAAAACATTGATTGAAAACTTGGTACATTTACAAAATGTATTAGTTTTTATTTTATTACTTTTTATTCGATATTAATTCCCTAATTTTTTGTTTTTACTTGGATTTAATGTCCTGTATGTCTTATTTTATTGTTTTATTTTATTATATTGATTTTTATTGTTTTTTATTTGTATCATACGACTTATATGTAGGGATCACTTTACATTAAGTTCCTGTTTTTCTTAATCGGGGGTTTTCTGTGAATTTGAATCACCCAAATTTACAATCATTGTAATTACAATATCAAAATAAATAAATAAATAAAAATTAAAAATAAAAATGAAATAATAAAACGAAATGTTATGACATAACCAAAACGGTATGTAACTGTACTTGGTCGGTGCCCACATGTACTCAAGGGTTAGGACTTGGGGGGAGGGTGGAGGGTGGGTTACAATATCAAAATTTTGACTTAATACTTGGTTCTAAAAGTAACACTCTCTTTTCTATATCATGATTATCTTTTATTCATTTCTTTTTGGTATTACAGGTTAAACTTCACTTTTATAGTCATATTTGACAAACACAAAATTTTTTAGAGGCCCAAACGAAGATTTGGTAAAGTCATCTGACACTGTGGGGTTATATATTCTGTGGACCACAAGTCTAGAACTAAAGATTTACGAAAACAGGTGGTTTTTCTTCTTTCCGAAGACCTCTTGACCGACTAACATTCAGTTCCAGTCTCTACCACTTTCCACTCGAATCTTTTGAATATATCCTTCATCGGAGTCTTTTGGTTATCGACGACGACGATTCAGCGAAGTCAACACAGGTTGAGACACGCGGGGTATCTGTCGTCGGGTGGTCCGAGGGGGCAGGGACCCTAGGAGGTCCGTTCCTGTGACCTCACCCAACGGTAAAGGAAGAGGTTACGTACTTTCACTTTTCACTTTCACTTCAACGAGTCAACACGGGCTGAGAATCGCTAGCGTACCTGACGTCGGGTGGTCCGAGGAGGTAGGTACCCTAAGAGGTCCGTTCTCATGACCTCACCCAACGGTGACGGAAGAGGTTTTTGGTTATCTTAACACAAATTTACTGTCTACTTGCGAACTTCCCTTAGGGTGATCGGTATGGACCCTGTTAAACTTGGTCATTAACCTCTTCAATTTTTTTTTTTTTTCTACCATTACCTAGTAAAATTATGTAATCTAATTTTGTTTAGAAACTCAAGCATTAATTTGAATTTTTCCTTCTATGTCCCTCTCACTTCATCCTCAAGATGCATTGTCTTCTTACGATCTGTTATTTACATCGTTCTTACTATTTTAATCTTTCAGTAGTAAAACATCAGGGGCCACATAATTATTAACCAAGCCCGTTCTTAGAAGTTATCTACGACTTTGGTGACCTACTTTTCAATAACCCTCTATCCTATAGTCTAGAGAGAAATGTTGTCTTTCTGGAAAACAGTGGTGAAATTGGTGTATTAGTCTGTACGGGACATCACCCCATCGGACCGTAACACACGGAGACTACCCTACCGTCAAACTTCTTGTGTTGACATAAGAACAAAATTTTTTTAAATTGAACATAAAGTAGTGTACCTTTGTTACTCTACCTACAATCTTGACTGGATCTGAAAAATTAAATTTTGTTAAAAATAACTTCATATCAACTAAATATTATAAAATAATCGTATCGTTTCACTAAGTCAATATATAAAAAAGTCTAATAAAAGGTAACATTAATAATAGTCGATGACTTACATCAATACACAATCTACCACTTAGGAACAACGAAGAGATAAAATACACATGATCAAACACAAACAATTAGGGTAAGAGGACTTAACAGTGGGGAGGAGAAAGACGAAGGTATTGGTTTCAAACAAAAGGTACAGACCGTCAGACGAAGACAAAACATATATCCAAGTAAACATAATAAAAAGTCTAAGGTGTACATTCACCATAGTATTAACAGAAAGAGACTGAATCATACTTTAAGAGATCCAGACAGGAGGTACAAGACGTCTACCGTTATAAAGTAAGAAAAAATACCGACGCCTCATAAGCACACACACACACACACACACACATACACGCGCGTGTAGACATACATATATAGTGTAAAAGAATTTGGTTAGTAGACAATACCAGGGGACCCAAAGTACAGAAAAGACAACATGTGTCACGAAGACACTTGTGACCCCATGCACATACAAAAACTTAATCACAAAAACAGAAAAGACCTATACACGAGTCCTCACCCTAACGATCTAGTATACTATAGAGATCAAAATCAAATTCCTTGGAGGTATGACAAAAAAAAAAAACATCAACCGACACGATTAAATATAAGGGTGGTTGTCACATCCTCCCAAGGGAAGAGACTGGATCTGAAAAAAATTTTTCAGTTAAAGTACATTTTGTTGACAGGGGGTTTAACACCCCCATCCCTGTCGTCCCACGTCTTATACTTTCTAAGTCTTGTCGGTTTACATTCCTTACTCGGAACTAACTGAATACCTAGGGTTTTCTCTAATACGTCCTTTTATAATCCGGTTAACTCATTTAAACTAATAACCAATATTCATAATACGTTTACAAGTAAAAGAATCTACACTCTCGTTATGACGACACACTAAAAAAAAAAATTCTCTTACAAGAGTAAGAATCTTACCCGAACGACTTCATTGAACCCACTTCACAACATTACAATTGAAAATTCACTAAGTCTTTTTGAACACACCACCCCCTCGTCTACTAGTAACCATTTAGACTTCCTATTTATTCTAAAATGACCAATATTACTAAAAAAGTTAAAAGACATCTAAACTTTTCAAAGTTTTTTTTTTTTTTCTTTTTCTTTTAGACGAAGTCTCGGGTCGAGTCTAAAATAGAGTATACTTCCGAAGGAAAAGGTTGGTGTGACAGATCTCCACTAAAAGCGAGGTTGAAAACACAAATAAAATATTAGGGGTTTGGACTCACGGCTTATTCTCGACGGATTCTTCAACTGAAAAATTAAAAATTAATGTTTAAGGTCTGAGCAGCATTCTTATCCGGGTTCTTAGACCTTGGTGACCAAACTTGGTGGACAAGACATAAATGATGGATTTCAACGAACAGAAAAAGTATATCGGGGTGGACGAGTCACCCTCGAACCCCGGTTGGGAACTCTCGTAACGAGTCAGGAAGCACAACGAGTCACGACACACGGAAGGTGTGTCATCCCCAAACCATTCATACACGACTGATATTATATATCCAACCCTGATTAAACAACGAGTAGACTTCTCTGATGGTCTTTGAAGAGGTACAAAAACTCTCTAAATTTTTTTTTTCTTTGGATCGACTATTTTCGTGAATCAGTCATGTTTTCCAGGTAATCTTTCTACATATCAAAAATCAAGATTTTGATGTCCAAACCAAATATCTTTATTGTACAAACAATGGTCGTTTACAAACCTTAATTTCTCAATTGTTACCATAGTATCAACTCAAAATAATGGAGACGTTTACCTATATATTTCTGATCATGAACTAGAGATATTTTTATGTCTATGTGTCTCTATGTCAAAAGAGGGAAGATGTGAATAACTATACCAACTGTGTACCGGGACATATACAAATTCTACATGTTGTATTAAACTGAATGTATGTATTACTATACTGTTATCCAAATCACTTGTATCTAGAGTATATCTTTGTACTGTTTTATCCTTTTTTCTAAAGAAAGAGGGAACACTATTCTTGAGAATCCTAAATGAGGGAATTGTCGGAAGTATCCATTCCATTTCTTTCGTCACAATTAATAGACATAGTACAACACATAGAGGTCATGAATAAATAGAATATTGATCTTTACACATGGAAAAGAAATTACGATTCTACTAAAAAAAATTAACCTATTAACCTTAACTCTATTACTTACGTCCTTTCTTCTTTGTTAATCTCTAAATTTTTTATTCCAGAAACTTCTAAAAATATCCGAACTTCGACCAAAACTCATATATTTTTCCTTATTACCGATTGAAAAAAAAAAAAAATCACAAATGTGTACGGTATCTAACGAAACCGACTTCATAGGTATTAGGGATTTTGTCAAGAAGGTTCACCTATAACTACATATCTACTCTTTTAACTCAGAGTCTCTTCAAACAGTACACGGATCTGAGTGTGACGATCATGCAGCACCTTAGTTCTTGGTTTGGTCCGTCACACCCAAGGTTTCGTGAACGACCATTTATACCCTTCGTCCTATCGAATAGTGATTTGCATCGAAGGGAATTAAACTCTGAATTACTCCTTTACCACACCCTTTACCCTCTTGTAAAGTATCGTAATCAAGAAACTTTTCTTTTTTCTCTCTTTCCTCAATCCCCTTCCCTTAACTAGAAATGGTCCCCAATTAATATGTCAACGAATCTGGGTGTCCTTCTCATATAATTTTTCCGTCCACATACTTGGAGCTGGTCATAAGTTCTTCTCGTTTTAGGACGTATCTTCGCATAAGATCATATCAACGTAATTGGATCGGATAGAAATTTCATATATTACATAAATACACATAATTTTATCGACTTTATCCTGAAGGGACCACCAGGTCATCAATTCTCAGACGGACGGTTACGTCCCCTGTCCCCAAACTAGGAACCAGCCCCTTCTAAGGTATCTTGTGTTGATGGTTTCGGGTACGCGGGATCTCGGACGGGAAGCGTTGCCCTTTTGGGTGGTGTCATTCTTCGTACTCACGGTGTCGATCGCTCATGTGGGTGAGCGGTGTGATCTCTCTCCGGATGCGTCGTCACTTTCGGGTCACGTCGGTTTTATTCAGTTATTAACTGTTTTATTATTTTGTCGACTTTATTTGTAAAAACGAAACTTAATTTTTGAACTAATTTGTGAATTTTTATTTATCATTTTTACGAGATCATAATTATGTAGATTAATAGGTGTTAAATTTTTTATAAAGTAACCTTACTTAATACCGTCATTATAAAAACCCATTTCGTTTAAAAATGACGGTATATTATTCTCTCGTTTGTTTCGATGTAAGACTTATTATTTGACCATACGCACGTTGACGGTATAGGTAATTTAAATTACGAAATACTCTGAATTAATAAGATTTGATCGTTAGCGACGTCTTTTTTTACTCACCAATTCTATATTAAAATTTCTAATTTTCTTTTTTAAAGGGACAACTGTTGAATTTTGGTAAGATCTTCAAGATCTATTTACTGTATCTCTTTACTACAGTTCTAACAATTTAATCTGTAACATAACTGTTTCTTTATTCTAATGAGTCACCTTGTCTCAAATTTTTGGTCTGGTTCGTATTTAATACAATCATAAAGTAATTTCACGGTAGAGTTTAGTCACACCCTTTTTTTGTTTGAGAAGTCTTATATAATTCCGTCAATCAACCAATCGATAAACCTAAAACAATCTAGATATGACTGGCCCGAAGGGACGACCGAGTCGGACGGTTACCACCCTCTGTTGTCAAGTCAGGGACCCAGCTCCTCTAGGGGACCTCTTCCTTTACCGTTGGGTGAGGTCATAAGAACGGACCCTTTAGGGTACCTGTCTCCTCGGACCACCCGATATCAGGTACCCCAGTGATTCTCAACCTGTCCTGAATCGTTGATTTGTTGTTGTTTAAGGACTCCCTTTTCACCTTTCTGTGTTTTCCAGTCTAAGTTTCCCGTTCAATCCGTTGACTCCGTTTTTTATTAAGTCTCTTAAGATTTTCGTCGTCAACAAATTAGACAGTACAGGTTGAGAACGCTGAGGTACCCGATGTCTGATGGTCCGAGGAGGAGACAGGTACCCTAAAGGGTCCGTTCTCATGATCTTACCTAACGATCAAAGAAGGGATCCCCCAGAAGGGTTGGACCGCTAGTTTGGGTGTAGAGGACGCAACGTCCACCCAAGGAAAGACGCCTCGGTGACCCTTCGGGATTTTCGTCATGGTACCCAGTAAAACGACGACTTCGTTCTTCTCTCGACAGCGACCTCCGTCATCTCGGTATGTTATCTCGCATTTCCATACGAGTCTTCACCTCCCGCTGCACGAAGTTCTCGGGTCAGTCACCGTCGACTCGTCGACATACTCCCTCCAAGTCTATTGTCTACACAGGGAACGAAAACATATCGTGCAGTACGAAAAAAGGGGTATGTAGAATTAACTCTTTCCTGATCGATCGAAACATCACCGACTATAGTAGGGTAAAAATACCTACTTTTGTGACTGCGAATTTCTTGCAAAAGAACCACCACTCCGAATTAATAGTTATCATTGTCACGGTTTCGGTCTTTGACGAAACGGAGTCAGATCACCCACCGAGACAGTAGTGTGGGACAGTAAATATGAGGTCCCTCTACTCTCGTTCGGTACCTTTGTAGGTCACTAAGAGCAGTTCGGGCTGTTTGAACTGTACTTATTTAGCGACGATAATGGGGTACAAATCGGTCGTACCCTAAAAAAGGGGACGGATGACTTTAGAAAATTCCGAGAATTTCCACTTTAAAAGGTTTACAACTACTTTTACTTACTGAAAAAAACGAAACACTGTTGGATCTCCCCACCCTACCCCATCCCCCATCCTCCTTTCAAGTTCTCCCTCCCCTATATACATAAGGAGACCGACTAAATACAACTACATACCGTCTTCGGTCGTGTTATAACATTTCGTTAATAGAAGGTTAATTTTTAAAATTTTTCTTACTCACTGAAAAGTTACTGGTGGGATTTTACTCGAGAGTATAAAGGGAGATAGATTGATCGTTTCTACTCCTTCTAACTATATGACAATCGGTCTCAAGGCACGACGGTCTTCCTCATATTTAACCATACAAATATTTCCTGTCAGACCGTCATCTGTAGTTTTGAATAAATACAAAAAGGTATCGTTAAAATAGAGATCCTCAAATAAGGTTCCTATATTACCTTATACACGGGTTTCTATACACACGTACATAAAATGGTGTCGAAACTAAAAATTTCATAAATATAGAAAGATATAACTAAAAAAAAATTAACTCGTATCTAACGAAAAATGTTCGTCATTTTGTGACTACGATAAAATATACCTTTTTATGTCAATAAGATAGTGTCCTAAGAACCTAATACTGATATTGAGGATAAACTATTCTTGATGTCGGTTATTAATGGGACCTTTGATGACTAAAAGAGAAATTAAAGACTGTTTGTTATCTTCCTTTTTGAAGATCTTAGTAATGACCTACTTTCCGTCCTACTAAACCCCCTTCGTCATACTAATCTACTTTTCTTATACCCTTAGTTTTCTGGATCTAAACCTTAGATAGGAACGAAGAATCGACGTCAACACTAAATCCGTTTCGACGATTGGAAAGATTTCGGACAACACTTCTATTAATGACAGAAAGAGACTCCCAACAAAGTCAAAGTTTATTCTAATCTAAAGACTTTCAGAGACGTCTAAGATACCGAACCCTTATTGCTATCAGTTGAAATAACTCATGACACACGGTACGTAACATGATTCGTGATATTCTTTAACGGAGTAAAGTAGTGAACATAGTCGCGACACACCAATTACTAATAGTAGGAGAGAATGTTCACTCCTGCAACTCTGTGTCTGGATCTTCGGACGGGTCCCGTTGTCGACATTCTTCACCTGGGTACTATCTCTTAGTATAAACCCCTCGTCACATCGGTCTCCAGAGATTCTTCACAAGTAGAGTCGTCAGACGGTCTGAAGAGACTACTTCCGTCGTTCACACTCCCTTCCCTCTTGGGTCGCCTTTATTGAATCGTTGTCTCCGGAGAAAAGAAACAATTTAATAATACCCAAACCCTTGTATGACATCCCCTTGATATTCTAAATCTTTAGTATACCTATCTAAAATATACCCGAATAATTATGACCTCACCAGAGCGAGTTATAAAAATCTTTGTTAGATCTTTTTGGTCTTTTGCCTTAAAGAAGACTCTAAACTTGTAATTCTTATGTGTACGTTTCCTTCACTTCTCTTTCAGAAGTCGTCTCAACCCAATTCGTATGTAGGTGGGGCTCGGGCAGCACTTCTACCGTCCGAGAACCGATAGTCATCGTGGGATCTTCCTCTAGAACACCTGTAAAAGCTAGCATAGATAGTGAAGACAACAGAGAGGGGAGTGGAAGTGGGGAAAAATTGGATAAGGGTCTCTACGACCCATAGTAGTGGTCTCTCGTATACACTTCGTTTTGACCTTTTGGATAAGGGGAAATTATCTTGTGTAATCGTCTCAAGAGGAATGACACTTCATTCTTTTTTCGTATTACCTTGATCTGGTTTCAGTTACTATTCGTCAATTGTATCAAGTTGTTTACATCACCAAAAGTGTATTCTTGTCTGACTTTCCTGATCCTAAACAGTCAGACCTTACTTCCAACCGTTCCTGCATTAATGAAAGATTTACATTCACACCTCATATCTACTTCCCATCTAACCAAACAAATGGTTTAAGACACCGTAGAACGGAGTAGAAATGGTAGGTCGAAAATGTATCTCTCCTCCGTACCAGGACTTCATATTTTCCTAGGATGAGACATTTTCTAGTATGGGAACATAGCAATCGTCAGACTTTCGTAATCCGAAAACTCTAGATAGGTACACTTCAAACCAGGGTATCCGTAAGGTTGATGTAAAAGTTTTAGACTTATCAAGTCAACGTTCTAGACTTGAGTCAATGTATTTAGTGTAAAGGTATTAGAACAAAAGAAGTATTTATTAACTAATCTCCCTTAACGTCCATTTTTCTTCTTTTATATATCTGAGTAATACCTAATTTGAACTCTACTGATACAAGATCCCTCTTTGGTTGTACAGTGAAAAAATACACGTTTCTGATATACCTCTTTTAAGGTTCCACCCCTCTAATATTATTTCCAAAACGATAAGACCCAGTCGATCTCGTTGTGAAATGTTTTATCCCCGGAAGTGTCCTCCCGATACTTTATCTATTTATTATATCTTATCTATCTATTATTTCATCTATTTATACATATGAACACATCGAGAAATCTCACAAATTTTTTACGAAAGTGTATGACACACCTTCACTACGAACTCTACCGAACGACTTACAAACGAAACAAAGTGTCGATATGTCAGCCTCAAGGTAATAAGTATATGGACATTAAGGATCAGGAAGAGACTTCGTCAGAGAAGTCAATGACGATCCACATGGTCCCCACACAGTACCAGGAAACCAAGAACAACATGTGACGATACTGAAAATCTAGACACAACCGGTGTTTATCAAAACATCGTTACCTCTCGATATAACAAGTTCACGAAACGAATAAAGAAAGAAAAGAAAAGAAGGAATCTAGACAAGACTCCTGGTTCTACGTAAACCCCCTACCAATGTCTTTACTCAGTACCATCCGTTATTTTTGTATGTAAGTTTCAACTTACTTTGTAGGTAGGACCTTCCCCTCGTCTGGGAATGGTATTACAACTTTGAGTAACGAAATAAACAACTTCTTAAGTGACAGACAGGCAAACGAAGAATCCAAAGTGTCTAGTTCTCGCAAAAGAAGATAGTAAGATCCTAATATCTTCTTAATCAAATATCCCCTGAGACTCTTTACTACCACCAAAAAATTTCACACACGGTGATTCGTAATTAGGACACTACCAAGAACCTCTTTTTTTTACAAAACTCCGGTTTAAGAAAACCCCTTCGACGTTTAACCCAGGAGAGAACCTTAAAGTACCATGTGAGACTAGGATAAATAATTTTGTAACATTATCAATCTTTGTTGAATTAAGTATCTATCCTTTCGTCTTAGTATCTTATAATGTGTCGTCAATTGATCTATCCACACAGAAGATCGTACCTACCTAAAATCCTACAATTAAAGTTTTTCGTATAATGCCTCTTACATATCAGACATACACAAAACGTCTACTATACGAAATATCATCTGGACATATTCCGAATTTAAGAAAACGACGACGACGATTCAGCGAAGTCAACACAGACTGAGACACGCTGGGGTATCTGCCGTCGGGTGGTCCGAGGGGGCAGGGACCCTAAGAGGTCCGTTCTTGACCTCACCCAACGGTAAAGGAAGTACTTTCACTTTTCACTTTCACTTCAGCGAATCAGTACAGGCTGAGACGCTAGGGTACCTGACGTCGGGTGGTCCGAGGATTCTCCCTTTTAAAAGTACAAAATAAATATTATTTTTAATTTATATTTATTTTACGAACAGTTCACGAGTCGTCCAATGAAAGAAAAAGGAGTAACCTCTGTAGACGGGGACGATTAAAAGTTCGTATAGAAAGACAAATAATTAAGTAACAACATTCAATTTGACTTAAAACTCGGGACCATAATAAGTATCTGACCCTTCTTTTACAAAAGTAATATCAGATAATATTACTTTGAAAAAGTGTGTAACCTTCCTTATTTACTTCATTGAATATATTACCAGATCAGACACGTCTAAGAGTTCTTTAGACAAATAAGTTTCACCAAAACAAGGTTCTCTATAAAACCTCTCGTTATTTTTCTTCAAACTTGAACCAAGACCTCGTCGATCACTTCTCAATTCGTCTCGTTCATGTGTCTCATCTTGTGCCAAGTTTTGGTCAATTCGACTGGCTTCGTTTGACGGAAAACCAGGAAGGGCACAATCGTTACGAAACAGGTCAAAGTACCTAGAAGAAATAGAATGAGAGACCTGAACTAAAAGTAAAACTGTAGAAGACTCAGTTTGGACTTTCGCCACCACTAAGATAAACTGAAATGGTAAACGATCCCTAGTGAAAATTCCCCGGTGTACAAAACATATTTATGTATTTATACAAAAAGAAATTCTTTCCCATTAGACCTTTTTCGACATCGGTATACAGTCCAGAAGGTTGTCTTGCAAGTGAAATAGAGGAGTCACACGGAATTTGCAACATTCTCGATAACAGACTCTTAAATTCTAAAGTAGTTGACACTTTCACAGAGAAATTTTAATAAACGAAAGTCCGTAGACATGACCGAGGAAAGAATTTTTCCCGAGTAACAATATACCTATAAAGCACGTTCAATTTTGTCCTGATTTACGAGTTAGTTGAAATACGAGTCTTTACATGATTATATCTAATACTTCAATGAGTTTTAACTTACGTGTAAAATTCACAAATAACCGTGGAGATGTACGAACGTACAGTCCTTTAAAGTCTCAATAATAATTTTGTACAAGGACTAGAATCACTGCTTTGAAGAAGGATTTTGTACTGAAGAAGGTGGACAGAACAAAAGAACGTTAGGAATGCGATTGTAACGATCATTATACGACGAAGGTGGTCTTGTGGATCACCCTGGATCGTCTCATGTTTGACACTTTCACGATTCCCCCCACTTAAAGTCCCTACAAAAGCCGTCAACCCGTCGGGGCCTCCCCCCTTTCCGACGCCCCGTCCTACCAGTGGATCTTCTCTCCTCACTCCGCCGGTAAGACGGGTTCGTCGCCGACGCACCGTGTGCCGAAAGGGAGCCCTCCACCACAAGTGGTGCCAACACGTGACGACCTCTCTCAATCCGAATATTGGTCACTGTAGAACGACATTAAAACCCTATCCCCAGTTCGTTTTCCATGTCTTTCACTTTCTCTCTTGAATATTTCCTCTTGAACTCGTGGTATGCATTTAAATAATAGATTTTTTTAATCAAAATCACGGGTACTGAAGGTCAAAGTTGACAGTATGATTGTAACGTCAACACTAAGAGTAAAGGATCACGAATTGACAACGCCTTACATATAGAGTTCAAAAACTCTGTATACCCGACCAAAAGAAAGTAACTGTTAAACTTGAGAGACAGGGAATACACTTAGACACCATATTTGTGCTGGTTCAATAAAATGGTGGTCAATTATACGTCTTAACTTACACTTATACCCGTTTCAGTCACCCAAACTACAGACAAATATTTATTTCAAATTTTAATAAGGGATCATTGTTCAAATAGTCACAAGAAACACTAAACCATTTCTGTTGAATTCAGTCGGGTCAAGGAGAGTCATGTTTTAGTGTCTTTACAAATTCTTTATAAATTCTACAGTGAAGAAGAGTTTTGTTCTTATTCTTGCGACTCTCAAGAGATCAATCAAGATTTAGCACGTATAACGACAGAAGGTCCTAAAGGGACACTAGTTCGTCTGTCAAGTCCTATGTGTCAGGTTCCTACTTGCAAGTGGCGTCGTGACTCTCGCTGTCCAATGACGCCGTCCTCCGGTCGACGGACTACCTCCTTCGAAGCCGACGTCGAGGTCTTTTTCTGCGTGTGTCAGGTCGAAGAAGACCAGAAGTTTCAGAATGAATAGGAGATCCAGGGTCCTTGCTACCATACCACTAATCGAGAACTAAATCAGACCTCCCGAAAGACTGTGGACTCGTGGATAAGAGGGTCTTCCGTATTTACAAGAATGAGATTTATTATATAGGTCAATTAACCGAATCGAATGTATAGTGTTAATATATTTCGATAATGGTTTTTTAGAGGTGAAATTTTTTTCTAAATAAACCGACACAGTACACCGTGTACCTTAGAATCAAAGGATTGGTCCCTACCTTGGACACTGGGGATCTAACCTTCGTGCCTCAGCATTGGGCCCCTGTCGATCTCTTCAGGAAAAAATTTAGTCTCATATCGACGAAATTTTAGAGGTAAATGAATCAGTCAAATCGTGTAGACTGAACCACTATCATCACATTCTTTTCACCAGAGCCCAAACCTCTAGGTGTAAGATCGACATCAGTACTTACTCGCGGAATGAGAAAGACTCGGAACGAAAGAATTAGACCTGTTGTTCCTACAATTATAAGAGGAATGGAGTGTTCCGATCTTCTATGACTCAATTACCTACAGTTCCGAGAACTATTTAACAAGCCAAGAAAAATTGAAAATTATTTTTGTCATCGTTGTTATTATTATCGTCAATGGTAAATAACTCGTGAGTGACACCATTTTCAAATAAAAAAATTTAGTTCCCACCGTTTTACTAGTTGAGACTTGGTGATGAACAAAAATATTTATTTTTAAACTTTGTGTCGGTAGTACGGGGAAGCAAATGTATGACAGACACCGAGGAAAGGACGCAATACCGTCTCTAGCACTGGGTGTTTCGGTTTGTTAATGAAAAATCGAGAAGTGTCTTTCAAACGACTAGGGACGAATCTAATTAGAAGAGTGGCTACCCCTTCGACTCCGAAGTCTCCAATAATCATTGAACGAGTCCAAGTGTGACGATTCTCCACCCCCTGACCCTAAATTTGGACATAGAAAGACCGGTCGGAAACGACTGTCTTTTCGTCTCACATGGACGGTGGGATCTCACGGGTAATGTCTCTTAAATACGTCGCTTAGAGGAGGACGAGTGGATAAATTCATCCTACCTTGGACTCCGTAGGAAACCCTTAGTCGGGTTAAATTAATGAAGAAACGACCCCCTTGTTAGTTCATAAGACGTCTTGACTCAATTATTTAATCCATGGATCAAAGTAAAAATTTTTGTCGTGAATATCACAACTTTCGGACCGAACCACTAATTTCAAAAAGAACGATGTTCGAACGAGTTCCTAACACATCTTTGAATCGAGAACCTTAGGTTGTCTTCCGGTGTGACTTTTAAATGGTCTCCGACATCCTACACTTGGGTTTTGTCCAAAAACCAGATTTAAAACCGAAGGAAAAGAGATCTTCGTTTACACCTCTTCCTTTACCGTTGGGTGAGGTCTTAAGAACGGATCTCTTAGGGCACCTGTCTCCTCGGACCTCAGACAGGTATCCCAGCGTGTCAGTCTGTGCTGACTTCGTTCATCGTACGTACGTACGTGACCTCTTCCTTTACCGTGGGGTGAGGTCACAAGAACGGACCTCTTAGGGTCCCTGCCTCCTCGGACCACCCGGCGACAGCTACCCCAGTGTGTCTCAGTCTGTGCTGACTTCGCTGAATCGTCGTCGTCTTCGTTTACCCCTTTTTAGTTCATATGAGATCGATTGTCAAATAAACTAATAGAATTCACGGACTTTATTTTGATTAAAGAGTCTCCAGTACCCGTCATTAGGACAATTACTTAATAACATTTGTTTAAATTTTCTGTACTTCCCACCCTTACTCTATAATTTAACATGGATATTGTAAAGTAAAGAAAGATTTTTTCAAACTTCTTTTAAATCCTTTTACAATTGATCGGTTTAGGTCCACTACACATGTATGACACAATTGAGATCATCCAAAACTATATAAACTTTAAAAAGTAATTTTTTTTTTTGTGTAATAAAAGGTAATTGTATTTTATATGATCCTCTCGAGGGATAAATTTTCTTAGAAGACCCTGAACGGGTCGGTAGGTCACCAATTCTGAGGTGTGCGGGTGACGTTCCCCCACGTCCAAGCTATGGACCAGTCCTTCGAATTCTAGGGTTTACGACGTACGACACCGGTTTTTTTAAATTTTTGGTTAGAAGACCATTAGGAAAACTTTTATGAAAGAGGAACAGTAGAAGACATACGTCGGTCTAGAGTCTGCCACACCATAATGTGTAAAAATTCACGACGGCGTCTGAAATAAAGTCAACTATCAGTTTGGTTAGGACACTCCATCCACCTCACTTGCAATAAAAGTGAAATGTCCATTGCTTAGTCCAAATCTTCTCAGTCTAAGAAATGCCTTTACCGAGAAACCACTATGACTTTGTTTTTAAAACTAAGGTACTTACTTAAGATTAGGTTCTGGTAAACGTAACCTTGAAAAGGTAACTCTCGTTCTGGACAGACAAGTCTTTTACCACAACCACTACAATCCTAAGGGGATACGTATTACTTTTACGTAAAAATTTACGTAAAGATCCTTTTCACCCCGTTAGTCTCTGAATAGTGATAGGAAAAACCTTTTATTTTAAATCTTTACAAAAAATTCTTACATCTTTTGATTATCACAACTGATTACTTCAATAGTTCAAAGAATTTACTTTACGTCCTTTATACCAACCATAAATCTCTATCTTCACTTTTACTTTTATTTCACGGACACTTTGTTCTGATCCCCTCCAAATTTTTATACCGTCTCCCAACGAACAAAAGGTGTCTTTAAGAAGAGGTCACAAGTCACTAAAATAAAAAACCGGTACGGGGTACCGAACGCTCCAGAAGGAAGGGACTTGCCCCTAGTTTGAACCCGGCGGTCGTCACCTTCGTCACTCAGGATTGGTGACCTGGAGGTCCCTTAAGGGATTATCAATATAAAAATCTCACGCCCGTAATGACGGAAGTAACGGGAGAGGGATCGCGTGTTTTTGTATGCGTTGCGTCTTCTTTTTCGAGGACCCGCAGGTCACACTCAGATCAAACAAAAAGGAAATACACGAGATCTGTTCTCAAAGACGGAAACCGATGGAATTACAAAAAACAAGAACAAAAAACTTTTCCTGTTCCAAATAAAAAGAGGGCTCCGAAAAACGACAGTTCAATAAAACCAAACAAACATAGCATACTAGAAAATCTGGAAGGTGAACTGAGACGGAGAGTCGGTCGTTTAGAAGGTAAGGGAGTGTACTACAGTGAAGGACTTCTACAGTTTCCGAGAACGAAGGTCTCACCCTTATTTGCCTTAGTACTTGGGAAGTAACGAGGCCTCGCTAAACCTTTGTCGTGTCACCCGAAACCGACATTGCAAGTGAGAGTCCGTGGTCTCTTTCACTGTGAAGAGCATCTACCGTGTGCGAAACAACAGTTGGGTGTTTAAAAGTGACGAGTAGGCCTATGGTACAACCCGTCCATTAACTACTATTAAAGGAAGGTTTAAGTGAGAGAAGAGATACTTATCTTTATGGACGGCAAACGGAACGTAATCTAAACTCTTTAACTTAACGAATGAAAAGATGGAACTATGAAAACACTTTGTCGTATTTTTGGAATGTACACAACCACTAAAACCCCCCATCCATGAAAGCTCGGGGGTGTTTCCCCTCACGTTTTCCAGGTCCACCGTAGTCAAAGATTCTGGAGGTAGTGATTAGTCCGAAAGACTTTGATCTAGAAACATCGACCGACAAGACATACTACCACCGAGAGATGCCAGTCCAAGGTAAGAGACACGACGAATTAAGTCTTATATCAGCATAAGAGGGGAGTCGTAGAGGACGGAGGTCGAAAAATACTGAGCTCAAATCCTTTTCCTTTCGCAGATGACTCCCCCTAATGGCAGGGTCTTCATAAGAATCTCGGACCCGACCCTCACTCCTCGAGAGGAAGATCGGTCGACACGTGTGGAATTGCACATCTCGTCTGACCCAATTCTCCTTTTATTAAACTCACATATGTGTGTTTGTAAACCGAAAAGTAGATCATGAATTATCACCTAGAATAGATTTCTATATTGGAGAGAGGTCTGAAACTTGACTAAAATTGACTTAATCTTTAGTCTTACCTGGTGTGGTAAACGACTTAAAATCCGATTCACTTTAGATTCGATAAGTTTATAGACAGATGAATGTATATATGTTTACTACTTGACCGACTACTTGGGTGGTCAAAATTGACCTCGGTTTGGATATATAGAGAATTTGTATACTGAATTCTAATTCGATCTTGAAACTTTGTAAAAGATTTAACCGGGACAAAATCTGAACTGAAGTACATAAGTCAGAACCATAGAGGTGGTGGTGAAGAAGGGTGCACGGGGTTTTTCCACGAAGTAGACACACTTCATCCGATGGAGACTTTCATCACGAGTTCTTTTCTTTCCGTTCACAAAAGACCCATTATCTAGGGAAATAGATCCACCAAGTAGTAACTCAGTCGGCTCCAGTACTTAAGCCTCTCAAAACACCCAAACAAGACAGGACACCGACGTATTTCATAAGTATAGGGACCGGTGACTCGTATGTCTACGCCCGGTGATCGGTGTCCCCTGTTCGACTCTTTGTCTTACGATTGCGTCTAGGTGCGGTGAGGACTGCCTGCCGAGACTCCACGCCAATACAAATACTGTACAACAAGTGATAAAACTAACTAACGATAGAGTCGATGTGAAGTGGGTTTTGTAGGTCTTTTTTCAGTCGTAAGAAACTTCTGATGAAAATAGTCTACCTAAAAAATACATGTCACGTCTCTAAACCTCTCGTACACTGAAAAAAGGTCTGGAACCTCTCGTCGGTCAAGTCCCACCTCGTATTGTCAAAACTTGTCGACCTGTCGTCCCGAAGGGTTGTCCAATTCCTTCCTTTTCCGTCACTCAGGGGCAACCCGACTGGCTGTCATGGCTGGTGGACGGGACAGGAAACACGACCGAAGAGGAAGGTGTCGAGGACGTGTATGCACATCGTCCCCATCATCCCCAGTACCCCGGTCAAAAAGACCTGCCCTAGACTCTCTCCCTCCTCCCTACCCTTACCTACTCATATTTTCGTCCCAAAGGAGGGACACGGAAGTACTGGAGACTTCAGTCGGGTCTCGTCCGGACGGAGAGACTTTATACAGTTTGACAACTATTAGGTCAAGAAGGGGAGGAAAAACCGAACGGGACTTTAAGGGTGGTAACCAATGAGGAACCTAACTCCTTCCCGTAAAAAAGGTCTCGAGTCGACATTTTACATGGTCCTTTCCCTTTCGTGATTGTAGACGTGCTTGATTGTGTCTAAGTAGATAGTCTACAACTTTTCGCTTTGAGTCTTTGTAGCTCCTACCGCACGACCTACCCATGTACGACTACCCCCTCCTTGTCTTTCCGAGTCCCGTCCTCTGTGACAGTGGGTCCTACGGCCACGAGGCCTCTACAAGGTCCGCGTCGAGGTGTCCACGGCGATACGCGGTGTCTTCGAGTGACGGCCACTGGTCCCCTCCGACGAAACAAGGAGCAACGTGAGTTTGTGACTTTCGTAACGACGGAAGAAAAAGACGGACTTCCCTCAAAGGATTCTGGATTCACACAGAATTCTCCCCAACTCCGGACCACGAGACAAAATTTTAATATAACATTCCCCCTAACCTCAGAAGGTCCTATTCCACTTTTTCCCTCTGCAAAGTAGACGCCTCTTAGGACGACCTCTCCCATTGTGACAACGGACCCATAGAAAGTCCTACAAACCCGGTCCTTCTCTCATGTTGAAGTGCGCGGGGTTGCTCTTCCCGCTCATACTCTAACGTCTTCCCTAGTCACGTTGACACAAGGCTTGCCACGACCACGCATCACTGGGGACCAACGTAGGAGAAGGGACCCCCGCACGCATCCGTCTCCGGAAGTCTCAGGCAGTCTGACACGAGACTGAGGTCCCAAACGGTAAAGATCAATGACGGAAAGGACGAAATAATAGAGAAGAACATTAGAATTCAGGAAGAACGAACACACTCGCGTCAGTCACAGTTCAACACTAATTTGCACAGTTCTACCGGTCCTCAGTGAAACGACAGACTACTTAGTGGTTGAACCACTATCAAGATCATTGGGTCGTGAAGTGGACCTGGTCCTTACTCACTCAGTCTCGACTTCTCCCTGCAAAGGTAGAACAAGAAACTGATGTAAAGGAGAACAGTTAGAGAAATATCCTAATGATGTTTTGACCATAGTAGTTAACAGGACTACCGTAGAGATATGGTCTGGAATCTCTATGCACACTAATAGAGACGTAATTGAAACTGAAGTTGTGATAGGCTACAGTTCTAGACTCACTCATGTCCTCTTCGACGGCTGACGCACACTCGTCGATTGGAAACTTAAGCGAATCCTAACTGTAAAAATAGTGACTTGTCTTTCGGAAAATTCACACCCAACCCCTAGTAGACGTCTCTTCTCTGTGCCACGATTGGTAAGGGAGACAACGAAGTTTTGAGACTCCCTCATTTGTGCTCTGGTGTTCGCCCGAGATTCCGATCGAACTGGGGCACTCAGTGGTTCGATCAACGCAGGAGAGAACCCTGGAACCCTAGAGTTTAGAAATTGTTTATTCCTATGACTGGGAGCCTATACTCCATTCTAAGTGAGTATCAGTGTCCTGGATTTAACCGACCCGTGAAGAGTGTCAAATAGTAATTGAATCACAAACAATTCACGAAACATCTACACTTGAACGTAATTAAAAGTGTTAATTGGGAACTTTCTACCCACTATTAGAGTGAATTGTTTCCTTTTCTACCTCTTTAACCGAACAAGTCTCGAGATTTGAAATTTCGACCCTATTGACTTATGTCTGAGGTACGAGAGTAGTAATGGATTCGAAACACTTTACTAACTTCTTAAGAAATTTCAAGTACTATGTAAAAGGAAGTATAAGGTACTGCAAGAGAACTACACACCAAAGAGGTGACTCAGATCATGGGTGAATCTCTTTCAGGGAACCACAGAGGTTTGGAATCTAATAGGGAGAGGACACCATGAGATTTAACGTCAGGTCTCGTAGAAGTCTTCTCCACAATATTTCTCAGTAGGGGTTTACTACCAAGAGAGAACATCTTAATTACAAATACAAGACTACAACGTACAACTTTTTTGGAGTTGACTAGTCTTACGAACCCCAAATAATTTGTCCTCTGACCATCTTACACATTTCGTACATTGTCTAAGTCGAATTAATAGTGGAGTCTCGTCCTTTGTAAGAGACGGAACTTCACTCGGTGAAAAGACCCGGAATGGTTACTATTGTCGGTACATGGAGTGTCAGAAAAGTGACGTGATTGTGGACGTAAACTCGTCTCTCCTACGAGTGACCGGAAAACAGAGGGTCCACGAAATGACGTACTTGACAGATTGCTACCACGAGTGTTCGTCAAACTGGTGATGGAGCTTCTCGACTAGGACGGGTAGTACCACCCGACACGGTTCTTTCCCCTCTCTCTTACGGTGTAACAGCACGACTGCCTACTCCTAAGACACCTGACCCTGCTTCTGGTGGGAGGTGGGTACCCTCTCCTTATAAGAGTTTCATCCTCGGGGGACGTACTACAGCTACAAAAGTCGTTCTTTGCACGACGGGTCTCAGCATCGATCTGGAATCTTGGTCACCGACAGTGACCACTCGACCACCCGTCGTGTGAGTGGACCTACTACGCCCAGAAAGTACGACCCCTCGTGGCACTCGCACGGACACGAAGGGTGCGGACGGGGACCGTACGGACGACCCAGTCGTGGCTCCGGCGACAATTCACCACGACAGTAAAGACAAAGTAAAAATTTAGGAAACCTTCACCATCATTAAGTTTCAAGTCTTTTATGTTTTCCTATATGTAGCTTTTCAAAAGAAGGGTGTGGACGTAGATGGATCAAAAGGAGAAGCCAAAGAAAATATAAGAAGGTCTAAATAAGTCACGTGTATGTATTCGTTAATACACGGACAAAAAAAGGGGTTTACTATGGTATAACATCTCCGATAAGATATAGTACAGAATGTAATTTTCGCAGGTGGTAGAAAAATTACCGACACATCATAAGGTAACGTACTGACGGTATTAACTAAATTGGTCGGGAAAACTACTGGTAAATTCGATATTTAATACCGATTACGAGGTCACTTAATAGAAAAATTTCTTTCAGAAAAGTGTGTACATATAGAGACATCTTATTATAGGGATCTTTACCTTAAAGACACAGTTTTGGAAACACGAAAATACTAAAATTATTTTAAACGGTTTAAAATAGAAGAGATTTCCAATTCGGTCAAATATTGAGTGTTTTGTCATATACTACTCAAATAAAGGGTAAAAAGTGGTTCTGTGTCAAAATGACTTTAAAATATAAGCGGTGAGACCATCCACTTTTTGTCGTAGAACGACCTCAAAATTAAACGTAAAGAATAAGGTACTTACTCTGACTTGTAGAAAAATTTTTGGCAAAATTAAAGGAAAAGACATGTGACATTAGTACGGAAAACGGGTAATGTTTCAACCTGACAATCAGAAAATGAATCACCAAACGTTTTCGAGAGAAACACTGATGAGATATCTATAGTTCCTTTAATCGGGAAACATTATTCTCACCGTCCATAAAAAGAGTCAAGTAACAGAACAATCGAAACAAACCAAACCCCATTCGTCTCTACAAAATCAAAAGGGAAATACTTAAATACAGTATAGGTCTTTCAGAAGGGATGGGACCCTGATGCTTTCAAAGAATTGTACCAAAGAAATTGCCAACTAAATAGTAAATTGTAAATGAGACACTAGGTATACTTAAAAAACCGTAGTCCCGAGTTCAGTAAGTAATCAGACTTAGACAATTGAGTAGAGGAAAGAGAATGTTTCCATAAATGAGGTACCAATTGGGGTCTGAATGAAAAAGAAAAGGTCAAGAAATATCGAGATTCGAGATGTCTAAAAAGTTTATGTAACTCTTAGCCCTACAACGATTTTGTCACAATTTCCTTGCCCCGGACTTTTTGTAAGCGTAACCTTAACTTCCATTTCTTGTTGGGGCAGCCATAGGTCGAACGTACCGGACACCCATATCGACCTAGACACCGGTATAGAATACAGGAATTTTGGACCAACGACTCCCGGATCTCTTATCTCTGCGTGTACCTCTGATGTAAGGATGGGTTCAAAGTTTAAGGTCAAAAACAAAACGGACATGTAAAAGAAAAGTAAAGGTTAACTTTTACAAAATTTCGTCGACATCCTTATTCGAGGTCAACTGACGGAGTCCTATGTCTCGTCAGTCCCACTTCCTGTGACCTCCCTTTGCGTCCCGAGCACCCGAGCGGTGTACCCTCCCAGCAGAACAAATCAGTCGACAGGACGACTTCTGGAAAGACCCTGGACCTTCCCAGGAAGACTGTCGATGGACCCTCTGAGCAAAATAAGGGACGTTTGGAGACTCCTTACAGACCCACATGACTGTCTTGACGAAATTTACCAAACTCGTCACCGAGGGTTGGACGCTAGACGTACCTTCGCATGACCTCTGACTGAGAGCCCTCTCGCGCCTTTGGTAGGACCAGAGGGGAGGCGCCCAGAAAACTGTGGACGCAAAACGACGACATCACGGAGTCACAACGGGTGTCTTGGACAGTGACACAGACTGAATCCAACCTTGAATTTCAACCTTCTCTAAAAACTCTAGTAGACAATTTGGAGAAAGATGAAGCAGGAGGAAATAGAGAAACTATTGGTATCCCTGTCTCCCTCTCCCCAGTGAGGGAAAGCGTCTCATCGGGTAGTCTGTACTCTTGTAAGAAGGTGTCAATCATCTGCTGGAAGAGGGAGAAGGCAGAAGGAAGATCAGACGCTTCCACTTCTGCTAAAGAGGGTAAAGGCACACTGTCGGAAAATCTATGACATCCGTCGTAGGGTCAAAAAGGAAATCCGAATTTGTAAAGTGTAAAGGAATGGATAAGTGTGCCCTACGGGACATCCGTTATCTTAATCTCCCGGTGCCATCGGTACAGTGGCATCCTACACAGGACATCACAACTTCGGTCATTTTCTTTCTGAACACTTTAATCATTCTCCGAAGAGGGGGAGGTAATCTTCCTTATGTCAAAAAACAATGAAGGGAAAGTCCCTGCTCTGGATGATTGGACCCGTCCTCCCGTCGCCCGACACCCGTCGCCCCCGACCTCTTGTACCAGAGGAGGGACACCAAAGTGTCGGAACTCTAAACCCTCCTTTGCCTACGTCAATCTTTCTTCCTTCATACCCTTGGGCTCACTAGCTAAAAGACCCCAATACTACCGGAAAAAAGGGACAAAGTCCAATAGGATGGACATTTCTTTTTTAATTCTCCTCTGGACCTCCGGCCAGTCTTCATTAGATATTAATACACGTCGCGGGGAAATAGGTCTACAGGACCCTTTTTCTTCTTCCCTTCTCAGCGGTACACCTAAAGGTCACACAATCTTCGTTCAGGGAGTGTTTAGATCAGCGACGACCTCTTCTACAGAACCTCCTGGTTCTTTATAATTACGTGGTAGGTGGGGTTCACCTACTTGAACTGGCCGACTTGCGGGGTGAAAGAGTCTACCGAAGATTACTGAAAGTCCTAATCCCGACCGACACCCAGACAGGGAGACGTCCGGAACAGAGAGACACCCTACGGGTCGGTCAGGAGGGGACCACACAGAGTGACTCGTCCTCTGTACGAAGAGGGGACAGGAAAGGAGAAGAGGGTATCAATTAGAAACAGGAAAAGTCATTCGGACACGGAGGTCGTCCCTTACTCTTTCGTGAGCGACCATTAATTTGATGGTCAAAACGTCGTCGGGACCTTTGAACTTCTAAACCCCAGACCACGACAAGTGGTTCAGACGTATTGACGTCTTCGTCTTTTCCTTCAATCCTGAGGACAACGGGGTATAAGTCGTTTCGGCAAGAGTAGGAAGTGTGAGACAAGAACCACCAAATAAAACAAAATATGGTCCGTTTAATGAATCGTCGTTTCCCTGGTTTGAATTTTCCTCTGTTAGATATGGAAGATGTTCGTTTGTGACTACCCTACGAGTAATCTCCAATCACTGCCATGGTAGGACCACCGTAGACACGGGGTCGACGTAGACCCTTCTTTATCCGAGAATAAGTTTTACAGGTTTTCCTTTAAGAATTCTCGAAGTTAAGTCAAAACAAAAAGTAATAACGTCACTTGTTAGATTTTGGAGTGCCTAAGAAACTGTCCTTCCTATTACGTATTGTCACAAATACTTTGGAAAAATCGACGTCCCAAAAACTCGGATTTGTCTAATAATAAGTAAACCTTACTTTAAGTGTTGGGTTCAACTTCTTCGAGAGGTCTAGTCCGGTGAAACTAAGAGGACCGAACCTTAGACCACACTTCGACAACAGGAGTGGGATCCGATTGTACAACGGGACCCACACAGACCCTCTGGAGTCTATACCGCATTGTCCGAAAATTCTACACTCGTCATTCAAAGGTTTTCACGACAAAGAGTCATCTTTCTGGTCATTCTCGAGCCCTTCTTCCTGATCCCCACCTAGACTCACCCCTTTGCAGCGGACCAATCCGAGACAGGGTCACATCCCAAAAAGTAACATACAAGTAAAGTATGATACCTTATAAAATCCACAGTCCCATAAAACTAAAAGATTTATCGGACAGTCAACGAATGTGTGATCCATTCTTCTGATATGATTACAGTTGGGGTTTCCTTCTTGCCCGTCTTCCCTCAGGTCGACTCACTTGAGTAACGACAGCCGAGACACAATCGTCGTGCACCAGTGAGGACAGACGTGACTACAGGGGTACCGGCACTTGTCGTCGCGAGCGCAGTCTCAAGTGTCGGTCGGCGCAGAACTCTGAAAGAGGGTAAAACACCATCCCCAACCGTAAGGTCAGTGGCTCGGACTCGTAAATTCTTCCCTGTGTCAAAGGAAGTTCAAGAAATTCTTGTCCGGACCAAAAGAATTTAAGGTATACTATGGCACAGAGTATAAAGGTATTCTATGACATCCCTTCGATGAGTCGTGGTAAAATACTGACGGGATCGGTCAGGAGGTTTCCCTTTCAGTCCTCACACGACTGTCGATGAGAAGGGTCCGAACTACTTGTTCTCGCAAGAATTCCACACACAAGACACGTACACTGGTCCCGGTCACAGGGTTCCGTGTACCTACGAGACGAGAATAAGTCTCTTTAATCGTCGTTCCCCAATTTGACTCGGTTGGATGCTCAACGAGACTACTTGTGAACATACCGACTACCGGTCCCAACGGTAACTCCCAATCACAACATAACATCGGGTCTCCCATCAAAATTAAGACACTTTTCGTGACCGAGTACAAACTCCAGTCCAAACCGAAACTGGAATGACCATGATGTGGGTACTCATCGACTGGTCGGGTCTAACAAACTACCACGAAGGAAATGTGAAAAGTCAACTGAAGGTACGGTAGTGTTTCCTTTGACCTCAATCTGAAAACACATCAGACATCATACACAGTAAAGACAAAATATCGAATATATAATTGTAAACCCCATTTATACACAATCGATTGTGTTAATCAGGAACGAATCCATGTTTCGATCCATACTTTCATACCGAACATGAGACAAGACACATTTATTAAATTGAAGGAGTCCGAAAGTTTTTAATCCAGAAAAAAGGGGGGTCTTAACCCAACTGTACGAAAACCTGGGTCGCGAACCCCAAACTCGCTCGACCTTTGCACACCACAGCAGTGGTCCGTGACCACCGACCCCCCGTTCGACCCGGACGTCCGAGGGAGACCACCTCTCCGCATAGAAGCCGCCGGGGAGGGGAGACCGGACCTCACTTCGTAGCGAGATTAAACCACCGAGGAGAGTCGGTGTCGACGACAGGGGACCCGGTCCTGTAAGGCGTCACCATCCTGGAGTGTCAAGAGTGTCCCGGTTCTCGACCCAATGTCAGTGAGGGTAGTCCTCAGTCGATGACCGGTCGACCCGTTCTCCACAAAGAGTACTTTTTCCATCGTGAGTCCAAACCACAAAAAAAAGGATTCACGGATTTATTCTTTCGTTCCGACAAACATGTCTTTGTAAAAGTATTCTTTTACCAAAACGGGTCTGACAGAATAAGTCTCCAATAGACGCAGTCGTTCGTCTATTTGGACTTAACTCCAGATCCTAGACTTAGACACACGCGTAGTTCGGTATCTATCGACTACTCCTTCGTCAACGGTAATTCGTTGACCTACGTCCGTACCTCTGTCACAATTTTACACAGAACTCTGCTATATTACCAAAGAGGTTTCACCTCTTTTCCATAATTTTCTTCCTGTCTTTTTTCCCGTTCCTGCGATCTTTCGTCGAACTAAAGAACGTGTCATACGTTATCGGCCACGACAACACTTGACTTAAGGCACACCATTGGATTGCCCACGTCCAGACACCTTTGCGACACCTTATTCGGTCCTTCCCACCTATCACAAGGTCGACTAGGAGGAGTCTCCTTTGTGTCGGTCTCATACGACCCTCGGAAATGACTATTATCAGCTTATCCAATCCTCAGTCAGAACCACTAAGTGAGTCACGGTGAAGAACGGTAGTAAAACTTTAACAATTCGACCCGTATCAAGTCTTTCGTCTGGACTCCGGAACCACCCTCTACCTCGGCACCAGTACGAGACCGCCCTATGACAGACGTCTTGTACTGAAAGGAGAAATTCCGTTTTCCGAGCATCCAAAACGGAGAAGTAAAACATAAATGCAAATTTCAACGTGAACGAGTCGAGGGTCACAAATGCTTCGGGAAGACAAACCCTACGAAAAGATATTATTTTACAATGGTGAACACAGGTACAACAACACAACAACGACAGAGATCGTCTCGCCGTCGCCGAGACCTCCCAGAGAAGGAAAGGTGCCGGCGACCCTCGAGTGGACGTCACGTACACACGAGAGGGGCGGGACGTCGAGGAACACTAAGGGTCCAAGGCCTCGGGATTGGCAGACGGAAGAATTCACAGACCAATGGAACGTAAGCTCTGGAGAACTTGGGAGTTTAGGTTGATTCACCCTGGGGTGTTTCGGTTTACATTTCATTCCAGTCTGTCGAGTAAAGAGATACAAGATCAAAACCAAATCTCGTTCACTCCTTTGTGCCGTCCTCACTTTCCGTCCACTCTTCCACCCAGGGACCTTTCGTGACGACACCCGCGGAGCGAGGAGACGAGCCCAGGAGGACCTGAGGGAGACGAGTGAAGCGGACCCTCGAATAACCACTATGTTGAAGTTCCGACGATTTGTTCGACCGGAGGGACCGTCCGGACGGGAATTGTCGTGTCTCCAGTTCTTGTACGAGACTCCTGTACCGGACAACTCCTACAAGTTCCGGTTTGTGACGAATTAGTACCCCTGTGCGACGGATCCTGCGTTAAGAAGGGAAATCTCCCGAAAATATTAACGTACCTCTTCTGTCTAGGCATTTATCAACTCCAGTGAGCCCTTAGGGTTTTCCCATGTCATCGGTCAAGAATGACACTCCTAATCTCCTCTCAAGTGCTCTTCTGAGATATGTACTGTGCACTTGGTTTGACACTTTCTGTTTGTCACCAAAACCTAGGTACTTAGATTTTCCTTCTTAAGGTCTGGTCAAGTTGACATATTAGTTTCTACGCTTCCACTTTATCGACGGATGACAGTACTCCCTTCTCCTGCCCCCGTACGGCTTTACTCCGCTCGTTCCTTCCCGGGGACACGGAGTCTGTCCCACAAACCAGAGCGACGTATTCGATGACCCTCGGAATTCCCGAAATAGTTATCGGAGTCTATGCGTCTATGGTGGTGGGACTTCCTTCTTTCACTTCTCCTCGGTTTCTCGGAAGAAGCTACTTCCACTTTCACTTTTTCGACCGAATTTTGAGTTGTAAGTTTTTGGAATTTAGTACCATAGGCCAGGGTGGTGAAGTACCGTTTATCTACCCCTTTGTTACCTTAGTCACTGTCTGACAAAAGAACCCGAAGTTTTAGTGACGTCTACCACTGACGTCGGTACTTTAAATTTCTACGAGGACCCTTCTTTTCGTCTCTGTAATGAAACGGGTGTTTCCAGACATACCAAAAAGGTCATCAGTACATACCTACACTCTCCACCTGGTATTTCTTCCGACTCGTCACTTCTTAATCACCAAAACTTGACACCACAACCTCTTCTGAGAACTCTCAGGGGAACCTGACGTTCTAGTTTGGTCAGTTAGGATTTTCCTTAGTAAGGACTTATAAACCACCTTCCTGACTTCGACTTCGAGGTTATGAGACCGGTGGACTACACTTTTCGGTTGAGTAACCTTTTCTGGGACTACGACCCTTTCTAACTTCCGTCCTCCTCTTCCCCTACTGTCTCCTACTCTGCCAACCTACCGTAGTGACTGACCTACCTGGACTCAAACTCGTTCGAGACCTCAACCACTCCCTGTCCCTCGGACCGTACGACGATAGGTACCCCAGTGTTTCTCAGCCTGTTGTTTCTCACTTGTTGTTGCCCAAAATACGTCCTTTTACTGTACTGGTCTAGACCTTAAAATTTCTTAAAGAAACCGTCGTCCCTCTTGTTGTCTGAACTTTGCCCTTCCTTATTCTTGTCTCTCCGGTCGTTTCTCTGGTGTTGCTACCTAAGTCGTTCCTTACTACTTTTGACCGTCCTACCTGCTCGTGCGGGTTCTTAATATGTACAAGTGACTACCCTCAACACATTCTTTAAAGACCGAACCTGCCGTCCTTCTTACTCGATCTTTCTTCCACCACCTTCGTTCTCTTCGAGGGATTTGTCAAATGCGACCATTCTCCGGAAGACCCACCATCAAAGACTATCCGTGAACAATACACCCTAGATCTCAAGACCCCTCTATAAGACCCGTCCTACCAGTAAAACTTCTAGAACGGCATCTTTACCGTCAACTTCGGTGTCATACTCCCTTCAGTGTCCTCACTTTTCTTCCGCTTCCGTGACAAGACTCCTTGGGGTCGTGAACCCGCCGTCAACAAAAACTCAGTCGTCACTCACGGCGTCTCACCAGTCCATCTACCCCCGACCTCCTCGGTCACCTGTGCCGTCAATCCTGTGGTCACTGGTCTCCTTACTAATTCTTTTAATCATCGCACAAACGTGCACCCTGTGAATTAGGATTGTGTAAAGTATGTTCCTTCTTCGGTCTTCGTTCTCCCTTTACCTCATTGTGACTCTTCACACGAAATCTTTCATTATGAATAAGCTTCGAGGTACGGAGGCAGTGACGTCCCCTCGTATGACCGGACGTGAAAGGGGAGACGATTTAGTGACGATGAACATTTGTAGAGATTCTTCACGGGAGTTGGAAGGGTCCTTTAGTCCCAACCGAATTGTCAGGACAATTGTCGTTGTGATTGGCTCATTATTGAAATATCAACTACGGTGTTAAGGCAATTCGGTTGAACGACCGACCCTTGAGAAAGGAGTGTGACTAGACACCAAGTCTTGGTGTCACCCGAGGGATGACGAGGGAACTCACGGACCCTAACTTGAGACATAAAATACCTACGAATTCATAATCCACTCGTTCTACAAATAGAGACTTTTATACGGACTTTTCGTAGTATCTCGGAACAAAAATTCAGTCACAACCGAAACTATCTGCTAAGGTCCCTTTACAAACGATTGATCCTTTCCTTTTATGGTAAGTGACTTAGGAAAAAACGTAAGTTAATTTTTGTGGTAAACCCATTGTGCGTCTCCGGGTCCTCTCTCATTGTCTTCCACTAGGTCCTTTACATAAAAGGTTCCTTTACTAAGTCTCATAATCGTTAGTCACCGTCTCCTAAGAATACAATATATCTCCTCGTGATTTTAATCGGTAGACGATAAGTCACGGATAATTAGGGTTTCCTTAAACGGAGAATGAAAACTTTCATTAAGAATTTATCCATGACTTCTGTTAAGACTACATGAGGGCTTGGTTCCTCTGACTTACCGTAGTCATAAGTCAAAGTGAAATCATGTACCATGTCAATTCAAGACAATAAAAGATTGGCGGGGGGGGGGGTTCTCTGTCTTGGGTCTCTGTCACCAAGGGCTGTAAAGAACTTTGAGTACTCGGTACCCTTCTGTTGTGTAAGACAAATCCGACGTAAATTTGTCTACGGACTTAAATTTGTCTAAGGGTGGGACGAACCAGAAACGGGCTTCGAGGAAAGGCCCTGGGTCTCTTCCGAGGAGTGTATGAACGGGGCTCGTCTCGGGACGAGACCACCTGTAGTCCTCGACTCCACAGGTAGAACCGTCGAACACCCTTTCTACGCCGACTCGAAGTTTGTCAACATGCTTCCCGGGTGGTCGACTGTCGTGAAGGCAGTCGTCCAGAGGGGAGCCTGAACGACGTGATTTGACGTCCCCGCGGGCGACGGGACACTGACTCGGTCCATCTTCCTCGTCTCCGCACCCCGACTGTCTTCCCGCCCGAGGGTAGAAGGGGCTCTGTCATTTCGTAAGACGGATTCCAACCGCAAGTGACAACGTTACGAAACGTCTGTTTCCCCAAATCTTCTTTGGTGGTCGTGAGACGGAGAACCATAATGTTCGGTGTAAACGAAATTTTGTGTGTTTAAATATGTTGACAAAAGTGTGTCAAATAAGTCTTCAAATCTTCAATTTTACACCAGTAAGGGGGTGGGGGGTGCTTTTTAGTAGGGTACGGTGAAAGGTTGTATGTCTGATAGTGGGAGGATAAGAGTAATGGGTACGAATGGTGTGTGAACGTTTTGTGTCTCCCCAGCTCCGGGGTTTATAAACCATTAGGTTTCTTTGATGTATCAATGTGTTTTCTGAGAGTGAAGGAAAAGTGGTCGTTTGGTACTTACTTTCTTATTCCCCGTTTGTGTACTAGAAGTAGGTCTCAATTATAAAGGGATTTTAAGAAAAAGGAAAGAGAATTCAGTAATTTTGGGTTTCGTCAAAGTGAATGATGACAATGAAACTATGATGAAAAAAAAAGGACTTACCGATTCGATCCTGTATGAAAGGAAAGTATCGACTACAAATGTTGGAGTTCTGACCGTCCTTCGTCAGAGGGTCAACACTGAACCGGTGCTGTGAGACGTTATACGTTTCAATAGTGTATCCACGTTTACTGCGAAATTCTCAGTAGTTTTAAAAAATTTCGTTATTACGTAATTATACCTCGGAGGTGTAAAAAGACTACGTCGTTTTCAAGAGATTTCCACCACCGTCGACACTTTCTTTTCCGTGAAGCACGATTTTAAGTCTCCCAGAGAGAAGTCTCTGGTGGGGTCGTCTCTCCGGACCAGTCGGGTCCGGACGTTCACTGGGAAATCCCACCTCTCCTGGTAGGGGGTCCTTCCGTAGACGTTTCCTTTTTAAACATTACTAAGGTTCCGTTTTACCAATGAATTTCAACCCTCTCCTTTTTGTGACTCTTATGTTTATGCCAGTGTGGTCCCTGACTCCGCACTCGACATGTTCGTAGACGTCCGACCGGGACGTGACACATGTCCCGACCAAGGGAGTGGCGAGGTCCTCCAGGACCTCTGTGTTGTCCTCGTCGTGGAATCGGTTCTCCCAAGGGCCGGTGGACGACACAAGGGTCCTTCCTCGACTCCAGGACAACCGTCGTGAACACTCATGACGACCAGGCACCGTTATAGGTTTCCCTAAAAGACTATGTCAGCACTTCTCTTCCACTCTTAAAAGGTACGTTAGACTCTGAGGAACCACTACGGGTCGTCGGAAACCCGGAAGATTCTCGTTGCTACCTAGTTCGACCGGAGGAGGTAGTTGTGAGTCTTTTCGTCGTCCTTATAAAATCTACCCGTCCTCGTTTATTTAGTTTTACCTGACTCAGAAATAGGATCATGGTATTTATTTCACGTGGTACTAACCTCCGATATTTTTCGGTGAACGGTCTCCGACTCCAGACCCCTCTTTGGTGGTATTGGTGGGTAAGTCTTACCGCCCAGTAAAAGAAGTCGGTCTTGCGACCGACGGCTGCGAGAAATAACGAAATAAAGCAAATCATGATACTTGAAAGTCGGTATTTTTTTTATGAACCACCCGAACTGTCCTTCGTACAGTGTCTTTGGGTCTTGACCGACTATTATTCAAATACAATGTCAGAGTTTCAACCTACTACCGACAAAAAGGGGGAAGCAAGACTACTTGAATCCTTTTAAACTCCAAAAAAATTTTGTAGTCTAACCGAGTACTACGAAGATTTCTTCGTCCTGTCGGCAAGTACCGGTCGTATCATCTTTGCCAACAGAAACAAGGTGGCCAGTAGTTTACAATACGTTCTCTTAGGTGAATGATAGTGGTGTAAGTGGTGCCACCACCCAAGGTATTTGAAGGACCTTTGAGAAAGTTTTCTCATACACTCTTCTTTTGGTACTACAACATGTTTCTTGAGACGAGCTAAATCCTAGGGAAAGGTTCCTTTTGATAAAACGACGAAAGTACATCCTTCCATAGCGGGGGGCACGTCAGTCCGGAAGTTTCGCGAACATCCACATTAACTACTTCTGGGTCAGAAACAAGAACATCAGACAGAGTCCCACTAATGAACAACGGTGACCCTTTCTTTGTCTACACTCTCAACTAAGTGTCGGAGTGGGACTACCTGATGAGTCATTACTTCTGCACTGTAAGACCTCTTGTAAGACGTCTAAAAGAGGTAAACGAACGGATACAAGGAACTTGGAGTATAAAAAGTGTTATAAAAATTTCAAAATAAAAGGGTGAAGACAGTAAAGTCCAATGGATTGGAAATTAAATTATTTGTTCTCTCATTTAGAAACACCAACTCGACAGATTTGCACCCGCAAACATAAGTGAAAGGTAAACTGTTCCACAGTGAACGGCGGGTCGTAATTGTGACCTTTATATGAATGTTTCTCGGACTTCTTGACTTCAAGGAGAGGCACAAGAGACGGGACTAAACATTTGTAGTGTGGGTTTAAACCCCCTGTATTACGTGACTATTCCGTCGGACTCCACCACCTCCATAATGGACAACCGAATTCTTATAGTCTAAGACCTTTGAGTAGCTTCAAACTCCATAGTAGTTACGAAAACTAAAGTTATCTATAACGTCGTCCAGAGAGAGACGGTTCTTGTCTGTACGGTTTTTAATGATACCAATCATTAGTATACCCAGTGTTGATTGTTCAGGCCCTTTCTGGGGACTAGACTGACTGTCCCTTTGTGACAGGTGACTGTCCGTCGGAAATAAAGGAAACTTTTCGACACTGGTGACTGTTGGTGTGATCGACCGATTTAGGTTTGTTTTAACACTACTTTTTTATATTGTTAATAGATATTGATCCTTCTTTCCGTTCTTTTTATTCCACTTTAATTTTAAGTTTCGTACGAGGACTGTCGGACGGGACAGACGACGTTTCCCCTTGGGTCGGAGATGTTCAGGGAAGCACGTCCCGAGACGGGAGAAGACGGTCTTCACGGTGGCTCATCTCTCCGATTTCCCGTTTCCATTTTTAGTGTTCGTACGTCTAATCCCTGTTAATACTTTGCCTGTGTTGTCTATGTCAAGGGACCAATCGTTGGTCCCTTACGACCGATGTCGCCACGCCCGTCTTGTGACTGTCGCGAGATGCTGGGTGGGGGGTGCTGTTAAAGTACGAGGGGACGGAGGGGGGCTGAGGAGAGAAGGAAGAGATGGGGGGTTATTGTCGGAGGTGGAGACCCGTGTCTGACAGGCCGACCACCGGGGGTTGTGATCTCTCTGACCACACAGGCTCCATTTTTCGTTCACTTTGTGCTACGAGCCCGTCAGGAAAGTGGTACCTTAGGTTTCCACAAAGACAAACCTTTGTTGACGACCGAATTTGTTTAGGACACCGTGTACCGGCTGTCTTCAGGGTTGAGGGTTAGGAATTGTCCTTACTTTTAGTCTTGTTCTGGGACTTAAAGATTCTTCGAGAGAAGGGTATGAACCGTACGGTCATTACCGAAGATTTAATCATAATTCGTTTGATATCTGAGTTTAACAGGACTTTCGAAAATATACCTATATGGACTACACAAGGGTCAGTTGTGGAAGTTTTTTTCTTAATAAAAACTAAAGGAGTTGAGGTCCCCGAGGTTAAGATACAAGGGTAAGTGTCGTCTTAGACCTTTTCTCTCCGGAAAGTCGTGTGGAGTTCGTCAGAGGAGTCTTTTTCTTTTCCTTATTGGAGGGGGAAAAAATTTTTTTCTCTCTTTACCCTCCTTCGTCTCCCGTCTGGATTCTTTACTACTTTAAAGATTTTTTTTTTTTTTTTCTCCTAAGTAAGTAGAGTTTTCCGGATCCACCCCCTGTCCCCTTTACAAGAGACTATGGAGTTTTAATCTAGGAACCGAAACAGTCTTTATCCGTGAAGACCTCCTTTTTAGTTTCAAAGAAAGGTCAAGTAGTGGAAGAATATACAGAGAACTCCCCAGAGTCTTGTCTTTCCACCCATCGGACATTACTTTTCCCTTGAAGCCTCGGAAGTGTAGGGTCTTGAGAACTTAGACTCACTCTAATAAGGTGAACTAAGATTATCTTAAAATTACTAGGATATACAGGAAAGGATACACTGTACCTGTCCTAAGGGTGAGTAGGGTCTTTTGTTGATTTGGTTAACAAGTAAAGGGGGGTTTAGGTTTCACTTCAACACGAAGACTATGGTGAACCCTCGGTCGATGATCGACCCCGAGTTCTCCTTCCTGTCTTCGGCTCGACACCTGTGCCCCGAGGGACCTTTTCTTTCCTACGTCGTGATTCTTTGTTGGGGAAGGTCCTTGTAGGAATAAACCGTTTTCACTGGGGTGCGGACTCTTGACGTCCCCTCTCCCGTCAGTGTCGCACAGTGAGGTGGACGGGGGGCGTGTCTAGTGTAGACGGAGGTGTCCGTGGGTAGGGTGCGAGGCTTCTGTCGTCGGTCTGCGACGGTGTGGCAGTAAGGGTGCCTGAGCGAGACCCGGTGGTGCCGGTCCCGAGAGGATCACCAGTCCGTATACCATTGGGGGGTCTGCGCAGGGGATTTATGTGTCTATGTGGTTCGTTCTCCCTCTCCAGTCTCGTCAGGTACGAAACTTCCGAAACTCTCTCTTCCCCTGATCATTCTCACGATCATTCTCACGAAGATTATGACGGGTCACTTCCGAGAGACTTATGTCACCCACAAATTATGTACGGTCACTTACTTTCTCGACGGTCTACCTCTCCTACCTTTTCAGTCTCTTTTGGTACTAGTTACTACTCGTTTCGGTGCTGTCCCACGGACACTCGGGTTCATGTCACCCTAAGTAAACTACTGGGTCGCAAAAGGTGGGTCCTTTGAAGTGTCACTTTCTGTACCCCCCTCTTCACGAGTGACTCTACGGGGTTGACTTTGTCAGAATAGTTGCGTGCCGAGGAAGGACTGGGGTGTCTTTTTCAAGGGACTTTCGTGCGCTGAATGGTTACTCGTAAAGTATGTACTAGTGGGGGTCGCTGGTGGTTAGTGTCTCGAACAACATGGGCCAGACGTACTTGTGGAGTCCTCGTTACATCAGTCCTCACGGATGACACCTCTTCCGGACTTTGTGCGTGGTGTCCAGTCCCTCCGGACCGTCCTTCCGTCTGCGGGTCTCAAGACAGGATCTCTGGTCTCCGATCTCTGGTGGACCTCGAGGGGTGTCTGATGTATTCGTCCTTCTGGAGAGGTGTCGAGAAGGTTTTACTTTTATTTCGGAACAGTCACTTCACTCTCCGGTAAGTGAGTTTCCGTCTCCAGTTTCCATAGACGGTCCACATTGTCATGACATTATCTGACGCACGGGTCTCATACGGTCCGAGACTAGGAAGATACGAATACTCGGATACTGTTTTGAGTCGTCGCTCCTGAGATCTATTTTGAGACTGCGGGTTTTGTCGAAACGGATTCCGGAGTCTTGATCTGTCCGTCATCTGGGGGCAAACCTTTAATTTCCATTTCAATGTTTGATAACCAGTTTTCAAATGTTTATAGATGAATGGTTTGACTTTGTACGTACATTATCAAGAATCCACCAATAAAAGATTTAAGTTTATTAGATGAGAGAATGTGGTCCAGACGTTATGGTCCGTTTCGGGTCAGTGTCCGAAGGACACGAGTCGCAAACTCTCGAATGGTCACCACTTTCGAGTCTAGATTCACGAAATGTGTAATATGTTGAACATTTCAATTTTCGGTGTCGACACACCACAAAATTTTTTATAATACTTTGTCACGTTTGTACATCCTTTTTTTTCGTGTCTGTTATGTTGTAGGTACATGGGTAATGGATATAATTTCTTTTCAATTATTGGACACTATAAAAAGAGAGTCCAGTAAACAGAAAAATTTTCTTTGATACATTTACTCTTTTCACTCTGAGGAAGGGAGAAGTGACTTCAGTATTGTTAGACTGCAACGACACAATCCTGACATATCTTTAAACGTATTTACTGTATAATGAGGAACGTATAAAGTTGAGAATTATTTCCCAAAGTATGACACGACATAATAAGATGTTATGATGTTGAACGAAAAAAAGAAGGTGTAATACTGACTCTAAATAAGTACATCGAGAATCAAGTGGGTAAAGCGACGACATGTGACGACACTGTAATATGTTCACTGTGTTACCAAAAATAGGTAAGAAGACATTTACCTGTGAATACGACGAAGGTCACAAAGTGAGATTGTTCATTGTGGACTCATTTGTAAGAACATTGTGGAGGACCCGTGACCCTCATAACGACCCAGAAGGTAATACTCGTAGAAGTTGAGTTACTCTGTAGAAGGTCAACAGGAGGTTCCACCTGTTCAACAGGAGGAGAAATTTGTACGGGTCACCCCTATCGAGAACCGCTAGGTGAAAGTGGTTGTGAACCGAAACGGTCTGAGAAGTTAAAAATGGTTAGACTACTTATACTTTATCCTAGAACGACAAAAGTAAACGTTCTAGAGATCATTCCGACTCACGTATAAGTAGACAATTAGTCTGTAAGTCAAAAGAAAAAAAAAGTCACTTAATAACAAGTCTAGGAAACTGATAATCGAAAAAAAGGTCAACGTAGTGGAAAATAGTAACTGAGTAACCTTAAGAAAAAATTGAATTTGTTTGTTTGTTTGGAAAAAGCCGGAGTGTCAAACACCTTAGAATCAAGGGGCTGGTCCCTGACTTGAGACTCGGACCGTCACTTTCGAGTCTCAGGATTGGTGACTTGGCTGTACCTTAAGGTAAGGAGACTAAAATTTTTCATTAAAACGGTGCTCAGAGAGGTTGACTCTAGAATCAAAACAAAAACTCGAAACATTTTTACCATAGTAAGATGTACGTTAGAAGACGAACGATGAACTAAAAAGGAGATAACAAAAATTTAAACTAGGTACTACAGTGTACACCGGCAACAAGTTGATAAAAGTGACGATTGGTTATAAGATAAGGTCTTACGTTGGTAAAAGGACAACTACCTGTGACCCAATAAAGGTCAAAAGACGATAATACTTATACGTTATTTTGTAAGAATATCTATAGAGGACCAAGTCTCCATGTTCTCAAAGAGGTCCCGTAGACTGATTCCCATCCATGCGTGTACTTGACCTTCTATTAAGGTTTCCTCAACCTGGTACACCGAACGGAGAATAAAACGAATATAAAAAGTTATATATTTAATAAAAAGAAATTTCATCATTTTATGTGATTCATAAGGAAGTGTTAAATATGAAGAATTAATAGACGTAATAAAGAGTCATACAATAAATTCTTTGGGAATGACTTCAGTATGTGTATAACGGAACATAAAAGAAGATTTTAAACATTTCAAAATAAAAGGTAGATATTCAAAAACACAGATAACATTCCATCCTTAAGTAAAAAAGATATACTTATTGACATGTAACAAAAGAAAGTTTATAGGTGCAATTTATTGTATTTACGGTGAAAAAATTAGAAAGTTAAAACTTTATACCTAACCCGAAAGGGGTTCTTCGTAATTATAAAATTAAGATTAATATTTTCAATTCTTTGATATCTTTGGGTAGTTTAATCAGATTTATATAAAGTCGTTTCGACCTACAATTCATTTAGGATAAACAGGCTTCTAAAGGTAATATTTTGACTCTAGAGAACGATGTTTTTTTCCTTGAAGTTCTATGATTCCATATTTTTTTTTTAGTCTCGGGGAGGAACCCTCGGGTGCGAGTGACGGGGTGGACCATTCATGTCCATTAGTCCCTGGCGGGGGAAGGGTTTGGAGACAAAAGGTGCGACTGGACTGCACAGGAGGTTGAAGTTCGAGAATTATGGAGTTTAGACATGAAAAAAAAAAGGAAAACAACAGACTCACAACAAATGTCACAGGTAACTCCGACACGATTTTTCAAAACAAGTGACAATTCTCATTAAAGTCTACACAACGTTGAATGATAAAGTAAATCGTAAAATCCCCTTTATCGTTAAATTAAAGAAAGAATTAGTGAAGACATTTAAAATGTGAATTTTTTTTAATTGACTGTTTCCAATCTGCGTATCTACATGAAGTTGAAAATGGAGACAAATTATTTATTTAATTCCAACTGAGTATGGAACACCGAGTCAACCATTTCTTAGGCGGACGTTATGTCCTCGGGACCCAAACGAGGGACCCAACCCTTCTCGGGGACCCCTTCCCTTTCCGATGGGTGAGGTCATAAGACCGGACCTCTTAAGGTACCTGACATGCCTGTACTGACTCGCTGAAAGTGAGTATGGATACAGGACTAGCCAATGACCAGATTGTTAGTGGGTCCTGGTACGACCGTGATGTTTATAATCTTACCTTAAATTCGTCGGTTTCTACTTCCATTTCGGAGGTGAACAAAAGACACTAAAAGTTGTCTAACTTTTCATTGTCCGACCCACTTGTTGATGTACACAATCCGAATGGGATGATTCGTAATTGAATATAATTGGAAGGTGATCGTCTTACCTTAGTGAATGCTTTCCAGTTTTCGTGTCCCAATTTACTGGAAAACTTCTGACTGATTTCCGTCGAAATAAAGGTTCAATAGTTTCCTCCATTATTCTCCTACTGGTGAAGATGACATCTATTTTTCCGTTCTTGGAATTGGTCTCGTACTCTTGGATTCAAATAAGTTTAATTTCTTGTCATTTATAATTTCCAGTAAATTGAGGTTTACATCTTGAACACCTTGGAGGAAGGAATATCTGGATATTCCGTAAGGATCATTCAAACTGTACTGAGAGACCAAATACAGTTTCTCGTATTTCGAAGAGTCTCATACTCCTATTAAATTCCATAAATTCTAATTAATGGGGGATTTATTTTCACCGGTTTCTAATTTAGAATCAAACGAAATTTTTTTAAAAAAATTTAGTGTTTTCTAAGGAATGGAAAACAATGGAAGGTTTTGTGTCTATTTATAGTCAGAGGGTCATTACCTCCTCGATGACAGATTCTTTGTCAAAGAATCCATCTCCCAGAGTTGAAACTGACGTGTCGTCTTAGTGGGTCTCGGGAAATTTTTTTGGTCCATGGGTCTGATATATGGGGTTTGGTTGACGTAGTGTTAGAGGACCCCACCCTGGGTCTGGTCTGTAGTCATACAAGAATTCAAAGGGTCCACTAAGACCACTCGTCGGTTCCGTCTCTAGATGGCGAGACACTGTCTTTTGTCTTCGTAGACTTTTCTAAACAAGGGTTACAAGGGATTAGGAATTGTTGGATACATTTGCCACGAAGTTGGTGGATATTTTAAATTTGTAAATTTCTCATAGTCTTAAGGATTCTTCCGATACTACACCAATCCATATGGTTTGAAATCATAGGGGTTTAATTACAATCTTTTCTATAGTTTCTAATTAGAGTAAATGATGTACAGGTTTTTACAAACCAAATCCAATTACGGAGAGGGTCCCGGGTCCAAATTGTTTTTGTAGTATTATAAGTTTTGTACCAGAATTTACCTGGAGTTTACTTAGGTTTTTTACGTTCGGAAAGGAAACTAAGAAAGAATTAGGATTCCGAAGGTTGGAAGTGTATACTGATTATCCATGAATGATCGTTGGATAATTTACTTAATAATCTTTATGGTGTCTCTTGGGATTAAGTCACAAAATCATTCCTGAGATCGGTTTTGTGTCATAAACCGTGTGGACGGTTCAATGTTGACACATGTGGTTATTCGTCTTTACGGTGGTAGAGATCTTTATGTGTTTGTACTAGTAGTAAGGTTCAATCAGTGCCAAAGGGCAGGAACGGTAAGAATAAAAGATTACTGGGTGACGGTTAAATCGAAATGATAAAAGTTAAACGATAACCCAAAGAACGTTTCGGATTATACATCCCTATATGTAAGGATGATGTAGACCAGTTATTAAAAGGTATTGGTCTGTGACCCTATACACGTAAAATTAAATACTTGGTTACTTAGTCTTATTTTCAAACGGATCTGTCTTGTAAAGTGACCATTTAAACGTGATAAATTTATTCAAGGTGGTACAATGACTCCTTTACGTTATTACAATAAATGAAAATTCGAATACCCCGTATTAAAATACACATATATGTACTTAATAATTTTATTCGTAAAGGGAATTTAACGAGAGGTTAAAAATTAGTGGTTCAAGAAAAAAGACGGTATTGTATCCTTTCCCACCCCGTCCGCTTGACTGATTCACTTAGTGTGCGAACTCTTGGTGTCGGAACTCCAAGACCCATCCATAAACATGAATCAAAGTCAAACTCTCTTGAGGTGGAGTTTATATTGGAAATGGTGGTATTTGTCTCCCTTTTCTATCTTCTCCTTCCTTTCGTCGACAGTGGTTACATTTTCCAGTCTTACTCCAGTAGGTGACTTTTACAGTGCTGGTTTTGTTGGAGTAAAATATAGACGGGAGGAAGTTTTATGTCGAAAACCACGATGGTTACACTGTTCGGAGGGAATTCCATTAAATTTTGTTCCTTATCCATTCGACGTTTGTAAATAGTTTACGTTTAAATACACGTATAAAGATTTGACCAAGTATGAACCAAACATCGTAAATTCTTCGGTGTCTATAATGAATGATCGACTGCAGATAAAGAAAAGGTCCAAAGACGAAAGGAAAACCTCAAGTACAAGACTTTTCGATTTTCATCTCTTTTGTTCAAGATTATTCGTTTCAAGTCGTGACAAATGATGAAAAAATCCGAGACCAAGTTCGGTTTCCTCTGGGAGTTCAGAGCGAAAAGGAGGGGTGTGTGGTTCTTGAGACGTACTATGACGACGACGATGCAGTGAAGGCAGCACAGGCTGAGACACGCTGGGGTGTCTGCCGTCGGGTGGTCCGAGGGAGCAGGGACCCTAAGAGGTCCGTTCTTGTGACCTCACCCAACGGTAAAGGAAGAGGTCACGTACTTTCACTTCAGCGAGTCAGCACAGGCTGAGAATCGCTGGGGTACCTGACGTCGGGTGGTCCGAGGAGACAGGTATCCTAAAAGGTCCGTTCTCATGACCTCACCCCACGGTAACGGAAGAGGAGACGTACTATGTAAAGGGTCGTTTAGGCATTCGGGGTCTCCGCGATTTCGTAATTAAATTTTATAGTACGTCTTTCAACATTCGGTGTGAAGGGACCTCTATTATACTGGTCTCTCCTCCTGTCCGGAATTTGTCTTAATGTCCCTTGACTTAGTCTTAGTGTCCCTTAAGTCAGAGTAGTCTCTCTCCGCTTCCAGGGTTTCACCTGGATTTTGTACGTGTAAAGTTTAATGATAGTTTAAAGGTTCTCATCATTGAGAATGTATTAGTCTCTGAAGACGTATATAATATGTGATGTCTGTATCGAAGGGTTCCTACTTGACATTAAAATGATGTGTCAAAGTTACCACACCCCGAAGGGACCACCGAGTCGACCATTTCTTAGACGGACGTTACGTCCTCTGGACCCAAGCTAGGGGCCCAGCCCTTCTATAGAACTTCTTCCCTTACCGTTGGGTGAGGTCATAAGAGCAGACCTCTTCAGGTACTTGTCTCTTCGGACCATCCGATGTTAGGTACCCCAGTGTCTCTCAACCTGTCCTGACTCGCTGATTGGGAAAGTGAAAGTGAAAAGTTGTCAGACCGTCACTTTCATTGAACGTTCGAGGAAAGACGGCACTGTCTTTCTTCGGTCACCGTTTAGATTGGACCTCAACAAGGGTCCTAAAAAAGGAGATGATAAAAACAAACGGACGAGGAACAAGTAGGAAACATTGGAAGAGGTCTATCGAGGTTTCTTACGAACAACCCTGCAGACGGAATTGTGTAAACCACCGGAAGTAGAAGAGAGTGGTGTGTCATGTTTAGTGTTCGTTTGGACCCTTCCATAAAAATAAGAGCTTTCTGAACTTGACACTCTTAGAGGATGAGGTAGGACGTATAAGACCAATGGTCCCCCTTATCGAGAAGGTCCCTATTTTTCCGATGGTAGTGATAATTGTGAATGACTTTAGTGACCCCTCCGACACCAAGTCTAAGGATATTTTAAGACAGGATACACGAAAAAAGTCAGGACACGTTTCGGGTTTCAGTCTTTCGAAGTGTACCGGGATACCTCTTCTTTGTTCCCTTTCTTGTCTACTTGTAAGTGCCTACACCTTCTCTTGCAATAGAAGAGGTCGAGGCACGTAGAACACCTTCTCTTGCAATAGGAGAGGTCGAGACACGTAATGGGTAATGCCGAGGTGTTGGTTTCCAACGACGACGACGAAACTAATACCCCTCTTTATATATGATCGTTTGCTTATTTTCTAATGAGGTTTAGGATAATATGTTTATAATATACAAAACCCACATAGGTGTCGTAGATTAAAATGGAGAATTTGATGGAGTTAGTTATAAGACAAAGAAGTTTTAACAAAAATTACAGATATATTATAAGTTTACTGAGTCATATAGTGACAGACGGATAGGGGTGTTACGATGAATTAGGTTAGAGTTCAGAGCACCTAATGTTATTCGTAGGGGGACGGTCTCTCCCGGGCACAAGGGTTGGATCAGTCCGTACTATGTCTCCTACCAGAAATATCTTCCGACAAACTCGTTCAGAAATAAGTGTATCGAAAAAGAGGTGAACTTAATAAAGTAACCCTGTTTAAGGTTCCTCATTTGACAAGGTTTCTGTTTCCCTTGGCTGAAGTGACGTGTCAAGAACCATTCACAACGGCATGACCAAAGGTCAGGATTCAGAGACGGAAGTGGTAAGAGGAGTGTGGAGGATACTCGGTCCGTGGTACCGAAATGTACACAACAGAGCAAATATTAAGAGTTCGGTGGAAAGTATCTGAGTCTCAGTAATTTGCTGAACGACCACTCTACCGTCGTGGTTTCGGTCATCAGTTTCGAGAAAGAGAGGTCTGGTCCTAATAAATTGGAGAGGTTGGGGAGTAAAGTAGACCTTTTACGCTTAGTACCATAGAAGGACCGTGCTTACCACTCTTAATTCCGAACATTCCGAGGAAGGGACCAAGAGATTCCATCTTCTCCCACAAGATCCCCACCACTCTAAAACGTGACGTCCTGTAAACCAGGTGTGGTTTTTCAGGAACCATAAATCAAGACAGATTTTACCTACAAAACCTAACCTGGTTTAAAGTTCCTTGAAAACAGTACTTGGTTTACCGGTGTCAGTCCTGGTTTGCAGGTGGATGGTTTTCAAATCCATCTATTCCTCCATTTTGACTTTGATCCCCTCGTTGAGAACGACGACCCTCGTTGAGATGTGACGAGTTCCGGTGTGTTAGTCCTCACTACACCGGTTCCTGACTCGGGACCGCCGAAGGGGTAGACACCGGAAACCAGGGATTGTATATTTGTAGGGTCCCGTGTTCCGATGTCTTCGGAACGAGTTCTCATCGAAAGACACGACAAAACCAAAAAAGTTAAAGTAATCCAAACCGAGACACACGTGTGTGTGTCCGTGTTCGTATTTTTCATTTGATGGTTTCTACCGAAACTCGGATGATTGGACGATGAAGGGAAAGTCTAAACGTTTATTGGACAAGATGTTCGGTTCCTTCACAAAGTGTCAAAATTAATGTACAAAATGGATCTGTTGAGGTCTTCTCAGAATTTTTTGTTCACGGACCTCGTTTACGACAAGTTTGGATCTAAAAGTCTCTTGAGACATCGTGAAGAGTCATATGTCGTCCTTGAGTTTTACAGATGTAAAAGTGAAAATGTTGGTTATACCGATTTGTGTATTTACTCGGGAGGAGATGTTCAGACCCGACCGTATAACATCTCTCGTACAGACGTGGTTTGTCCACAGCGGTCAGGAGGAGTCGATCTGATTCAGGGGTCGAGAACCAGAAGTCATACAAACGACCGGAACTTGTGTCTGGATCGGATGTTACTTCGATCGTGATTCCGTGACCCATGTCCTGGTTCCGTAGACTTGGGTTCTGTTGTGTCTCATCTCGATGATGAAATAATTTTATACAGACTTGAATTCCTGTCTTTTTATTAGAGTATGTGTAATGGTAAAGTTTTCGTCTTATAGTTCGATAAATGAAACTCCTACGATTTGACATGTATTTGACTGTATTTCTCTTTCGATAACTTCGATAATATGATTTTATCAACAATGACCCTGAGGGGACACCAGGTCACCAATTCTCAGACGGATGATTGTATCCCGTGTGCTCAAGTTAGGGACCGGCCCCTTCCCAGGTGTTCAGTCCCCCGTCGATTCGGACGCGCGGTGTTGACGCTCCGGACGTACGACGTCGACGACTTCAGACGGGGTACCTCGGACACGGGACGTTCTCTTCGTGTGTCCCTCTTCGGGGTGTAGGGATCACCACTTGTCTGAGGTGAACGACGTTGCTCTCTTTCGGACTCGTGACTTGTTTGTGGGTCGTGTCGGTTTTCATGAAATAAATAAATTTATTTTTTATTATTTTATAAAACTTGTTACTGTAATGTAAAAAGAAGAAATATCGAGAGACATAAAAAGTTTAAAAGGTGATACAAACATATAATAATATTACTTCTTTTTCTGATAATTGGTCTTCTTTAATAACCTGTTTAGAGGATGAGAGAGTTTTGTCTTTCTAATTCCAAAAGTTTCCTTCATCTGATTTTGAAGTCTAAAAAAGGTTTCTGACAATAGTTTTCTGTCATTCTTTCCTTTTATGGGATACTTAATTTAAATGAAAGGATGAATTTTCTTAAGTTAGATCTGTTGTTAAGATACATGGTCTTGTGTTGTTAGATCTTAAAATTTCGACCTTCCCTGAAACCTCGCGAAGGGTTAGTTATATAAGTGAAGTGTCTACTCACTCCAGGTCTTCCACCTCCTTGAACAGTTCGTCGTAGTTGTTGTGTCGTCGTGTCCCTAAGAGAAGGCTACACAACTTTCAAATTCTTAGTCCGTCGAGTCAAGTACGCGCACAGATTCCTATTGATGTTTCTCCGGTAGTGTCTCCGACTCGTCCTGAGACGAAATGCGTGTCCCGCGTCGCAAACCTTCGACTCGAAACACTGTCTAATGACAACGACGGCGGCACGAAGGATCAAGATCCGACCCTAGGAGTTGTCTCCCCAAGAACTGTCCCCTACGCAATCACATCAATTAGTATACTCTTCTACTGGTAGAAACCGAAGTAATGTTTGTTGAATTAAAATACGAATTATTAAAAAGTTTTACAAGAAATTCTCCTTTTTAGTTAGTTTAATACCTTAAGTATTCGGAAAGAATGGAAATTTTTTTTTTTCTTTTTTGTGGTCCCTCGAGTGTCGAGGGGATGACACTAATGCTGTTCAGTACGTCCAACCCAATTCCGTCTCCGACGAGTCTGTCTATTTCTGTGTGGGGAGTGTCATGGAACGACAGGTCCTCTTCCAACAGACCAAACTACAGAGACACCTACTTAGGTTCGACCACTTATCTCAGATACCGATTGTGACAAAGACGATATATTTTGACTCAGAGGAGAAGGCAGTCGCACAGAAAGAAGTAGTTGTCCCAGTAGTACAGGGGACCTTTGTTCTTCTATGTTTCATGTGTGTGTGTGTGTTTTGTCATACTCATTGTCGGTCAAAAGTCTATACAGGAAGGATGGACGGTGGTATTCCGTCACGATTTATCCGGAGACGACACAGGGTCTCTACTGGATGATACCCGCCTTTACGGACTGTACTCGTCTTTACCATTCGTCAAAGATTGTGAATTTTCTATTTTAAGTGTCGGTGCCTACCGTTTTGTGAAAGTGATTCGATTGACTACGACTGGGGACTCGTCACTAAGGGCGAAATGACACCTCTCTCTTTCCTTTAAAGAGGGTGTGATTTTATTATTTGGTTAGTTAGTTATTTAACCGAATTCTGTTAAAAAACCTGACCCCTTTCTCGATGAAATGAAAAGTGAACCGTGTTTATGGATGTTTGAAGAGATTCCGCAATGGTGTAAGATTGTTACCGACATGACGGTAATAATCTGTCCGACTCACTTCACTTTCAGTGAGTCAGTACAGGTCGAGAAACGCTAGGGTACCTGATATGTCAGGTACCTTAAGAGATCCGGTCTTATGACCTTACCCATCGGATATGGAAGAGGTCGTCTAGAAGGATTGGGTCTTTAGCTTGGCCCCAGAGGACGTAACGTCCACCTAAGAAATGGTTGACTCGAGATAGTCCCTTCGGGTTTATTTTTGTATTTTTAGACCCCTCCGACTTTTGTTCGAAAGGTAACAGATAAGTGTCTTGTGATCTTGTATATACTTTTTCATCCTAAATCCATCGTTTCACAGTCAGTTGTTTTCGACAACATTTATACTTGTCATTTACGATGTCTGATCCTACATATTATTGACGGAGGGTTTGCACGTATCACTTGTGGAGGGTTCTAGTCCCCCCAAACAAGAGGTCACGAATAAACACCCATGTTTTACGAAATACGTTGAAAATGTTGTGTTACAGTCATAAAATCGTCAATTTGTCATTGAAGCAATCAAAAGACGTTTCAGTTTTAAATTCATAAAGACGAATTATGGTAGTTGTATGTTACCACTTTTTTTTCTAAGACCAGGTTGTCAGTCTACTTTCGTTTCGTTTATACTTATTTGTCAAATTTCCATTTTCTTTGTCCTTTCTAAGTCAAGTGTAACGTATCTTTCGGTAAATACAATCTTTTACCTTTTCTCTGTCTTTGGAGCCTAAAATTATCGCACAGTACGACGAATAAAGACTGAAACTCCCTTCCTCTTTTCACCCATAAAAGGGGAGCCCGTTTTTAATTCCGTGAATAATTCTACGAGGGTTTTGAACTTTTGGTACTAAAGGATTAGTGAGGACCTTCGGTGCGTAGGTTGGACCTCCGTGTAGTCACCCCGGCCGAGACTCCGTGGACACACCGGCATCACGTCGCCGGGTCCCCTCGTCGGCCACCGGAGTGGACGCGCTCGCGTGGGTGTACTAGTCTCGTGAGTCCGGTCGGGGTGGCTCACGTTTCCCGTCCCAGGTCGCCTGTGCCCTTCGATGCCTTCTGCCACGTCCACTCCGAACGCCTCTGCGTACAGTTCCCCGACCGACCAAGGACTCGACCAAGAATGAGGATAAATTGTTGACTGTAGATTTACAATTTTTCAAAGAGGAGTAAGACAGTATATCTAAGAAAGGATTGGAAGTAGTCGACAATTATTTTTCATGACTACTGGGATCTAGATTGATTTCCAACAGTGGTCTAGTTTATAATACGGTGTTAATCTAATCGAAACCATATTTTCGTTTTTTTCTCTTTCAAGAAAAAAAAAAGGATGGTCATACGAGTGTCAAATAGACGAGTGACCCTTTGTCTGGCTCAAGGGGTCTTGTCTGCGTACAAGATAAGACCCAAATGAAACCTCGACAGAATGTTCTACGTGTACGGTTCAGTGGTTTTTGAAATGTAAAGTCTTTATTCTTTGTCTAACACTGATGATTATATGCATCACTCTTTAAGTGAGAAATATTTAATGTTCCCCCTTTTTTTTCAACTTCGTTTCTTACATTATCGAAGTTATAACAGTGACCCATTTGTCTGACTGTCTCCCTGTCCGTTTCGAGGATCAAATAAAGATATATAAATTTTTCTTTTATTTATAGGTAGACTTTAGTACTCTTACTTACTCTCCCAATGATTTCGACATCTTTCCGTGAGTCGTGTCTGTCTAATGACTGGAGGAAATGTCTGGATTTTTCTATGTCTTTCGTTGAAACACTCGTGCCAATTTTCATCTTTCCTCCCAATTAGGTACATTCTCTCTTTGGTGTTTTGTTTTTCCTTTTTACTGGAAAGTAGTAGTTCATTAATGGAGGTCCGTCCTTGAGGTACTAATCCATCTCCAAATCGAATAGGACTTTTGATATCTTGTAAAAGTGTTGGGTGTTTGACAGACGGAGGTGATCTTACAGTGCGAGGCGTGCTTACACCGGTTGGACCTCCATGTGCGTAACCTAATTACTGTTCGGAACGAGACGAAATAGTCTGACGTATAAACGAATTTGTTGAATTTATGACAACTCATAATTTAACACTACTACATTTTCTATGTCGAATACGAATCCGTTTGGATGCTTGAGTTTTAACTGTTGTAAACTGAACTTCCATAAGTCATTACTTTTGGACTCACTACTTTCCGAACTTTTAACGTTTTTAGTTGTCGAAATTACGTTTGCCTTTGAAATTGTCACAATATTTCACTTGGAGACTAATCAATTTTAATGGTAAGAAAATCATAGAAAACAAGATTATTAAGAAAAAACTATTTTCATTTAGGGGTTCTACTCTGAGAGATTCGTTTAGGACAGAGTCCGGAAGTCTCTGTAGACGCTTCTGCGACGGAACTGTTAGGGTCTACGACACTACGGTGTCATGAGCCAGTGTCGACACGTGTGCCCTCCATGAGTCAAGAAAATAATAAAAAAAATGAAATGTTATGACATAACCAAAACGGTATGTAACTGTACTTAGGCGGTGCCCACATGTACTCAAGGGTTAGGACTTGGGGGGAGGGTGGTGGGAGGGGTATAGGAGAGAGACCCAGTAGGGTCACGTGGTCGGAGTTCGTAGGACATAGTTTGGATCTGACCGCTAAGCAAAGAATGTACTATCATATGTACAAAGTTACGGTAAGAGGGTTTAGTAGGGTGGAAGAGGGAGAGGGTGTCTCAGGTTTTCAGACAAGATATGTAGACACAGAGAAAACGACAGAGCTTGTGTCCCAATAGTAATTGTAGAAAGATTTAAGGTATATATACACAATCATATGACATAACCACAAAAAGAAAGACCGAATGAAGTGAGACATATTAGTCGAGGTTAAGTAGGTGGAGTCATCTTGACTAAGTTTACATAAGAAAAATTACTGACTCATTATCCATGAGTCAAGAATGACTTGATTTTGTACTCTTGTCGATTTTTCTCAACATCTAAGTAAATACTGTGACGGTCAAAAGATAAAAATGACTTTATAAATCGATCCCTCTGGTTCAACGGTTTCCAAACCCTCCTAATGAAATAATTAAATAATATTAGTTCAACTGAAGTAGATGAAATTTATATGTTATTATTAGTTTTGTGATGACGTATAGTGGTTCAGGGTGGGGAAAAGAAGAACATATTCACGACAATTCAACGTTCTGACCCAACTTAGTCTAGATTTAAATAATTCTGAGTCCGACTAGGGACTCATCTCCAAAAATAGAATTGTGCACGAGGTCCCACCCTGGAGGATGTCACAAACCTCCACTTCTATATGGTGCAAATGTTTAACCATGAAGATGACCGTTTGAGTCGGGGACCAACAACAAAACAAACTGTCCTACAAGACGCACGAACAGAATTACCTTACAGAAGTCGTTTCGGTCCGCGAGAGATAAGGTAAGTCTGTACCTGGGGTCTCGGACGAGAGGACAGAATGTGGATTGGACGGAGTAGAAAGGTACGAGTGAGGATACCCGGATTTTGCGGATAACTCAAAAGTCAAAGATGATTTTGACAAAAGTTCCTTTAAAAATTGAAGTCACAAAATCTTTAAAATGTAAAAATGTAGAGATGAATACCGTAATCCCACCCTTTTTACCTTCTTCCATTGCCACTATTCCTTACCGCGATGTCTTGATCCTACTTCGGGTCATTTCTGGACTCCTTTACGAGTGCGGTGAACGACCGAGACTGGGTCCGTCAATGATGTGTTTCTGACGTGTTTCGACTGAAGTGGGGGGACAAGGCAACCGAGGACACTTCCGGAGACGGATGACGTACCTGTGTACCTTTTCCTGTCCGCACTGGTGACAACGAACAGTGAGTGGAATCTCCCGTCCTGGCACTGACGTTGTAAGGGTCAAACAGTGTCCCTTTCGACGTCCGTGTCACTGGTGTGGGACGGGAAAAGAGGACCCCGACTTGTCGTTTAGTTCTTGAGTTCCAGATCCCCACCTCAGTCCGCTAAAATACCCTCCCCACCCGAGACCTAAGGGAAAGGGGACGAGGTATTTGTTACTCACCCCACCTCTAATACACGGTCGACACTGGGTCCCGTGATCCTCTCGTCTGCCTTGTCAGAAACCCAAGTAGGATGGAGATGTGCCCGTAGTGTTGGTCTCTGACAGGAAAACGTGTCCTTCTCTTTACCCTTCTCTGATCGATTTGTGACCAGAGAGTAGGAGATCTTAAGTAAAAGGTCCATCGTCTTTGAAGGTAGAACACTCTGTCTTATTGTTGGTCTTGAGATTTATCCATCGATATTAAGGACGAGTCAAAGTATTTTCGTTTATTCTTAAAAAGGAGACCTCTCCCGTGGATATGGATATTCTTCAGTCCGAGACTTAGACATGAAACAGTCGGGGTGAGTCTTCACTACCTAAACGGGGTGTTTCGACGACGGACGAAGTTCTGTCGACGGGGTCCAGTTCAGACACCGGCCTTTGAAATTGACCTGGTACGACTCTAGTTGGGATCCCTCGACTCAGGTAGTCGTTCTCCTCGATTGCTAAATTCAATTAAGTAAATTTGAGGATTAAGCTTGTCTGTGAAGGAAATAGAAGTGCATCATTCAGAAATCTTTGACTAAAACTTCTTCCATGTCATGAACTGTCTTACAGAAATTTGTCATACAAACCTAGTAGGAGACAATGGTGGACAATGGAGATACTTCCTAAGCATTCACCTTCAATACACATGAAGAGAAATGTTAAAATGAGATGACAAGTAAACTATTTCTTTATGACACTCAGAACCAATTTTGATGTCCTTTATATAGAACATTTTTATTTTAAATGAACACTGTATGTTTGATATGTCTGATCAGTTATGTCGAAGTGTCAGAGGAAAGGTTCTAATTGACTTCGAGGATGTTACAGTTATGGGAATAGTGTGACCAAAAATCTATGTAATTATCCTGACCACACGTAAAACTTATTCCAACCACAATTGTATATTACAGACTTCTTGATGACGGTCCCATAAACGATGAAGACTGGTTTTAAGGACCCTCAGATTTCGAAGACCCATTGTATCCTTTTAATTTCTCTTTTAATTTTAGGGTTTAAAACTCGATCGTGAATTTACTTCCCGTCTTTTCGGAACCACTAATATCGAGGAGAGTTCACTGACCTTCCTAACCCACACCCCGGTCGGAAGTAGGACCGAGACTCCAAGACATAGACCTCGAGAGGAAAGGTCCTCCCAGAAAGACGGGAGGATATCGTTGACCATAAAATGTCCTATAAACGTCCGTAACGGGTGATGTTAGACAAGACGATTTAATTTGGTCTAAATATCTTTTAGACGTAAGAGTGAAAATTATATATGACAGATTATAAATTTTAGAATGAATAAGACGTATTTCATGACCTACGTCGAATATTTAGATAAACGTTTCATCTGAACTTCAATATATTTTATAAGAATTAGTAATTTACTCTCAGACGTGATGACACGGTGGAAGTAATATAAAAAAGTTTAAGTAAGGGTTTCTTCTGACCGGAGAGAGTGCATCACTATTCGGTGAGTCTTCTAGGTTTGACCCAAACGTACTTAAATGTCTTACTTCGTGCAATTCCGGATAAAACCTAGTTTGCGGTTTAAAATTAAAGATTCAGAGTCAAGGTTCCATATTATGTGTAGAAAGGAATTGTAAGACATTCCTTGAATGATACGATGGTATCATTCATGTTGGAGTTTTGTGTCGAGGATTACTGTTCCTGTCGAACACTAGTTGACGCTTTGTGTTTACCGTCTACAAAGAGATCTAAAAGTTGAAATTTTTCTGACACGTATTATAGAATCCGTAATAAACATGGATTTTATATACATTGACCAAGGTACCCCCCACCTCTTTCTTTTCATTATAATATACTGTCCCGATTTCTTTTGATTTTCTCCTTATATGGGAAGTTAATTCGTTTTTCTTGTCAAAATCTTCTGTTTTTAAGCAGTCTACTGATTTTAGTGACGATGTTAACACGGAATGGACGAGAAAAAGTTCGTATAGACGAAATGCTTCATAAAAGTAACGTATGTGTACCGGGCATAGAAAGAAGACTTGTTCGGCGTGGATTTATAATATTCTCTATGTGGTTCTCAAGTGCTACGGTTTGATTACGAAAGTACACATTATTCTTTAGTATAAATTTGACCTTTTCATGACGTTAAAAATATCTTCGTTATTGTTTCGTCTTCTTTTACCAAAAGTTACAAAGTTTTACCTATTATGTATCACTCCAGTCACGGCTTTGTGGGAGTCTACAGATAGAGGTGGAGACTTGTCGAGACCGAGGGATCGACTTGTCTAGTTCGATTAAGTTTTAGGAGTGAAACCTGAGTAATGTGGGTACTGTGTACAGTAGGTCAGTCGAGTTTTTATGGATTCCTTTACAAATGTTGTTACAGATTTTGTTGTCGTTTTCGATTCCGTGTCCTTTTTTTACGGACCGTCACCCCCTCCTTGATTTTACATGTTAATCCCTTTATTCTCAAAAGACATCGAGAGGAAAGAGAAAAAATAAAAGGAAAAAAAAAAAAAATCTCTCTCTCTTGTCTATTAAATACTACTTTTCTTTACCAGACGTTTGGGTTTGTGTTGAGGAGTCGTTCAGGGACGTGTAGGGGTGGAGGAGGGTGTTCTGTTCATACAAAAGAAGAGGGATTTTGTGAGAATAAAAGGAGCTCAGGGTGCAGGGGAGGAGTAACTTGTATTTCGAGAAAATCTGCATCAGGACATGGAAAAGGAGAGAGTTCTCCGGTTGTCCCTAAGACTTGTGACTCCCTAGTTAAATTAGAAAGTGGACACGGAAACTTATACGTGAGTGTAAAGGGGATCGACGACCAAAAATTATTACACGACGAGGAAAACATAAATGTTACTACCACTTTGATGACGTAGTCGTCCAGCAAGTGAAGCCCACAAAAGGTGTTTACCCCTCCTAGAACGTGTCCGAGTAAGTTTGGGAGGGGTCGTCTAACGAGAACACTGGTTCGTCCTGCGTGAACCTGTTGGTCGACCCTGTTTCGATGTTTACGAAAGTAAGAGATGGTGGTGGGTGTAATTGAATAAAGATATTTAACAAAGGGTCCCGATAGAAAAGGCTCGACATGGTTAGACCGTCCTTCTTTATTTCCCACCTTCATACGACGTTCAAACGAGAACCTTTCCGTCACATTGCCCTTTTCGTTGTCGAAACTCTAGTCCTTCTGGAGCCGGGGTGAAACCATGGTAACGGGTCACCTACACATTGTGACCTTGTAATATATAGGGGAGTCCAAATTGGTGTAGTACATATTTTATAATCAGTACTAAGATCCTTTCTTCGTGAGTGATTCGTTATTTATAACTAAAGAAAGATGGATAGTTGAGAGGGAGATCTACTTATGAATTTCGTAGTTGTAGTAGAGATCGTTTTGTCTCTTCTTGTTCGTCTAGGGACCCTGTCACTCTCCCGTTCTTTTTCTCCTTTCTCTCGTCCATTCTGAGTCCCGAGTTTCGGCCCGGGTGGGTGAGGTACGATGTCAAGATAGTCGGTAGCGTTCGAGTGCAATGCAATCATCGAAGTTACACGACACCCTAAGGACATAAACTATTCATCGAGACCACAAAAATGGAGTGGTTTCCGAGGAGACGGATAATGAAAATTTCTGAGTTTTAGAAGGTCAGGTTCAGAACAAGAGAAGTTTGCTTCTTTGAGACAGAGGAAGGCTCGTACACGACTAGAGGCCTCAGCAAAGATTACAAATTTATCTCTCCCTCTCTTCACCCTTCCCTGAGACGTTGTTTAGAATAAACACCAAATCGGGTGGGTCTTTCGTCCCGGGGCGGTTTGATTCGTGGTAGACAAGTGTGTCCTATCGTGTCGTCTTCCTGGGAATCCTCCAGTCGGGACGGAGGGTCGGGAGTCTGTGTTATTGGTGTGACTTGTCTCCTGCGGAGGAGACACCTGTACCTACTTGGAAGAAGTGTCGGACGATGAGATGATAAGGATTGCGCCTTCCTATTTGATAGTTGTAAAAGGAAATTGAAAAGAATATATGTTCATACCAAAATTTTAAAGAGAGACCTAAAAAATGTGTAATACCAAGTAAAATACGTAATTGAAAGATAGCAAGGATGTTCAGAACCCATAAAAGTGGTAAAAGGACCCAAGACACTAAGTAAGGAGGGAAACTCTTGTGAAGGTATCGGTAAAGTCAAGAAAAGTGTTAAAGAATAAATAAAAGACGGTGTAGACACCCGAGACCCCCCTTTCCGACTAAGCTCTCCATAAAGTGGAACTGTTTTTAAAGTCTTTAAACGAGGTGAAGATACCTCGCAAAAGTCACTTAATTTTTACGATTAAACGAAAAATTTAAAAAATTAAAATAAAGTACAGAAGGAAAAGAACCTTAAGATTTCGATTAAATAAATGATGATGTCTCGGATCTTCAGTAGGAAGGACCATAAATTACTAGTCGAAGAGGGACACGTACTCATGGGTTTAGGTCTTCGTGTGGTCGGGAGTATTAAAGGACAATTTTCAGTTTTGGGAAGGAGGCACGCGGTTACGATTGTTGAACGATGTGTTCTGTACTAGACGGTCCGAACCAAAGTTCCTTTTAAAAGGTTATAATTAATGGAGAAGTAGGAACTCTGGAAGAAGAAGGTAGTGAAAAAGATTGAAGAAAACAGATTTTTATTTCTGTATACTTTAATTGTAGACTTACTATTGAAAGGCAATGAAATACGTGTTAAAAAGAATTGACTATCTTTGTCCATTTTGAGTTTTACGAAGTAATTTAGTTGTTTAATGTCAATGATTCCGTTCACTTTTTTAAGAGTAGAAAACAATCAAGATGTAAAACTGTTTTTAACAAATTCTACAATTACGTTGTTTCTTAGATTAAAGTTTTACATTTCAAGAGAGAGAGAGCCACACCATCAAGGAGGAATTGTTTGGTGGTTGTCGACCACAGACTATTGGAGAAGATAGTCCCACAAAAAGAGGGACTGGGGTCTGACTTTAGATGAAAGAAATAAAAGTGTAGAAGGAGGAGGAGGGACGGTGTTCGTGTCATCATTGTTTCCATTTGTGTCTTAAACCTCTAAATTCCCCCCCACCCCTACAAGTTTTTTCCATTAGTCACCGTGACTATTTTGAATGTTCTGAGTTTTGGTGTTCCTTGTCTGTTTTGTTTGTTTGTTGTTGTTTTGTTATGGTTTTTCGTGGTTTTTTTTTTTTTAGAACTCTAAGATTTAGGAACCTCACGCTATGGAATCTTTGACGTAGGTTCTTATAAAAACTGGATATCTAAGTATGACTGGACTATTTTGATTCTCTTTATTCATTTTAAAGGAATATTGATCAAGGTGTGTAGACAATAAATAAGACGTATTATTTACTTTCGTGTCCCCGACCTTAGAGGAGAGAGGGACAGTCGTGGGGTCCATTGTCCGGTCGACTCGTCCCGTCCCTTTTTGTCTGTATCTCCCGTCTGCTTCGTGGCAGTACACCAGATCCGGTCGACTCCGTGGGACGTGGAGCTTGTGGTGCGCTCCTACCCACTGAGAATCAGACATGTGTTGATCATCGATGATCTCCGCACACGTGTTGCCTTACCACACTACTCCAAAGAGAGACTCTTACCGTCGGACATCATTACTCGACTACCTAATAGTCCTTTTCGTTGTCTGTCTCCTCTCTCCTCTGTCCCCTGTCTTCACCCTTCCCTGAGACCTTGTTTTTTTCGATAGTACTCAGTCTACCTGTTATTTCTGGACCTTGATCCCGACCTTTGAGTTTTACTACACTTGTCTTAGTGACGTTTCTACTGGTCAACGGTCTCCTCAGTTCGCTTGTCAGAAACTTAAAGAACACACTCTCCTATTACTACGGTCATTGATGTCCCTTGTGTGTCTCTCCTTGTACCCTGTTATTACTCAAAATAAAATCAGTTACTTATAAATGACGTTATGGTCATAAATCACTTTTACTTATAAAAATAAATTACTATAAATAAATGATAATCTTTAGTATAATGTTATGTTTAGGTGTCCGAGCCTACTATTTGTTCTTAAACACAGGTTTGAGGGTCCTTCACTTTTCTAGATGACGTTGAGACTTCCTTCTTCTTTCGTAGACGTACTGAGGGTCAGACGGGTGAGGAGAAGAGGACCAAGGGTCTTACAGACGCCGATACGCAGATGCACACGTATGTGTAGCCTCTCTCTTCCGGCATGGTGACCATTGAAGTCCTCACTTTTAATTAAGGTAAAAACACCAATTTATCAACTTTAACCCTTCTCATTCTTCTCATTTGCGTTTTTTTTTTTTTTTTCTCATTTGAGTACCATTCTTGATATTCTTGAGTTGGGACCAGTCGATGAAAACCCGGGACTCATAGTTTGTGGTAGTATGACTGATGTACAAGAGACTTACTAGTGCGGTCTGCCACTGTCGTCAGAATTGTACGATAGTGTGTTACATACAATGTCTCTGTCGAGGAAGACTTAAAATTTAGATTTAAGTTTGACATTTCATAAGATGTGACGGCGACGTTCACATTAATTTGACCAGAGTCATCTATTAGACGAACTCTCATTTCATAAGTCGTCGTAGTTGTAGAACTTGTGGTGGTCGAAGAAAAGAAAAGACCGGTGACGCACGTTAAACACTTTATACTTTAGAATCAAGAGGCTGGTCCCTAGTTTGAAAACCCGGGAGTCCGTCACTCTCGAGCCTCAGAATTTTGACCTGACGGTTCCTTAAGGAGAGTCTAAGAAAATAATCTCTTTTATAGGTCTTTTTTTGGATGGTAGGTTTTACTAGGTACCATTACTAAGTGACCCTGGTTCAGTTTCTAGAACTTCTGTGGTTTTTACCGTATTTTGTCACTGTAGAATGTTTTCCGAATACTTAGTGTAGGAGACACTCTGTTATGGTGTCTCAATGATTGAACAATCTGAGTACAACCGTAACACTATATTCTTTTACCGGTCCGAAAACCTCTACGTATAACTTCGTCTGTCCTGATTTTTCTGTCTACAAAGTTTAAACGAAATTTTGTGTTCGTTCTTTTTATTTTACTTTATTTACTTTGTTTAAATCGTTTCAGGACGGTTAGTGACTTGGATTCCCGACTGACATACTTGTTTCCGCCGAGGAGGTGATGTGCAGAGACCAACGTCCCGGTCCCTCGAATTGTGGGGTCGGAGACCACTCCAGTGAGGTCGAGTCGAGGTTACAAGGTTTGGTCCTGGGACTCCCCCTCTTCCGTGAAGGTGTGTCTCCGGTGTGGGTTGTGGTGGGTCGTTCCGAAGGTACTCAAGGGAAATAATCCCACACTCTGGTAAAAGGTGTACTCTGTCATTCAAGAAAACTTCTGTTCCTGGTGTAGACTTAGGAGGAAGAGGTGATTCTTATCATGAAACATGTATCGTTGAAAAAATTCTACAGACAACAATCAACGAATCAGCCCACAGGTTGAGAAACGCTGGGGTGTCTGACATCAGGTGGTCGGGTACTTCAAAAGGTCCTTTCTTATACCCTCACCCAACGGTAAAGGAAGAGGTTCCCTAGAAGGGCTGGGTCCCTAACTTGAGCCCAGAGGACGTAACGTCCGTCTAAGATATGAGACTCTGTGGTCCTTTCGGGTTCTACATAAATGATTTAATTTTTTTCTTCGTAGTGTTACATGTGTGTGTATAAGTACTGATGAAGAACATTAGTCGGGGGGAATGATATGGATTAAATCTGAGCGGAGGTTGTGTCGAACTAAGTCTCCGTTGTCCCTACCCTCCTTTCCGATCAGGTGAGATGTTCGCTCAACTCACCCGTTATAAAGATTAAAGACGTCTACTCAGTGAATTTTGGTCCCTTTACCATATCTTTATTTGTCACCCATAGCGATACTGGTCTTGACTCTTAATAGGTCTTAATGAGATTTTTACTCATAATGTCTTTAGAAACTTTTAGAGTTGTTTAATCAAACTGGCTATAGATCAGTCAAGTCAACGAGTCAACACAGGCAGAGAAACGCTGGGGTCCCTGACGACGTGCGATCCGAAGGGACAGGTAGTGGTTGAGGACCTTGAACGAGTTTGAGTACAGGTAGGTCAGGCACTAAGGTAGGTTGGTAGAGTAGGAGACAGCAGGGGAAGGATGGAAGTTAGAAAGGGTCGTAGTCCCAGAAAAGTTACTCAGTCAAGAAGCGTAGTCCACCGGTTTCATAACCTCAAAGTCGAAGTCGTAGTCAGGAAGGTTACTTATAAGTCCTGACTAAAGGAAATCCTACCTGACCAACCTAGAGGAAGGTCAGGTTCCCTGAGAGTTCTCAGAAGAGGTTGTGGTGTCAAGTTTTCGTAGTTAAGAAGCCACGAGTCGAAAGAAGTGTCAGGTTGAGAGTGTAGGTATGTACTGGTGACCTTTTTGGTATCGGAACTGATCTACCTGGAATCAGTCGTTTCATTACAGAGACGAAAAATTATACGACAGATCGAACCAGTGTCGTAAAGAAGGTTTCTCACTCGCAGAAAATTAAAGTACCGATGTCAGTGGTAGATGTCACTAAAACCTCGGGTTCTTTTATTTCAGACAGTGACAAAGATAACAAAGAGGTAGACGAACGGTACCTAACTACCTTGACCTACGGTACTAGAATCAAAAGACTTACAACCCAAAATTCGGTCAAAAAAGTGTGAGGAGAAAGTGAAAGTAGTTCTACGAGAAATCAAGAAGTGAAAGACGGTATTCCCACCACAGTAGACGTATAGACTCCAACAACTATAAAGAGGGTCTTTAGAACTAAGGTATAACACGAAGTAGATAGGACCGTAAAGTGTACTACATGAGACGTATATTCAATTTATTCGTCCCACTGTTATATGTCGGAACTGTATAAAGAAAGGGTTAAACCTTGGTCAGACAAAAGGAAAGACCAAGATTGACAACGAAGGACTGGACGTATGTATAAAGAGTCCTTCGTCCATTCCACCAGATCATAAGGGTAGAGAACTTGTTAAAAGGTCAAACAACACTAGATGTGTCAGTTTTCGAGACCGTATCAGTTATTTCGTCTTCATCTACAAAAAGACCTTAAGAGAACGAAAAAGATACTAGGTTACCTATAACCGTTAAACTAGAGACCAAGAAGATGGAAAAAATTTAGGTCGAACTTGTAGACCTTCAAGTGCCAAGTACATGATAACTTCGAACCGAACCTCTTAAAACTCATAATGAAGCGATCACCCACTCTACTCACGTTAACACGCCATTAAGCTTGTAAGAAACCGTAACGGAAAGAAACTCTAACCTTACTTTTGACTAGAAAACGTCAGGATACCGGTACCGACTCAAAAGGTCTAAACGACCGTATAACTCACGTCATGAAAGTGTCGTAGTAGAAAATCCTGAGCTTTATCGAGTTGACCTTAAGGTAGTGGAGGTGACCGAAACAAGTATCACTACGAAGGATTCCAGGTGAACTGAAGCGTAAGGTTCTACGGACCGAGATCCACTCACTAGTGTGATAACACCAATAGACTCAGTACTTCTAGGAAAAACATATCAAGAAGACACATAAAGACGGTGCAGAAGAATTATATATTCAGATCTGAGTGGGTGAGGACCCCGGGTTTATTTTGACTGTGAACGAGTGATCATTATCAGTTTGTAACATGAACGAGTGATATTATTGGTCTGTAACGTTTTGAGTAATAGTCTAGTCTGATTTTCGTTTGTCTTTTTGGACTCATTCTTATACCTTCTCTTCATCGTCGTCTACGACCAAGAGTCTCCCATTTTACATCTTCTTAAGAATATACTAAATTCCTCTTCTTTCCCCTTTCGTGTTTTAATAACGGATAATTTAATCCGAAAACACCGAAATTAATTAGGTGGTTTTATTATAAGTATTTCTTGTCTTTGTTGTGTCTAGTAAAACATTTTTCTTTACGGTCAACGGAGTCAAAAGTAAAGTTTGACGATGTTTAATAGGTTTGGTAATTAAAAGATACTTGTTGATCCACTAATAATTATGGATAGAGAGAAATACCTGTGGATCCTACTGTACTCTCTTGTCCTCTTGACGATAACGATCTCTTCGAATTGTGTCTCCGGTTTCCGTTTTCTGTCTAATTTTGTTATGTTTAAACGTAATAACCTACATAAGTCAAACGGTAGATATTCCTCGAAGTTATTCGTAAGACGGTGTGATCTGAGTCCCTTAAATTGACAAATTTGGTTATACATCCTAGTGACTTCACAAAGATACTTTATCGGGTTACAAGAGTATAAGATGAAAATATGTCCTCTGTTAAAGGTTTACTAAAAGGTAAAAAGGAAGACGGAAAGTCGAAACTAGAGTAAAGGGAGACGTCATTTGGGAAACAAGTTTATGTTGGTCACGACCTGAAGGGACCACCAGGTCACCAATTCTTAGGTGGACGGTTACGTCCCCTATGTCCAAGGTAGGGACCAGACCCTTCTAGGGTGTACACCTCCTCGTTGATTCCGGCGTGTGGTGTTGAGGCCCCCGGTGTACGGATCGAGACGTTGTTCTCTTCGGTGGTGTTACTCTTCGGGGTGTGAACGACGTTGATCTCTTTCGGGTATACGTGGTTACCTCTGGGTCACGTCGGTATTTATTTATTTTTTTTATTTTTCAACGTTTATATTGGGTCACGAGGTGATATTTGTCTTACCGTCTTTTCAACGTATATTCACCCTCTTTTTGATCTCTAAAATTTCTGTTGTTCCGTATATGTTTGTTTTTAAACATAATGTTGGACTAGAGAGAATAATCGGGGGTTTAAATGGTCGGGTTATGAATAATAAAGTTTGACGAGTAGTATACAACCTCTTCCGTTACCGTTGAGTGAGGTCATGAGAACGGACCTCTTAAGGTACCTGTCTCCTCAGACCACCCTCCGACAGATACCCAGTGATTCTCAGCCTGTGTTGATTCGCTGAAGTGAAAGTGAAAAGTGAAAGTACGTGACCTCTTCCTTTACCGTTGGGTGAGGTCATAAGAACGGACCTCTTAGGGTTCCTATCGCCTCGGACCACCCTCCGGTAGATACCCCAGCGTGTCTCAGCCTGTGTTGACTTCGCTGCGTCGTCGTCGTCGTCGTCGTAGTATACAATCGGTGTATAAGTATTAATTTACAAAGAATTGGTAGTTAACAGAGTATAGTAATTTTGGGACGAATAAAAAGTTCGAAGACACTACAACGGGGGCATTGTAGTTTTGAGAATTTTTCGATAGAGTCTGTCAAGGTTAAACTCAAATGAATGATGACATCATCGAGGACGGTTAGTGACATAAAAAAATTAAAAAGTTTAAAAGTATCAAAAATTTCCAATGTTAGGTAAATGTTTATAGTGTTTTATGACCGATATAAAGGATACAACATGTTAGGTAGGAACATCGGAAAGAATGTAGGTTATCAAACATGGAGGGTGAGGTGATGGGGAAACACTGGGGAGGGGTAATGACCATTGGTGATCAAACAAGAGATACTCAGACGAAGAAAGAGACAATATAAATGACCAAACACCATACAAAATTTAAGATGTATGTTTACTACAGTGTCATAAACAGAAAGAGGCAGACCGAATGAAGTAAATCGCTATTACGGGACATTCAGGTAAGTACAACAACTTTACCATTTTTAAAGTAAGAAAAAATACCGAATCATTATCAGATGTCCTGACCTTTTCCAGTCAAAAGTAAGGTTAGGGTTTCTTTCCGTTGCGGTTTCTTACAAGTTTGATGACGTGTTAACGTGAGTAGAGTGTACGATCATTTCATTACGAGTTTTAAGAGGTTCCATCCGAAGTCGTTATGCACTTGGTACTTGAAGGTCTATAAGTTCGACCAAAATCTTTTCCGTCTCCTTGGTCTCTAGTTTAAGGGTTGTAGACGACCTAGTACCTTTTTCGTTCTCTCAAGGTTTTTTTGTAGATAAAGACGAAATAACTGATACGGTTTCGGAACTGGCACACCTAGTGCTATTTGACACCTTTTAAGACTTTCTCTACCCTTATGATCTGGTGGACTGGACGGAGAACTCTTTGGACATACGTCCAGTCCTTCGTTGACAGTCAATCTTGACCTGTACCTTGTTGTCTGACCAAGGTTTATCTTTTCCTCATGTAGTTCCGACATACAACAGTGGGACGAATAAATTGACGATACGTCTCATGTAGTACTCTTTGCGACCCAACCTTCTTCGTGTTCGACCTTAGTTCTAACGGCCCTCTTTATAGTTAGTGGAGTCTATACGTCTACTGTGGTGGGAATACCGTCTTTCACTTCTCCTTGAGTTTTCGGAGAACTACTTTCACTTTCTCCTCTCACTTTTTCAACCGAATTTCGAGTTATAAGTCTTTTGCTTCTAGTACCGTAGACCAGGGTAGTGAAGTACCGTTTATCTACCCCTTTGTCACCTTTGTCACAGTCTGAAATAAAGCCCCCCCGAGGTTTTAGTGACGTCTACCACTGACGTCGGTACTTTAATTTTCTGCGAATGAGGAACCTTCTTTTCAATACTGGTTGGATCTATCGTCTCTGTAATGAAACGACTGATTCCAGACAGGTCAGTTCCGATACCAAAAAGGTCACCAGTACATACCTACACTCTCAACCTGACACTTCTTTCGACTCGTGGCTTCTTAACTACGAAAACTTGATACCACAACCTCTTCTGAACTCTCAGGGAACCTGACGTTCTTCTAGGTTGGTCAGGTAGGACTTCCTCTAGTCGGGACCTAAAGAAACCTTCCTTACTACGCTTTCGACTTTGAGGTCATGAAACCGGTGGAGTACGCTTCTCAACTAAGTGACCTTCTGAGACTACGACCCTCCCTAACCCCCGTCCTCCTCTTCCCCTGCTGACTCCTACTTTATCGACCTGTCGTAGTGACTGAGCTACCTGCACTCAGATTCACTTGAGGTCCTCAGCCTCTACCTGTCCCTCCGGATCGCACGACGGTCCCCCAGCGTTTCTCAGTTGTGCTGACTCGCTGACTTGACTTGACTTATAAGGTAACACACACACACATGTGTATGTGTGTAGAAGAAATGCATTAGGAGATGACTACCTGTGAATCCAACGAAGGTATAGAACAGTTGGCATTTATTACGATGATACTTGTGACCCATGTTTCGAAGGACTTGATCACTAAGACCAAAAAAGATTATATATGGGTCCTTATCTTAACAACCTAGTATGCCATTGAGATAAAAATCAACGAACTCTTTGAAGGTAAGACAAAAGGAGTCATCGAGGTAGTTAAATGTAAGTGTGACTGGTACGTCCTCCCAAGAGAAAAGAGATATACGAACGGTTGTTAACAATACACACAAGAAAAACCACTGTCGGTGAGACTGTCCACACTCCACTATGTCACCGAAACTAAACGTAAAGGGACTACTAATCACTCCGATTCGTAGAAAAGTACACCGACGACCGGTAGACACAAAGGAGAAACCCTTTTACGGATAAGTCGAGAAGACGGGTCAAAAGTTAGCGTAACAAACTAAAAGGCTACAACTCAATATACTCGATAAATATTGAACGAAAAATTTTTTTTAACAGAACCTCACCATTTTGGGTTTTAGTTTGTCAGAATGGTTTTACATAGTTGTTTGAATTGTGGTTTATAGTTGAGTTCACGTTTTTGCTCCTGTGACGACGACGACGACGATTCGACGAAGTCAGCACAGGCTGAGAAACGCTGGGGTACCTGACGTCGGGTGGTCCGAGGAGACAGGTGCCCTAAAAGGTCCGTTCTAATGACCTCTCCGATACCCTCTTTTCCCTTGGGAGGATGTGACGACCATCCTTACATTTGACCATGTTGGTAATACTTCTTTTCATACCTCGAAGGAATTTTTTGATTTGTGTCTTGGTGGTATAATAGGTCGTTAGAGTGAGGACCCGAACTTGGACCTCTTTTAGTATTAAGTTTTTCTATGTACGTGGGGTTATAAGTGACTGCGTCATACATGTCATCGGTTCTGTACCTTCGTTGGATTTAGAGGTAGTTGTCTCCTTATCTATTTTTTCTACACTATGTATATACGTTACCTTATACTGAGTCGGTATTTTTTCGTCTTTTATTACGGTAACCGTCGTTGTACCTACCTGGACCTCTAATAGCAAGATTCACTACATTTAGTCAATCTCTTTCTGTTTAGTATACCATAGTGAATATACATCTTAGACAAAGGGAACACCGAGTCGACCATTTCTTAGGTAGACGTTACGCCCTCTGTACCCAAGTTAGGGGCCCAACCCTTCTAGGGAGTCTCTTCCCTTTCCGATGAGCGAGGTCATAAGATCGGACCTCTTAAGGTACCTGACATATCAGGCACCCCAGTGTTTCTCAGTCTGTGTTGACTGACTGAAAGTGTATACACCTTAGATTAAATTTTTACTATGTTTACTTGAATAAATGTTTTTGTCTTTATCTGAGTGTCTAGAATTTTAGTTTGAATGACAATGGTTTCCCCTTTGAACCTCCCTTCACTATTTAATCCTCTAACCCTAATTGTATATGTGTGATGACATTTATTTTGTCCATTGTTCATAGTTGACTGATAATAGTTTATTTTATTCATTGAATTAGTCTTGAGTTTGTAAAGAGACATTGACGTTGTGGTCTTCAAGACTAAAGTTGTCTCGTCAACATAAACTTTTATTGGTGGGGGTTGTCCAAAGTGTACGGATCTCGTACGGTTAAATAAAAACTTACGGGGTACTAGGATTGTTTCTCGCGACATGTCCGAGAATAAACAGGGTCACTTGTTTCGATCGGTGGTGGTGCATATTTCATAGAACGATAAGACGTATGTCTCGACGTATAAATTTTAGTTTAGTATATAGGGTACATTTAATAATAAAGATGGGAGGACTTCTTTTGCTACCGTTTTTAGGAATGGGTATGGAATCGTGTGGCTTAGGTCGTTATATATTTCTCTCATTACGTAAAACTGGTTCTCCCAAAATGGGGTCCTTACCTTCCACTCAAATTGTAAGTTTTGGGTCAAGTACATTGAGTGGTATCACACTTTCTTATTTCTTTTGTGTTCTACTAGTAGAGTTTCTACTCTTTTTCGTAAACTGTTTTAAGTTGTGGGTGAGTACTATTTTTAAGAGTTTGTCCTTGTATTCCTTTGAAAGGGTTAGTTACTTCTCGTAGAAACTTTTGGGATGGAATTGTAGTATTGCTTGTCTCTTTATCACGAAAGGGGACATTTATCCCTTGTTTTCTACAGATGAGGGTAGTGAATGTAAGGTGTGACGTGGACTTTAGGATCAGTTACACTTTTCCAATTTTCTTTCTTTTACACATGTCTGACCTTTCCTTCTACATTTTGAGATAGACCCATACTAAGAAATGTTTCTTTTAAGATTCCTTAGATGTTTTTCCGATGATACTTTCATTTAATCGTTCAACGTTCCAAATTCCAGTTATACGTTTTAAGTCAATATCAAGATATACGATCGTTGTTTCTTCACCTTTTACTTTAAAGTTTATGGGTGAATGTTATCGTAATTTTTTTTATATATAATCATTATCTGTTTGTTTTCTGTACTTTACGGAGGTGGGATTTTGATGTTTTATAACGATTCTTTTTAATTTCTGACTTGTTTTACCTAACTATACGTAGTTTTTTAAGTTACAACATTTCTACAGTTGAGAGGGAGTTTGACTGGGTCTAAGTTATTTTGATGTTGGTATTAAGGTGATCCGAAAAGACGTCTTTGACTATTCGACTAAAATTTTACATATACATTTAAGTTTTTTGGATCTTATAGGTTTCATTGGAACTTTTTTTGTTCTTGGTGGTGGTTCAACTCCCGAATATGACTGAAATTTTGAATGATGTTTCGAGACTATTAGTTCTGTTAGACTATGACCGTATGTCTGTCTATCTATTTACTTTGTCTTGTTTCTCGGGTCTGTCTAAGTGTTAATATACCATAGACTAAAAGTTTTCACGGTTTCGTTAAATCACCCATTTTCTTTCAGAAACGTTGTTTCTCACGATTTTATTGACCTATAGGTATACCTTTTATTTAAAGTTTGGGGTGGAGTATGGGGTGTGTGTGTAGTTAAGTTCTGACTAGTGTATTTATATTTTTGATTCGGATATTTTGAAGGTCTTCTTTTGTATTCTCTTAATAGAAGTACTGACTCCTCCTCATCCGTTTCCAAAGAATCTCCAGTGTCTTACTTTATTGGTGTTTTCTTTTTTTTTTTTTTTTTCGGTTTAATCTACTTGTCCTTTCGGTGTCTGACCATCTTTGAAACGTTTTGTGTAGATGTTGTTTCCTAGTAATAGATTCTATATACTTCTTTAAGGTTTTGAGTTATCAGTTTTTTAAACTTGTTTGTGAAGTGTTTCCTTTTATACCGGTTTTCCGTATATTTCTTTTTACGACTTGTAGTAAGTTAGTAGTCCCTTTACGTTTAATTTTTTTGTTAGTTTATGGTGACTCGTAGGTATTTTTGTCGATCAATTTTCTGACTATTATGTTACAAATTTTATATATATATATTTCGTTGATGTTGAGAGTATGTAGTGACCCTTATAAAATGTTTTTACAGATCGTTGAGGAGTATTTTGATTTGTATATGAATACATATAAATACTCGGTTCTCGGTCGATAAGGTAAGGATTTATAAATGGATTCTTGACTTTTTACAAGCGTTTTTCTAGATATGTATTTACAAGTCTCGTTGAATGAGTCTTGTCGGTTTTTGAAATTTTTCGGATTTAAAAATAGTTATTTTCTTGTATATTCGTTTGATACCATATCAGTCTTTTGTCTTACCATAAGTCGTTATATTTCCTTGTTTGATACCTGTGTTATGGTTTTACCTACTTGAAAATTTTGTAATTCGACTCACGTTCTACGAAATAAGTTTACTTAGATAAATGTACAAGGTAAACATACCTTGTATATTATAATTAGATACCATTTTTGTTTTGGCGTTGTCGTCACCGGTCCCCAACTTCTTCTTAGAGGTCCTTTCTGGTCCATATACAAAAACAGTTTTGAGTAACTTTACATGGGAATTCCACCGCGTAAAGTAACATACGTTTGAAACTTGAGGGAATTCTTTATATATATAGTTTGAGTAATATGTTCGTCTTTATAAGTCTTCATTTTGTATGTCTGTAGACGTTGTATGAAACTTCGTTTTTCTAATTCTACTTAATTACTTACATAATTCCCTGCCTGTCTAGTTATACACTATTTACTATTTACGTCTTAGATGTACTACAGACATACCCATAAATGAAATGACTTTTGTTAAGGAAGTTGAAAAGACACGAAGACTTATAAAAGAATTATTTTATGACCTTTTTTTAAAATTTATTACTCAATGATGTACCTATCATGTGTTATGGAACTCGTCATTGTTATGGACGGTGAGATTATCCCTTCTGGGAAATATAAGATAATGTTCAATTAGTGAATTGTCTACAACGGATATTTGAATTTAATATGCATTACTGGGTAGAGACCATTGGGACGGAGAGTTCTTTACTCGTAATTCGATTTTCTGGAAACAAATCGAGTATCCTTGTTAGTGGTGCTCCGGGGGGACACTTACTAACGTCCCTCCTTCTTTAATTTTGGTGGGGAGACCTCCGACTGTCCTTGGTCCTTTACAGATTAAAATGAGGGAGAGAGGACAATCGCCTTCTTTTCGGAATCCGGTTCCACCAAGAAATCTCCGTACTCAGGTGGTAGGAGAGTCAAAAGAGTGAAAGTCTTATTTCAGTGATAAGGAATGGGGTTGTTGAGCAGAGAGTTAAATGACCAGACAGTCACGTCGCTCGTCGTACTCGAACCTGAGTCCTTGTGATGATGGTGGCAGGTACACTAATGATCCACACTGCGTGAAACCCCCCATGAGTATACACAGTGTAGGTTATGGGTGTCGTTAAGACTTTCCGTTCATCATGAGAGGAGTAAAAGGTCTATCCTCTTGACTACACGTCTTTCTGATTTTTAGACAAGATTGGAGTGTGTTTCTGGTCTACCATTTCCGTCCTAAGATTTGGGTCTAGACCGAGGTATTAGGACGAGAAAGGTAATATAGTGTCACGAAATTGCTACTTGAGGTTCCAAAACCAGGTTAATTGAAGAATATGATGGTACCTTAAAATACAAGAACTGGTCATTTGTCTTTATCTTTATTCACCCAATTATCGTTCCTGGAACCTTTAGTTGCTGTGACAATGAGGTGGCATTACCTTAACCAATCTTGTTCCAACGACGATGAGAACAGAGGAAAGTTAGTATAATGTTTACACTAAGTACTATTTCTCTTCCTTGGGTTTTGGTACTGAGCTGAAAGAGTTTTAAGAAATGGAGTAAAGAGCAAGAAGTACAACTCGTTATTCCAACGATATTTTTAAGAGGTCACAGTGAAACCAGTAACAGTGGGAAAGGAAACACACTGATGAGTACCTGCTCGTTCCACAACTTGGACAGTAACGGTACCGACGATCTTTGTTGCTTTTTGTTCTCCATAATCAAAACCTCTATCTTAGGTGGTCAAGACGTGAGAGAATGGGATGACCATCCTTACATTTGACTAGATTCAAAAGACCTTATGTTTGTCATATTTTGTTTTGGGTCTGTTTGTCTTATGAACCACTTTTGTTCATATGTAATTTCAAAAAACTGTGTCTTTATGGTACGGATCCATATTCCGGATCTCTTTGATAGTGTGTACAAGGAAAAAATAAAAAGAATACGACGACCTTGGGTACGGGGGACGTCACCTTCGTGTCTCAGCTTTGGTGGTCTCACGGTCCCTTAAGGGGTGAGGCGTGTCCGAGAATTCCCTTGTACTTGTTCTACACGCGATGTCTTCTACCAGGAATGCGGTAGTTGACACAATCCTCTTTGACCTTCGTTAAGTCATTCGTTTAGTTGTTCATTTTACAACATCTCTGTATGTTTCTTTAATGGTATATCGTTTTCGTTGTACTTATGTAGGAATTCCTTTTCGCAACGTAAAAAGTCTTTCTTCCCTTCTTCTGGTGTTATGGTCTGTGTATATATTTCTTGTACTTTGTGTCTGTCATGATGAGAAACGGTAGATCTTTAGATGGAGCTTTCTTAGTTTCTGGGTGTTCGTAAGTGTGTGTTCCCCTAAGTTACGTTGTAACATTACTGTTTCTTTTTGATGTTCATTGAACTTATTGCCTCTTGTCTTGACTAAATTAGTACCTTTTCAGGATGTTACTTTATTGTACGTCTCTTAATTTTATACAAATTTACAAACAGTCCGTTCGGAAATTTCTTATTTTGTTTGTTTTTTGTAAAAAGTCCTTTTTATAAAGGTTAGATTAGCTTTTATTATCCAATATTTTGTCTTGTATATGGTAAAGTGAAAATACACAAATGACATATACATGTCTTAATAATCTTTGTATATAGTTTTACAAGGTCACCCCTTTTTATAATAATCACCAAATTGAGATGTCAATCTTTACCTGTACCTTGTTGTCTGACCAAGGTTTATCTTTTTCCTCATGCAGTTCCGACATATAACAGTGGGACGAATAAATTGAAGATACGTCTCATGTAGTACTCTTTGCGACCCGACCTTCTTCGTGTTCGACCTTAGTTGTAACGGCCCTCTTTATAGTTGTTGGAGTCTACACGTCTACTGTGGTGAGAATACCGTCTTTCACTTCTCCTTGATTTTTCGGAGAACTACTTTCATTTTCTCCTCTCACCTTTTCAACCGAATTTCGAGTTATAAGTCTTTTGCTTCTAGTACCGTAGACCAAGGTAGTGAAGTACCCTTTATCTACCTCTTTGTCACCTTTGTCACAGTCTAAAATAAAAACCCCCGAGGTTTTAGTGACGTCTACCACTGACGTCGGTACTTTAATTTTCTGCGAATGAGGAACCTTCTTTTCAATACTGGTTGGATCTATCGTATAAGTTTTCGTCTCTGTAATGAAACGGCTGATTCCAGGTAGATCAGTTCCGATACCAAAAAGGTCACCAGTACATACCTACACTCTCAACCTGACACTTCTTCCGACTCGTGGCTTCTTAACTACGAAAACTTGACACCACAACCTCTTCTGAGAACTCTCAGGGAACCTGACCTTCTTCTAGGTTGGTCAGGTAACACTTCCTCTAGTTGTGACCCTAAAGAAACCTTCCTGACTACGATTTCGACTTTGATGTCATGAAACCGGTGGAGTACGCTTCTCAACTGAGTAACCCTTTCTGAGACTACGACCCTCCCTAACCCCCGTCCTCTTCTTCCCCTGCTGACTCCTACTCTACCAACCTACCGTAGTGACTGAGCTACCTGCGCTCAGACTCACTTGAGGCCCTCAACCACTACCTGTCCCTCCGGACCGCACGNCAGGTAACACTTCCTCTAGTTGTGACCCTAAAGAAACCTTCCTGACTACGATTTCGACTTTGATGTCATGAAACCGGTGGCGTACGCTTCTCAACTGAGTAACCCTTTCTGAGACTACGACCCTCCCTAACCCCCGTCCTCTTCTTCCCCTGCTGACTCCTACTCTACCAACCTACCGTAGTGACTGAGCTACCTGCGCTCAGACTCACTTGAGGCCCTCAACCACTACCTGTCCCTCCGGACCGCACGACGTTAAGTACCCCAGCGTTTCTCAGCCTGTGCTGACCGGCTGACTTGATTTGACTTGAGATCCGTCACTCTTATGTTATCTAGTAAAAGAACAAACACGAAAAGGTGTAAAAGAAGTTACTCACACATGATAAGTGTAATTCAATGGTTCTTGAAAATTTAAATATTAAAGATATTAAATTTTAGATACTGATTTTAGAAGTGGATATTCATATTTACATGACACTGTACCGAATACCATAAGCTGTCCACAGACGATAGATAAACTCAACTGTTCAATTTTGTTTCTGGATACTACCTTTGTTATGTTTTCTTTTTTTAGACTCAGTATTGAAACCACTACTTTCTATAGAATTTGTGTTCTCCGGGATTGAAGGATCAAAATGTATAAACTTTTGAACTATGGTTGTTCCAAATTTATCGAAACAACAACGAATCAGTGAGTCAGCACAGACGGAGAAACGCTGGGGTACCTGACGTCGTGCGGTCCGAACGGACGGAAGTGGTAGAGGGTCTCAAACGAGTTTGAGTACAGGTAACTTAGCTCCTACGGTAGGTTGGTAGAGTAGAAGACAACTGGGGAGGAGGCGGACGGGAGTTAGAATGGGTCGTAGCTCCAGAAAAGGTTACTGAGCCGAGAAGTGTGTTCCATCGGTTTCATAACCTCGAAGTCATAGTCAGGAAGGTTACTTATAAGTCCCAACTGACCAAACTAGAGGAACGTCAGGTTCCCTAAGAGTTCTCATAGGAGGTAGGTCATGGTGTTAAGTTTTCGTAGTTAAGAAACCGTAAGTCGGAAGGAATACCAGGTTGAGAGTGTAGTCATGTACTGATGACCTTTTTGGGATCGTAACGATATATCCGGAAACAACCGTTTCACTACAGAGACGAAAAATTATGTGACAGATCCAAACAGTATCGAAAGGAAGGTTGCTCGTTCGTAGAAAATTAAAGCTTTTAAAAGAATTCCAAGAGGAGAACTATGAATCGTCGAAAATTTTAACAAAACCTCTAATTTACATCGGAAAATTCTTTACACATTTGTATAATAATGATTCTTTTTTCTGAATTGTAATTCGTTAAAATGTCTTTCTATGACCCCCCTTTTAGTGTATTTCTTATTAAAAAAGTCTCTTCTCTAAGTTTTAGTTCCGAGATGAAGTCAGTAAGTGCTACACGATTTTACTAGTCATTAGTGTTTAAGTTCTGTGACTTGAGTAGAGTTAGAATGATATTTTACAATAAAAAATACCCCTTCAAAGACGATTGTAGTTTCGTTTGAGTTTGCAAAAATCCTATAGTCTTAACAAAAATTTGGAGACAGACCAAATACTTCGGACCCACACCAAGGAATAAACAGTCGGACATGGGGGAGGTGGGTGTTACTTTTGGTGTACGAGAGATTCAAACCACTCCTTTAAAATTTTGGTCTAAATTTTTGTTCAGACTTCGTTCTCTCACGAATCATGAGGAGGGAACAGACTTTTAAAGGCCTCTTACAAGGACAGACAGAGAGAGAGAGAGAGAGAGATATATATATATGTGTAAAATTGTTTACTTTAATAAAGGTGTATTTTTGTGTTGATCTCTCACAAATTCGGATTCTTTTGTTACGGAAGGTATATTGTCCGTCAATCATTTGTATCTAACTCGTTTAATTACTAAAAGTCAAAAGTTGTTTCCATTTCTTGTTTTAATGTAAACATAATTACCCATATATTTTTATCCTCTTGTTTGTAAGACTGGGTAAATTCAACGATCGTACAGAAGGATTTGAAACATGTTCTAGTTGTCTAATTCACGTGAGTTTCTATGAGGATATTTTCCGGTTGTTACGAGATTGTCTTACCAAAAGTTGGAAGTAAGTCAGAGATTACGTTACCGATTCCAATGTGACAGGAAGGGAAACCGGAAAGAAGTTTGGGAGGGGGGTAGGAAAAGGAGACGAGTATGTAAGTATTAACTATTAAGATTATTGGAAAGTAGTTTTCAATGGTAACGGGATATCGTTAAATGTCCAAAAGACCCAGTTGGTTCGTGAAATGTATTCTGCTGAAAGGGAGTTCGAAACTGTTGAGTTCGGAAGAACAGGACTGGACATCCGGTGACCTCCGGGAACGGGATAAACAAAGTAAGAGGTTGAGTCTTAATTCTTTACTATCCATTCGTTCTTTGAGAATTTTCAATTTTTTCGTTACATTGTCTTCTTACACTAGAAGTGTTCGGCCCCGTTTCTAATTTTGCTCTAGTTTACTTTTGATAGTAACATAGATCTCAATACGTACCAATTGACTGACTGAAATGTTCATGGAACACTTGAGGTATTTATAGGGGAAAAGAGTGGTTAAGAAAGAAAGAAACACTGACTGTTGGATGATAGAAAGTAAACCTGTTAAGTTGTGGCCTCGACTCTGATAAGGAATTATCAGTGTATAGATTAAAAAGGAGGACCTTGACATTGAGTGACCTTCCGTTCGTGGGACTGAATGTTACAAAAATTATAAGAAGGGGTATAGTCCATGTTACGATGCGTGAATCAACTCATAGAATATTTTCTAAACGATCCTTTTTGACCAAAGAATACGGGTAATGATCCTCGTCTTTTATACATACACACTGCCCCACCCCAATCTTGTACCTTACCAAAAGATATGGTTCGCCTTATCTCAACTGGAGTAGGGGAATTCTCCTTCGACGGTAGAGGAGAACGGACCCCCCTCTGACCTCGGACAATAACACCTCCGCCAACAAAATACGAATCCCTTTGGTGTAGGTTACGGACCGATTAAGATTGAGTCTCGGTTTCACGCGACTTTCCCTCTTCTTTCCGTCACCAGAGCTGAGGTCGGAAGGGGACATGTCAAGTTTTTCTTGTTCTAATAGAAACCCAGACAGGCAGATCACCCTCGAGACCAGAGAGATGGACGGTAAGACGTGTGAACTTCAGAAAGACGTGTCTGAGATGGGGTTCAGGAAGGAAAGGAAGAGGTGAGAGAAGAAATTTTTTCCGAAGTGATGTAAAAGGACACCAAAAGCCGACCTAATAGACTTCCGGCCATGGGATTCTAATTGGTATCCCTTCCTCTGCGTTTCCATGGCGGCGGGGGGTTCCAGCCCCTCCCCCACCAAAAGCTGTTGACGGAGTCTGTTGTAGAGAGTCTAAGAATTCTGAGGTCTTTTTTCTTCTTTTCCTCCACTTTTAACCATTGCTGGCTGTCTGTAGGACCTCCCCTGACTCGCCACCGTCGCTCCTCTGTTTCGTCCGCTGTACCTTTCTTCTCTCGGACCGTGGGGCGGGGTTGTCGTGCGCTTCTGTCTTTCCTGCCCCACGCCTCGGACCCTTTGGTACACCTCCTGGCCGGTCCTCGGAGACCTTCGGCCCTCCTTTTCGCGACTGTCTTCCCCGGCTTTCCCGTCCCGACCTTTCTTCTGCGGCCGCCCCTTCCCTCTTGGGGTTTTTGCTCAGTCCCTTTCTCCTCTCTTCCCTTTTCCGGCCCTACCTGCCTTCTGTTGCCGTCGTTCTGTGAGTGGCCTCGGGGCCCGACTCCCCTCTCCGTCCCGAGCCCCGCCGCTCGTCGGCGTCTGCGGTCGGCCCGGTCGCCCGAGCTTCACTCCTTTCCGCTTTCGGGGCGTCGTCGACGGTCGGCTGGCCTCCTCCCCTCCCCTGCGCAATCCGTGAGACGTCATCCCCCGGCGCCCCGCCAACGCCCACACTTCTACTGTCCTTCTCGGGGTTGACGGCCTTTTCTGCCGTTCGCGTCCCCGGCTCCGACGGGTCAGGGGGTGCCGCCTCTGCCCGACCGCGCCGACGGTCCCGCTGCCTGACGCGTTCGCACTGAAGGGCCTCAGCGCCGCGCCCAAGGCCCAGACGCGCACGCGAGGGGCGGGGCGGGGAGGGGCGGGGAGGGGCGGAGTAAGGCCGGCCTCTTCAGACTCCCCACCCAGGAAAAGCCCCACCCGCCCTGCCCCGACCCGAGCACCGCTCCCAGCAAAACAAAAAAACAAAAGGTAAAACTTTATTAATATTTGACGGGGGGTTTCACTGTCTTAATCATGTTTTTCCAGGGAAAATGGGTAGTGGGTGGGTCGAAGAGAGTTGTAGAATGTATTGATGTGACGTAATAGTTTTGGTCCTTTAATTATAGCCGCCTCATGCTACCTGATCTGGCTACGTTAATTGATCTACTGTTTGGAGTCTAAATTGGTGAGCCCGAACGTGAGTGAAAACGCACACGCCCGCATGAGCGCGGGTAGACACATCAAGGTACTTCAGAAAAGTGGACACATCAGTACCAGGGGATGGTTGAGAACTAAAGGTAGTATTTATCCAGGCGGGGGGCGGGGGTCGGGAAGGGAGGGGTAGATGTGATGGAATTTCATTCCTAATCGTATGAGACGGAACCTACCCCACTCGAGATTATCCAAACCTGCAGACTATGGCCAATGCCCATCCCGTGGGGTCACACGTGTCTTGGACGAAAAGTTCCGATGGGTCGACGCCTCAGACAGGGTAGGGAACCCAATCGCTCCTGGGTTCTGAAAACCTGCGGGTGACCAAGGAACTCTTACCTCGCGTCACGGGAACTCGTCTTTAATAGTCCGAGGACCTTTGTTTCTACTGTTACGGGGACGGACGGAAGTTGTCTCCGGTAGATCTGTCGCTTTCTTCGTACACACGCAGTAAATAATGGCAAAACACCATAATGCCACGGGGGTCCGAGAACACATAGACGGTCCGAGAACACATAGACATCGGGAGGTCCGAGGATCCTGGTACCCTAAAAGGTCCGTTCTTATGACTTCACCCAACGACAAAGGAAGGAATTCTGGCATTCCGAACCAAAATTAGGAAGTTCGAACCCCAGGATCCGAAATAAAGGAATTACCAGAATTTTTGTATCCGAAAGGAACTGACGAAAGTAGAACGATCTGAAGTTTCGGGTCAAAGGAAATCAGAGTCGTGTGTTTTTAGTGAAACGAAAAGTAAGAGGGGCGGGTCTCCGGGAAGAAGGGGTCACGGAAAACAATTTCAGGAGGGATAAGAATTGCTGAATCTATGTCACGGTCTGAAAACATATCGTGAAAAGTCAAATACTTGGTGTACCTTCTTAAATTAGAGTCCACTAGGAGTGTTGAGGAAATAAAAAAGAAGAAGGTATTAATAACTCCATATTAATTGTATATCGTGACATATTTAACTTCCACGGGTTTTATTATTAAACTGGATAGAGTGCTTTACTGATACTGTTATTCGAATCATTTGTAGGTAGTAGAGTATATTTATGTTTCAATTCTTTGTTTTGAAATCCCGAAGGGAACACCGAGTTGACCATTTCTTAGGTGGACGTTACGTCCTCTAAGGTCAAGTTAGGGACCCAGTCCTTCTAGGGGACCTCTTCCTTTGTCGTTGGGTGAAGTCATAAGAACGGACCTTTTAGGGTACCAGGATCCTCGGACCTCCTGATGTCAGACACCCTAGTGTTCTCAGTCAATGTTGAACCGTTGATTCCCTATTGTTGAAATCACTCCTCCGTCACTGACGAATAAGAAGTGTCACTAACCAATGTTATAATCTGAAAAGAATTTACTATCCCTCAACCAATCACCAATGGATTCCGTTACCGTGGGGTGAGGTCATGAGAACGGACCTCTTAGGGTACCTGCCTCCTCGGACCACCCGACGTCAGGTACCCCAGTGATACTCAGCCTGTGCTGACTCGCTGAAGTGAAAGCGAAAAGCGAAAGTACGTAACCTCTTCCTTTACCGTTGGGTGAGGTCACAAGAACGGACCTCTTAGGGTCCCTGTCCCCTCGGACCACCCGACGACAGACACCCCAGCGTGTCTCAGTCTGTGCTGACTTCGTTGAATCGTCGTCGTCGTCGTCGTATTTTTATAACCGCTTCTCAAATTCAACACGGGTACTAAAGGTCTCCGTATTCGTTCTTCACTGGTTCAGTTCAATCAGAGGGAACAGAACGTTTTATTCTATATAAAAAAACTATTTAAGAAAAATTTTTCTTTTGAAAGTATATATCATATGTCGTCACAATTAATATAAATAGTGTCACAGGTAATGTAAGGATCATGACTTTAGACCTTCAAACATGGAAAACTGGTGGAAGTAAGTTGAAGGGGAGGGGCTAGACCATTAGTGTTTAAACTATGGGAGAAGATATTCAACTTGAAGGGACCACCGAGTCTGCTATTTCACAGACAGATGTTACACCCTCTGGACCCAAGCTAGGGACCCAACCCTTCTAAGAGACCTCTTCCTTTCCCGTTGAGTGAGGTCATGAGAACGGATCTTTTAGGGTATCTACCTCCTCGGACCACAGGTACCCCAGCGTTTCTCAGTCTGTACTGACTCGCTGAAGTGAAAGTGAAAGTGAAAGATATTCAACTCAAGTAAATAAACAAAAACTACATATTAAATAGATGTTGAAATCAAGGAGATATTGTATGACAGAGTTATAAAGATATGTAGAGTTTTACGCACACACGTATGCACAAGTCGGTACAGACTGAGAAACGCTGGGACGGTCCGAGGAGACAGGTACCCGAAGAGGTCCGTTCTTAGGACCTCATTCAACGGTACGGGAGGAGGTCCTCTAGAACGGTTTGGTCCTTAGTTTGGACACAGAGGACGCAGAGGACGCAACGTCCACCCAAGAAATGGTGACTCGGTGGCCCCTTCGGGCGTAAAGTTTTGCTATATTCAGATAAATGATCACAGTGGTATGTTTCTATAATGTATCAATAACTGATATAAGAGGTGTGACATGTAAAGTCTGGATACTGAGTAAATAAAACATTCATCTTCGAACATGAAAATTAGAGGGAATGGACACAGGGGGTGGTAAGAATGGGCGGAGGGGAGATCGTTGGTGGTTAAACCAGAGACATAGATATTGACAAAGAGAAAATACAAACAAGTAAATGTAAATAAAATCTAAGGTGTATATTCACTTTAGTATATCGTAAACAGAAAGAGGTAGGCTGATTTAAATAAATCGCATTATACCTGGAGGTCCAGGTGGGTGCAACAGTGTTTACCGTTTTAAAACAAGAAAAAGTACCGACTCATTATAAGTATATACTTATAATATACATATACATAATATAGAAATAAGTATATACTTATAATATACAAATATATATATAAGTAGAAATAAGTAAGTAGATAACAACCCATGAATCCAACGAAGGTATTGGACCAATAAAGTTGATTACGACGTTACTTGTATCCTTACGTACATAAAAAAGATTAACCACAAGAACAAAAGAAACCTATTTATGAGCTCATCTTCGACTTAGTTTATCACCAAGATAAAAATTAAAAAATAGTATCATCAACGTGGTCAAAGGCAAGAGTGGCTATCTCGCACTCCTAAGAGGAGAGGTGTAGAACAATAGAAAAACTATTGACGGTAAGACTAGAAGTGTAGAGAAACCGTTCAGTGTTTCCAATTCGACGACAACAAAATGAAAAGTTCTAGTTCAAGAACGGAAAATAAAAATAAAAAAAGATTGTAAATGAAAAATTGAAAATAGTCAGTCAGTGAGTCAGCACAGGTTGAGAAACACTGGGGTACTTAACGTCGTGCGGTCCGGAGGGACAGGTAGTGGTTGAGGACCTCAAGTGGGTTTGAGTACAAGTAGCTCAGTCACTACGGTAGGTCGGTAGAGTAGGAGACAGCAGGGGAAGAGGAGGACGGGGGTTAGGGAGGGTCGTAGTCTCAGAAAAGGTTACTCAGTTGAGAAACGTACTCCACCGGTTTCATGACCTCAAAGTCGAAATCGTAGTAAGGAAGGTTTCTTGTGGGTCCTGACTAGAGGAAATCTTACCTGATCAACCTAGAGGAACGTCAGGTTCCCTGAGAGTTCTCAGAAGAGGTTGTGGTGTCAAGTTTTCGTAGTTAAGAAGCCACGAGTCGGAAGAAGTGTCAGGTTGAGAGTGTAGGTATGTACTGGTGTCCTTTTTGGTATCGGAACTGATCTGCCTGGAAACAACCGTTTCATTANTCATTACAGAGACGAAAACTTATACGATAGATCCAACCAGTATTGAAAGGAAGGTTCCTCATTCACAGAAAATTAAAGTACCGACGTTAGTGGTAGACGTCACTAAACCTCGGGTTTTCTTATTTCAGACTGTGTCAAAGGTGACAAAGGGGTAGATGAAGGGTACTTCACTACCCTGGTCTACGGTACTAGAAGCAAAAGACTTACAACTCGAAATTCGGTTGAAAAAGTGAGAGGAGAAAGTGAAAGTAGTTCTCCGAAAACTCAAGGAGAAGTGAAAGACGGTATTCTCACCACAGTAGACGTATAGACTCCACTAGCTATAAAGAGGACCGTTAGAACTAAGGTCGAACACGAAGAAGGTCGGGTCACAAAATAAAATATCACCTGATATAAACTAAATGTTACAACACAATCAAAGTCGACATGTCGTTGCACTAAGTAAATATGTATATTTATATAGATAAGAAAATTTTTAAGAAAAGGGTGAATCTAATAATATCTTATAACTCGTCTCAAGGGACATGATATGTCATCCAGGAAAAACCAATGTTTCCCATTCAAACATCACAATTTTTCCTTTGGTATCCGGGTTTTACCGTAGTAAATACGACTTGGGCTAATATTGTTTGAATCTAAATTATGGAATAGATTAACGTCAAAAATGAAAGGGACCCCTTACATCAGAGTCAGTAAGTAGGACCTTAAAAGACTACTCGTGGTTGTTCCATTAGACAGTAAACCTGGGAGAGATAGGGTGGGAGGTGTTGGGGACGTTTCCTTCTTCTACCGTAGACGTACTAAGTCGGAGTGGGAAAGGGGTGTATTCCACTAGACCGGATTTTGTTAGGAAAGGAAAGTAAACGATTAACGAAGGAACGGGTGGAAGGAGGACGGACATTTTTGGTAGGTAAGACGAGTTCCAGGAGTTCGTGGAAAGAGACACGATCGACCCTATGACGGACTAAGTACTTCTGACTTGTTTCAGCTAATGTTGAATTTTAAATGAACCACCTTAAAAACAAAAAATTGTTGTCTATTGACCCGATACACGGAATACCTGTCACGGTTATATATTAAAGGGACCTTCTATTTCTAAGCATGTCTCATCTGATTCAGTCTACTGGACCCTATATGACCCGATGTAGATTACCGTCAAGAATTCAGAATGAATACTGAAATGATTATGACGACCGATATAATAAACATAAAGTAGACAAAATGTTTTAACGACAAAGAATATGACGGTTTACACACTGACTCTGGAGACTATTTTATTATATATCAAGGTACACTCTAGTTACTACCCTTGTCACATTGAGATCTATACCCTTCTTTGTTGTTCTCCCTTACAAAAGGACCTGGTTCTCCGATCATTCTGTCCACAAGGTCTCTTAAAACCTATGACAAAATACCGGATCGTGTAACTGACCGGACAGTTGTTTTAGAAACGGTTTGGACTCTTACCTGTAAGAGTCGTGGTACCCTATTTTACCAGTACTTTACGGGGGGAGTCTTAGTACCAGTTTAAATACTTACTTTTCCCCGAGACGGTTGACTTTTGACTGTGAACGGCAGATGTAGGTGTTTCTAATTTAGTACCGGTGACGTTGTCGACTGGAAGTTGAGGGGACTTTCCTCAAGTCCCACTTTTATTCTTTACTCCGTGAGCCACGAGACCCTTTTTGACCGTCTTGTCCAGAAGTCTATCAATCTAGAAAAATCCTCTTCTAAAATACTCAGAGTTAAGAACGTAGAAGAGTACGGATCTCTTTGTGGCTGTAGTAATTACCACTGTAGACGAAACCGATAATTCCTTTTAAAATGTTAATTTTCAGTTTTATCTCATCGATACCAAGTCTATAGGACCCTTTATTGATCCATTACGATACCCGTATGAAAGTCTAATCTAAAACATAACGATTTGTGAACTCAAAAGACTCAGTACAGTCCGAACCTACGGTGGTAAGAGTTTTGTTACAGACGACTTCGATCATTGACGTTGGAATCAAAAATATTTTGATCCGTTGACCGATGGACCGATGTTCAGAGGGACTTCACGGTTCAGGTCTGACCCAAAGTCCGGATAAGAAGATTTTTCTTTACTCTAAATAAAACAGATAATTTTAAGGTCAATAGTGAGGAGGTTGATGAAGATTAACCCATACAATGTGGTTTTACCGTCTGGTTCCTTAACTCTAAAATTAGTATGTTCTGAGTCTAGATCTTGAACCTTGAGTCCTTATGAAGATTAAGTCACAGATAAGAGATTCGACTCCGTCAGGATACGGGGTAAAACTGTCCTTCAATAGTATTAGTATCAAAGGATCAAGGGATTTAATTTTGACTCTTCTTGAGACACCCCGAGACCTCATCTCTAGACAAGACACAAGAGGTAAAGAACAGACATCCTATGTCCGAAGTAAGTCGGAGGAACTGGAACGGACTCAAGATTTCCCACCTAAATTTGTTAACGTTTAGTCCCTTCCCTCCCCTATGTCTTTGTCTCCTCTGTGTTAGTTTCCAACCATGTCGGAGGTCTGTACCAGGGCCAAGGATGAGTTTCTTTATACGTGTTGTTACAGAAACTCAAGAAGATGTCTTGACCTCGGGACTGGGTCCACCTCCTACCATTGAAGTCTGATTTGTGTTCTAAGACCCTCGTATCGAGACAACGGAGTGGTGGTTGGTAAGTTTTTTTCTCAGTGTTTGGGACGTCGGCAGTGGGGTTTACAACGGAGGACGAAGACCCCTGGTCATTACTAGTAGGACGATCCAGAGGACAAACCGGAGTCAGATAAGGTAGAGACTCTCCTCGGTTGTCAAAGCTTGATTTAACGACAATAATGTTCCCACTCGCGACCAAAGTTCGTTTTATATGGAACCGAATTTAGTCCATCTCTCTCTGAAGACGAGACGATCCGTCCGGATGTGGGTACGTGTCGTCCTTGTTCACTGTCTTCTTTCTCTGGAGACGGGGTTTAGGGTTCTTCATAGAACTCATACTTCTGAGAGTCCCCTCTCAACAATCCCCTTCGTGTGACTAACTTTGGTGGGTGCGACCGGTCCGTGGGATCATCGGTAAACGTACTCAACAAAAACTGTCCTCCAGGACCATTCCTTGTGTCTTGATTATTCGGTGGTGGTTGACCTTCTCAAGCCCTTTCCAGTTTTCCTCTGTGGCGTACAGGTTGGTGGAGGGTCTTAGGAAGAGCGACCGTAGGTAGAACCGACTTGTTCCACACGTGGTGGTCCTTCGTGAGACTCAGTCTTACTAACCGATTTCTGTTAGGTCTTTTATTAGGGTAGTGGTATTTTGGGTTTTGACGTTCGGTCAAGACGTCTCGACAAGAGGACCAAAGGGAATGGGACGACGAGAGGCGGTCCTACGAGAAAGGGTTATTTTAGAGAACGAAACAGTCGTGTACACAGAGGAGCCTGTTAAGTAAAGACTCACAATCTGTTCTCGGGCTAAACCTCGGGACCTTCCCCAGGAGGAAGGACGTTGTGAAGTTCCATCCGAAGTTGTCATATACTCGAAGATCTACATGTTCGACCTAAATCTTTTCCGTCTCCTTGGTCTCTAGTTTAACGGTTGTAGGTGACCTAACATCTTTTTCGTTCCCTTAAGGTCTTTCTGTAGATGAAAACGAAGTAACTGATGTGATTTCTCTACCCTTATGATCTGGTGGAATGGACGGAGGACTCTTTGGACTAACCACTAGATCGGCACGAACCTGGGTTTACCACTGTGAAATGGTGCTGAGGTCATTCACATCACCTGTGCAGTAAGAAAAACTGGTAGTTCGAGGACTTAGGAAAGGACATAAAGGGCGAAGAAGGAGAGTTTTGACTTTTAATGTCTATTGGAGAAACAAAAATCCAAGGTAACGTCGATCTCTCATCCGTGTTTCGGATTCACGGTGGTTAGTGAATAAGTGGAACTGGGAGTGGGAGCTGGGGACTGGGACGGGAGTGGACACTGAACCCTTAATCCCATTAGACTAGGATGAGTATTATGACTCGAAGTAAACGGAGTGGGACTTTGAGACCATAACAGTCTAGGCCGGAAATAAAGTTTACAATAAAGTAAGTAATACTTAGAAAAAACGTAATTGACCATAAAAAAATTTTATAACGTAACTTTATAATGAAACTAATGACTAAAAAACGGTGGGAATATTTAGAATACGGTTCCACTCACAGAACACGAGTGGAGTGGAATTGGGTTGAAGTCCGGGACCTTGTTAGTGAGACTTAGGTAAGACCATTCTCACCACTACCTAGGTACATTAAATGTCTCTGTAAGTGTCTCCAGAGTAACCGGTCTTAATGTAGTGTACCAGTAGGAAGGACCCTTTCGTTTGAGTCGAGAAATACTAGAAGATCTCTCCGTCCGTTTCTCCTTTCTCCAATCACTCCTTACTTATAACCGAGTATGTCGGTTATTATAAACGGTACCGTCATATATAAAGAAACGACAAGAGAAAATAAAATGATTAGATTTACCTCTTTGTCTGAAGGGAGTATAGAGTCAGTCATTTCTTTGACGGATGTTACGTCCTCTGGATCTAAACTAAAGACGAAGTTCTTCTAGGGGACCTCTTCCTTTACCGTTGGGGAAGGTCATAAGAACGGACCTCTTAGGGGACCTGTCTCCTCGGACCATCCGATGTCAGGCACCCTAACGTTCTCAGTTTGTCCGGAATCCTGATTTGGTAGTTTACCTCTTTCTGTATATCGTCCTGGGAATGATTAACTGAAGACCAATTACCCTTGTGACTTGTCTAAGTAAGGGAAACATAAAAGATAAGATATAATAGAGACGGAAAAATATTAAAACTATATTAAGTGGTTTAGGTTCAAAGACAAAATATTGTCAAAAGAGATTTTTTGAGAACCTATTTGTTGGAATATCATATAACAGTAAGAAGTAGAGGCACCCTGAACTTAATGGACCAAGCTTATAATCGTGGAAAAAAAAAAGACAGAACGAGGAAAAGGGTCAAAGTGCGGGTAATTGGAAAAGGAAGAGAAATTTGTAACAAAACTTAACAAGAAACAGGGTTTCCATTATGGACGAGAAGCGGGCAGTTCGACTGGACACTAACATAGTGGTCGACTTCGAGTCGGAGAACCGTTTCTGGTGTCAAGGAATCCCTTATCCGTAGAATAGGGACCGTCACACATAGGTTGGGAGACCACCGGTACTGTAGTTGACGAAGACTTATAAGGGAGGTCAACTCCCGTCCTTGGCACACACCACGGATGATCGGGTCACAAAGAGTCTGAAATTGCACGTTTGTTTAGGGGACCCTAAGACAATTTTACGTCTAAGACCTGAAGGGACCACCAGGTCCCCAATTCCGAAGACCGAAGGTGACCTCCCCCGTGCCCAAGAGAGCGACCAGTCCCTTCAAGTCGTACGAAGCACCATATCGGTCTTTCCTTTTTTATTTTATTTTACGTCAAAGACTAAGTCTTTCAGACCCCGTCTCGATTCTAGAACTTAATGTTTGTTCAAGGGTCCACCAAGATTACGGTGACCGGGTGTGTGGGACCTCATTATTCCTTAAATTTGTATATAGACTCACTTTTTCTTCCTCTTTCACGGGTGTTAGGTCGTCGAGAACTAGGGGTAGTCCCGTTTCTGTCTCCGTTCCCTCCGTAGATCCCTACAGAGACGTCGTGACTCCTTCCGGGGGCTCAAGTCCATGTCGGGGACGTGAGCGTACGAGAACGGGGACGCTCACACAAAGGAATGTGACACTCAGGATTGTGGAGTGAACGGGTGGGATGAAAGTTAGGGTCGGGGTCAGTGCGGGTTCGTTGTAAAACCATCCATAAAGAAGTCTCATGAAGGAAGGAAGGGAGGAAGGGAAAAGAAAAGAAAGGAAGATTATAAAACACGTAAGACGACATCGGGACTCTCCAACGAGGGTTTTACCCGTTCAAATACTATGGGTCTTACACTACGACCAGGACCGACCAGTGGTGAGGCTTGCGTTTCGTCAGTAGTACTTCTTGTAACTACTACCGTGGAGCCTGTCTTAGATGTTGGTACAAGACCACCGACCTTAACTAACGATAGGGACGTTTCACTGTTCCCGGTATCCGTTCTTCTTTTGACGGTTCTTCAGTTTCTAGTTCAGAAGACACTTCAAAATAGTAAGGTTAGTTGAGTCCGGGCGTTTCATGAGACACCTATTGGGGAACCTGTTTCGACATTAGTTGTTCCTGCAGAAGTCTCTTGGACAAGAGTTTACGTTCGGGTTTGCTCTCCGGTTCAAGTTCAGACTCGTCTCTATGTTTTGACCGTTCTTGTCTACCAAGAGGGTTTTCGACGTCAAAATCCAGACAGAACAAAGTCGGGGATATTTATTGGCGGAGGGGGGTTAATACAAAATAAATTAAATTACTTGAGGAAAATTCGTTGATCTACCGGAGTTGACCGACTTTCAATAGTAGCGTCTATTATTACAAATAACATACAACTCATCACATAACCCTTAGTGTTTAAAGTCGTTTTATTTAATTGACGGTTCACCAATCGTTAAAAGGAAAAAGAAATATAGTCAAAGTCCACGTGTCTAATGAAAGATTATGTGTGTATTTGTGTATGCCCTAGTATGACATATACTAATATGATATACATTAATATGGACGTTATAAAATGTATGTCATAACATGATCAAAATTTTTATAAAGAAAGAAAGAAACCGGCACGACTCAGAATCAACGTCGTACATCCCAGAAGGTAGAAGCAACACCGGACACCCTAGAAACCCAGATTTAGGGGACTGGTTTCCAACTTGGGTTCGGGGGACGTAACCCTCGGAATCGGTGACCTGGTGGTCCCTTCAGAGATCATAACATGAAAACAATATCATAAACAGGTAAATATAGATTAAATACTATCAAATTTTAGGAGTTTAATTTAGGAGTTTAAATTTTCGAATTATAGTTTAAGTAAATTATTAGGATAAGGAGTTTATACATGTATCAATGAAAGAAAGAATATGAAAGGATATGAAAGGTTTAAAAAGTGTAACCTGAACACATTGAAAATTAAAGCAAAAATAAAAATAGCTTCGTCATACCTGAACTTTTTGTGTTTTAATAGATATTATAATGTTACTATTTATCATCAAGGAACGGGGTGGGTGACGGTGACCTCAATTAGTCGTTCGTCGACGAAAGTTACGAAAATTAACAAAGAAGACAATAAATAGTAGAACAAAGATTTATTGTAACGAAAAAGAATTTATTAAAGTTAAAATCTATAAAAAATTGAAGGAATCACTTCTACTTCTAAAATGAATCAACGTGTGTTGAAGGTATATTGAAGAAGGTTGTGGTAGTAAAAGGAATTTAGTTATAAAATAAGGGGTTTCTTCTGTATATCTACCGGTTGTCGTACACTTTTCTACGGGCTGAAACGATTAATAATTTTTTTACATTTAGTTTTGATGTTATTCCATAGTGGAGTGTGGTCAGTCTTACCGGTAGAAGATTTTCAGATACTTATTATCTACGACCTCTCCCATACCTCTTTTCCCTTGAGAGGATGTGACAACTACCCTTACATTTAACCATGTCGGTGATACCTCTTGTCATACCTCCAGGGAATTTTTTGATTTTGATCTCAATGGTGTACTAGGTCGTCAGTGTGAGGATCCACGTATAGACCTTTTTTGTCTTTGAGATCACGTTTTTGTATACGTATAGAAAAACGATACTTTTGGGGTCAAAGTATCGTCGTGATAAATGTTATCGGTTCTGTACCTTCGTTGGACTCACAGGTGACTATCGTCTTATAATGAGTCGACACTTTTCTTTATTACGGTAAACGTTTAGTGCCTATCTAGCTCCCTAATAATATGGTTCACTTCATTTAGTCTCTTTCTCTTTATAGTACACTATAACGACTACGACCCTCCCTAACCCTCGTCCTCCTTTTCCCCTGCTGTCTCCTACTCTGCCGATCTACCGTAGTGGCTGAGATAACTGCACTCAAACTCACTTAAGGCCCTCAACCACTACCTGTCCTTCCGGACCGTACGACGCTAAGTACCCCAACGTTTCTTAGCCTGTGCTGACTCGTTGACTTGTCTTGACTTGACTTGACTTGACTAACGAATATACACCTCAAATTGTTTTACTATGTTTACTCGAATAAATGTTTTGTCTTCGTCTGAGTGTCTGTGTCTTTTGGTTAAATACCAATGGTATCTCCTTTCCTCTCCTTATTTAATCCTCGAACTCTAATGGTCTGCGTATGATGATATTTTTTTTAACTATTTTGTTCCTCGATGACATATTGTGTCGGTTCATATAAGTTATAGAACATTATTAGATATTACCTTTTATTAGACTTTTTCTTATATACACATAAAGAATATATATACATTTCGACTTAGTGAAACGACATGTGGACTTTGATTGTGTTGTAACAATTAGTTGACATGAAGTTAATATTTTTTAAAAATTGAGTCACAAATATTGACTTGGTTTACTCCGTAATATTTTTAATGGGACAGAAAAAATTTTTTTTTAAATAAACCGAGGTAACCCAGAATCAACTGGGTTACCTAGAATCTAGAGACAACGTCGTACGTCCTAGGAATCAACACTGTACGTCATAGAAAATTAATGTCGTACGTTTGACAATCAACGTCGTACACCCTAGATCAAGGGACTGGACCCTAACTTGCGTCCGGGGACCGGAACCCTTACGACTCAGAATTGGTGACCTGGTGGTCCCTTCAGGGTAATGGGATAGAAGAATTCGGTAAAAAAACAAAAGGAACGTCAATTGTCAACGAAGTTAGAAAAGGGAACGTATCAAAACAAAATTCTATAGACAGTGACTAAATAGACGTTCAAGAGACAGTTTGACCTATCGAAAATAGTCTATTACTAGTTTGTCGAGAAAAAAAAGGACATCCTAGTAGGAAGGATCTCAAGAGACACAATCGGTCACAAGAGGTCTCTTTGTCCGTTATCTCATCTCTCTCTTTGTCTATAAAAAATTTACAGTCTCAACCCCGACGACGACGACGATTTAGTGAAGTCAGCACAGGTTGAGACACGCTGGGGTATCTGCCGTCGGGTGGTCCGAGGGGGCAGGGACCCTAAGAGGTCCGTTCTCGTGACCTCACCCAACGGTCAAGGAAGAGGTTCCGTACTTTCACTTTTCACTTTCACTTCAACGAGTCAGTACGGGCTGAGAAGCGCTGGGGTACCTGACGTCGGATGGTCCGAGGAGACAGGTACTCTAAGAGGTGCTTTCTCATGACCTCACCCCACGGTGACGGAAGAGGTACAACCCCTCTCGGTCATTTAAGATTTAGACATCTTGTCCGACCCTTGAGTCCGTTCCCAAACGTCAGAATTCAGACTTTAGGTGTCCCATCCGTTCATTCGACCTTTGACTCCGTCCTAAAGATAGTAGAACTCCGTTTTAAGGAAGAGGGAACCGTTTGGACTCGGAAACGAGTATTCTGAAAGTTGACTTACCTACTCCGGGTGTGTGTACAATTACTAAGATTTTATATGGAAGTGTCGTTATAGACCTTACAAACTGGTTTGTTCTGTGGTATTTGATTGGTTCAACTGTGTATTTTAATTGGTGGTGTGGGAGGCAATAGGATTCATTAGAGAAAGGGTAGTACAAATGAAAAAAGAAAAACCATGAAGGGAGGGTCAATTAAAGTACCGGAAGAGAAATTTTAAGTTGGTGTAGAAAGTCATTTATGCAGGGTCCACTTAATTCTGTTGGGTGGTTTCTCTGCAAGGACCACCAGGCCACCAATTCTTAGGTGGAACGACCCGAAGGGAGTACCGAGTCACCATTTCTTAGGAGGACGGTCCCGTCCTCTGTGTTCAAGCTAGGGACTAGGTCCCTCTAGGGTGTACGACGCCCTGTCGATTCGGACACACGGTGTCGATGACTCTGACACGAGGTCTCGGGCTCTCGATGTTGATGACTCGGGTGTGTAACGTCGAAGACTTCGGCCTCGTGGATCTCGGACACGGGCCGTAGTCCCCTTCGGCGACGTTACTCCTCGGGTACGTGGCGTCGATCTCTCATCCGGGACGAGTGGCGTTGATCGGTCGTTGCTTCCGGGTCGTGTCGCCCTTTATCAATAATCTTAATATACGTATAATGTTTATTTCTTAGGAGGAACGTTACGTCTCCTACACCCACACTAAGAACCAGTCCCTTGATTCTCAGGTGCTCGATGTTTGGGGTACGTGGGCTAATGGCTCGGTGTACTATGTTGTTTCTAGAGTACACGGCGTTGACTCTGGGTTGCGTCGGTTTATTTATTTACTGTTAGGTAGATTCTTGACCACGATTCCATCTGTCTCACCCTCTCAATCACCCATAGAGGAGGTGGGGGTAGGTCGACGGAAGAGTAAAGGTACAGAAAGGGTGACAGGGTCCTCTCGTGTCCCCTGTTGTATATGATACACCATTGACGGTGCTTATTTCCGACCAGTCTTTTCCTAAATGAACGCCGACGTCAAGAAGTCCCTTCGGACTTGACGGTGGACCAGTAAAAATAGAAGTACGAATCCCATGTTTGGACTTTGGATTTTTTTTTTTTTTTTTCGTGATTTACGTTTTCATTGAAGTATAACGAAGAACCAAAGTCTGAAGATCCATACGGTAGTTATGTGACATGTTACGATCGAAACCTGTACTAAAACGGACGGATCTCAAAAATAACAGAAATTTGACTTACGAATCACTACCCCGGTTTTGTTAACTCTTCAGAATTCTTTTTGTCTAAAATTTAATTAAAAAAGGTTTACTGAGACACACACACACACATACACACACACACACACACACACTAATACTCAGTCACAAAGAAACCCTTAACTCCCGTTTTTTAGAGTTTTTGTTTACATCCTACACTTCACACCGAAGGATGGACAGACAAAACTCTCACTTTTGTAAGTCTCCCTCTCTTAATTTGGAAAACGTCGTTCCTCTCTTTCTCTTGATATTAAAGACTTGCTTTTCCCACTGTCTTCGTTCAAGGGGTTTCTTTTTTATTTAGACTTTCAGTCTTCACTTATCCTTTTCTACAGGTGACTAGAGAAACATGAATCTACCCTTGGAAGGATATTTTACTCACTCAAAGACTCCGAGGGTAACAACTTTCTAAAAGAAAGTCAACCACCCCACCTCTCGAGGCACTTAGTGTTCTGAGAGTCCGAGGGAATCCTTACACGAGTTAGAAGGGTACAAACGTCTTCGGAGTCTTGACAGGATTGACGGTCTACTATCGACTAGAGTACATAAGGGATTTTTATCTCCGTACACTTAGGGTCAACAAGATTTATCTTCATTATCCAGTGTGATTTCACAAGGTATATGCATTCAAACCTTTTACGACCCAATTCATTTTAATACACTCAAAGAAAAAAGGTGAAAAAGAAAATAAATAAATAAACACCCCCCATCCCCGTGCGGTGTGTCGAACACCCTAAAGTCCACGGGTTGGTCCCTAACTTGGACACGGTATCGTCACTTTTGTGGTCCAGGATGGGTGACTACCCGTACGTACGATTCAGCAAAGTCAGTGCAGGTTGAGATGCGTTGGGATACTTGACATCTGGTGGGTCGAGGAGACAGGTTACCCTAAGAGGTCCGTTCTCATGATCTCACCCAACGATACGGGAGGAGGTCCCCTAGAAGGGTTGGGTCCCTAGCTTGGACACAGAGAATACAGAGGGCGTGACCGTCCACCCAAGAAATGGTGATCGCGGTGGACCCTTTAGGGAGATGGGTGACCTGGCGGTCCCTTAAGGGATATACTCAAAGAAATAACGTCCTGAAGAATCCAGGAATTTATAGTGACACTGAGAGGTATTCTTTACAGATAACTTATCACTTCTTGTGTCTAGATTGATCACTAGTACCACCCCCGCCCCCCACATCCTCTTTTCCTGGTTCTCCTAGTAAACGAGTAAGAACATCGAAGTTCAGTTTCCTTGTTTCAAGAGTATTTAAGGGGGAAACAAGATTTAACGATTCTAGATAAAGTCTGAAGTCAAAATAGTCTCAATCTCTAGTAAAGTAGATTAGGAAGGTACAATGACTACACTTTTGACCGGATTCCTCTCAACGGACTTCAGTATCCACTTAATTTGACGTTTCAAGCCAAGCTGGGTCGAAAGGACTGAAGGACAAATAACTGGAAACAGGACGAGACGCCACACAGAGGTTCTCTTACTTAGGTCTGATCATTCCTCGACGATGACGTACCAAAACTGTTTAGACAGATATTAGTTTTTGTTCTAGATTCGATTCGACTACCGGGTACAATAAAGTTTGTTTAGAGTTGTACCTTTTCATTCAGGATGACGGTGCCCGTAAACTTCGTCGTCCTAAACTGTACACTAAAGTTGTGGTCTAAGAAGTAAATAGAGACTCGGGTAACGGAGTCCTACAGAAGAAACTTTTGACTTAACATTCAGTATCTCTATAGTACCAGGTAGACAGAAACTTTCACAATCAACAAGTCAGATTAGGTTGAAAGACGCTGGGGTACCTGACATCAGGTGGTCCAAGGAGACAGGTACCCTAAGAGGTCCGTTCTTATGACCTCACTCAACGGTAAAGGAGGAGGTCCGCCAGAAGGACTGGATCCCTAGTTTGGACCCAGAAGACGTAACGTCCTTCTAAGAAATGGTAGACTTAGTGGTCCTTTCGGGGGTAGAGAGAAATGTTTCGAAAATATAAAAATTAATTTTTTAAAATTTAATCAAAACCGGTACGATACGTCGTACGTCCTATAATAAAGGGACTGGTCCCTACCTTGGGTACTGTGGAGTCACCCTGACACCGCGGGATTGGTGATCTGGTGTGCCCTACAGGAATATGTCGAAAACTGTTCTAAACACAACAAGTTTTCGATCAAGTTCCTAATACTTTCCAAGTTTCACTTTTTAGAGTAAGGTGGAGACAGAGGATGGGAGGGTAAAGAGTGGAAGGGAGAGGTGTATCAATCGACGACGATAATCACAAGACACATAGGAAAAACTCAAGAGGTGCGTCTATACCTGTCTCTCTACCAAAAAAGAGGGTATAAATATTTCAGTGTTTTACCGAAGAGAAACAATCCGTTCTGAGAAGGGGAAATCGGAGAAATCTTTTTGCTCGTAACATGGTTAAGAGAGGTTCCCGGGAAGAGAGACTGAAAGAGTCTCCGACCCTTACGAAATTCGGGGGACGACGAACTGCGACAAACCGGAAAACCTTTTAGTGTGAACGTACCGACCAAAACAACCACTGGAGTTTAAATCCCGTAAGTCCCACACCGAACGTCTGACACCATAAATTCTTTTAGGTTATGTGTTTACAGTTGTAAAGGTTTCGTTTAATCCCTCACCGACCAACATAATTTATGCTTTGAACGTTTTACTAAGTGGTTTCCGTAGAAAATGTACAAATGTATATAAACGAATAATTTATTTATCATGAACCATGTTGTAAGTCTTTTTATATGTTACTTTTGAGAGACGGAACTAGGGTCCAGTAGTTCGAGGGGAGGGGTGTCCGGTGGAAACAGAGGTCAAAGAACGAAAAAGGTAGAAGAAACATATACGTTTTGTATAGGTATATCTAGGAAAAGACTTGTCTCGTGCGGTTTGCGTGACGAAACATGGAAACATAAAAAGTGACTTTTTCTATAGATTTTTAGGAAGGTGTATACCTGTTCACCTTGACGGAGTGAAATATTAAAAAGTCACTATCTATATGGTTTTATTTAATTAGATTTTACCCAGTAAACCCTTAAGGGACCTCCAAGTCACCAATCCGGACCCGTGAAAGTAAAGTCCCGGGTCCAAGTTAAGGACCACCTCCTTGATTCTAGGGTGTTTGACGTGTCGTACTAGTTCTTTTTTTTTTTTCTTTATTATTACTTTCCCCAGAAAGAAAAAATTGTCACTTGAGGTAAGGAGGTACCTATTAGACTAAATTAGGGATTGTAGGACAAAAGTCAACGTGAGACAATGCCTTTCCTCTAAGAGAGTCCCACGAAGGGAAAGACGTGTAGTCTTGTCCGTAGTCACGGATACCTGCAGGGACTCAGGGACGAGTCAGCTCAGGTTGAGAGACACTGGGGTACCTGACATCGGACGGGCCGAGGAGTTAGGTACCTTTAAAGGTCCGTCCTTACAGCCTCAACCATCGGTAAAAGATGACGTCTCGTAGAAGAACTGGGTCCCCAACATGGGCGCAGAGAACTCAGAGGACATAATCGTCGCCCGTTTAAGAACTGGTGACGTGGTCGATACCTTCGGGGTGGACATCCACTTGAACAAGGTTAGTCTTTGAGTGTCAAAAGTGGAGGCTTTAGAAAAAAAAGATTAACTGTTTTCAAGAGTGTATAAATAATGACTCAGTTAGTTGATTCTCTTTTTAGTAAAAGAGTTCTTTTGTGTAGATCGAAAGGGCTCTGACTACAAAAGTCACTATACCATCTTTTGTTCACTAAACTATGTCTTATTTACACAAGTAGAGGAACACCCTAAGGAATATCTGGGTCGAACGAGAGGAGAACCTCAAGATAGATTAAGTCAAAAATCGGTTTAGGTGACGGCTTACCCTGCTGAGACGAAAACAAAGAACCGGTCCTTAACGACTAAGACTCACAGAACATTCTTCTGTACCACTACTTGTCTCAGGAGTGGAGGATTTAGAATTCTAACTTAGAGTCTGACGAAGTTCTGGGAGTCTAGAATTAGAGAAAAGGGGGGGAACCGATACGGTACGGTGTATACCCTAGGATCAAGGGTCTGGTCCCTAACTTTGACATGGGGGTGACGTCACCTTCCTACTTCGGACCTGACGGGTCCTTGAGGAGAGTTTCAAATTAGAAGTATGAAAAACCTTATTCGACGAAAGAGAGAGCGACAGAGAGGTGGACAAGGAGTAATGACTTCGATTTGTTTGATCACATCGTAAAAGAAATTCGTGACTCGAAAACTGTAGACGGAGGAAGAGACTCTGAGACATTGGTGATCGTCACGAAGAGACCCACCAGGGGTCGAGACGGGAGTATTCTTATTTTGAGGAGATGTCGTCAATTATATACTAACCAATCAACTTACTGCTTTAGTCCGTGATACATGAGATATTTATCATCCATGATACTAATAACCTCTTCCTTTACCGTTGGGTGAGGTCATGAGGACGGACCTTTTAAGGTACCTACTTCCTTGGACCATCCGATGTCAGGTACCCCAACGTTTCTCAGCCTGTGTTGACTCACTGAAGTGAAAGAAAGAAAGATATCAAGGAAAACCTCTTCCTCTACCGTTGGGTGAGGTCACAAGAACGGACCTCTTAGGGTACCTGTCTCCCCGGACCACCCGATGTCAGGTACCCCAACGTTTCTCAGCCTGTGCTGACTCGTTGATTGTGTGTGTATATGTGTGATGCTAATATAGAAGACAGAAAGTACAGGGTTGGGTTTCTTCTGTACTATGGCTGCTTATAAAATATTTGGATCAGGACCAACCGGAGAATAAAGTGAGTTTCATAAGTGAAGGGAACCAACACACTGTACTGTAAGAGGACGAAGAGAAGGATGGAAAAGTCAAAGGAAACGACTAAGAAGAAGGAGATGGCCCAGAAAGGGGGTTCACAGCTCGAAACAGGAGAAGCGAGAGGAACTCCGTACAGGTACTGAAGACCCCGGGGTCTCTACTTGGGACACAAGACTAGTTGGGGTTTCCCTACAAATGTCGGGGGTAGAGAAGAGACTCAAGGTCCGAGGACTTGCGAGGGACGGTAGAGAAGAACTTAACTGACTCTACTTCGGAGACGGTGGATCTCCTTAGTCTCGAGTTTTGTCTTTATGTCCATGTCTCTGTCTTCCGAAACGAACAGGTAGACCTTAAGTATGGCTAAGATGACCGACAAAGTCTAGACGAAAGAGGTTAAGAAACTAAAGTGATTGGGAAGGGTGGGTGACTGGGTGGGGTCAATCGGAGATCTGCGTGAACAGGTCGGAAAAGAGGTGGATAAATCCGGCCAAAGGATGTACCCGAAGCCGAACACAATGAAGGATGGAGGGTAAACGATGACTTCCGGTCGGGGGCAGAGGTAGGAGAGAGGAAATGGACGAGAGAGCTGAACCCGAAGGATGGTTACAGATAATTTTAAGGGGTTGGACTTTCGGAGAGGAAACTGGAGGATAGATCGAGGGTGATGGCGGGAAAATGGTAAGAGAAGTGTCGGTTCAAAGTACTTTTAGACAGACAAAGATGGTAGAAATAAAGATGAGGAGGATATAGAGTCGGAGGGCGTCAAAAAGAAAGAAGGGAGTTAGACGACTTTGATGAGAACTGTTTCCGTTGTGTTTCAGAGGACATAAACTAGGTTGTCAGGACCACAACAAAACTGGAGAGACTTCGTAAACGGTGATAACTGGAGTTAGAAGGTACTAGGACGAAGGGAATGCCAAAAGGAGCACTGTGAGCAAGGATTCACCAAGACCCACCGAGTGACCCATTAGCGGTCAGGTCCCTGACATAACGGAAAGATGGAAGTGTTTGTTGATTGAGATTGAGTGGGAAGTCCAGAGTCGAGTCCCGCAGAAAGGGACAAGGGGATCTGATCAGACGTCCCGAAGGACACGAAACGGTCTCATCGTTAATAGTGTCTAACGTTAATCTACGCTCCCAGTAAGATATGGTCACCGATAAGGGGACTCAACATAGATTAAAGGTCCCTGAGGACATCACTGTTCTGTGCCCCCTCTCACTGAAAGACGAGGACTTATAGTGGACACTACGACCGGTCCGACTTTACATGACTCCCAAGTACCAGGAACACTTAGGATCAAAAATTTCCCTAGACTTACAAAGGGAAGTAGGAGGAGTACATAAATGTAAAAAGAGGGATACAAAAAGGTCTGAAACAGGTTTGGCTAGTAACCCTTACTAATTTCGTCGTCCCGCGGGACTATCACCGGTGTGTCGGAGAAACACACTTTAAAACGGATCGTTGGTGACTTCTGCGTCTTTGTCAATAGTCCCTCAAGAAGAGTAGAGTAAAGGTTCAGGTGGGGTCTTCCGGACCAGACCATTACACCCGTGTCGTGGTCCGGAACACACCTTACGAGATCGAGGACTCATGGGGTCAGTGGGAGAGGAGCCAGACCCCTGGGACTCGAATAGGTCTCCAGTTCAGTTGAGACTGGTTTGAAGGCACAACGGAGGCGTCTCCTCAAGAAAAAAGACAAAGAGTTTCGGTCCTTTTCTGAGGAGAAAGTCACCCCATGTGGGAAGGGACTCAACTCTGTTGTTTGTAAATCAAGTGGTTTACCCCCCTTACCGGTCCCTCTTTTCTTCTACGGCCCCTGTTTTCGGTGGTCAATTATGACGTTTCGTCGGAGGACTGTATCCACGACACCTACTCTCAGTTCCCTTTGTCTAAACCTCCGTTATCTACTTAGGTCTTAACGGACTACGGAAGTCATTTATTTGTCTGTACCACCGAGTCTACCCTTTCTGAGACGGACGTTACACCCTCTGACTCCAAACTAGGGACCCAGCCCTTCTAGGGAACCTCCTCCCTTACCGTTGGGTGAGGTCATAAGAACAGAACCCTTAAGGAACCTCTCTCCTCGGATCACCCGAATGACAGGTACCCAATGTCTCTCAGCCTGTACTGACTCACTGATTGTGAAACTCTGTACTGTTTCCTTTCTTTAGTAAAACGGTCTCTCATCCTTTCCCCGACAAAGTAGAAGTCCCAATGTGTCTCCTTAAAAACCCCCCTTCACACTTCTCAAACACTACCAACTTAGTGTTTCCCACACTCAGTAGCATTGATAATTCCTTTTATTTTGCACGAATACGGATTTACATCGATCGGTCTTTGAATTATTAGTGGGTGTATAGAGGGGAATTAATGGATTAATTAGATTAATGGAGGATGGTAGAAAACTGAAAAGAGAAGGGTGTGTAGGGGTGAATAATCAATAATGGATTTACTGTGTTGTCAGTGGATTTGTTTTTTTGGGATGTGTCCAACGGTTCTCTTCGGCGTGCAAACTCTTTCTGAGGGCAATATAAAAGAACATTGAGATACAATAGTATGGAGGAAAAAAATCTTAGAGTTTGAGACTTTCCTCTTACATTCTACATTCACCTTCCGTCTTACTGGAGTACGAAAAAACGTTTATGACAACCAAGAGATCCCCGTCCTTCGACTGAGGTCTCCGGAGAACGAAAAACTATTAGGGAGTCCTGTGTCGTCTTGTTCGTATTTCACAGACTTATGTCCACTGCTTTTGAACTGAGACGGTCGTGTCTTACACAGATCGACGGACGAGAGAGTTATGGTTTTACGTAGAACTTTAGGAGGGAAAAACCAAATAACTCTTTCTAAAAAAAAATTACAAAAACCGGTTCGTATATCTTAGAATCAAGGAACTGGTCCCTAGTTTGGACGTGGGGGACGTCACCTTCGGACGTCCGGAATTGGTGTCCCTGACGGTCCCTGCAGGACCTAATAACTCTTTCTGAAATTTGTCAATTTATTAAAAAGAAGAATAACTGTGGGTGCGGAACCTTTAGACCGGAAGTCCCTGGGGACGACGACTGAAAGAGGGGACTATGGGAAGAGATAAAGACGGAAACAAAAAACCTACGAGAAGAAAGAATAAAAATGAATATGGAGAGAAACCTCTCTCTCGAAGCCTTTTTGGTTTTATTAACCTGAGGTCCCTCTCGACTCGACGTCTCGACTCCGAATTTACTTAGCTCTTTTATTAAAAAGAGGTTTAGTACAAAAATAAAACTTTGGAACGAATTTTTAACCAAAGATTTACTTCATAAGAAGATTAAAAATATTAATAATAATGATAATTGTTCATGAATAACTCATGGATTAGTCACTTATAATATGATCCAAGAAGTCGACCCAAAAAAGTCGACTAGTAGACCGTGAGTTCTCTTTATCCTTAGGAATGAGGATAGAGTCTCCGATATTTTGACTCACATTTTTTGTTCCCCGACTATTTCCCGTCTGTCTCCGCTTATTTGTCCTTCGATTCCTTCGAATTCGGGGTCTCAGGAGAGAACGTGCCCGGCGAAAGTTTCATGACGAGAATTAAGACTTAGGTACTCGAGATAAGAAGAGGAATCCTTCTCGAGAGTTTTAACGTATTTCGAAACCAGGGGTGACCCTCTCTTAAGAGGACGTTAAGCCCTCTGGACCCAAACTAGGGACCCAATCCTTCTAGGGGACCTCTTCCCTTACCGAAAGGTGAGGTCATAAGACCGGACCTCTTAAGGTACCTGATATGATCAGGTACCACAGCGTCTCATCCTGTATTGACTCGCTGAAAGTGAAAGTGAAAAGTCGGGGGTTTTCAGACCTAGACAGGGACCACACCTCATCCATACACTTGGGTCTTAATACACGGACCCTTCAGATACGAGAAGTGTGTCTTGATGACAAGTAGCACTGTACACTCAGTCTTTTATGTTGACGACGAGGGATTTAGACGACATTGGAACTTACGAGGTTATTAGAATTGTCTTATGAGACAAGTTTATATTGAACTTAGTGAGGAAACCTCCTCGTCTCTGAAGATAGTCGTCTATGAATTGTGGTACACCGTCCGCCCCACTATCTCCGGGACATTCTCTCATCAAGTCTGCTAACAGAAACTTCGACCGTTGGACCCAATCTTAGACCTAAGAGGGTGAAATAGGGATCGAATCCCACGAATCCGTTCAATAGTTTGGAGAGGTACGGTCTTAAAAGAGAAGACTTTTTCTACCTACGTTATTGTCGAAAATGGAGCCTCCTCACACATACACGAACACACATGTACACAATTTATTTGATTTTCCCAAAGGTTTGACATCCAGTTCTGAACAGTCACCCAGTACTTTAGTTGAACTACCCAATTGGCATAAAAATTTTTTACTTCATCTTAGTCTTATGTCGGATTGTCTCGTATAGTCTCACGTGACGGGTGTCAGTCCCGTCCGTTAACAGAAGACTTTAGAAATCAGAGGTAGCACATACCTACTTATGACACACACACGAGTCAACGACGTCAGCACAGGCTGAGAAACGTTGGGATACCGGACATCGGGAGGTCCGAGGAGACAGGTACCGTCCTTAAGAGGTCCGTCCTTATGACCTCACCCAACGGTACGGGAGGAGGTCGCCTAGAAGACTGGGTCCCTAGTTTGGGCTCAGAGGACACAGAGAACGTGACCTCCACCTAAGAAATAGTGACTCGGGACTCACACACCGTAACGAGACATTTTATATACAGAATACCACTCAGTGGTGGGATTTCCAAACTTTTGGACTCACTGATGTCGGTTTCGTCAATCTTTATATACCCCGTCGAGGACGCACGCACGTACGATTCGGTGAAGTCAGCACAGGCTTAGAAACGCTGGGATACCTGACATCGGGTGGTCCGAGTAGACAGGTACCCTAAGAGGTCCGTTCTTATGACCTCACCCAACGGTACGGGAGGAGGTCCCCCAGAAAGACTGTGTCCCTAGCTTGGACACAGAGAATACAGTGGACGTAACCGTCCGTCCAAGAAATGGTGATCTCGGTGACCCTTCGGGGCCCGTCGAACACTTGGGAATCATTTATAATCAACAGTAGTGTCGGGATCTGGAACACTTCATCGGTGTTAACACGAATTATATGAAGTTTACGATATAAATAGACAGAGTGTATTAGGATTATAAGAAATAATATTTTATTGAATAATGATGTTTTGGTACGTACACATCTCATCTTTCAATCTTTTAGGTCCATCCCCCTGAAGGAACCACTAGGTTACCAATTCTGGGGTGCAAAGGTGACGTCTCCCGTGTTCAAGTTAAGGACCAGTACCTTGATTGTAAGATGTACGGTACATCTTACGTGTGGTGGAGGGGGGCGGTGGCGGCGTTTTTTTTTTTTCAGGTTTATCCGTTTTTATTTATAAAAATATTTTATAAAATAAAATTATTTTATTTTATAATAGTAGGGTAATGGTCTCTACTGGTGACAATTGTAGAATCACTTATAGGTAGACCTAGAAAAGGATGTGTGTGTGAAAATTTGAGTTTTAATTTAGGAAACATAAAAAGAAAAAAGTCAGTTGTTAAAAAAGGCAAGGTGAGAGTATATAAAAGTAAAATAGATGTCTGGTATAAGTTTAAAGGGAGGCTTTACATGAAGAATCGTTTAAACGACGTTCGTCATAACCACGTCTTGACAAGTAACTAGACCGAGATTGTCGGGAGGCACGGAAGACTAGGAAAACAGTTCTGAAACTCTCTTTGGTCCGGTTGACATCTTACAAGGTAAACGACTACACAGACAGGTGAAGGAACACCGTCACAAATAGAACGCGGGACGTAAATGACATTTAATTTTCAAGATAAATCCCTGAAGGGACCACTCGGTCACCAATTCTTAGGTGGACTGTTACGTCCCTTGTGTATCCCAAGATATGGACGAGACTCTTTCAGGGTGTTCGGCACCGCATTGATTCGGACGCGAGGCGATTAATCGGTCCACGAGATCCTGGACAAGAGGAGTTGTCCTCTCCGGGGACGTCCCTCTCTGGACGTGTGTCGCTGATCTTTTTCGGACACTCGTCGTTGTCTCTGGGTCCCGTTGGTTTTCATTTATTTGTCTACTTGAAACTTTTCAATATAAATTTCCACATTCTCTGAGTGAAGTTGGCAAGACCGATCTGTCGTCGAATTCATCACAACACACAAGTATAATAAAGTAGTCTTTCAAATCTAAGTAAGACTTAGTTGGTCAGAATCCCCTTACTGTCTAAGAGGGTAATGTAGGTGGAGTGGGAGTCACACTTTGATTTTCACTTGGCCACACCATAATTAACCGTGATAAACACACAGGTCGAGAGGCAGTTGTAAGCAAATTAAAAATTGTAGAACCAAATCCATATTGACTGTACATTATTTACCGTGTAGAATTCTCCCATACGATAACTAGAAGACAACGACGGCATTGTTTCATAGTATTCGAATCACCAAATTTTGTTGTGTTTTCATCCATAGGATGGCAACACATCTTCAAGTTGTAAACAGAGTGGTCCAAATTTAGTTCCACATTCGTCCCGACACAAGGACACACCTTCGAGACCCCCGTTTAGGTCCAGTAATAGAAGAGGTCGTAGGTCTCTAACGGGCGTAAAGAACCGAGCACCAAGGGAAACAGGTAGACTTTTCGGTCGTTACAACGTAGAGAGAACAACTGGGAAGAAGTATCAACAGAGAGAGAGAGACTGAGAGGGTAAAAATTTACTGAGAACACTGACATAATCCGGATGGGTCTATTAGGTCCTATCAAAGAGGTAAAATTCCAGTAGTCTAAGAATTGGAATTAAAGTAAAACGGTACATTGTATATTTAAGTATCACACTCAATGACAATCAACGAGTCAACGCAGACTGGGACGCTAGAGTACCTGACATCGGGTAGTCCGAGGAGACAGGTACCCTAAGAGGTCTGTTCTTATGACCTCACCCAACGGTACGGGAAGAGGTCCCTTAGAAGGGTTGGGTCCCTAACTTGAGTCCAGGGATCCAAGGTCCATAATTCTACACCTGTAGAAACCCCCGGTAATAAGGTGGATGATGTGAGACGAGACTAGGAGTTTCTAAATACAGTATGTAGTTCGTATAAGTGGGGTAAGGTTCCAAGGGATACTTTTGTAGTTAAGTTTCAGGATTTAGAGTACATTTAGAGTAATTTTAGGAGATTCAATCTATATCCCCTCTGAGACCTACGTTGAGTCGGACCCTGTCTTAAAAAGGGTTAGATACCCGGGTACTTTGATCTTTCATTCAGAGGTCGAGGGTTCTCTGTTACCACCCTCTGAAAGGACCGTCAGGTCACCAATTCTGAGACGCGAAGGTGACGGTTCCCGGGTCCACGTTAGGGACCAACCCTTTGATTCTAGGGTGTTCGGGACACTTCGTTGGTTTTTCTTTTTTTTTTTTATCCTTTTTTCTTTCTTTAAAGGGTTCTTTAAAACTTTAGGTCAGAACATTTGAGGTAATTCCAAAACACCCCAAAAAACGAAACAAAGTGAAACAATGAAACAAATACATAAATACATAACCCGACGTAACGTTCAACGCTGTGCGTCCTAGAAGTCCTACTTAAGAATCAACGTGGTAAACCCTAGATCGAGGAGATGTTCCCTATCTTGGTCCCGGAGATGTGTAACCCTAGCTCTTCAGAATCGGTGACCTGGTACCTCCCACAGGGAGGTAACCCAAAATTCCGAACCCTTATTAAGGAATACCGAGAGTCAAGAAAAGAGACCTAAACTTCAAGGTAAAAGACTCAGTAGGAAGGAAAAAGTACTTTCTACGTTGACAAACGTCGACTTAGTAAAATAGTCGGACGAAGGATAGACATCTTAAGAAGAAAGTATAAGAATGGTTGTATATCATACCTATCCGAAAAATTAAAATCGGTAAGTTTCCCCGTCCCCAATGGATTACTAAAAAAAAAGCCGACACACCGAACATCCAAGAATCAAGGAGTTGGTCCCTAACTCAAACCCGGGAGTCATCACTTTCCCACCTCGGGATTCGTGACACGTCGGTCCATTGAGGGATGGATTACTGAAAATTGTCGTCAACTGTTATGAACGAACTTAATTTACGTAATCTCGAACGTTTTTACAACTGAATAAAGATGAAATTAATCGACCGTAAGAAGTCATTTTATCTTGAAAGTATTTGATTCTAATACATCGATAAGATTTACATCAAGGGTAATCTTTCTCTAATTTACAAATTGAGGAAGGGACATTAACGGTCAAAAGTTTTGTTTCTCAATAAAAGTAGGAAGGTATGGAAAAACTAGTTCATCCAGTAAGAATAAAAGGGTAAAACGTTATACTTTGGATACTGATACTCTAAGTTTTCTCAAATTCCTTTAACGAGTTCCAGAGTCAGAGTCGGTTGTTAGTTCTTAGGACTATTCTCAAACGAAGATTTTATTTTCAGAACCAACCAACGGTTCCAGGAAACTCGTGAACAGTGTCAGACGGACTTTCCGACGGACGAAGGATCAAGGCACGAGTCTCAATAACTCTTTGTAGGGTAGAGGGACGGTAATTGAGGGAGGGGACGTTGTCCCAGTAATGGGGATCCCACATAACGGGACGAGTCTTGGACGGTACACTCCGTCTTCGATTTGTGACCTCGGGTTGTCCGGATCTTGAGAAAGAAAACGGTACTTTGTGGGAAGTAACTGAAGACAAACTCGTCTGACGAAAAGAAAGTCTTTGACCTTAATTAATCCCGACTGGAGGACCCGAAAAAAGGTTCGTTCCTACTTCGAAAAAAAAAAAGGGTTCACTGTCTTCTCGTCCAAACCTACCACCTCAGTCATTCCCTGTGACTTCGATTCGGTGACGAATCACCTCACTGCAAGTCGACCTTCCGAGACTTTGTCTCCATCGTCAACGATTTTATAAGTTTTGGTAGTCACAAGAAACCATTTATTGACGACGAGACTCTGCAGAAGAGGGGTAGTGTCGTGGGTCAGAGGAGAAAAGTGGGAGGGTGTTTAACAGAAGTAGTAAATCCCAAGTCCGACTTGATACCAATTTACAAAAATTGTTGGGCGGACCCACACCTGTATTTGACCCAACCTCAAGAGTAACCACACTGGACCGTGAATATAAGATTAAGCTTGCACTCGCACCACAACAGTCGGTGACAACTCTGTCGGATCTAAGACGGATGGGAACCCTAGTACGTACGTACTTAAGACCCAATACTACAGTGTACATAAAGAATCCGAACCCTAGTTTTCAAACTTTTTGGCTTCGACCCCGTATGGTCTGTTTCCTCCGACTTACGTCTCCATGTGTCGAACAAAGACCTTTCCTTTCTGTTCTACTGATCCTCCATCCGTCCCGGTTATACTTTCGACACTCTGAGTGCCAGTCAGTTCCCACAGACCCTTCGTCACTCAGTCTACACCCCATGTCCTACCTTTCTATCACTTGACCTCCAGACTTCATGTACCCTCTGAACTCTTTCTTTGTGCACATAGCCTACGTACCAAGTCCGTACCTTCTTATTAGTGAGGTGGTTTCTATTTCGTTACTTGGATTAAGGACTTTCAGTCCTTCCAAGGAGTACCTGTCTCTGTATGTCACTCAGTCCTTCTCTGGTCCTCCCTTAGGATTCCCGAGGAACTTAATCGCCCGTCACCTCCTTCGTCGTGAGAGGGTCCGTGACACGGTCTTTCACCCCTTGAACGTTTAGACCTTCCCTCTTCTGTCTTTCCGTTCCCATTCCAGAGTTGTCCGACTTTACATTATTGTCCAGTTCATTCCGTTTCCGGGGTCCTTGGGCCCTACAGAGTCATCATCGTATCCGGATGCCAGTGATAGGACTGACATCCGCGTTCGGACCGAAACCAGTAAGACTTGAGACCTTGGAACCCGTTCACTGAATCTGAGAACACTGAGTCAAAAGAGTAGTTATTTTACCTCTATTATTACCCTTAAGGGACCCTTAGGTCACTAATCCTGAGGCTCGAAAGTGACGGTACCGGACTCAAGTTAGGGACCAACCCCTTGATTCTAAGGGCATTCGGCTCGTGGTGCCGGTTTTTGTTTGTTTTTTTGGTTTTGGTTGGTTTGTTGTTGTCGTTTTGTATTTTTCAGGGTCCCTCCTTTAAGAGACCACCAGGTCACCGATTCAGAGGTGCGAGGGTTCTTGATCTGGTCTGATTTTCAAACGTACGAGGTTGATCTCTAGGATTCGAGGTCGTGTCGGTTTATTTAATTTTTTTTTTAAAAAAATTCGTATTTTACTTCTATTATTCTTACAGATGGACTCTCTCAAAGTTTTTAATCTACTCTCTCTCTCTGAGACTTGACCCAAATTTTGCAACAAGTATTCGGTATATTCGTATACGATTTGATACTATGGATACCGTGGTCGATGGATTTTGAAAAATATGAAAGACCCGAACTCAAAGGAACGTGACCCCACGTTTGAGACCTTTGAGTCTTTTCTCCTTTCTTTCGTTCGGTCGGTATTCTCTCGTGCTATTTCTGCTTCTTAATTCGTGTGCACTTTTTGACACTGTAGCCGTGGAGGTGAGACGGGAGAAGTCAACGAAGAACATCGACAAAAACTCTGATTTGAATGAAGGGATATAAACACTGAAAGTCTCGTGTTCGGTTCCAGTGATTTTATTTCTGAAGAGTGGGGGAGTGACATGTTTGTTAGGATAAGACCGGACCTAGGAAAAGGTCTGAAGAGACACCCGGACTCTCGGTTTATTCCATTAAGTGACTCCGTGGTCACTCCCCCCTTCTCCCACCTCAACTTTAGACTTGGCCTCAAGTCCTTGTCTCGACTGAGACCCCCGACCCGCGTCGCTCCTTCCTGGTGACAAGGACACTGCTCAACAAGGGACCCCAAGGGCCTCCTTACACCCCTTGACTTTTTTGTTTGTGTGTGTGGGTCTCTGTAGTTCCGTCAAAAAGGTTTACCGGTGTTAAATACTCGAACCGACGAAAGGTGAGGAGTTCAATAGTGATCCGAAGTCTCAGTCTAGACCCCAAACTTAGGGTGGAGACAAGAAATGTTCGACACACTGGAACCCGTTGAATGAATTGGAGAGACATAGGGTCAAAGGTAAATTCACGATGTCAATGTAAAACATTTAGTTCATTTAAGGTCTCTTTTGGTGTCCCACTATTAATAACATACACGATACCCTCGCCAATGACGCATACCTCTTTCCATAAGGTCCGACCACACCTCAGTCCCTTTATCTTAATGAGTATAATGAATAATGAGAATAATGAGAATTACGAGAGTCGATTGAAGTCAACAGTGTACTGTGTAGGGGCCTGATCACCTTAAGCCTATTAGTTGACTATCAATAGTCTTTTATTAAACGACAACAAGTCGGTGATGTAGTACAGACTGGGAGACACTCGGGTACCTGACGTCGTACGGTCCGAGGGGACAGGAAAAGAGTCTCAAACGAGTTTGAGTGCAGGTAACTTAACCATTACGAAAGATTGGTCGAGTAGAAGACGACGGGTGAAGAGGAAAACGGCAGTTAGAAAGGGTTGTAGGCCCCGAAAAGGTTACTCGACTGAGAAGCGTAAACTACCGGTTACAAAACCTCGAAGTCGAAGTCGTAGTCAGGAAGGTTACTTATAAGTCCCAACTAAAGGAAATCCTAACTGACCAAACTAGAGGAACGTCAGGATCCCTGAGAGTTCTCAAGAGTTCGTGTATCTAGTATCGGAACAGTATCGTTTCCCCGAACTCATTGAGTTACTTCGATGTTCGGTACGGTACGTCCCGGTGGGTTCTACCTGTCCAGCATCACTTCTTAAGAGGTTGTGTACCAGGTGACCTTCTTTCTTACCGTTTGGTGAGGTCATAAGAACGGGGATCTTGGGGTGCCTGTCACACTTTTATTTTTATTAATACCTAGTTAAATTTTACCTTCAAAATTTGGGTGAATGAAACCGAAAAGTAAAGTCATTTTTTCTTAAAAGTAAGCTACATTATTATTTTTTAACCTGGTTCATCTCTTTACCGGTTTTTTTCTCTTTGGAAGTAGAATAAATCAATCAAGTCAGCGAGTCAGGACAGGCTGAGAAACTCTGGGGTACTTAGCGTCGTGCGGTCCGGAGGGACAGGTAGTGGTCGAGGGTCTCAAGTGAGTCTAAGTGCAGGTAGCTCAGTCACTACGGTAGGTCGGTAGAGTAGGAGACAACAGGGAAAGAGGAGGACGGGGATTAGGGAGGGTCTTAGTCCCAGAAAAGGTTACTCAGTTGAGAAACGTACTCCACCGGTTTCATGACCTCAAAGTCGAAGTCGTAGAATGGATCTCCATTTACGATTAATAAGAACAAAAGAAAGAAAATAAATTCGAAAAATAAAATATAACCTCATATCGAATAATTACTACAACACTATCAAAGTCCTTCTGTCGTTTCCCTGAGTCAGTTTGTATATGCACATATGTAAAAGGAGGTTTGAGGGGAGGGTAGGTCCGACGGTGTATGGAAACTCGTCTCAAGGGATACGACATACTATCCAATTTACGATAATAAGGTATACATTTGAAAAGATGAAAAAAGAGACGCAGATATGCACACACACACACACACATACCTGTATGTGTATGTATGTATGTATGTTTGTATATATTACGAATATATAAACTTTTTATTTAGTAAGGACGTAACAATACATTGGACACACCCAAATACACCCCCAGAAAACCCCCCCCTGTCACAATTCTTATCGACACTTAGGAGAATTTTAGGTGATTCACCTGTAGTCGGAAGAGTCAAAGGAATGTGTATTTTAAAGATAAATAACTAAGTTACAAAGGGTTAGAAAAAATAAGACATTGTGTGACATTCTCCTGATTTGTATTCCTCCTATGTCGTACCACTTACCCTCCTTCATATTGGACTTATCAATATTTAATATTTGACTTTACTTGTCCAATACAATTATCAAATGTTTTTTTGTCCAACATTGGACTAAACGACCGGAACGGATAATTTGAACTTTTGTTTTTGTTTGTTACTTTCGAGTAATTCGTTCGATGTCATAAAACGGACATCTTATTTGGAACGTCAAGTCAAGTCATCGAGTCAGCACAGACTGAGAAACGCTGGGGTACTTAACTTCTTACTGTCCGGAGGGACAGGTAGTGTTTGAGGACCTCAAGTGGGTTTGACTACAGGTAACTCAGCCACTGCGGTAGGTCGGAAGAGTAGGAGACAGCAGGGGAAGAGGAGGACGGGGGTAGGGGAGGGTCGTACTCTCAGAAAAGGTTACTCAGTTGAGAAGCGTACTCCACCGGTTTCAAGACCTCAAAGTCGAAATCGTAGTCAGGAAGGTTTCTTGTGGGTCCTGACTAGAGGAAATCCTATCTGACCAATCTGGAGGAACGTCAGGTTCCCTGAGAGTTCTCAGAAGAGGTTGTGGTGTCAAGTTTTCGTAGTCAAGAAACCGCGAGTCGAAAGAGGTGTCAGGGTTGAGAGTGTAGGTATGAACTGGTGATCTTTTTGGTATCGGAACTGATCTGCCTGGAAACAACCGTTTCATTATAGACACGAAGACTTATACGATAGATCCAACCAGTATTGAAAAGAAGATTCCTCATTCGTAGAAAATTAAAGTACCGACGTTAGTGGTTGACGTCACTAAAACCTTGGGTTTTCTTATTTCAGACGGTGACAAAGGTAACAAAGGGGTAGATAAAGGGTACTTCACTACCCTGGTCTACGGTACTAGAAGCAAAAGACTTACAACTCGAAATTCGGTCGAAAAAGTGAGAGGAGAAAGTGAAAGTAGTTCTCCAAAAAATCGAGGAGAAGTGAAAGACGGTATTCCCACCACAGTGGACGTATAGACTCCAATAACTACAAAGAGGGCCGTTAGAACTAAGGTCGAACACGAAGAAGGTCGGGTCGCAAAGAGTACTACATGAGACGTATCTTCAATTTATTCGTCCCACTGTTATATGTCGGAACTGCATGAGGAAAAGGATAAACTTTGGTCAGACAACAAGGTACAGGCCAAGATTGACAACGAAGGACTGGACGTATGTCCAGAGAGTCCGTCCAGTCCACCAGACCATAAGGGTAGAGAAAGTCCTAAAAGGTGTCAAATAACACCTATTTATTTATTTAATTAATTAATTTCGAAATAGACCCATATTAAATTTAACACTTTATGCACCGTTCGTTAGTTCTGTATGATCCCTTACATGTAGATGATATGAAGTTGTTTTTATTTTTATTAATTTTCTATGCAATCTCTCTTCCCACTTTTCTCTGGTCCTGGTGTTGACGAGAAACGAGATTCTAGTTCCGACCTTTCTACCGTCGTCTCACCCTTCACACCCCTCCCGACCATTACTCTCGAAGTGTGAGTGAAAAAAAGGGGAAAAACCGACACGACCCAGAACACCTGAAGAGATCAACGTTGTGAGTCCGAATCGACGAGGTCTCGTACACCTAACAATCAAAGGGTTGGTCCTTAGTTTGAACGCAGGGGACGTAACCTTCCACCTGAGAATTGGTTGAATTGGTGGTCTTTCAGGGAAGTATGAGTACGAAATACTTGTAAATAGTGGAAGGTACACAGTTCGACCGAAGTCAGAGTGCTGTCCTTCCCCAGGACACCGACCCTTCTCCAAATCCTTTTTAGTTCCTAGATAGGCCGGAGAAGACCTACGACTTACATTTACAAGGCATTTACAAGACACTTTACGACGTGATAATACTATCGTAGTTGTCGTGCGAATCAGAAAAAGAGGTAGAGGAGAACACCGGAGAGAGGAAACGAAAAGGAAAAAAAGAAAGACTGAAGAATTAATACCCTTTTACAGTTTGTGTATTGTTTTCATCTATCTCGTATTGTTTAGGGTACATGAGTAATGGGTCGACGTTGTTAAGACTCGAATCAGAACAAAATAGTCGACTCCTGACATCTGAGTTGACTGAAGGGGGTAGGGGTACATACACACACACAAAATTATTTAATTTTTCAAATAATCGGTATCTTTTTTTTTACTAATAGATTAAGAGGAATTCAAGGGATATTTTTTTATTCGAATGTCTTTCACAGAAGGAGTACTTGTCTTTTAGTGATACGAAAGCCAGGTTCCATACAAACCTAAAAAAAGGAAAGAAGAAGTCTACTGTCTGTCTACCTACATCGCCTTAGATACTTGCTCACATGAACGGGGTTTACACGCTGTATTTATATCTTCACTACTTGCCTTCTGAGTACTGACTATAACCTTGTCCCGGGAGAAACTCGCGACCACTTACAAGACACATCTTAGCGGTGTAGGGGGGTCCCGGGCGACTCCAGCATTCCGGAGACGAGGAACAAGGTGTCGACCGTAAGAAGAAGACGGTCTGCCACGAAGCCAAGCGACTCTCTCACGGGACTCCTCGGGTGCAATCACGGTGACCCCCAGTCCGGTCCGTGCAACTTCTGCCCTCCCACCATCCCTTGACTTCACTTGACGTCTCCTCGGGTACACGCCAAAAAAAAAAAAAATTGTAAATAAAAATAAATAAACAAACCAACACGACCCAGAATCAATACCGTATACCTTAGAAATCGACGCTGTATACCCATAGAAAATCAACTCCAGACGTTTGAGACCTCTGGTCAAAGGACCGGTTCCTAACTTGGACCCTGGGGACGGAACCCTCACGTCTCAGAATCGGTGACCTGGAGGTCCCTTCAGGGGGGTACAATAAAACTTCGTTTGGGTCTTGTATAGTAAAGTATACACTCGGAGAGTCGTACATAAAGATTTTTCTATTCCTGAATTTTTTAGTAGATTAGTAGAAAGGAATTACAGTAGTTTGTAAATCAGTCACAAGTCTAGGGTGTAGTTGACAAATAGTCCTCTGTCTTACTCTAAAGTCTATGTTTCGAGTCAGAGTGTTCTGGTGGGAGGTGAAGTCCTTAAAACCATCCCTAACGTGGCTTAGACATCGAACGAAACCCATGATAACGGTAAAATTGTGATAATTCAGTAAATTAGGTACTTATCCCCTATAAAACGAAAATCTTAAAATTCAGACGATACTCTCTGGAAACTTTATCAAGTCTCCTAATTTACATGATTTATATGTTCACAACGAACTATGTAAATTTCCTTAATTTAGTCAGTTCACACATTTATTACAATTGACAAATCCTTTTAAGACAAATTGAAGACTAAAAAAAAAAAAAACCGGGGAGGTACGTCGTACATCCTACAATCAATGGGTTGGTCCTTAGTCTGGGAGCGGGAGGGCCGTACCTTCACACCACAGGATTGGTGACCTGGTGTCCCTTCAGGGAACTAAGATAATTTCTAAATAGATTCCTACCACCCTTAATAACTAGAATAAAATTTTGAATCAAAGAATCTTTTATTTTATTGTTACTAAGTTTCAAGTCGAATTGATATGCCCTTCTTTGTCTAAATTCTTAAACTTTGAAACCCCTGAAGAGACTACCAGGTCACCGATTCTGAAACTCAAGGGTCTCGTCGGTAGATCCCAATAAGGGACGAGTCCCTTGATCTAGGGTGTACGACGTTGATTCAAGGGTACGACATTGATTTCTAGGGTGTGTGGGTTTGATTCTGAAGCACGCCGGTTTATTTTATTTATTTATTTTTCTTAACCTTTGAAACTGTTTAAATTGTAATTAGTCTTGAGGTCTTAGTTAGTGATAAGAAAAGGTCCGCGTTCTTGGGAGGAGTCTTTTATTTTACAGGTCCCTTAAAGGACCGTCAGGACACCAATCCTGAGGTGTGAAGGTTGACGTCCCCCGTTCCCCAAACAAACTAGTGTCCAACCCCTTCATTCTAGGGTCCGACCCCTTCATTCTAGGACGTCGGTTTATTTATTTATCAGGTTCACAGTGGACCTTAGAAGGTGTACCACCTCCCCCCTTTTAGAGAACCCACTTGAAAGGTATGAAGATTGTGTGGTGACAAAGTCGAGACTCGGAAGGTCTCTCTTTATATTATTCGTAAGTCAATTACAAATAACTGACTTTCACTATCTAAGTCTAAACGAAGTGACTTTCGTGAATCATCGAACCATTTATGAACTATATGCTTATTTATGTTCATATTGTACTTGTAAAATGTATAAGTATTTTAAAGTTTAGATAAGGAGTGAAACACGAAGTTGGTGTGACCGGATAAAAAGAAATTAAGGAGATTGAACGATGTCATTGAAATATATAAGTCATGGGAGAAGGCCCTTGAAAGAAAGAAGAGTGTTTGAAACGGTCTGTAGAGGACGAAGACGATTTAGTAGTGAAGGAGGTCCTTCGGAGGAAACCAAATGGATTAGTCCGGTTAGAAAGGATACTATACCAGAATTCTGTGGTAAAGGGAGAAGTCCGGTAAAAGATGTATTCATTAAAGTGTTGGTCAATACACTAAGAAAAAGATTAAGGGGATATAGAACCTTGAATCGGGGTACTACCCTCGGATCCTGAGACAAAACCCAATGTTGACTAGGGAGATTTAAGTAGAGGCACAAACCTTTTACCTTCTATGGATTGTTTGTGAAGAACTGACTTACTCACTAACAATTTATACGTCGTACTCGGTTTCTTGACAAAGTCCCTGAAGGGACCACCAGGTCACCAATTCTTAGACGTGAAGTCTATATCCCCCATGTCCAAGTTAGGGATCAGTTCGTTGATTCTAGGGTGTGTGACACACTACATTGGATTTTTTTTTTTTTTGGACCAAGTCCCTTATTATATTTTTATGTATCTTCCCGGTATACAGTTTCCTACTTCCGTTAATCCAAATTTTTTTAAATTTGATACACTAAACGTCTTTGTGATAAAAGTACATCAACAGGTCCTGTAGTTTAATTTTACTCAAAAATTTACTAATAAACAACAGTAACACACCAATAAAAGGTGAACAGGTACATCTAGTTATCCTAGGTTGTCTATGTTACACTCGGTGTGTGAAAAAATTCACAAGACCATCGGTGTCAGTTTTACATATTTCTTTATCTACTTAAATTAACATTATTATATCAACTAAAGTGGGTTGCGTATTTTTGTAGTAGTAAAGTTGTACATTAGTTATATTTTTGATTATTCTAGAAATGTAAGGAAAACTTATGGTTCCAAAACTTTAGGTCCTTCATAAAAATTTCATAAAAACGTAAATAACATGTACAGTTAAACCTGAGTTTACTGGTGTACTCGGATCACCACCAACATAACCTGTGATATTGGGATCTAGTCAAAGGTCCGAAGAGACAGGAGGAGACACGGGAACCTCCGACTAGACCCAAACATAGTGAGTCGAGAGAACAGGAGTCTAAAGGTCTATCGGAACCCGTTATCTTCCGTGATAATTTTCTACCCTCATATCTTTCTCTTTCTTAAGTCAATAAAGTAAAGACCGGTGGGGGTGGGGACGGACTTGACCCGACGGTGTAAAGGAGATGGATTCCCGGAGAGAAGTGTCGATGTCGCAAACAGACCAAGACCATTGGGACGAGGGACGGAACGGGGTGACCCCAATCTTCTCAACGGAGACCCTCGAGGGGTGACGGGACACCTAAAGAACTTGGGTTTGGAGACATTCATTAATGGAGAAGTCAATTGGGAAACAAACCATACGGTAGACGTAGGACACTCCTGTGTGTCTCAGCCTGTGCTGATTTCGCTGAATCGTCGTCGTTGTGAAATAAATGTTACAGTAGCTGGGGTATGTGCCGTCGGGTGGTCCGAGGGGGCAGGGACCCTAAGAGGTCCGTTCTTGTGACCTCACCCAACGGTAAAGGAAGAGGTTACGTACTTTAACTTTTCACTTTCACTTCAGCGAGTCAGCACACAGACTGAGAAACACTGGGGTGCTGACGTCGGGTGGTCCGAGGAGACGGGTACCCCAAAAGGTCCGTTCTCTTGACCTCACCCCACGATAACGGAAGTTAATTTTTTTTTAAAAAAAATTTCGTGAATCGTTTAACTATCGTCCGTTTAAAATCTTAACATTCTATCGAATCTCAATACCAAGATCTGCTCCATTACTCTTCAGACACAGTCTCATTAAAGACATAAATCTTAGGATAAACGTTCATTGTCCTTTTTGTTTTCTGACTTTCACTGAATCCTACTCTCCGTCTCCATCCCTTGTACATACAAGTGTGTTGACCTTTAGAGTTTTTACCTTAACCCAAGTCACAAAGAATTTGTTCTCAGATCAGGGGTAGAGAGTCGAGAGGGAGAAAACCGATCCCTAGATAACGTCCGACGAAAGAGGGAAGATCTTTCTCCTACCGACGGTCCGAGTTCTGGAACGATCAGTCTCTTTTCCTTGTATGAAGAGAGAGAGACCAACCAAATCGTCGGCACGACTATTCTATCGATCAAGTACATGTCGTTATGACATGTAGTTATTAATGTGACGAGAATATTTAAATACACCCGTAAAACCCGTCATGTGTTGAGTGTCTCAGAATTTAACTTTCCCAAAGACATATTTCCTATTATCTAATACCGATCTTACGTCGATTATGTTTTGGACTACTATATTTCTATTGGGGTCCTTCAATAGGAATCTCAAGTTTAAACGTTAGTGAAATTGGTCCTCGGGTTCGTGTTAAAGTACTGAACATTTTTTATACCTTCTACTTTTAACGATTTTAGAATGTAAGATGTAAATCTAACACCGATAATTTTCAAGATTTTAATGACATTAAAACGTTTAATATTCAGGGTAATCGACTGTCCAGACCAACCTAATGAGTAGGTAAGGACTTGATTGCCCCTTCCGTCCCTCCGATGATTCCTACCCCTACTGAATTAATTGATCCCCACGAGTACGGAGATGGGGATTTTTTCATCCCATATCCTAGGTTGGTGTGAACTCAGTTATTGTACCAGATGACACTCTTATCAAGGAGTCTCTTTCAGCTTTCTATAAACAAACGATGTTACATACTAAGGGTAAGTTCTTAAAGACTATACAAGGGAACTTCGAAGGATACTAAGATCCCAGATCTGTTTTCACCAACCACCAACTTATTTAAATTTCCTTGTAATTTGATCAGATATTAAATTTACCTATTAAGTGACCCGACGTCAATGGTCTTCTACCTTTCAGACACACCTACTGGTCTTCTCCTCCAAGTCTTCCATAAACTTTTATGTCACCCTCCCTAATTCCCACGAGGTGACTTTCTGAGTAGGATCTGATCGTAATGTGTGCGTGTGTTATTGTTGTTTTTATCCCCTTTACCACCCTCTCTTACCCTATACTCTAAACTATTTTTGTTAAACAAACTTGTTTCTATCACGGTCGACTAACTGTATGGAGTGAAGAAAATTTATGAATGAATAGGTTTGTACAAAACTAGTGGACGATACACAGTCCGAACAAAGGACCGGGACCCCTACATCCTCACTGGTGTCCTCTGGTTTCGACTTCAAGAACACTCCCCTCTGTCCTGTGTTGGTGGGACATAACTATATTAATGAGGCAAAATACCTCTCCTTTCGTTAGAACTCACTCCCATTCCCTGAGAAGACGTCTGTGAAATTGTCATTCATCGTCGTCATGATACCAGATTTAAGTCCTATCAGACTGAATTTTTTCCGAAACGAAACCCTGAAAGGGGTACCGGGTCACCAATTCGGAGATGCAAAGGTGACGTCTCCCGGGTCCAAGGTAGGGACCGGTCCTTTACTTTCAGGATGTATGACGACCTACGTCGGTTTTTCTTTTTTTATCTTTTTTTTTAAAAAAAATTTCCAAACAAAACTTTCTTCCTTTATCTTTCTCCTCTTTTTAAATGGAACCTCCTCCCCTCGTTTAGTTTCATTTAAATACACTCAGTCTTTTCTTTTTGTTAATCTCTTCCTTTCTTTTCATTCTTTGTCCAAAACGATCTTAGGGAGTGGACCATTTGTGGGTTCCATTCCGGTCGAGTCCCAGACGGACCTGATGACGTAAAGAGGAAAGGATGAGAAGGGAACGACCATACCTTCGGGGTAAAATGTCTACATTTTTGATTCCGAGTCCCGATAATTTAGAAACATAGGGGGGGGGGGGTGATACCTATTTGGAAAGTCTCGGTGTCATTCTCTTGTGGACTCTCTTTGTTTTGTTATTAACCATATAGAAAGTCCATTGCCACCCTTTTATGTTCAGTAATCGCAAAGAGAACTCTCGTCTAAATCGTAATTCAGTCTGAGGTGACTTAGACGAACGTTACGCCCTGTGGGCCCACCTAAGGATCCAGCCCTTTTAGGGAACCTCCTCCGTTACCGTTGGGTGAGGTCATAAGAACGGACCTTTTAGGGTACCTGTCTCCTCTGACCACTCGAGGGACTCCATCGTTTTCTCAACCTGTGCTGACTCGTTGATTGTCTGAGGTCACTTTCGCCGATCCCTTGTGGTCCGTTCGAAGGATTGACTGGAGTGACACGACTCCTTCCCCGAGAACCACTGAAAAGACTGTGCTCACGATTCATCGATGTCAAGGTGAGACCCGACATTGGGCGTTCTTAGGAGGCAGGTACTCTAAAGGGTCCGTTCTTGTGACCTCAACAGACCCAACGGTACAGGAGGAGGTCCCGTAGAAGGGAGGGGGTCCCTAGCTTGGGTGGAGAAAATAGAGGACGTAATCGTCCGCCCAAGAAATGGTGGTCGCGGTTGACCCTTCGGTGTCAGCGATATAAAGAGAGGGTTATCAATTGGAACGCCGAGCACAAAAAAAAACAAAAAAAAAAAAAAATCGCCTGCATCTTTTGTCTCCTTCCATACTCACTGGGTACCTGGGGTGGGGACGGGGGTCCGGTTATGTCGTCGGAAACGATCCTCTTTCCTATCGTGAGCAAGCCTCGGGACTTAAATTTAAGTTAGAAGGAGTCCTTGAAGGTGAAAATAAACGATTTACACCACCAAAGGTCTACCGGACTGGTCAGAGTAAACGCAAACGCAACGATAATGTGAAAAGTTCTCAGGCACTATTATGCGGTAGCAGAGGCAGTTTAGGACGTCAAACGCACTCTGCACTCTTAAGTCGGTCTCAAGGCGTCTGAAAGGTCCGACCCCGAAAAGAGATTGACACCCTGGGGCCAACCGTGTCAGACCACCGTCGAATTAGTGTTCCCGAGTAACTGGAACCCTCGTTAAGGATTCATGAAAGGATTTGCACTACCAGAATCAAGGTCGGATTGGCGAATGCTCCTACTTCATTAATCACTTATGAAAGTATTAATAAATTATGAAATTAGAGTAATCCTCGTTTTGCAAAATAGTCTCACTGTCGCGTCCACAAGAATTTGGGGGCGGATAAACCTCCACTCCCTCTGCCCTGACTCCTATTGAACCTTCAGTCGTTGACCCCTTAATGTGGACTCCCTCGAGCCCCGGACTCTATGGGGTGCCGGCGGAGATGCCTGTTCCGCGGTTCTGGACTCGCGCGAGGGTCGTTGGCGCTAAGAGCGACGCAAACATCGGTGATGCAGTGCCGCAAGAGGCGGAGAGTAACCCGCTCGGGTAGGTTAGTACACTGAGACCACACAGCATATTTATGTCCGCTCCTCTGCCGCCACCAGGCGGTAAAGCACCTGCGGCCCACACGCTCTCGTAGGCCCCTGCGGCCTGCCCTCCCCTGGCCCTTCTGGATCGGATCCAAGACACCTAAACCTGGAGGCGTAAAGATTGGGTTCTAGAGCCATTCGCTTGCTGATGATTTCCTTACTCCACCCTTTACCCGGAATTTCCCCGGCTTCACCCCTATCCGGGTTACCGCCGCCGTCCGACTCTGTTTCTCTGCCACGGCGGTAAAACACTGCAAGTCGATCCCCGACACCGCCCCCGAAAGCCGGGGAGCCTCTATATGGGTCCGTAGTCTTACCTCCACAAAAATTAGGATGTGACCCTTGCCTCTCCGCCACTCGGCCCTCCCCTCTAATAGGTTGAGCTGAGTCATCAGCCAACATGAGGTCCGGAGCCGAAAAGTTAAATACCGCGGAAAAAAAACCCCCCCCCCCCGCCCGTCGTGCAAAGGAATCCATCGAATAGCAAAAAAAGGAAGTCCAGTGATTAGTTTTGAGTCGGAAACCTTGATATAATTCACTAAAGATACGAGTGAAAGTAAAAACAAAAAAAAAAAGAATTTGAACTCAAGTGAAAAATGTCAGCCCTGCGTTATTGAAAAAAAAAAAAAAAATTTGTCTGGAAAGAACTCGACTTAACAAGAACACTCAAAAGGACAACTACGTACCCGGACTTTGACCAGTGACATTTCAAAGACCTTTTCCCCCTTTTTTGTGTAAGGAGTCGTCACTAAACCAGAGTCTTGAGGTCCAACGTCCCACCCCAGTGCGTTCATCCTACACAGACCTGACCAAAAAAAAAAATTAACCTATTTGGGTCTCACTCTTTTTTTACCATTTCGGGAACTCGACTCAAGTACCCGTCTGACGAGAAAATACGTCACCTATTGAACGGATATTCAACTAATCTATAACGAATTCACTGACACATAGATTTCAAACATTTTTACATTCGGGGGACCCACCGAATTTAAAATTCATTGTTTACACAAAAGAGACTCCACTTTAATTGTATTCGTAAAATTTCACGTGTTAAGCCTCCATAAATCATACAAGTGTAACAACATGTCGATAGTGGAGTGATCAAACTTGAAGAAAATATGGGTCACTTCACTGGACATATGACTTCGTAGCTAAGTGGAAAACGGGACAGGAGAGAGGGGTTCGGGACCATGGATGATTTTACAAAGACCTAAACGGGCAAAACCTATTAAGTGTAGGAACCTTAGCATTATACACGTGATAAAACACAGACAATAGATATTGTCATACGAGACTGCGAAGTAAAGTGTAAACATCGTAAATACCCATGAACTAAGACCTTATTAAACCTATCATGTAAAACGAATAGCTGGACAACGACCTATAAACCGAACTGTGAAAAACCGATAACTCTTATCTCATTCCATGTAAAAATTTTTTGTCTAAACAGAACGTAACACTCCTCACTACGACCAATTGAACTGGACACTTCCGTGTAATCATAGTCAAAAGAATTCCACTAACAGAATTCACTCAAAGTAAAACAAAAACTTAAACGAAGACTCATCCACTAGGATGAGAAGATCCACTTTAATTAACTTTATCCATCTTAGGAATCAAAGATGAAACCATTTGTGAGGACCACACAAAAGAAGGGACTGCGGGGTGGAGGGGGACGAAAAGTTCCTCCGAAAAAAGGGGGGAAGAAAGTGTTAAACAAAACCGAAGATACGTCAATTGCCATTGATGACCCTATCAGGATCGACCCTATCAGGATCGAAAAACCCAAAATCATAACTCAAGAAAGGACTTAGATAAAAAGTGACACCTAATATTATATATATATACAAAAAATTAACGTCTTTACGTAGCACTAAGGACAGGTAACCTGACATTTCAAATACATCCATTAGAACCTTTGTTACCATTGTTCTGACTTAACCTTGCTCGAAAACCGATAATACCTGGTGAGGCTTCACACACCCAACGATCTTTGGGAGGGCCGAAACGAAAACAACTTAAACTTCTAGGGGCTCTGCGTCGACTACGACAGGCTCTCGATCTACCCTCCATTAAACAACTAATTAAATTAATTACTATCAAATACCACAAAATTATAAATTTTAGAGATCCTATATACCGAAAATCTACCGAAGAAACGATAGACTTTAACTACAATAACCTTTAAATGTATTTTGGAAAAAAACCGTTAGTTTTTTCACTTGTTAAACACTTCCACCCTTCAAAAAAATAAGTCAACCGGTAACCTCTTTTATTAAAATTACCAGTCGCACCCACACACTGAAGTACACCAACTTTGTAAAATTAGATTTAGGTGGTGTTTCGTAGTCAGTACAACAGTGGAAACTTAACACAGATTTTATTAACACCTAGTTAGTAAGGAGAATTACCGGTGTCTAACTAACATTCACCTATACCAATATACCCAAATAACATGATAATAGAAAAAAACTATGTACAACCTTTATAAACAAATCCTTTACACCTAGTATATTGTTATAAAGGGAAACATAATGTTATAAGACAATCGACTGACCATTCAATTGTGGACTCAGAAATTGTCACTTGTCCACAACGGGAAGAAGGACCGTAAACTTTTGAACCCAAAGTACTTTGGTTCCTTGTCTTAATTCTAGGTTTTTAATTTCCCAGACGTTCAACTGATATTTCTATGCATTTTCCAGTAAATTCGTCTAATGTCTTTGTAAAAAGGTCCCGGGGTGGAGAAGGGTTAGTGACAGGTGTATACCACCCACCGAATAGATTTGAATCACTACACCTGGTAATTACTCATCCACCCTATATTTCCAGAAAAAAATTGACAAGAGTCGATGTCAAAGAATGTAAATTTGAGAACACACTACTAACTTCCCTTTCCTCCTTACATTTTACCTTACATTTTACAGGTCCTACGAAGACAGGACAAATGACTACAAACGAATCTCCCTTACCCCTCCTCTCTCTGGTTGTTTATCAGAAATACTAACCATTTGTCAACAACGTTGAAGACTTCCTTCTGCAGTTTTATCCTATATGTATACTTGATCGAACCCCCTACTTAGATCCAAAAGTATGAATTTAAAATTGACAATCGTAACTCGGGTTACTAGTCTGACTGCTTGTCGTTATTTTGTATTCCTTCAACCAAAAGAAATGATCTTTTTTCTATGCCTTGATTTTGAACGAAACCATAATTCCTAAGCCGTCTGTAAGTCAACCTAAGAAACGTTTCTTCGATCGATATTCTCCCCCGAAACATAAACAAAAAAGGAACGAAATTACGTGTAGAGAATCTTTTAATCAAACCGACAAAATTTAAATGACAAAAAACGGAGGATCTTGTGAGACACCGACGGCTCATTCTCACCTTGATAGCTTACCACTTTTCTCTTCAGCATTAGCACCGGGTGGAGGAAGAACCCCAGCAGCGGGAGCTCTACTAATAGCCTCCTCCTCAGGAGGTGGAGCTGCGTCCATGAATCTCTCTCGCACAAATCTCCACAACCACATCGATTATCCTTGTCCATAGAGAGAGTTTCAAACAACCACCCAAAATTGAAACTTCTTAGTCCAAAAATACTTTGCAAACAACCCACATCAAACCCTATACACTCAACACGACTCACAACCGAAAACAGAAATCCAGTGACAAGTACAACCATCAGTCATTGAAGATAGAACCTAGACAGAAGATCAAGTAGAAGATCAACGTAGAAAGGTTCAGAAGGGAATATGGAGTCAAATCCGGAAAAAGGTAAAGAACTGAGGTATTACTGTTTGTAATGTAAGTTGAGATCGAGAAGTGTTTTTACACAAAAGATGACAATCGTGCTAACATTATAAATAGTTTGTCCGTCGACAAAATAACAATGTTGACCATTTCATCTTTAGTAAGACTTTGATTTCAGTGACTGGTTATTTCCCCCGATTTCATTAGGGTCAGTAGACAAGAAGTTTGGGTTTATCCTCTCTTACGTCCAAAAAAAATATTAACTTTTACCGTAGTAAGAACCTGGTCCGTCATAACAGACCTACGATTGAGGTGTAGAGGAGTTTGAAGGTTTTATCAAAGATATCCTGACTTAAATGGAGAATGTCCACTCACTTCAGGATCCTCTATCCTCAAGTTTTAGAACGGGGAAAACGACAAAACTTTTTGTTTTGTTGTGTGACAACGGGTAGTATTATTTCTCATAAACAATCGATTATCTACCAACATGACTACCGAACAAAAAGTAAAAAAAAACACGAAAAACCAGGTAGATAATTATTTTTACTTGGGGCAATGTCTCAGTGGTAGTACAGAGAAGAGTGGTGGGAGACTCAGACGTAATCGGTCAGTTGATCGGGAAAGTCGCAGTACACTGGTCGCGCGGGGTAAGTCGAACCGACCACAGCAAAGTGTACTGGGTCCGTACCGGTCAGCAGTCCAACGTGGCGGGAAACCAAGGGCTCGTACGACAAAAGAGAGTCGGAAGAGAGGTTGGAATTGGTTTAGCCGTCGTCGGTGGAGCTGGCGGGTGTGTAAGGACCGGTTAGTCGAGTCGACAAATAAATGGTTTACAGAAGTGTTGTTGATGTCGTCGTCGGAAGCCGATTGTTTTTTCGTCCTTTTTAGGTGTTGTGGGGGAAGCGGTTGGTTGATTTAGGTTGCGTTGTAGACCGTTTTGGAAAAGTCGTTTAAGAAGGACCGGCAGTCAGGCCGTCGGAGTGGAGTGGTAAAGATCGAACAACTTTGGGTTTTTGATCATTCAAAAAGGACGAATATGTCAAATGACGACCAATTTTATTCCTCATTCGCCGAATTTCATTAAGAAAAAAGACCTAGTTTCCGACCGACACGTATTAACTTACCATTGCATGTATATATAACGAACTTATTTTGAAAATTCCCACTATCCCTTGAGTATTACATTGATCTGGAAGTTCACTTTGAATAAACGTACACACTCTACGGTTTGATTTTTAAAATTATTGAGATTGTCTAAATCGAAAGGAAAGATCGTTTTTAAACAACTTAGGATAGTGGAAATTTACCAAAATGATTGTCAAAAGTTTTAAAATTTTAAAACCCCCACTTCACCCGGTTCGATTCCATTAAAACTATTCAGATTTGTGTGAGAATTTACACTGCTAGTGTTTACGTCAGGATTACATCGTGAATTACCGTAGTTATAAATGTGGATCGCGCAAAAGTGTTTTAATGTGATAGGTGGACCATGGATTCAGAACAGTACCTGAATGTCCAAACGTACCCAAGGTTTATGACCAAATACCATGACAAAAACCTTGATGAACACCCTGATGTAAAACCACACCACAAACCCATCACTTCAATCAAACTGTACTTCAAAACGTAACCTGTCTAGACGACACTTCGTAAGAAACAATTTCACTTAGGTACTAACCTTATGGACGAAAAGTGAACTCGAAAACCAAGGAATTAGGAAGACACGGGAAAAAAACAAAACAAAAGGAATTTTTTTTAAAATAAAAAACCTGCTACCCACGGTCAAGAAGCCGTGTAAGTGACCCGGGTTGTCACTCTAACTTTTCAACCCTTTACGGAGTGCGGTATTTACGATTAACTGTTAATCGGATTAAAAGGACAAAAGACGAAAATCTAGAGGTTCTGCCTCTTCGAAGAGGGCGTCGGCCTCGTCCATTTCATAGAAAACCCCCGGTGTAAGAGTCTTCACCCTCACAAACACTTTACTGAGTCTACTGAGTCAATTACCGATATCTGTGACTGAAATCATTATTTAGTTCATTGTATATCTTGAAGACCGAAAGTTTTTGAATCTGTAACAACACATATTAGGACTTACCGAGGTAAAAAGAAAGAGGAGAATGAAATCCAGGGAAAGATCTCTATCCTCTTCTCTCTCTAGTGACAGGGCCCTCTCTTTAGTGTTCGGCAGGGCTAGAAAGAGATCCAGAGCATCCATTCTAGAAATTACTGGACTCGGTAAATTCTCGAACGCATGTATTATATGATTTTTGTCTTTATCCAGAAAATTCGATGATCCTGTTTTACAAATATTGAAAATTACATTTTTAGAAAACTACTTCAAAAGGGACATTGACTCAATTGTCTACACTGAAAACAAAGACAAAAAGTCGGCTAGATCCAGTTTACTTTCCTTTATCTTCTGGTCAAACGTTCTCCTCACCACATGTCCTTTATTGAAGTAAACTGTCCTCATACATGTCTTTTAAGTTCAAAACAAACTCTGAAGTATTCGAACCACGTAAAAATTTTACAAAATCGACAAGTGTAAACAAACAGACAACCTTGTCACTGTGTTTCCATTAAGAGAATACCAAACTTTACCTAGTATACTCCGTACATTATAGTTCTTAACAATGAAATGTTACAAGGGAATTCGTTTTAAATTAAACGAAACTTAAAATCAGAACGTATCCGACTTTTATTTGGAGAATTGAGGACGGGTCGATTTTAGCTACAAATTGTAATACCTTTATTTTTGAACCGTTTTTAACTTTTCAAAAGAAAGTTGTATCGACCCTATACCATACGTCGACATCAATTCGTCAAAAATTTTCGACGACACTTGAGTTTTCGGTCGACCTTTTTAATTTCGACGTGGGAATTTGATCTAATCTCCAAATTTTTAGGGTGATCAGAAGTGTGACCTGTTTTACAACAGGTCAACCAAATCTTAGATTCTTCAAAGTTCCTTCAATCAAATGGAAACGAAATCCAACATTCAAGGAAGACACTAACGACATATACTCATGTATCGAGAAACATTGCAAGAAATAAACCTTTATACTCTGATGAGTTCTATTGTTTACAGGACGGTCAAATTCCCATGTAACATCTCGACTTGACTCAACACGTTCTAAGAAAAAAGTACGACAGTAAACATTATACAAAACACTTTTAGGAACCCTAATTTCAAAACCAATGTTTAACAACAAATTGGACTTTCGGACAAAAAGGAACGTTTTGATTTTAGACTCGAACCATGGTTCAGGTCCACATTGTAAGGATAACCTTCGGTATGAATATAAAAGAACATTTCACGAAAACTTTTATTTTATATTCGTATTAACATTATCAACTTGGGTGATAATGGTATCAAGAACAGGGTGTCTTCCGTCAACCAATGTGTTTAGAATAAAAAATTCTTTATGTAAGCTCCGAAAACTCCACTTCCCTGAATGACCAACAGGTAGATTCACTATGTAAAAATCCTCGTCTTCGGTCAAATTTCAGGTACTATAAGTCACTGGTTGCAAAACTTCATATCGGTGGACTATGTAATATTAGGTTTCAACGGTCACTTTTTTTTTCGAAAATTAGTGATCGTACTTTTGCAAGGTGTCTCGAAATTTTTAACGAAGGTAAAATATATTAAACTCCACAACGTACCCTTAAGATTTAACTAGGTAGTAATACACTTTAAGTGATGTACCAAGTTTACATTGTCACGTCTTAACTTTATACCTCCGTACGTATTAGAAGGAGAATCTATAGATCTCCTCAACATTAAAGTTTGAAGACACGTTAATCTAATTTAGTATTACGTTGTCAGAACACCGAATCAAAGGAATTTACACGATAAATTTCTATCAGCACCTAACACGACATGACTGAAAAGAAATTGTACTTTCTGTTCAGTAACACAATTAGATATTCCTACAAAATATTCTTTAAGTAGGATTTGTTCAATTAAAGGTCACCAGGAAGAATTGGAAAGTGCTTTCGCAGTTCCCTCTTCTCAGGACCCATAGTGTCCCCTCTTGACCACAGTCACCTCAAATCATACTAGGAACGACCGTCTTCTGTAAACATTTTGACGAATGAATCATGACTCTCGAGTCCGAAACCCGGAAGACCGGAAAGTATTACTCGAATTTTTGACAACCCTAGTTCGTTCCGTTCTATCGATGACTAAGAACCTTCATTAAACCATGTAGTCATAATGTGACGAGAATGTCACTTGTACCTACAAAAACTGTCATACGTTGAACGTCTCAGAATTTAACCCGAAGACATTTTTTCCTTTCTACTAGCGATGTTTCACCGGTTATGTCTGGATTATATTTCAATTGAGCCCAAATAGGAATCCTAGGTTTAAACGTCAGTGAAATTGGTCTTCGGAATCGTGTCAAGACACCGAACAATTTTTTATACCTTCCATCTTTAATAAGTTTGAAACATAAGATGTAAATGTAACACCGAAAAATTTTCAAGAGACATCAATTGATTAAAGACTTTAATGTTCAGGGTAACCGGTCACAGAACCTAAGAGTCGACTTATAATATGACTTTCGTCAGTGTCTTTGAAAACTGAACACTACAGTACTAATGTCCACAAGTGATCTCCAGTGACAATTATGAACCACTATTGAATTCCTTGTATAGATTCCCAATATCAAAAATAAAAACGTCCTTATCAATTAAGACAACAAGAGTTAGGTAACACCCAATGAAGACTAGAGGTACAGAATTCGTCTTTCTCTTCAAAATTAAAATACTCTATGTCTATGGAAAATGGTTGATAAAGATACAAAAAAATGTCAAGGCATTTTCTATTACACTAGTCATCTACCGTAGTGGTGGTAAAATCAATTTGAGTGGGTATAAACCTACCTTTTCAGGACCAACGAAAAATAACTTCGCAGCACCAAGTATAAAGACGTCACGAAATAGTCCTTACTATAAAAGGTCCAGATGACTAACTAAAAAGGTAGGGACCCAATATATTCTTGGTGACCACATCATGAAATATAATTACACGAAAGTAAAAGTCTTAGGCTTTGTACTAAATCAACAGTCTAGACCAACCACCGTTACAGAAGGTCAACATATAAAAACATGATCTGACAACGGAAGACCAAAAAAAAAAAAAAAAAACTCTTGTACTTTCTGAAATATTAATTTCATCGACTTCTTTTTGACCCAACCTCATATAAAAATACTTTTGTCAGGTTATGACAACCTAAATTAAAATATATAGGTGTGTTTAAGAGAAGTAAGATGAAATAATTTAACCGACGAAGTCTTCTTAAGTCGACCCCTGAAGGGACGACCAGGTCACCAATTGTGGAGTGGAAGGTTACGTCTGCCACATCCAAACTGGGGACCAGCCCCTCGATTCTAGGGTATACGGGATACCGGTTCTTTGGTCCTGTATTTGTTGTATTCGTTATAACATGTTTAAGTTATTTCTGAATTAAAGTTTTTTTTTTTCTTAAGTCGACATGTGTCTTATCAACATTCCAAGACTCTTCTCTATGACTTTTAAACAGAACTATTTGGATCAATTGACGGATTAAAACAATACGTTGAATGACAAACTCTGACGTCTTTAAGTATTATACCATAAAAATATTAAGACATAGGGCTAAGAAAATTGATGGACCTACCTTGTGTTCTGTTGTCGGTTTTACAAAGAGTCTGATTGTGTACTTCATGAACACATCTTATAATGGAAAAAAAAAAAAAAAGGGTCAAAAAGGAACCAAGAGACTGAATGCATTTCGTAACGCCGATAAATCACGGAATAGATAATCATGTACGTACACGAATCAGAACTTCACTTTTAGAGACCTTTGTAACTATGAATGAAAGTGATCAGTAGCAAACCTCTGATCTACTCTACCTCTTATAAAGTGAAGTAAAGGTCTCGTTTTAATATGGAAGGTCTTTTTCATCCGACATCCACTGAAAGGGGGAAAAAAACTTCAAGATAAGTAAATACTTAACCGTAAAACAACGTCATATATTGAGTATTTAAAGTACACCCCGATCAATCATAGGAAAATCACCGGAAAAAAACAACAACAATTCAGGGGTTTGGAGTCTAACCTCGTTTCCCCCTTTCAACGACTTCTTTTAATCACTTACGACATCCCAACGACAAACATAGCCAGTAAACCTTTCCCCTTACCTTTATTAGTTGTATATTTTGTAAGATTCAAAACTCTCTTGAGGGAGTCCTTTGTTAAAGCTGTAGGAAAATTCAAATCCGTCGACCGTGAAACAAAGTTGAGTTAGGTCGACCGAAAGACGGTGACTTAAAGAAAACATTACTCTTTTAAAATCAAATCCCTTTTAGTAGGTACAATTGAAAGTTGTTTTCACAAAACATTTATTTATGTTTAACCTCACAACTCAACAGTAAATTAGGAAAAACACAGTGTGAAAAGGGTGCTCCGTCGGACTGTCCGTAAATAAAATTACCCCTCACCCCACGTCACTATTCCTTATTGTGGTCGACACAGAGTCTTGTCGTATCCATTATGAACTGGAAACAGGTTATAACCCTACAACTTTGGAACTTGATCTATCATTATTCAAGGTCGCATAACATCTACTCTTACTAAATTCTACAACCAACATCCCGAAAATGTACAAGACTCTCCGACAACCTAGAACTCACTCCACCGTCTATAGAGCCCACGAAACTTTTCGGGGAATCCATCGTCATCACCCTTTGTTCCCTGACATTTCTTATACTCCACTTCTTTACTCATATTGGAATTAGTATTTCACCTTCAATCTTCTGTCCTCGTCACCTCACGTGTTGAGAAACCTCCATTTTGACTTTCACAAAATAAAAGAAAGTCGGGACAATCATTTATCACATCCTATCGAACAGATCGAAATCATGACCACCTTCCCGGTTTTTCAACCCTCACAATGACGAGATTACTTTTAAAATGACCCCTATTCTTCAACTGAATTGACTGACCAACCAGAAGTCAACTGTTACATATCGACAGGCAAACTTCACTCCAACCCTCATCTTCGACGGGTGAAACTTTTATCCTCATCTACTTGTCACTATCAAACCTTTCCCAATTCTTTCGAGCGTCCTACCACCTTCGACCCCCCTTCTGTCAACCTTATCAGTCCTTTCCTTTAAAAATTTCAAAAAACAAGACCAGGACAGAGATGAGCCGGTAGACATAGGTCCTTTCCTTCAAAAGAAAAACTCATGACCAGACGGTTTGTAACAGGTACTGAAATAAGAATACTTTACGAATTGGTGAACTCTCTACTCAGAGGTACAATTTTTCCCGTCTTTTTTCAAGGAGTAAATAGTGAGGAGTAGGACGATTTGTTATGTCTGTCAGCCACTAAGTCGGACACCAAACTCATGTCACCATGTTTTCGTTATACGTCTTTGAGGAAACTTAAAACTAGAAAAGGACCCGATCGTGGCATGAGCTAACCACGACCCGTGGTTCCCTGTCGTTCAGTTCGGAACCGAGGGTCTGACGGTCCACTTAATTATACGAAATTTTCGTAAGACATGAGTCTTGGTAAAACAAAAAGTAAGACAAGTCATGAGTCACTCAATGTACTTTCTAAGTTATGAAACAATCTACAAAAACGGGTTGACATCCGATTACAAGACTCGTGCAAATCCACTCCGATTCGAGACTTCAACCCATCCAATCCACACAATTCATACAAAAACTGAAATATAAGTTGAGTAGTTCTATCGTACTGGGGTAGTATTCCTTCTAGACATCACATAAGTCGTGACTCCGGTATGATCTGAGGGTACGGAAACAAAAGACGAAAGACACAAAAATAAAATGTCGGATTAACACATTCTGTGGTGAAATAACACTGATTGTCCCAAATCCTGAACAGAAAGATCAACATTTTATACGAACACCATTTTCATTTAATATGTATGTGACCCCTTAATTAAGGAAAGATCTCTATTGAACAATTTTAAAACAATCTTTCAATCCGTATGACACTACCCATTCATAAATATGTCGATCTTCACGACACACAGGAAGTCGAAAACTGATGTGTAGACTCCGTGTGAGTAGACGTTACATGACAGATTTGAACACATAACAAACCCGTCTATCAAGCTGACAATCGTCAGTCCCAAATACACACATGAGTCAGCACAGAACTGAGAAGCTGGGGTACCCGACAACGGACGGTCCGAAGAGACAGGTACCCTAAAAAGTCTTACAACCTCACCCAACGGTAAAGAAAGAGACCCCCTACAACTGGGTCCCCAGTTTGGACGCAGAGGACGTAACCACCCGTAAGAAATGGTCACACGGTGGACCGTTCTGTCGACCGAAATAGGATCACGGATTAAAGTACTGATTCTACAGTAACAGTTCCTCCTGTTTCGACACGACTATATCTACCCAACTGTAAAAAAAGTAGTCAGGTACAAACTGATAATCGAAACACAGTACCCGTACGCAGGTTCGACAATGACCAACGATGTCGACAAGGTCAGAGGACCAGAACTGTAGTGGACACAATTGGGAATTTCGTTACACTCTGGTTGTAACCACTCATAACGTAAAATACACTCCTGACCCTTTGTAGTTTGAAAACAAACTCCCTCGTAAAATTAATAATTATTAGTATTGAAGTATCTCTTTTCATATGGTCAATACAAAAGGAAAAAATTTTATTACCTTAGAATCCCTCTCATGGAGTCTTAAGGTACCACAACGTCTCTAAGTCCTTTTGTGGAGGTCCAACTCATCCGTGTAAACTCACTAACAAATCTGAAACTGTCACCTGAATCACTAATTTCGATAACTTAACGGAGGTCGTCGGCGTCGAACGACTGGACCTTCTTGTGTTACTAAACCTAACTAAGAGTCCACTTACCTTCCTTCTCTCAAATTCACGTAGTAGGTTCTACCCAAGGACTTGGTCCCGGTTGAAACCCTGAACTTTCGTCCACTGTCCTTCTTTTATTCTCAGAGTCATTATTCCAGTGTACGAGTAGTACAAATTAACTCCTCTGACTTCAATCTCTTCCGACCTCTTCAACAGCTCCTCACTAGTTCGAGATTACCACATTTGGTCCAACGTCACGGTCCACATCTTATTGACCTTCACCGAACCTCAAGTATCAACCTCAGGACATAAATCTCTGCTCTTCCACCTAAACGGTTTCCAGTACGTCCCTGTAACCGTCTCCACCCTGTTCCTAACGGAATTGTCGACGACTTTACGATAAGGTCCCTCGTTATATTACAATTCCTGAATTCCCAAACTTAGGACCGAAGGAGTGAATTTCGGGTCACCGGTCGACGTATTAAAAAACTGTGAATTAAAAAGAGTAGAATTCTGTCCAATTAATGGAAACTCTTACATCAGTACACTCGTCTATGTCGTGGGTTGTGTATGTTGTGACGAGTTATTCGTAATCGAGAATGTACCGTCCCATCGTGACCATACGTTAAACGTCAGTTCCCTACCGAAAATTCGTTTTGACTTCCGAAGGGACCACCGAGTCGACCATTTCTTTTTGACTTGGTAAAGCCACGACCCGTTCGTCCTCACGGGGGTCACGTATGCTCACAAAGGTGACTAGGACCAGGAATGGATGAAAACCTATAAAACAGGTCAAACTCCCCTACAACGAAAGTCCCAACGTTCCAGTTCTCCTTGTAAACACCAATGTCCCCAGGTCCGTCTAAAGTTTTTTCCCCGAAGACTTCAGTGTTTCTATCCTTACTATTCCACCTAAGATTGACGATCTACCGAGGAATCTTTATCCAAAAGTTTAATCGGGTCGGACACAAGTCTAAAGGTAGAAAAACACACAAACCCTGTTCAGTGAACATAAAAATTTCGACCCTCATTGTTTTGTAAAGTCTCCCATAACTTGACTAACAGCCACCAAAAAGGTGACAACCGACGTATGACCTTAGAGGATCTCCTTGAAAACTTTGATGATGGACCCGGGACGGGGGTCTACAAGAATAAATCAAACTTGTCCACTCAGACTTCTCGAATGTTAAACAATTCTAGTCTTAATTCTAGACAAAGACTAGGGTGTCATCAGAAAACCCATATAAACGGAGGAGGAGTGGGGTCAAGAGGGTCCGGAGGGACATACACCTCTTTCCGTGTAGGGACAAGAACGGCGAATTGAAACGACCCTTTCCGTCGTGGCTTTTGACTCACGAACGGAACCACAACGGATCGTCAACCTACTCTAACAAAAATGGTCTTTTAGGACAAAACAAGTAACTAGTTCAACCAACGATCACGAACTCGTTTCATACCCTTTCACAACGGATCGTCAACCTACTCTAACAAAAATGGTCTTTTAGGACAAAACAAGTAACTAGTTCAACCAACGATCACGAACTCGTTTCATACCCTTTCTTTTAACTTTTGTCCTTCGACTTTAACTTCATGGTGTACGACTCGTATACATATCACGAAAAGGAGTAATAGTTGAGAACTACAACCCCAATGGAGTAAATGAGTTCTTCGAGTCTCTCCCTCGCACCAGAACTGAGAATTGGTCTGAACCCGGAGGGAAACACATTTTTATATAAAACATTGCTAGGAAGTGATAGGACTGCACTTGTGATAAATTTTTTTTTTTTCGTTCTACTTCGGAATTGATATTTTTCCCCTCGTCAAATATTTTATCTTACATAAACACATACAACCCATACTGACGGTCTTCTGTTCTTTATTCAGTCTACGAATGGACATTCTTTTCTCTCTTCCGTGCACATCTTTAGTCTTATTTTGATGTCGGTCCCTCATTACTCTGGTATGAATGAACTTATAAAATCCTCTCCCTCTTTATTCGAATTAACTTCATCCCTATCGTACAGTTCTGTTTATGTTGTCTATTGACTTAACTCTCATGTCATAAGAGTATTTACTCAACCCGGAATTTTGACATTACAGCTTTTTATTTGAGTGTCACCCTGAAAGACCACCAGGTCACCAATTCTGGGTACGAAGGTGACGCCCCCTTGGGACCAGTATAGGACATCCGGCGTCCCGGTTTTTTTCGATGTACCCCGTTCCCCTCACCTTATCTCGTGACAGGGCATTTAATGTTCCTAAATTCACTTAATTATGTACTTTCCACGAGTTTTGCAAGCACAGTGAATTTTCATACTCCATCATGTATCCTAGTGTTCCTCGACCTGCGCTGTCACTGACTTGTTGCTGTTGGGAAGCCATCTCCCCCTTACTGTCCTTTTTGACTCATCAGGGCTAACGTGTCCCATTTCATGTTAAGATCTGTTACAGATAGGGTGAATTAGTAAAAGAAATTACCGAAATACGTCTGTGAATTATGAAAGATGGACATGAACCAAGTCTGGACACCCGTACCCGTCAAGAAACACACGGTCTGTACCTCACAGAGACAGGAGAAGGGGACTACAGTCACTACGAGGGACCGATCCCACTGTTGGGATTCTTCCTTTTCTTTTCGACGTCAAAGGGGTCGTGGGTGGTCCTCCGTCATGACGGGGCAACTCTTATGACCCGGTTTAAACGAACCCCAGTGTGTGAACAACTCATCTTGACACAGAGGTAACTGAGGTCTCAGAGAAAAAAGGTGGTACTATCATTGTTATTTCCGTCATTATTTCTGTTATCTTTACTATTAAGCATAAGGAACTTGAGGACGGTCGTAGAACGATTTACAAAATGTATATGGATAATGATCGAGTGAATTTGGAGTGGTGAACTCCCGTCAAAGAGTAGAACGTCTACTTCTTTAGTTTCGAATCCAGGTTCTGGGTACAATTCACAAAACACATCTTCTCCAACATGAACTCGATTCATAACTTCTTACCCTAACCCTATCTTTCGACCGACATATTTCTTTTTTCGGTGCACGCATTTTCGTTTCCGTCCTTTGAATTTCCAAAATAATACCTGACTGTTGAAGATTCTGGGACACTTAAATAAGTCCCAAATCTTAACCTCTAGTCATTTTTCACTCTTGATCTCCTCTTGAATTCTCAAGTAGTCCCTGACCACTAAAAGTTTGAACTTTTGATTTGTTTGGAAAAAATACCTTACTTTAACACATAATGTTTCACGTATTCTTAAATTTACTACAACATTCAAGACCATCTATTTAAGTCAATGTTTCTACCCTTTTTATTACAAAACTACTTACGTCAGAATTTAACTGGAGTCTCGGTTCAAAAAGGACAAAACCAACATGTCTCTTCACTTATGTAAAAAATTGTTGAGTAAAACGTTAGGGTCTTCACTGTCCTACCTTTCAGATGGAGTGTTGTTGGATCTTTGTCTAAGTGACATTGTACAATCGTTCAAAACACAAGATTTTTTTGGTTTTAGTAATCTGTATGTTCGTATATAAAATTTGTGTTAGTTTACATACCCTCTGAGGACTCCGTGGTACACTCAAGAACACGAACGGGTGTGGAAGTGGGACATCTCGGACTCCATTTCCCTGTCCCCTCACTCAACAACTCTGACCACCTCGGGTCGATCCCGGCAGAGACCCACGAGTCGGAGGACTCAGAGCCGAGTCACGAGGACTCTATGACTTTAGACCACACCGTCGTACGGTAGCGGGACCGACATGTTGGGGAGTGGACGTTCCGGGACCGACGAACGGGTAGAGGGGCCGTCTATTTCGGAGTCTGCCTCCCGTTTGTCATGGGCCGAGGTCCTCAGGCGCGTCCAGACTAAGTGGGTCGCCAAAGACGGACGTGGTGTAGAGAAGGGAGCGACACCGGTCTAGGCCCGAGAACCCGTTGTCCGTCTGTGGACACTCGAACTCTTACAACAGCCAAGAAAGTTCCTCCCAAAAGGTCCGGTGTGTCCCTGAACAGACGGGACAGGCACACCCACCGAGTCTCGGAACGGGGTAGCTGGAGTTCCGGCCATAGTCCCACCCCGTCGCAGTACCCCACGCCACGACACAATGGTCCCACGTCCGTACAACCACTGTCCACCACCGAGACTTCGTACCCTCTTATCCACCCGATGACTGAGGGTCCTAAAGTCTTTATGGCAAACAGTAGTAAACGGTGTGAAAAAAGCCCCTTCGTACTTTTTGGTGATAATCCTCCATAAGAAAATTAGTGTCGTAATAAGTATAATCGCAAAAACAAATCTCTTACGTAAAAGAAGGAGGACTTCTCTTTTTATTGGTACTCGTTCGTTATACAAATATGTCTTTGTTTACAAAATTTTCATTCAAGTGTGTGACTTTGGAAACCGACCTGTGTCCGACAATAGTTTATTATTTAATTGGACTGGAACTGAGTCTCGTCCAGGAGGTCTTCGACCAATAGCGAGACGACCCTTGCCGAAGAGGCTCCACGACACCAGTGTAGCGTCCTCTCCCTCTTCCAAGACGAAAGAGGTCTCAACGTCACGACTGGAACTGGTATGTATGACAGCACATAAACACAAGGACGACGACCGTGCAGTGGCACCGGGGAGCACTATCACTTCGGAAACTGAGGAGACCCTCGAGCTCAGAGGTGTCGACTCGTCGCCCTCGGTCTTGACGAAGGGAAGGGCCGAACAACCCTGTTTTGGACTCCATTGCGCACATTTCGAAGTTGTTGACGGACCGTGTCTCCCTCGGGGTTTCAACGGTCCGAGTCGCAAAAAGTGTACGCGAGATGAGGTAGGAGAAATTATGAGTGAAAAATAAGTTTCCATTAGGTGCTATCACCGTCCGTCTGTCGTGTATTTGTTCCACTGGGTCATCGAGTCTTAAAAGTATTCACAAAAAAAGATAGGATAAGAGAAATAAGACATACGAACCTCACCCTTCACAGAAGTAAATAAACACAAAGTCAAGTCAACGAGTCAGCATAGGCTGAGACGCTGGGGCACCTGACGTCGTGCGGCGCGGAGGGACAGGTAGTGGTTGAGCGTCTCGGATGAGTTTGAGTACAGGGAGTTCAGTCACTACGGTAGGTTGGAAGAGTAGGAGACACAGGGGAAGAGGAGGGCGGAAGTTAGAAACGGTCGTAGTTCCAGTAAAGGTTACTCAGTCAAGAAACATAATCCACCGGTTTCATAGTTCTGACTGACGGAAATCCTAACTGACCAACCTAGAGAAACGTCAGGTTCCCTGAGACTTCTCAGAAGAGGTTGTAGTAAACACAAATCCCCCACAATCCACTATAGTACCGGGGTGAAACGTTTACTCCTTTGACTTTGGTCTTTCTCCTTCATGGAAAGGGTTCCAGTGCGTCTCATCCTTCCAGTTCGGTCCAAACTTGGGGCGTCGGACACTCGGATTCGGGTCGTGAACACAGTCCTGGTCCTCCCTGGAGTCACCACCGGGACGTAACTCCACGGGTGGGCACTCAGAGTTGGACGAGGGCTTGAGGGTACAAATGTCCCTCGGACGCGGGTACTACATAAAGGGAGTACTACTGAACTCCATGAATTTTGGTAAGGGGTGACTTCTATTTAAGGACAAAACGTCGGACAGGTCACGACCTCAGGACCCTCACCCGTCCAACACTCATTTGTTGAGTCCCAAAAATCGAAGGAGGCAAAACGAAAGGGTCCCTATGACCCAACCGTAACACGAATCGAGACGTTCGTGTATTCATGAGAGGAGGACCCGAAAAGGGAGGGAGGGGGAAAATTTTTTAAAAAAATTTAGAAGACCGACACCTCATGTCGTACACCCTAGAAACAAGGGACTGGTCGATAGTTTGGACGTAGGGGACGTAACTTTTGTTCCTCAGAATTGGTGACCTGGGGGTCCCTTCAGGGAAGGGAGTGAAAATTTTCCCACGAAAAATGACAAACGAAAGAAGACCAGAAAGGACAAACGATCGACAGAACCTCAAGGGTCGTTTATAAAGGTAACATAAGATTTTCTTTGGTTGACGTCACAAAATTACGGATTCCATTGTTTATACGTGACAAACAAAGTCACCAATTTTAATGTGTAACTCCTCCTCCAGATCACTTAACACCCGTTTAACGAGGGATTTTAGATAGAAATTAAAATTTCTTAAGGTTTTTCTATTTCTGTCGTCGAGTGTTGGGATTAACACACCACCAACACTCACTAGTGTATACTACGTCCGGGACGGGACACGATCAGGTCCACCATGTGTGTGGATAGAGGACACGGTTGTACCGTCAGTCTGGACCATCGGGACTCCCAGTCAATCGACTTCCGTCTCTGCCCTAGAAGTGGAGGAACCACACGGGCAAACCTCCTCCCCCCTATCCCCGACGTCCACCGTGTATGGAGAACACCGTGGGACACGGAAGAGTGACGTGGGTCGTTTGTCTACCGGGTGTCACAGGAAGGTCGACCTGAGAGTCGAGCACTTGACGAAGTCCGTCTCCGTCGAGAACTAGTCTATGCTCAAATGATGTGACCCTGGTCTACCACACGTTCCAGAAAAGGTTGTGAATGTAAGATTCTGAACAGTTCAGGTCTTTTTCTTATACTATAAAACCATTCCTACCGGCCAAGTCTGTCAATAAAAAGACCTCCCATTTCCTTTTTACAATTCACGTATGTCACCCACTGTCAAGTAGGTTCCGACTATGTCCGAAAATTTTTTTTAAATTTAAATAAACCGACGTAACCCATGTGCCACACGTTTAGAAACGACGTCGCACACCCGAGGTCTCGTAAGCCCGAGTCAACACCACGTGTCCGAACCAACGGGGTGCCATCCACCCAAGAGTTGGTGACCTGGGTGGTCTCTTTAGGACCGTAGTCCTAAAAATTGTCCTTGAAAGACAATCTGTCACCAGTCCGTTTACAAGCATAAAATAATTCTAGCCTTATCAGTGTGTTTGTCAGGAGTGTGTTGAAACAATTGTCAACGATAAGGGTGACGTGTCTACACCTTTGACTCCAAATCTCTTCCTTTTAAAGGAGGGTCTCACTCCTTTACGGTGTCGGTCCTGATCTTGGGTCCGGACTGAGGAATCGGGGTTCGAGAAGGTCGTGTAGAGTCAAAACACAGACGATAATTGTCCCGACCGTGACACCAAGTGTAACTAAGTCTCCGATACACTTATGGGTGTCTTGGGATTTCCTTCGTCACAGAAACAGTCTCTCCCGTTCACCCACATTTCCTTTTCCTACGGTCACTCCTTACTTCTGACGGTCCCGGTCCTGAACAAACACGTCACCCGTGACCCAGTGGAGAACAGTGAGTCTGACCATAGTTCTTCCAAAACGTATTACAGAGGTCCAACGTGTAACTTCAGGACTCCGAAACAGACCACCCTTCTGGTATCGTAAGTCTCAACCCTCTGGATCTAAATCGAGGATCATTATGACAATACATTCGGACCCGTACAATGAACCGAGGGACTCGGAACCAGAACAGTAGACATTTTATCCTTGTATCCCGATAATATTTTAAATTTTATTTTTTTGGAGGTTATTAGTAATTACTTACGAATCACCCACGGGTCGTGACAAGAGGATTAAATTAACTAAATTAGAAGTGTCGTTGGGAGTCTCTCATCCATAATGATAGAAGTTCAATTTTTTCTTTCTGTGTCAATTCATTGAACGGGTCATAATGTACCGTCGTTCACCCCTCCGACCTTGACCTTGGATCCGACAGACCGAAGGCCCATAGTCCCATTCTTAAGGTCCCGACCACTGAGGATCTGTCGTGGAAAGACTCACAGTTTCTGGTAAGTTCCATCTACCCAGAAAGGTTCCCGGAATCAAATTCCCGACAAATTGCTACTCCTTAGGTGTCCAGTCATTTTTTGGACGTCCCCCAGAGTCCGTCTCGACTCCCACTCCTAGGTCCGGAGACCCGTCGGAACGGGTCACCCCCACGGGTACTGGGTGTTAGGACTCCAACACAAGCTCCTTTGTGTTTAGTCACTTTTTCACGTCAGTGAAGGTACTAGTGATTATGTCTCTCAGAGTCACATTCCGTGAAGGTGAGACTTTGTCCAACACAGATAATATTGGGAAGGGGGTTTGTGAAATTTATTGTCCTTTTACCATTACTTTCTCATTCCGACGTCGTCCGATACGACACGCCATTGTGTGGATGTTTTGGGACGTGAATCTTATGTATGTTTCTCTTCCGATGTGATCTTACCGACGGACACGACGCCCCTTACCCTCACCGGGAGTCCCACTTCCCTTTATGTCTTCTCCCCGGATCGGTCCGTGCCACTACCGTAGACCCCTCATCCCGACTGAGTAGTGACGTGGTCTCCCGGTTTTTATTTTGACTCATTTTGTCTGTTCGACTTTAGTGAGACGGACTTTGTGTGACCGAGACCCGAGTTCCTCCTTTCCTCCCCCGTGTGGGCCCGACGACGGAGTGGTTTCCGTCTCTCCGGACCTTCACAGGGGCTCACCTCGCTCACTCCACTCTCGGCCAGTGCGCGTGCAGACACTCGAGTTCGGACTGTGCGTGACCAGGTACCCCGGGTGGGAGAATAGACGGCACGGTCGACTGACACGGGAACTGTTGGTCGACCTCCTTCTCCCGTTGAACCAAATGAGCCGAACGGGCAGACGTCTACCTGTCAACCTACATCTGGAGAGGATTGTCGGGCGTCCCGAGGACCTTGGAGGACCCCTTCACCCAGAGGGGACCCGTGTTTCGGGTGTCAAGACCCGAGCCCAGTGTTCCACCGTCGTACCCCTTCTCGTAGGTCTAAACGGCCGCCCGTGTCCTTCCCCCCCCGCACCAGGAGCCTCGCTCTCACTGAGTACTTTATACTTTGCTCCCTCTTCGGACCTCGAGGTCCCCGACCCCTTTTCCCGAAATTCCTTTCAGTCCGTCCTAAAAGATCTTTCATCAAGAGTAGGGTAATCGGTAGTGTCTCCACTCACCGAGAATACACACACACTTACAATAGTGGCGAAGACACACAGGCAGACACTTACACATACAGATCACACACACACTCTCTCTGATCACATTAAGACTCACACACTCCCACTGACTCACACCCCTACCCCTTCTCCCTTCGTCGTCCGAGTCCACAACGGCTTCTCAGATCCTCCTTTGATATTTTGACCCGCTACACGAGAGTACTCCTTCGTGAAGAGGACCCAGGTGTCCCCGTCTCACGTTTCAAGTGCGTCTGTCACCACTGACCCTCCGTACTTCGTACCCGCCACCACGACCTCTCCGCCACCACCGTGAGAGTTCCCCATCCTTCCCGTGTGTGACTTCAGGTGTATCGAGATCTGAGTCTCTTACCGGAGCCTCGGGTCCAAGGTTGGTCGGACCGGTAAAGGTTCACCAATGTCCACCCTGTCAGTCGTAAGGACCCGAGGTCAAAGTGGCGGACATCTTGCCGTCTTTATTAAACCGGATGGAAGGACCGACACACACCCTGAAGGGGACCGACGTGTCACCTGTTCTTAGGCGGACGGTCGCGTCCCCTGTGTCCTAGGGGCCAACCCCTTCTGAGGCGTACGGAACCTCGTTGATGCGGGCACGCGGTGTTCGTGTACCCCCGGTGTAGATTCTGCGGAACACGGATCTCGGACACGAGGCGCTGCTCTCCGGTCCCGTCACTCGTCGGGGACAAGAGACGCTGGTCTCCTTCGGACACGTGACTTGCCTCTGGGTGACGTTGGTTTTTACTTTTATTTTTAAATTTTTCTCGATACATACCTTACGTAACTCTTCTTTCGGATTACACACTATTCACACCAACACCTCTTTTGGACTAGTACGATAGGTTCCTCGGGTACCTGTCAGGCCGGGCCTGTACGACGACCAGTTCAGTTAGAGGACGAGAGAGGGGTGGGGGTCGGAGTCTTCGCCTGGAAGGACTACCGCGACACTAGGAAGAGTCCCTCACCCCTCTCACGGGACAGAGACCCCTCCCCCCTGGTCGAACGGACCTCCCCCGACAATCCGGACGCTGGAGGATCTACGTTGAGGTCGACTCTGAGGTGTGTGAGGTCCTCCAAACCTTATAGTTGACTACGTTTAAGGACGAGTTCCAAACGGGAACAAAAAAGAAAAGTAATTCCTGACCCACCCCTCGCAAACCACAGTAGTCCCTAATGAAACTTTCATGGAGGAGTGTAACCCTCGACCGAACTCAGTTGACCAGCCAGTGGTACCTTAAAGAAAAAAATCACGTGTTTGTCGGTTCAATTTCGTCGACAACGGGGTAGGTCCCACCTTTCGCCCGACAACTACATCTCGGCGGACCGAGTATAAAGAACTCGTTTGTCTACGGTACAGAGAGTTGAGTGGTTAATCCTTCGGATCTTTGACACCAAACCTCTGGTGCACAGGTCAAGACAGATCAATAAGTCCATTAAAATGGACCCTTCGGGAGAGACTCACAGTCTCGGTGTGCTATTCACTGTATATATCATCGACCAACCACCCCTCCCGGCGGTGAAGAATCCCGGGTGGGGTCCTCCACCACCTGTAATTCACGGTTCACTCCTTTGAAAATCTCGGTTTCGCAATTTTTTTTTTTTTTTTTTTTTAGGGCCGGTGTTTGGTGACTCCGAGATGACTCTCGAACAAAACACGTCCAAGACTCGGGCCCTTCCGCAGACCCGCCCTCCCCGCCCCCCTCCGACCTCACCGTCAAGTTTTATCCTCCTCCTTATTGGGACCTACCCCATACCGGGAAGTTCTCCGCCCTTACCGTACTCGTCTCCGTACCTTCATCCTTACATATTTTACACAATGTCCCTTCTCAATCCAATGGTGTCTCAAAGGTCATTACAGGTAACTGATGATGCACGATCTGGGACAAGTTCAGTGGTCCTACTTCGACCACTTGTTTTGTTTTTAGGGAGGAGACCTGCAACATCACGTATCGGTTCTACTATCATCGAGTGTGAATGACTCACGAATGATGTATGGAGCGTGAACAAAGTTCATGAAATAAATGAGTAAATTAGGAGTTTTGTAGGTGTATTTCATCCGTACCAATAACAGAGATCAGACGTCTACTCCTTCACAACCGTGCCTCTCACCTCCGTAGACGTCTGAGTCTCGGGGGCGAGACCGGCGAGACCGGCGAGACCGGGACGGTAAGGTTATGAGGTGGTGGGAACCACTCTTTCCCACCCTCCAGTCCAACGGTCCGTTGTGCCCGACCAGACCTACCACCGTGTACGACCCGTCCCTTTCACCCATAGGTTCACAGAAACCTTCTAATGCGACCCCCGCACTTGCACTTTCAGCGAGTCAACACAGGCTGAGAAACGCTGGGGTACCCGATATGTCAGGCATCTTAAGAGATCCGGTCTTATGACCTCACCCATCGGAAAGGGAAGAGTTCCGATAGAAGGGTTGGGTCCCTAGTTTGGGTCCAGAGGACGTGACGTCCACCTCAGAAATGGTCGGCTTGGTGTCCCCTTCGGGTGAGGCCCCACCCCCCACACACCTCAGTTTACCCCTCTTCGTGTACCGACCTTCCTGAACCCCCAAACCCCCGCCCGTCGCTTGGGGAGATTGAAATGACCGACCTCCCTCTTCTCCCTTCTGTCTTCTTAGTCATCTATCCCGAGCCCTGTAAGGAATCCAGTATCGAACACACCTTAATCACTTGAACCACCTTTAATAAGAGAGGAGGAGCTTCTCCTGACTGACGACCAAATAACACCTAATAAGAAACATAATAGTCATTGACGTAAAGTGTTTCCCACTGCCCCGGAGAGAACACCCAGTCCGGGACTCGGGTTTTGTGCTTTCCAGAGGGTCTGAACCGGTCTTCTGTACTAAACACGGTTCAGGTCGGAACCAAAAAAGAGAGGTTTGAGGTAATGGAGTTTGGGTCGCAAGCCCATTCAACGTCTGGACGAGGATAAGAGGAAGTGGGGGACAGGGGGTGGGGGCAGAGACGGGACGTCCGGGGAAGTATAAAGAAGTAGTCTTTAGGATTGCGGCCGGGGAGGACCACCGGCCAGACGGCCAGGGGTCCGGACCACCCTCGGACCGAAAACACGAGCACCATGGTGACGAAACGGAGGGACGGATGGCTGGAGACAGTACGGACGAAGTCTGAACGTCTTCGTGTTCGGTCTGGGGAAAAAGTTGGATAAGGTCAAAGGTAGGTACAAAGGACTTGCCTATATTTCAAGGTGAACCCAAATCCATTCTCGCCGGTTGAAATAAAAAAAACCGGCGGTGACGGGCCGACGACGGTCACGTCGGAGGGCCGCCGGGGGAGGGACGTGGACGTGCGTGCGGGAGAACCGACGTGCTAAAACGGTTCGGGAGAGGAACGACCCAAACGGACAGGGGGCCTTAGGGTCTTCTCGAACCTAGGAGTACGTAGTGCAGGGACGACGCAGGAAGTCGGGAAGGGGGGCGGGAGGGTAGGATTGAGTCGAGACTGGGAGACTGGTGTATATGGGATGAGACGCCGTCCCACCCCAGGTCCCTAGCCCATGAGGACACTCAACCGGTACTACACTTCTTGTATAAAGTTCTAACGGGAAATTCTTCCAGGAGTCGGTCCGTATCGGGAACTCCCGACCCCTAAGGGCGGACCCTTAAAAAGGTTGTAAGACGGTCGACAAAGAAGAGAAAGTCATCAAAATAATAAAAAGAAAGACAAGACTGAGGAGGAAAGCGAAAGTCACACCGTCGAGTCCGGTTTACCGTCCCCTCCCCCCCTGGACCGTAAACGACTCCATCCTCGATGCTGGTACCAGCCGACACGTTTCCCTCCCGTACCCTACTTCCCCCTTTGTCCTCACCGTGTGTCCTTCACTCCGGTCGTCGTCCCCCCGGAGATCGAAAAGACCACTAGAAGTACAGCGAGCCGAGACCCGTGTCCCGGAGCTGAGGAGGACCGAAGACAGTTTCATCGGACGACCGATGAACCTCCCACTGTGTAATTGGGTCATTGTGGTTAAGTGAACAGTCTTCACGATCGACGACGGATTCTCTGGTCTGCGGTACCTCTTCCCGAGTCCCTAGCCTAGTGAACACTTCCTCCCGAACCCTTCCCAACCCGCGTCCCTCCGGTGCAAACCCCTCCACGGCACTGTGGAGACTCGTCCTTCCTCCACGGTCTGTGGGATCCCTAAACCCACCCTCCCTACTTGAGGATGGATCCTCTCGAAAAAGGTGATGTTTTAATCCGAGGTCCTCCCACCCATCACACTCATCTCAGGGAACCACTCTAGTAAAGGGATCCCTCTACAATCATAGTGTCGTAAACGGACACAATGACCCGGAGGTGTGACCCAGGGGGACCTTTCGAAGAACGACCCCTGTCGATGACCGGAGGTCGAAGTCTATTCCTAATAATTTGAGTCGACACATATTGTCTTCTCGTTTTATTCACCGAATTTGGACTCTTATAAAAAGGGAGTGGAAGTTGACACCTCTGTCAGAACTCGTAAAATTTTCGTTCTGAATTTCCTTATCTCTGGAGGTCCATGCGGGAGTGGAAGCCCTGAGACGAACAGTCCGTCGAGTAAGACACGTGTCGCCCTACGGCACACGGGACGTCCCTGAAGGAAGGGAGGGGCAGAGTCTCGGGGTGCACTAAGGACCCGAGCGGAGGGTTTAAGAATAGACCCCGAGACATAGACTCCCAGGGGGCTCGTTCTACGACCATAGTCACTCTTTAATGACGTAAACTTCGTGACAGAGTAAAGAGGGAGCCGGGACGGACCATCCTACGGTAGTAATTTGGGGTAAGATCCCTACTCCGACACTGAACGGGATTCCGTGGGTGTAATCTCGGTTCTGATTTTTTTTTTTTGGTCCAGCAAAACACTATAGTAGAACACTACCTAAGGATCTGAAGGGGTTCAGTCTATTACGTACAAAAACCTGAAAACTAGACAAGACTGTTTACCGGGGACTCAGTTCATTTCGGGGGACAGGGAGGGACGACCGTCACATCTCCGGGTGACCGAAGAGTTCAAGAGTGACGATTCCCAAGAATCGAGAAAAGTCGAGTCGGGGACACTCCGGTAAGGAGGTTTTATACATAAATTTTTTTTCTAAGTCTCTCGTAATTATGATTGATCGGACAATCGGAACATGATCGTCTACATGCTATACACAGACAACTCAACTTGACGTCTCTTCCGTGGTTCACCTGTGCGCGGATGGGCCGCGTCTTGTCAGAACGACCCTTACATCGAAAACGGGTAGAAGGGAGGGACCTCGGTCCACCCGTCTCCATGTCCGTGGACTAGCGGTGTCACACCGGTCCGGACCCCTCCCTTGGAAATATGTTGAAACGAGAGAAGGTGGTGTAAGGAAAAGAAACGTCTTTACGACGACTCCACCCCGGACCGATGTGGGAGTAGGGGGATAGAGAAGGGGCTCTGTAGACTTATGTGACTCCCCCCGTCCTTACGCCGTCCCTGAGTGACCTTAAGTGGAGAGTGGTCGGACACTTGGGATGGACATCGAGGTTGTACCCCGACGCGACCGGGCTGGCGAGATATTATTTCGAGAGGATGTCCCGAAATATCAAAGGTTCTGTGAAACTGTAGTTCCTTGAGGGAACTAGGAAGACGTTGAACATTTCACTCGACTCGCTCTCATAGTAATAGACGTAAAAGGTCTACCCCTTTAAACTCCGAGACTAATTTTACTACCAAGTCACACTGTAACGACGTTCAGTTCTAAAGACGGCGGAATAGCCCTTAAGGGACCACCGGGGCACCAATCTTGAGTCGTGAAACTGACGATACCCGGGTCCAAGTTAGGAACCAGCCCCTTCTTTCTACGACGTTCGACACACTGTACCGGGGTGGGTGGGGCGGAGGTTTTTCCCTTTTTCTGAAGACATCGAAACGGATGATTAATAGTATTCATGTATGACACACCCCGAGAAACCGGTTCAATGCAGTGAATAAGGAGTGTTTTGAGAGTGTCCACACAATCCATCAATCTTATCCCTTTTCCTCAGGTCTTACCGCCACCGATTTTTATTCCTTCTCTTTTCGGGCGCTTTTATCTTGTTTCCTTCCAGACTCCTGGCTCACTCCTGGCGTCCATTTTATTTGTCGTGAGGACCGACCGGGTCAAATGTGTCCTGTCCGGGTCCCTCTCTTTTTGTCTATCTTTCTCCTCGGTTTCGAGACGGGGAGAGAGGGCTCGCGACCCCGCGAGAAGAGAAGCGTAGACACCCAGCTGTACGGGGGTACGGAGCTACTACGTAAAACGACGATAATAGATTATTTTATCTCGACATTGTGACTCGACATTGTGACTAAACAGATTCTCGATATTCTGCCAGCCGAACTCTGGACTCTCGATATAGTGTCAGAGTCTGGGCTCTCGACACTGTGCGGCTCCCCCCGAAATTGCAGGCAGTGAGGTGTAGAAACAACACTGCTCTGTCTTGGCTCCTCGTGTGTGAGCGCACTGTCCACCTGTCAGTTGATGTAGACCGTTTGAACTCTACGTCTGGACCCCACATGAAGTATTCATTCCCTGAGAGTTTTACACCGGGAACGTGGTCTCGTAGACGGTCCTTGAGCCTTCTTTACGTGTAAGAACCCAGGACGGGGTCTTGATGACTTGACCTTTTGACCACACTCCGAACCGTCAGACACCAAATTGTACGGGAGGTCCATTAAGACTACGTAAGAGTTTAAACTCTTAACGACAGGATTATGTAAGAAAATCGAGCCACCTAAAATTAGGACTGACGTGTCACCTTAGTGAACTCTCGAAATTACGAGTTACGACCCGGTCTGGTCTTAGAGACTGGTCGTGACTCCACCCCGAGTCCGTAGTCATAAAAATCTTTGAAGGGTACACATATAGTGACGGAAACTGTACGAGGTCCTTTCCTTCGGGACCTTCCGAGGTGCCAAATGGTCTTCCAAGATTTTATTTTGTCCCGTCGGATAAGATCTCTTAGGTTCTCCGTACTTCCTTCTGAACCTCAGGTCCTTACTGTCGGGGACCCCTGAGTTGAGGAGAAAGAACTCTACATAGGTACGTATCGGTTCTTCGGACGTCGGGACCACCCCGGGTCTCGGGGGACTCACAACCAGAACGGTAATAGGGTCCGTCGATCAAGACACACCTCGACATGACAAAACAAACACACCAAATTAACAATCGGGTCAAAAAGGTCCCGGCTAATCTATAGGGACACTCGTCGTATAGGGAGAGAACAGGTATCCTAAGGACTTTTCCCCAACTTCGTCGACAAAGGGTAATCTAAGTCCGTTTCGTCCCGACACTCCACGACCGAGGACGACATAATGAGACCGGGAGTCCAAGCTCCTAGACTATTAAATAGTTAGTCCCAGGTCAGTCCTCGGTCTTTGGTGTGGTCAGTAAAGTTGTCTCTTAGATTATATTTTATACTAATTTCATGCATTTCTTGACTTTTTCCGTTTCTCTCTTACAGCCTCATAGTCACTCAGTGTTGGTGTCCTTCGTCACCCCGAAGGGATCCCGACCTCTTTGTTTCCCTTTTCCAACGTCAACAACTTTGAATCTTCTACCCTCCTACCGACCGGAACGTTGACTTTGGGTCTGAAGACCACTCCCCCACAGTCGACCACCAGGACCACAGGGATCCCCGTTTGAACCTCCGACCAAGACACTCATGACCACCTTTTTTCGTTTAACCTTAGTCGACAATGAGAACCTTACTTGACAATGATTGCCCCTTTTTGTGACGATCCATCCCTTTATAACTCCGTCGATCCAAGGACTAACAGAAGGAAGAGAGATGGGAACTTCCGGGAGGTTAAGAATGGAATCCGAGTGAGAGGGTAGAGAAGTCAAAAGAAAAAAGACCTACAACGACCAAGTTAGTTATTCGGAAACGACTTGTGGAGAATACGGGGTCCGGGATCCCAAACCCACTGTATATCATTGTCGTGGGTGTAAGTGACCTCGCAAATGGACGGACTGGGACGAGATTCGTAGAGTATACACAATTGAGTAGTAATGGGAGTAAAATGTCTACCCCTTTGGCTCCATGTCTCTGTAAATCATTGAGTGGATGTCAATAATAAATCGATCATTCACCGTCTCGGACTCATACTTGAGTCAGTCACACCGAGGTGATGGGCACGAGAAGTGGTTTAGTGGAATCATGGAGTTCAGGATTTCTCTGCCTGTATGCTTGTCAACTAAAGTCGTGTTCCATCCCTTACGATACACCACTCCGGGAGTGTCTCCACCATTGAGTAAAGTAGAGGAGTAAGTCATTTAGAAATCTACCTCCACGTTACTACTCGTTCTTGTCTGTAAGAGGGATGAGAACCCTTCGAAGTTCACCTCTGTATCTTTAATTGTTGTAAAATTGTGGGTTTCTTCAATCCAGGTTATGTATCCTAGGGAACCGATCCTTTTGACATTAGTGTCTCCAAACAGTATTTGTACCTTTTACTCTTCTTTCGACAAAAGACCTCCTCCACTACCAACCCGACCCCGTCTCCTCACTCAATTAGTTTACTTCTCTGAAGGTCCGTCTCCCGTGCCATACACATTTCCGAGACTCAACCATCCTGCACGACTCGTACCCGCGACCTTCCGGACGGGACTAGACCGGTCGACTGGAACCGGTCGGGAAGGTCCGTACACCGGGTGGACAAACCTCGTGACACCGATTCAGAAGGCACTGGTCCGACCTCCGACCGGTGGGAGACGATCACGTCCAAGGTCGAAGGGAGTCGAGGTTCACTATCCGACCGGAGTCCCCGGAGGATCCCCTGCAGACTGGTTCCGGGGTCTCATCTTCGACTACACCACTGACTATCCCTGTCACTACAGACTATCCGTCGCCCCGTTGGGGGGTCACCAAGAAACCTCTTTATCACTTCCCGTCTACCGCGATCACCATTTCTTGGGTGGACGGTTACGTCCTCTCGATTCTTTGCACAAACTAGGGACCCAACTTTTCTACGGGACCTCCTCCTGTACCGTTGGGTGAGGTCGTAAGGACGGACCTCTTGGGGTGCCTGTCTCCTCCGACCTGTCAGATATCCCAGCGTTTTTACCTGTGTTGACTTCGCTGAATCGTATGTACGTGACATATTTACTTGAAACATTTTCTTCGGAGTCTCGTCGACCCCCGTGTTTTCCCGTCACCAGTGGTTTCGGAGTTGACTGTCAGAGTCTCGTGAGTTGAGTATGGTTAATTGAGGATGGGGAACTGACCGAGTCTTCCGTTATTAATTTGGATAAAATGTCCTGTCCTTTTCCCTTTCCGTTCCCACCCCTCCTTTCAACAAGAAACCCCACTGACGATCCGGACTAGGAAAGGTCTCCGTCGACTCGGAGACCTTTTACTCTAAGACTCCTCGATACATCTCCAAAACACTTCTAAGTCTCTTGGAGACCCTACTCACCGTTCGGGGATCGAAGGATTGTCCAGTCCTTTCCCCCTCTCTATCTCTCCCGTCTTTTCCTTGACGGAGGAGGATCCAAAGGGTCACGGAGGAGAGGTAGGACGAATGTCTTTTGTTTGATTGACGGAAACCGACTGAGACCTGCCCGAAGGAACTTCGTTAATCTCGCTGGTGGTAGTCACGAAGTTCCTCCTGTGAGAGGAGGGGTCAGGACGGTGACTGTGTCGTTCCGACTTCCGGGTCTACTCCCGGGGTACGACCTTAGACAACGTGAGACGTACGGACTCCAGGGGTTGGGGGGTGGGGATGGGGGTCTTGAAATCCTTCGAGACTTTTACACGGGTTTCGGAAGGTCTAAAAGTACCCGGGTTGGATTAGGTCGTAACTTCGGACACAGTAGGAGTAGTGACCTTTGAAAACTACTCCTCCTTGTAGTAACTTACCCGGGGAGACTAAGGGTTACCCTTTTGTTCGGGGAGGGAAGGACTTGTCGTGGGGGGCGGAGGGTGAGGTGGGATACGGACGGACTCTGGAAAGTCGTCTTGGTGGGCTGGTCTCCGTGACTTGTTTCTGTCAGACTTAGGAGACGGCGGGACCCGCTCCTACTCCCACACACGTGTTTAGGGACGACACGGGACAACCCATCCCCCCGGAACACCCTACGGTGGCGGGTGGACGGTACGACGGATCCGGGACCCCGAGGACCTCCTGTCCCGTTGGTAGACTACCCTACTGTACCCGGTCCTGGGTTCCAACACCCGTCTCTGAGTCACCGACTCTCTCCCCGTCGGTGGTACTAAATACCCCCAGGTCTTTACCGTTGGGTGAGGTCATAAGAACGGATCTCTTAGGGTACCTGCCTCTCCGAACCACCCGATGTCAGGTGCCCAACGTTTGTCAGCCTGTGCTGACTCACTGAAGTGAAAGTGAAAGTCTCCAAGAAATTGTGGGGGAACTACGGTAGAAAGGATGGTCGGACGACATAATAAACCCACCGTCTCCCCCAAGAAAGAGAGAGGAGATGCAACAAGGGTGGACGGAGTGTGGTCAAGACCCCCACACGACCTTGGTCGAGTCTGTCCGAACGTTCTCGGTCAATGATTTATAAGTCAAGACACTCGACCAACAATTTTTATTTTGCTATACTAAGTCACAAAGAGTTGTCAAACAAGTACCGGAGGATTCCTGGAAAAATCTGTAAAAAGGGAAATTAGAGGATGGTGAGAGGGACCTTTTAAAATTATAGTATCTATGTAACGTTTAGACAAATACATAACCTATATAAAAACACGAAATATATATTTCTCTTATTCTGACAAAAAGTAGGGGACGGTTTTTGGTCAAAAGTGGGGACAACTGTTACGTACTATATTTAAGTATTAATATAATTTTTGTTGTATATGAGTTTTAAGTAGTGAAGGATCAATCAAATGATGGTAAAAAATTTTTTAACTGAGAAAACTTTATCAACTATATAGACGAAAGGGGGACCTCTCAACCAACAAGTTATAAATGGTCGGGTTGTGACCCGTTTATAAAATAAAAATAACTTTATATCAACGAAGTTTTACAACACAAAGACGACATGTCGTTTCATTTAGTCGATATACATATGTGTATAGCGGAGAAAAAACCAAAAGGAAGGGTAAATCCAGTGGTGTCTCGTGACTGAAGGGGTACAATATGTCATCCAAGAATCATCCATTAGATAAAATATATGTCATCACACACATACAGTTAGGGTTATAGGGTTAAGTAGGGTGGGAGGACGGGAGGTGAACCATAGACATACAAACAATACAAACAAGAAATGCAGAGACAGAGATAAAGACGAAACGTTTATTCAAGTAGACATAGTAAAAAGATCTAAGGTGTATATTCGTTATAATATGTTATAAACACAAAAGACTGAATCAAGTGACAAATTCAGAGATGCAGGTAAGTTCAGAGACTTTTATCGTGTCAAAACAAGGAAAATACCGAGTCATTATAATATAAAATGTAAAGGTAAAATACCGAGTCAAGTCAAGTCAACAAGTCAACACAGGCAGAGACACTAGGGTACTTAGCGTTGTGTGGTCCGGAGGGAAGGTAGTGGTCGAGGGCCTCAAGTGAGTTTGAGTGCAGGTAGTTCAACCACTACGGTAGGTCGAAAGAGTAGGAGACAGCAGGGGAAGAGGAGGACGGGGGTTAGGGAGGGTCGTAGTCTCAGAAAAGGTTACTCAGTTGAGAAGCGTACTCCACCGGTTTCAAGACCTCAAAGTCGAAATCGTAGTCAGGAAGGTTTCTTGTGGGTCCCGACTAGAGGAAATCTTACCTGACCAACCTAGAGGAACGTCAGGTTCCCTGAGAGTTCTCAGAAGAGGTTGTGGTGTCAAGTTTTCGTAGTTAAGAAACCGCGAGTCGAAAGAAGTGTCAGGTTGAGAGTATAGGTATGTACTGATGATCTTTTTGGTATCGGAACTGATCTACCTGGAAACAACCGTTTCATTACAGAGACGAAAACTTATACGATAGATCCAACCAGTATTGAAAG